>CAWUFW010002580.1:1334283-1934283 GCA_963921515.1 Calotriton arnoldi
GCTAGGTTTCCCTAGGTGGCCGCCGAGCCCTGGGCCAAAAAGTCATGGGACCCCCTTGCAAAACCAGGTCGTTTTGTAATAGGCATTTTTGATGTCGCCTCAATACGTTTTGGGCCCTTGCCTGTCGCGGGTACTTGGGCCTCCCACCCGAGTGAGGCACCATTTTTATCAGGAGACCTGGGGCAATGCTGGGTGGTAGGAAATTTGTGTCAGCCCGGTGATGCCACAACTTTCCCACACAATAATGTGTGAAAAAAGTGATTTTTTTTCAGCAAAATTTCAGGTTTCTGGGGGATTCTGGGTAAGTAAACATTGGGGGATCCACGCAAGCCATACCTCCCTGGAATCTCCCATGTGTCTACTTTTCAGAAATGTGTGGGTTTGGTAGGTTTCCCTAGGTGCAGGCAGAGCTAGGGTTAAAAAACTACAGCTAGGCACTTTGCCAAAAAAGGGTCATTTTTCACAGTGAAATTGGGGTGTGTCCACGTTGCGTTTTGCGTCGTTTCCTGTCGCGGGCACTAGGCCTACCCACACAAGTGAGGTGCCATTTTTCTCAGAAGACTTTGGGGAACGCGGGGTGGGTGGAATTTTGTGGATCCATGCAGATTTCAGAACTTTCCACCACAGAAAAGCGAGGAAAATGTGTTTTTTACACTTTTTAGGTTTGCAAGGGATTCTGGGTAACAGAACCTGGTGAGAGCGAGTCAAGTCACCCCATCCTGGATTCCCCTGGGTGTATAGTTTTCAAAAATGTAGAGGTTTGCTAGGTTTCCCTAGGTGCCGGCAGAGCTAGAGTTCAAAAACTACAGCTAAGCACTTTGCAAAAAAAGGGTCATTTTTCACTGTGAAATGTTGTGTGTCCACGTTGTGTTTTGCGCTGTTTCCTGTCGCGGGCACTAGGCCTACCCACACAAGTGAGGTACCATTTTTCTCGGAAGACTTTGGGAAATGCGGGGTGGGTGGAATTTTGTGGATCCACGCAGATTCCAGAACTTTCCACCACAGAAAAGTGAGGAAAATGTGTTTCTTTTGACAATTGTTTAGGTTTGCAAGGGATTCTGGGTAACAGAACCTAGTGAGAGCCAGTCAAGTCACCCCATCCTGGATTCCCTGGTTGTCTAGATTTCAAAAATGTATAGGTTTGCTAGGTTTCCCTAGGTGCCGGCAGAGCTAGGGTTCAAAACTACAGCTAGGCACTTTGCAAAAAGGGTCATTTTTCACTGTGAAAATGTAGTGTGTCCACGTTGCGTTTTTCGCTGTTTCCTGTTGCGGGCACTAGGCCTACCCACACAAGTGAGGTACCATTTTTCTCGTAAGACTTTGGGGAACGCGGGGTGGGTAGAAGTTTGTGGATCCACGCAGAATCCAGAACTTTTCACCACAGAAAAGTGAGGAAAATGTGGTTTTTTTGACAATTTTTAGGTTTGCAAGGGATTCTGGGTAACAGAACCTGGTGAGAGCCAGTCAAGTCACCCCATCCTGAATTCCCTGGGTGTCTAGTTTTCAAAATGTATAAGTTTGCTAGGTTTCCCTAGGTGCCGTCACAGCTAGGGTTCAAAAACTACAGCTAGGCACTTTGCAAAAAAGGGGTAATTTTTCACTGTGAAAATGTGGTGTGTCCACATTGCGTTTTGGGCCGTTTCCTGTCGCAGGCACTAGGCCTACCCACACAAGTGAGGTACCATTTTTATCAGGAGACTTAGGGTAACACAAAATTGTAGAGCAACTGTTATTATCTATTGACTTTTGATGCATTTATGCCTTCCAAATGAAAGACAATGTGTAAAAAGAAGTCATTTTGAAAAATGTCCTATAATTCTCATGCTAGTATGGGTACTCCCAATTTCGGAAATGTGCAAATATCTACTATTTCTAAACTCTATATTTTGTTCCCATTTCAGAAATACATAGGTGTCTTTCATACCGATTTTTCCATGTATAAATTTTCCCAGAATAATTGCTATATACCCGGTACATAATAAAAAACCATTGCAAGACGCTGCTCAGTTATTGGCTCTGGGTTCGTCGGGTTCTTGGTGAACCTACAAGTCCTATATATCGCCACAACCAGAAAGGTCCAGCGGATGTAACGGTATATTGCTTTCAAATAGCTGTCATAATTAGAAGAAGTTACAGGTGAAAACGTTGCCACAAATGGCTGATTTTTTCAACTAATTTTCAATTTTTCCTATATTCAACTGTTCGTTTGTATAAAGAAAACTTGAAGGATGTACAGAAATGACCCCTTGCTGAATTCATAATTTTGTCTACTTTTCAGAAATGTATGGCTTTCCAGGATCCATTATTGCTTTCATACCCATTTCTACCATTAACTGGAAGGAGGTTGAAAGCACAAAAAATAGCAAAAATAGACTATGTCCCAGAAAAATGCCAAAACTGTGTAAACAATTTTGGTTTTCTGACAAAAGTCTGCTTGTCCCTGAAAGCTGGAAAGATGGTTATTTCAGCACCACAACCCCTTTTTGATGCCATTTGCAGGGAAAAACCAGACGCTTTCATCTGTAGCCCTTTTTCGCATTTTTCCCCAAAAACCAAAATCTAGCTGTATTTTGGCTAATTTCTGGGTCCCCTCCAGGGGAATCCACAAACCCTGGGTACCTTTAGAATCCCCATGATGTTGGAAAAAAGGACGCAAATTTGGCGTGGATACGTTATGTGGTCAAAAAGTTACAGGGGCCTAAGCGCGAACTACCCCAAATAGCCAAAAAAAGGCTTAGCACAGGAGGGGAAAAGGCCTAGCAGCGAAGGGGTTAAGTAGCCCTTTAAAAATGTCTCAGGGTTGCCAAAGAAGAGCCTGTGTGTGCAGTTTTAAACTGCCATGTCGACCTGGCAAGATAAACCTCTTGCCAGGCCCAAACTTCCTTTTTTATACATATAAGTCACATCTAGGGTGGGCCCTGGACTGCCCAGAGGGGAGGGGACAAAGAAGCAGGACATGTACTTTTAAGTTTTACAAGTCCTGGTAGTGAAAAACTCCTAAATTAATTTTCATTACTTTGAGACCTATCTCTCCCTTAGGATAAAGAAGGGTCACCTTATTACATTTACAAATGCTAACTTTTGATTGGGAACAGGTAGACTTATTGTGTTTGATTTAAAAATGTAAGTTACAATTTTGAAAATGCCATGTTGGCGGTTCCTGCCAAACTATTTGGTGCCTTTCATCCAAGGGCTCCCCAATGATGACGCTCGCTCTTCTACAAAACCTGCAGCCTTGACCCCTTGAACTTTATTTTCGGAGAACATTTTTCTTCAAATTTCTGCAAAATCAGTAGGCAAGCGCTGACTGGGTCCAATCCACTTCTTATATCCGACTTGCGTTCCATCGTGTCAGCCATGGTATTTTACTTTGAACCAGTCTCGGGTGACTAGATGTCCTTGGATGGCACTAAAATTTCAACTACTCCTGATCAATGCAGTCTCTTCTGCCTGCTTCCTCACCCTTCATATGCTCTGTGCGATCTCCAAATGGCTCCCCATAAACACCAGGAAAGCCATTACTCAAGCCCTGGTCACCAGCCGGTTGGACTACAGAAACACACTCTATGTAGGAATCAGCATGCACCTCCTGTAGAGACTACAGACCATTCAGAATTCAGCAACCAGACTCATACTTCACCTCACCAAACAGACACACACCACCAGCCACCTCAATAAGCTCCACTGGCTCCGCATCCAGAAGAGATGTCAATTCAAGATGCTGATCCGTACCTACAAAGCTCTCCACAATCAACGGGCCTGCATTTATCAACCACTGCAACAACTTCTACCAACCCTACAGGCACCTGCGCTCCGCTTCCCTCACCCTCACACACATCCCCCGTATCCACCGAATCAACAGTGGAAGGACGCTCATTCTCCTACTGTGCTGCAAAGTCCTGGGACAACCTCCCCCTTCATCTCCGAACCTCACCTTCTCTTCTGGAATACAGGAAAGGACTCAAGCAGTGAGGATTCTCAGCACCTATATACTCTCAAGGTGATTAGTGGTGCTCTAAAAATTCTGTTTGATTGATTGATTATGCATTTCAATCGGTGGAAGAGAAAAAAAGTAAATTTACATTTCAGTGGGCTGAAGATAAACAAAATCTAAATGATGAAAGAAAAGTGTAACAACATCCCATTATTAGTACTGTTTCAAACCTGAAAAGGCAGATATGGACAATAATCTGATTTTCAGTGGATTGTAAAAGAGGCAGAGGAAAAGAGAAAAAGTGAGGGGCTTTCCCAGTGGAAGAATGTATGTATAGAACGAATATTGTAATTATTATTTTAGTTATAAGAATAAGAAACTGAATGTGGTTTCTTCTTAGTACTGTGACGAAAGCAGATTTCCAAGCATCATTTATCAGATGCCATCAACTGCTCTAAAGGCTAGTTTGCCAATAGTCAAGTTCAGTTTATGACATCATATTTCAACTAGGGGTTGGCGGAGATCACAGAATTCACTCTGCAGAATTCCGCAGAGTTTTCTTGAAAACTCAGCGAGATTCTGCAGAGTTCCGTAAATGGGTGGAAATCGGCATGTCACGCTTCTTACAATGATTTTTAGCACTGGCAGCTTGTTCCGCTCTGAAAAATCTGCATGAACGCCACCACACGGCGTGCCAGAGGGTGCTGCTTCTCAAGTTGGTTTTGCTGCCACTCAAATAGATTTTCTACTCAAGCGGCAGCTTTCTCACCGTGAATGGTCGCGACCAACCATGAAAACCTGCGTTGGGAAAATCTCACCAGGTGCCTTCCTGGCACCCAAACATCGCACTAGGGCTTGCCAATTCTCACTTGTGCTCATGAACTTACTGTTGGCGAGCTGCACCCGGAACACGTGTAACACGGAGTGGCCAAAACTCCACCAACTCCACAGGTGGAGCGGAATTAATCACCCACCTCTAATTTCAAAAGCCTTTAAAATCACACAGGTGTTCCAACTTTTCTTTGTTCTTTACTAGAATCACTACTGTAAGGAGTCACTACCATTCTCCAGCACAGCGATAACCTATCTTGTGTTTTCTGAATCCTTAGTACTAGGACATTCCTTATTTTATAACAAATTACAATATATAATGTTTTTTGCTGATTGCAGTGGCTGTCCTATTGTATTTTATCTGCCAATGTGTAGAAGATTATGATAAACAATTTAGATTGTTAAAGACCTGTGCCCCATACTATGTTTAACTTGTCAAAATAAAATACATTAAAACATCCCAGTGCATGTATTACGGATGTGCACCAAGTAGCTATGCTAAAACTACATTTTCAGAGTAAAGCAAAATAAACATTTTGAAATGAAACCATATTAATGAGCAGAAATGTTTTAAGAAGATAAAATAGGAATATAAGGACACATGACAAGGTTCATTTCATGGTAAAACTGGCATTTTCAGATATCTGAATGCTTGATTTTGCACCAAGGACTTTATAATGCTTGTCAATCAAAGACATTGTTCCTCTTGTATTCCATTATCAGTAAGGTGTTGTTCTTATTCTGAATTGTTCGAGGAAGGTGCACATTTTATTGCCTGAAGGAAAGTGAAGTCCTTGAGATAGAGGTGTAAATTTCCAAGGGCTACTTGAAGAGTTTGCAGGTGGAGTAACTCTCAAGTGCAGATCTAGATTAACTTCTGAATTGTGATAAGCACTTTGATGGTTTTGTGCCAATGTTTAATAATATCACAAATGACTTGTTTGAAATATATGACAAGCATAAATAAAAAAGAAATGTTTCAATAATCATACATCATACATTTCAGCTGACTTTTTCAATATGGAGACTCATCAATCTTTCTTTGAACGTCTTTTTGTTCGAAATCCAGTTGTAGAAATAACAGGTTCATCAAGTACATTCTCATGGCAGTACCTGACATATGCTTTGTTCTTTTAGAAGTTCTGCAGAGGGAGCTAGCCAACAACACAGTCACAATTTAACTGAGCCTGTTTGGGTGCCAGTGCCTTAGATAATGTAGCTAATTCATAAATTCATAAACAGATGAACTTTAATTAAGCTAATCATGTGAATGCTAGCCATAAATTGTTGTTCTTGCCTCTAACTTTTATATGGTATGGCATTTTCAAAAGGAAGCCAGAGCAATTGGACACTTTCAATCTGATTTATATTAAGCATTGACACCTCTAAGAAAAGTTTAAACAAGCTCTGCTAAACAGGTGGATTAGAATGTGACCTTTAGCTAGTGTTGTTTCTCTGCAGTGTAAGTCTTCCCTTACTGTGTTAAAATGTAAAGTGAGGACTTGTAGCAAAAAGTGTCAATGTATATTGTTATTAGTCTTGTTGTTTTTTTACATCCTCACTTTGCTTGCTAGAATAATGCATTTATAAGGTTCACTTGACTAATCGGTGTTATATTACACAATGTGTGGCTTTAAATATGGAGACAAGCAATGCCTATACAACCCCTATTTACAGCGTGGTGCCTGCCTCCTAAAATACTGTTGCTTAGTCCATTTGGGAATTGATTCTAATCTTGCTGCCAACAAAGAGTGGTTAAAACGAAGAGGACCAATTTTTTTTCTTTATATTAATATTGATTTTTATGTATACGTCTTTTCTAGGATGGAGAACAGCTGTGCCTATCATGTAGTAATTCATATCTATGCAGAGGTATCGACAGAAACACCACTTTCTATGAAGGAAACTTATTTATCGTGGCACAAAGGCCTTTACAATTTGAAGATACATTCTAATTCCTCTTTTTAAACATGCATTGCATGTTTTGTGGATTGAAGTTGTCCATAGTGAAGGCATCAGTGCAAAGGCCATGTATGATTTTTGTTGCTAGAAATAATTTCAAATTGTATTGTAGGTCACATATGATTTGAACCATAGTTAAACAATCTGGGAATTGTAAAACATATCAACAAAGTAACTGCAATTTTACTCAGGGGCCAATTCCGATTCGGGCAGGAAATCTCTCTGACCGAGCCGGACCCGGAGAGATTTCCGACCGAATCGGACCCTAGCAGTCCGACCGAACGAGTACGATGCGTTTGCATGCTATCGGACTCGATTCGGTCGGACTCCCATTGAAGTCAATGGGAGCCGGTCGTACAACGCGTACGCGGGCTCCCATTGACTCAATGGGTGCGAGGCGAACAAGGGCGCCCCTTATAGTGGGTACACGTCGAAGCGGGTCATGCCATACACGCACAGGTAGGGGGGACCCATGGGTCCCCCCTGTGTGCGACTCGCACGGCTAGGCATACAGGGGGGTCCGACACGGACCCCCAAAGTGCGGCTCCGACTGCACTTTCGAGCCGGACGGCGCGAGTCGGTCGGACTGCTCACGGCGCGCATTGTACTTACCCGGCCGGGGAACGTCTCCATTGCGCGGTGCGAGTCGTGTCCGTGCGAGTCGGTCGGAGCGGTTGGGTCCCGCGAACGGTCGCACGTCCGACTCGTTCGGAAACAGGGCGTCCGAATCGGATCCGGTAAAGCCGAATCCGATTCGGAGCCCTACCGGCCGATATCGGAATCGACCCCTCAGTGTCTGACAAGACAGATGATATGACTGGAATTGCTGCAGATGCCTGGTTTTCTACAGAGCAAATGGCAATAATAAAAAACACTAGCCAATAAACTTTAATT
Organism: Calotriton arnoldi; assembly: GCA_963921515.1. Lineage (NCBI taxonomy): Eukaryota > Metazoa > Chordata > Amphibia > Caudata > Salamandridae > Calotriton > Calotriton arnoldi. The sequence goes on from CAWUFW010002580.1 coordinate 1,341,905, forward strand.
CGGTTTTTCATTCAAACTTGCTTCTAGGTGTGTTAGAAAAGGTGGTCTCTAGTTGGCATTGGTATGCACCCTGTCCAAGTAGGGACCCTTCCTTCTAGTCAGAGTAAGGGAGTTACAATTCTAAGATAACCCCTGCTCACCCCCTTGGTAGCTTGGCACGAGCAGTCAGGCTTATCTCAGAGGCAATGTACAAAGAATTTGTAGATAACACACACAGTAACACAGTGAAAACACTACAAATGGACACCACACCAGTTTAGAAACAAAATATCTTTATCTAAGAAAAGGAAAACCAAAACAAAGAAATTCAACAGACATAACTCAAAATATCACTCTTAAAAGGTTTAAGCAAATCTGTCCATAGAACTCTATGGATGTGTTGATTTTATACAAAGTACCTTGGATGCATCAAAATCCACAAGGGAAAAAAAAGCTGCAGAGGAGGGAAGTGTCAGAAAACACAGCAATACGTCAGTTTTTGAGTCCCTGGGAAGTGATGTGTTAGTTCTCCTGCACGCAGGAGAAGTGTTGCATCTGTTCCGGACTGTAAGAGGAAGCAATGCATTGAAATCCAAAGATGGATCTGGTCTGCGGGTGATGTGGTGGAAAACTTGGCGCACAGTGCGATGCAAAGAAATCCGTACATGCTGGAGGATGTGGCGGCGGCAAACAGGCGCTGCGTCGATTCTTTCAGCTGCGGACCGGTGATGCGTCAATTCTTTCGGCCTCAGAGCAGGGCCTGCGTCGGAGTCAGTGTGGTGGTCTCGGACATCAGAGACACGTTGCACTGGCCTCGGGCTGCGTCAGTTGTTCAGGCCGCAAACAGGCAATGCATCAATTTTTTCCAGCCGCATGTTGGTGGTGCATGGAAACTTCTCCTGCATGGTGGTGCTACGTCGGAAAAACAGGCACTGGAAGGGCGAAGCATCGATTTTGCAGTCTTTTGCAGCATAAACAACCTCCAAAGGATCAGAACTGGAATTGGCACAACTTGGCAGTTCAGAACTCCCAGCAGTGCAGTTCAGGGATGCTGCAGGTGAAGTCTTTTATGCCCCTGAGACTTCCAACAAGAGGCAAGAACAAGCAAGCCCTTGGAGAACCTTGGAAAAGAAAGATTCAAAAGCTTCAATCTTCAAAAAGATTCAGATTTCACTGCCCATAGACCGAAGCAGCAACTGCAGGCCAACCCAGCAAAGCAGCACACAGCACTGGGGCAGTATTCTTCCTGACAGCTCTTCAGCTCTTTGTTTGGCAGAGTCCTCAATCCAGAAGTGTTCTAAAAGTCTGGGGTTGTAGGTCCAATACTTATACACCTTTTCGCCTTTGAAGTAGGCATACTTCAAAGAATAGTCTTTGTAGTGCACAAGTTCTGCCTTGCCCAGTATTGGCTCCAGACACACTACAGGGGGCGGAGACAGCATTGTGAGATGCCAGACACAGCCCTGTTCAGGTGTCAGTGACAACTTCTCCCACCACTCTAGCTCAGGAAGGCCCATCAGCCTGTTGATGGGCCATCAGGATATGCAGGACACACCTCAGTTCCCTTTCTGTGACTGTCTAGAGTGAATACACAAACAGTACAATTATCAGTCTAAACCAGACGTGGATTCAACAGGCAGGCAGATGCACAGGATGGTAAAGCAAGAAAATGCCCACTTTCTAAAAGTGGCATTTTCAAACATAGAATTTAAGAACCACCTTCAAAGAAAGATGTGTTCTTAAATCCTGAGTTCAGGAACCCAAACTCTGAGTCTCTATCTCTTCCCAATTGAAAGTTACACTATTAAGGTGTTACAAGGCAGCTCCAATGATAACCTATGGGAGAGATAGTGCTTGCAATAGTGAAAAATGAAATTAGCAGTATTTCACTATCAGGACATGTAAAACACACCAGTACATGGCCTACCTTTTACATACACTGCACTCTGCCGATGGGGCTAACTTGGGCTTACCTTAGGGGTGCCTTACATGTAATAAAAGCAAAGGTTTGGGCCTGGTGAGTCGGTGCACTTGCCAGGTCGACATGGCAGTTTAAAACTGCACTTACAGAGACTGCAGTGGAAGGCCTGAGACATGTTTGCAGGGATACTCATATGGGTGGCACAATCAGTGCTACAGGCCCACTAGTAGCATTTAATTTACAGACCTGGGCACACACAATGCACTTTACTAGGGACTTACCAGTAAATCAAATAAGCCAATTATGAAGAAACCAATTACCAATACAATTTAGGGAGAGAGCATATGCACTTTAGCACTGATTACCAGTGGTAAAGTGCCCAGAGTTTTAAAGCCAACAAAAAGAGGGTCCACAAAATAGGAAGCAAAAGGCAAAAAGTCTGGGAATAAACCTGCAAAAGTGCCTGGTCCAACAAGGTGATTCTGCATCAACTGATGGGAAGGTTTTTTTTTAGTTATGTTGCAACATAGAGTACTTTAATATATAAAACATAGAGGTTTGTGTATGGAACAATGGCATGTTATGTTTAGTAGTATTTGTAATCAAAATGGTTTTTGATTCATTGTGATTCATTTATTAGAGTAGTATATATAACAAACACTAATTGTGGGTTTGCTGATGACATGCCTACTGCAGACTGAACTCCTCATTCACTGTAGATAAGAAACAGCCAGGCTTATCAAAGAAGAGGGCATCTTAAATGGATTCTATGCTAACACATTTAGGGGTTGATTATTCAGAGAATATAGTCTTCATTGGGAACCATCCTTGAGTCCACATATTTTTTTATAATGGTACCATGTATTCCAAAGTTTCACAAAGCCTAATGATATGAAAAAAAAAGAATTCATTTGCATAAAATCACATTGTAGGACACAAAAATGAGATCTATGGAAGAAACATAAGCAGAAAATGTATGGCTTTAAAGTCATTTATTTTTATTTTTATGTGTTTAAAAAAGAAAATATTTTTAAACAATTCAGAGCACCTTTCTAAAATATTAAGCATGTAGAGTGTATGCTTTAAAATATAAACACAATGCTCCTGAGACTATGCTAACATAAACTCATGAAATGCAAGCTTAACAGAATCCTGCTTTCACTAAAGTGACCTTCACAATAGCATAAGTCTAGTAAGGAGCATATAACAAGAGTTTTCATAGCAATTTAATCTGTTCACTGGTGAATTTCACTAACATGTCAACATGAAAATGCATACTTATGTTGATTCCTAGCAAGAATCTAAAGGGTGCATTATGTAAAGGGTGCACAGTCTCTGTACTGCAGTGGACCTTTAACTAAGTGTGCCAGGTGCAAACAGGGACATTGTTCCCTGTAATGGATAATACACTGCCTCCACTGCAGCTGCGAACCTGCAGCAGCCCTGAGGAAAGCCCATCAGTTAAATGCAGATCTTTGGTTTGAAGCAGCTGCTCTGTCTTTCACAGTGTAGACAACACATGGACTGCTTTAGAAAGGGGGATAAGTGACTGCATCTACCTGCAGGGGGATGTCTAGGGGCCCACGTGACCCTCTTCTACCCTTTTCACTGGAGGGCCTTCAAGGGGCACATTAACTGTGTGCCACATCTTTGTTGAGCATAGTCAGTGTGCCTTCTAACAGCCTATTTTCCTCTGCACCTTCTACATAATATAGTGCAGGCACAGGCAAAATGTTTCTGTCATTTTTTAAGGCCATGCCCTCTCACAAACAGAAAAATGCTACCTTGGGATTGCAACTTTGGTATCTGTAACCACAGCACAATCTTTATTATAGAAAGGGTTTACATGCATATGTGTGCCTTCTGTAATTATAAAGTACCCCAGGGGCACAGAGAGTGGGCACATATGTCAGTTGCTCCCCATGACACTTTATGTAATATGGCTGTAAGTGTATACCTCTGATGTTGATTTAAGAACAAATAAAGTGGAAGACTATATCAAGCTGGTGTTCTGGAGAGCTAGCCAGGTGGGTTGTTCATCAGAATCTTGATCTAATCACCATTCAAATGAAGGAAGTTTTAGTGTATCCATTCTCCATTGCAACAAAATTAACACATTGGCAAAATAAGCTATGTTTTTCCAGCAAAATCCCTTTTTGAGATCAAATGTTTTCTTCAAAATATTATTATGTAGTTTCTCCTGTACATAAGACCTCTGACAAAATAATAAAACTCTATTGGCAATTGGAACTTGATATGTCAATTAATTATCAAGTGCCACTTCATATCTCATAAATTTGAAACATCAACCATTAAAGTCCTGACAGTGGTAACATTCCCATTTCACTTACAGAAATAAAGAATTGTAGTTATCTCTCAAATAATTATTTTAAAATGTTTTGCCATACTATGGCACTACACCTCGGACATGGATTATCTTATAAAAATAGTCTTATGCCCTAAGTGACATAGAAAGAGGCACTAGCCTATTTATCAATTTTTAGGAACTATGAGTTATTAGCACACATCCAATAGCACCTTATTCAAGGGTTAGCTCCTACCATGGCTTTAAAATAGATCCACACAATATTTCATGATTACAATAGTGATACTACCAGAAGCTGTGTGTAGTTTGGAGTAATAAACCATTGAATTAGCAGAAACTCATTTTGGCCAAGTTATTGCATGCCTTTATTTCTAGACATATTAAATGTGTATTTAGAGCACAAACCAAGCCAAGTGAAAATGGAGCACTTCTTATAAAAGATTAGGAATACACTATCTGGAACAGGAGAATTCAAAATAGTAAATGGGGTAAATAGTAGTTAATGTTCAGATGAGTTTTCAAAAGGTAGGTTCTCATCGCATCTAACTGCAGAGCTTTTGGTTTTGTCTTACATACTTGTAAGATTGAGGTGTGTGTCATTTTCTTCAGCCAATATCAAATTAGACTCTTTACATTTCATATATTAGACTGATGCCTGTGGTTAGTATTGAAGCTATATGAGGATGTGAGAATCAGAAAAACTATTGACCACAGTCTAACACTTTTTAAACTCAGCTGAACCAGTTCATGCACATTTATGAAAGCTTTTCACTGGAACCTGTATAAATAGTCTTAAGAAAAACTTCATATTTTCCTGCAAACAGAAAGAGATAATTACGTAATGGTATATTACTTCTGTAAATGACCGATTGGGGCAAAAACTTGAATGAAAATGTTAGTTTCTTTGGAGAAACCATGAACAAGCTATACAAATATCCTCTTAATGATTTTTTTTTATTTTTTCTAGTTTTCAGAAATGTATAGCTTTCCTTGTTCACCCATGGGTTTGACATGTTTTCACCATCAGCTTCAAGTAGATAGAGACTACAAAAAGCTAAATATGGCTACAATTTAAGGAAAGGCAGAAAATTTGGTTCAATTTTATTTTTTACAACTCTACTTGTTCCTGAAAGCTTAGAAGATGGTGATGTTAGCACAGGAAACCTTTTGTTGATGCCATTTTTAGAAAATAACATATTCTTTGTTGCAGAATACTTTTTCCCATTTTGGGGAAAAGGATAGAATGTTGGACTTCGTACTTTGTAGGAAATTGCCACATTTTGTGTGGTCACCCTCGTTTCTTGCTAGATTGTGTTGCTGGTTTTTTGATTCTACACTGGGACAGTGCTGTCCAGTGCCCTCTGTATGTGCTCTGACTTCTAAAACATGTTGAATTGGTATACACTTAGATGGCATCTTTAACTTATCTAAAGTCCCTAGTATAGGATACAAAGTGTACCCAGGCCCTGTGAGTTAAATGTCACTAGTGAACTGCCGCTCTCATTATGCCAACACTGAAGTGGCAATAAAAAACATGACTGCAGGCCTTCCACCAATAGGTAGGCTGTGTAGGTTTAAACTGCAAATCCATACTGTCAAAATTGCCCCATTTGACATTCCTAGCCATTCCTTTTAAATATTAGTAAGTCACCCCTAAGTAGGCCTTAAATGCCCATAAGGCAGGGTGCCAGACATTTAAAAGTAGGATATGTAAAAATACAATTATTAAACATGTCCTTACAGTTACAATGCCCTAAAAGCTATTTTCTTGTAGCAAGTTTAGCTGTTCCGTAGGAAAGCATGGGATATTTAATAAATTTAATAAAGTCGTCTCTGCATGGGAACCAGCTAAAAAGTTAACTATTGAATTTTTAAAATATTTACCGGCAATTCAATTCATTGGTATAGTCAAATTTGCACTCAATATTTCACTAAAGGTACTTTTAAAAACTCACCTTTAATCTGCCTAAAGGCTCTGGAAGCCCATTGTCACCCAGGAGCTGAAAGAATCCTTAATGAGGTGTGAAATAGCTTCCACAGTGTGTGGGGAGGTTGATCTCCCCTTGACAGATGGCCTGGAGTCTGTTCTCAGCCCTTGCATATCTTCAAAGAATGCTTACCTTGTTACTGGCAAATGTAGCTCACATTTGGGCATGTCCCCTTTATTGACCTCCTTGCCAGTCAGGCGCCAATTACAGTGGGAGATGAACTGCCCACAGAAATGATTTTGAATGACCACAGGGGAGGGTTTGCTCATTTCCCTGGCCACCCCTCTAAGGTGGCCACAGGAGCTCTGCTAGGAGAGGAAAGGTTCTTCCATGTTGGATTTAGGTTGCGAGGGGAACACTGGGATTGATTGCAGTATGGCACGCAGCAACTGCTGCAAAGTGGGTATGGTTCCTCTGGGAACTTTTTCCCTATTGGTTAGAGAGGGGCCAGGAGTCACCCCAACCCACATGCTAGTGCCAGGCATAAATGTGGCACCCCTGGGTTCCTTCTTCAGAACACTACTGGACCTGTGGAAAACAGAAGAAGGACTGCACCGACTCAGGACAAGCTATCAAAGAGAGTCGAAGTTACACCCATTAAAATCTGTTTTCTTATTTACAGTGCTCTGTTTCTTTTATTGTGAATGCCCAGTCATAGCTTGAAACATGTACCTCTTTCCTCATACAATGCCCACGAGTTGAGATGTTAACTATCTATCAGTCACGATACTGGAGAGTACTTATAGGAAATGGCAAGGATAGGAACATTGGAAAGGTTATCTAGCTGTAACACAATCCTGAATACAAGTGCTATCAGCAAATATATGCAATCTACAACTAATTAGAAGAAAGACTATGAACATAAAATTAGTCTATGACTTAAATGTTGGAAAACAACAAATATCTCACAGAGAGATGCATCATTATAAACACAACTATATTATTCACATTTTATAGTATTTATCGCTATTTCATCATAGATGCATCACATTCACAATATGGGAAAATATATAAACTAATAGCAAAAAACTCCTGAAAACTCATAATTCTGTTTTCAGAAAAGACAATTGCACTGAAACAGCGGCAAAATTGTCCAAGGCTAATACAAAATGTGAAATTCAGCTACAGGTCAAACAAGCTAGGAAATTGTTTTATGGTGATTTTTGATGATTTTTGCAATATTAAGTCCTATATCATGAGTCGTAATTCTTAGAAAATAATCATAATATGAGATATCACTGAGGACCGTGCCAAACTTTGTGATACTTTAAATTACCCATGCAGCCACCTGCTTTCTTCTCTGGTGACATCCATTTAAAAAACTGGTGTGTTCAAGCTGCGAATTGCCAAGTAATGCATTTAAACACTAGTTATTAAGGAATAGCATTTGAAGGCAGAGTGCTTTTTCATTGCACAGCTCCTGTAACCCTGACACATTATCAGGGTAGTAGAATGGTTAATGGGTTGCCAATAAAAGAAAACAACAGAGGAAAGGCGTCCAGAAAACTGCCATTAGATAGTTTCTAACGCAATGGAGGGAATGAGTTCTGCATTTATTTTAATGTCAATGAAATAGCAGTTTCAATAATATTGCTTTTTCAGTCTCAAGTTGTCACCCTTTAATTTACCAAGAAGATAATGCATGATTCTTTTCATGAGTTCAGTTAGACGTTGCTTTAATCACTGGAGAGGCCAAACTTGTCTATGCCAACAGTAGAATCAAAGAATTGAAATAACAGCTATAACAAGACTGTGCTCTAGGATAAAAAGTTAGTTATTTTTCTGTGTCTTCTTCAGGCAGCTAAATGTGGTAATTATGTATGTAAAACACTTGCCTGTTCAGCCCATTAGCTCTCTGTTAGGCCAACTAAATTATAGTATTGGCCTGTTCACATGACGACAAAAGTGATCAGCTTGGGTCTGTTAAAATAATGATGAAGTGGTTATGATGAATGGATACAATTCAATAGAAAGGTGAAAACTGCAACATTGTATTATTTGTTCATGCTCAGAAAAGGAATTCACTTGAATCAGAGTAAGCAAAGGCTTTTCTGTTTCCAGGAGCTGGTGTAAGATGTGATTTTCACTTACTACCAGGGAAATGATGCTGCAAAAGCAAATTTTGTGCAATACCAAGTTCAGTGATAGGAGCAGGCAAAGGGCAAGTTAATGGAGGTGTCAGTATGTGGCCATGCAAAATGGTTCAAGCCTCAAAGAGTCTCAACTCTGTGATGATTCACAAATATTTGAATGTGCTCACCAGGGATACACATTCAAAATAATCCGAAGAAAAATGGAAATCAATTGAGAGCGTGCCAGTCCAGACATTGGAAAGGACGATCACCATATTCAATGGGAGCTTGAGAGTAAGTCAATTTGAACATATAAAACAATTTTTAAATTTTGAAAAAAAGGTACATGTGCATTTGGAAAGAAATTCCTAACAAACTGAAGGAATTAGAAGGTTAAGCATGGAAAATGTGTCTAACATAGATTTCAATGATTTCTTCTGGTACATTTTGAGTTTCTGAAAGTTTACATTCTATCAAATCATAGTATGAGTTGCAATAGGAAACATTCAGCAAACTTTTCATTGTGGCTCCAGCTTTGTAAATTTTAAGGATTGTGTGTGTGTGCTTTTATCTATTTCTTTTCTCTCATGAGGTTGATGAATGTCCCCAGCAGGCACCTCCAGCCTGCAGGTTTTAAAAATGCCTTTACATTCAAAGTTTTACATATCATTGGGGTGATTGATTTTCATTGAGTACATTCAATAAAACACATTTTTGTCTAGGGGCTTGATATTAAGTATTGTATTTTTAAGTTAATCAGTGCTCATTTCACCAACTTCAAATGAATGACAGACTCAGTCAAACCAGTAACCTGCAGATCTTTGTAAACGTCATATCATTGTAGCAAAAGCTACAAAACAGCATTGTGAACTTAGATTTGAGCAATTCATTTGTATATATATCAACGCTTATTTTATCCACTAACTAGTGTACCATCATTTCTTTTCAGCCCCTTTAAATGAAATGTGTACGTGTCAATGACAATTGTATGTTTGCCCATAAGTATTATCAGCGTAACTGTGTGAAGTACAAAACAGCAGAACTGATACACATGATTCCACATATCAGTCAAATGCATTGGTTGAGAGAATACTCTGTGATATCTTCCAAATACCCATGATGGTTCCAACCGTTGTCCTCAAGTTGAAAAAATATTTTTAAGAAAATTGTCTGTGTTTTTCTGTAATTATAGGAATTTACATGCTTTCCATTTCAATATATTATTCCATTTGGTATTAATATTCAGGAGCAAATTGAGCATCGAAGGGATTTTTTCGTTGCAGACAGAGTAAATAATGCACATGTGCTGTTTGCAAATCTCAGAATGAGGAAAACTATTAACTATAACTGATGCATTCCCCATTCTGGTGTGTATAAAACAGAGTGAGCACAAATTGCAAACGCAACAAATACTGAACTTCGCACAATTAGTTCAACAATTTGCACCCAGAAGTCAGCATAATTGGTATCCTTCATGAAATCTGGTCGGAAAAGGACACACTTTTTTACACGGACTTTTAATAAGTAGTTTGGGTGTGATGGGCTAAGTTCATTTATCCAACAGGTATAGCTGTAAGCTGCAATGGACTTCTGCACTTAAGTACTATAAAACATGTCCAGCCTCTCTAATTTTCCTTGAGATTAACATAGTTATGTCACTCTTGGGCCTGAGCTAATATTAACTTTGGCCTGTGACTCAAAGATACAGGGCTATAGGCAACATCTCATGCGACCTTCCGTAGCTATCCTTTATATGGGAATTATTACAGCTTACAGAATGCTTCTCATTAATGCTCGAGAGAGTATCTTTGGGTTAAGAAACTCTATCATAAAGTGGAGTCCCTACTACTGTTCAAAACCATAAGTACTGGAAACTATACATCAGAAAAGTAAGAAAATTTCGTTTGTACATTCAATTCTCACGTGTTTTATCTACTTACTTAACTCATCAGTCTTCTGTTAATGGAAGTGCATTATTAACTTAGCACTTTCATGCTGCAGCACATTAAATTGTATTTTTTGGTTCTTCATGAAAAACTGCACTCAGCAATCACTCGCCTTTCATCTTTGCCACAAGGGGTATAACATAATCTGTGTGCAACAGATCTACTTAGAATGTCTAATTCACATTGCCCAACCAGGTTCTGATGATGGGAACTAGGTCACACTTTGCTAATAAACTATCAGCACAAAAACATCCACATTCAGCATTCAGACAAGCACACCCACTCCCCTATCTCTATATCAGCGAGCGCAAAAACTACTTTTACGTTTCGAACACTGAAACCTCACCTCTAATTCATCATGTACCAGTCCGACAGAATAAGGTGCAAGCTTCTGAGGGAAATAGGCAAATACAGCACAGTAACATTGTGCTTGAGATACAGCATTTGGGTATGTATCTTGCACTGATAAAGCCAGCCTGTGTTTTGGTTACTTTTAAACTATATTCTGTTATCAAACAGTTCATCCAAAAAAAAGTTGCTTGGTTAACATTGGGCATTCTAAAATGCAATAAAGTGCAACAAATCGTTTATCTTTCAGAGAACCCAACATACGATAGATATGCCAAAATTAAATTATGCAATATATGAAAATTTGTGAGGGTACATTAGGGACAAGGAGGTACCCCCACTTTCACAGTTCACACACTGCGAATTTTGATTTTGGCCTTCAGTATAGACCCTTTTTACAATGCAACGTTAGCTGGTAATAATTCAAAATAAATTCGAATTTGTTTTATTGTAAATCACAATTTCTACCATTCCAGCTCACTTTACAGGAAGTTAGTTGGTAGTGAGTTCCTCAAATGGTCAATGAAATAAAATGAAAGAGTATAGGTGAGAACCAGGTGCGTGAAATGCCCAAATAGCAGTTTCTTTGAATTTCTATCATCCTTCTGATGGTAATAAAGTTTGCAATTCAAAGCGCATGATCCGGATTACATTTTCAAAATCACAGTAAGTCTATCATCACTAGTGGCCCTTTAACTCTGATGGGCTATGCAAAGGTTTTTACAGTGCTCATCAGAATTCCAAGTGTAGGTGGAGCTCCGCTGCAGACTGGTAATCCACCCAGTGATTTCGCCTGCAGGAAGCAGACAAATTCTCCAGTTGGATACTGTGAGAAAGTGGATTATTAGTTAGGTGGATAGTAGCTGACCACAAGTAAGAATTGCAGTATCCTTGTAAGGTTCATTAAAGGTTTCAGTAATTTAAACCTGAGCTCCATCCCTGGTAGCTATGGTACAGAGCAGACAGGCTTAACTTAGGAAAATGTGCGAAGCATTTAGAAGTAAATAAAATAATTAAGACGTCAGGTAAAAACATAACACAAAAAGCCCAATTTATAAAAATTGAAAATATTTTAATGAACAAAATGAGACCAAAACAACAAAAATCCAATAAGGGGTACAGGAGATATGAATTTTCAAGGTTTTAGATGAAAATAACGCTAATAAGTGCAAAGTGCCAAGCATGGGCAACTTGTTACGCTAGACTGGGACAAGGAAAAGGCTCCAGCTGACTTGACCATTAAGTTGTTTTTTTTAATTATCATTAGAATGAGTCTTTGAATCATTTTTCCAACTATTCTCAAACTGATGTTAAGAACTATAAGGCATTATAATGTAACCCATTTTTTTCTATGGGAGAGCCAGACTTACACATTGAAAAACCTTTGAAGATTTTTCACTACCAGCCCATTTAAAACATAAGTACACATGTTCTACTTTTTAAATAGCATGCACCTTGCCCTATAGACATGTACTGCCTACTTTTGGGGTGACTTATAAGCATTAAAAAGGAAAGTTTAGGCCTGACAAAAGGTGTTTTTGCCAAATTGAATTGGCAGTTTTAAAAATGCTTTCCCAGGCTGCAGAGGCAGGCTTGGAGACGTGCTTTGCATAATCACATTCGTGGTGGCACAAAATGTGCTGCCGTCCACTAGTGGCATTTGACTTACAGGCCCTCAGTACACTTTTGTACCATATACTAGGGACTTACAGATAAGTTAAATATGCCAAACAGGAGTGTATCAAATTTGGGCATGTTTTAGGGGTCAGAGCACATGCTGGTTTCAGTGCCCCATCACACAGAGTAATAAAATAAAAAACAGAAGCATCAGTCCAGGACGAAATGGGAGTGACCATACAAAAAGAGGCATTTTGCTACAGATACTGAGTAAAACATGCCTACATTAGCAGGGTAAATCTGATTCCTGCATGTCATTTCCCTAGAAATTATAATCCTTGTTATCCTCCCACTCTTAAATTGCTGTGGCCCCTTGTAATGGTAAATTTTCTGTGGATTATAACGGCCACTCAAAGTGAGGACTTAATAGTTTGGGCCTCGCCTCAGTTGAGTGAAAGAGAACAAGGTAGAAAAAAAAGGATGAAGACGAGGTGACAGCGGATACAATGGGCAGGAGACTATCCTGAAGGGGGCAAGAGACAGGGTCGGACTGGCCTATAGGGCAATCTGGCAGTACCCGAAGGGCTGGACTCATAGATCTGTATATGGACTCTGTTTTTGGTTGTGGGCATTTTTATAGTCTGCTTGTCCAGTTATTACTGTCAATTTCTCTGGTATTACCACAAACATTGCCTGCAGCAAGCACAAATGCATGCAGTTTCCTATACTTCGCAAAACAATTATACAGCTTGTCTTCACAAGTTTAAATCTTCCCTCATTTGCAAGTGTAGACCACTTATTTAGCTATCTGGTTGCAAATGTGCGCCACTTTTAATTTGACGTCCTGACCTATTTTCAGTCCCAGACCGACCCTAAGTATTAAAATGCATAATTATTATATATTCGACATAAAAGGCCTGGCAATAGCTGGAGCTATCTCCAAAGCGGAAATCCTGATGTCACTCTGAAACAAACAAGAATCCTGTAGTGCATTCCTTCAAGGGCAAAGAGGCTGTTAAAATACTCAATGAGTCCAGTCAAGCAATCCAAACATTACAGGTTTTTTATCTTCTACTAGGCTAACGATAAGGAATGCACGAGGACTTTTCTCTATTTTGTATTCCGTTAGCCAGTAGAAGGCAGCAAACCTGAAGTCTGTGGATTCCTATATGAGGAGAAATGTAAACGACCCCACCATGTGCACATGTGGAGTTCCAATTGCAACATGGAGGAATGTTCCTGCACACAGCACAGTGGTAGCGATCCGGAGGGTGTTTTATCAGAGCCATAGTTTCCTTACTGAGGTGGATATTTACAAAGAAATGGTGGAGTGAGGCGTTGCCGTCATGGCTTAACGCCTCACTCCGCCACTTCAGAAATGCAGGGCTGCACCATATTTACAAGGATATGGTGCAGCCTTGCATTTCCCCCTGCGCTGGTGCTACACTTAGCAGTGTAGCACCAACACAGGCACCCTTGCACCATAGTGCAAGGGTGTCTGTGTGCAGGGGAAGATTGTTTATGTGTAGGAAGGTGTCCCACACAGGAGGCAAAGGCAAAAATACAGGGGAAACCCACGCCAATTATGCCAGATCTAACCGTGATCATAATAATTCGAATCAAATTTCTTTCGTTTGTGAAGAGTATTTTATTAAGTATGAAAGAATAAGGTACAATAACACATTTCTCAAATATTATGCATGGCAAAGTCCACATTAAAGGTGTTTCAGGGAAACCAGAGGCAGAATTTAGCACACAAATATGCAGAACTGAAGCAAAATATATCACTCCCAGAAATTACAAATACAGCCAAAATGTCAGAAAGCGAGGAAACCAATAGAGAAATTACCAAAGTACCACAGTGTTTTCCAACCTTATTAAAGACTTCTGAAATAAATTGCATTCATTACAGGGAAAAAATTTAACTGATAGTTAATACAACCGAAGACCTGAACAAAAGTGACAGGAAATTAAGTATTTTACAACATTTTTCTATTTAAAAATCTTCTGATAGAGGTGCCAATGATGCGTGATGGCTCATTAACAACAAAAAAGAAGACATTTCTGAGTCTCGGACTTTCGTTTCCTGTAAGAACAAACAGCACCGGCCAACGTTGATAATTTCCTATTGTGTGCCACTAAAACAGTCTCTCTCTGAAATTAAATATTTCAAGTCAAACATGTATTTTATCCATCTTTATTTGAAAAATGTTCCATGTGAGAGGTTCTCCAAATGTATTTCTTTGAAACCCTTACATACTGCTTCATGCTACCTCCGGGATACAAATTCTAGCTTTGTGTGGCAGCAGGATTCAAACCAACTACAAGGCATCTGATAGTCTCCACTTGCTACCTTCTAGGCAGTGGCATAATCCATGGCTCTTATGAATATTTTAGCTTTAGGATTTTCCCAAATTGTATCAAGGTGGGTTCAGAGTATTCCACAGCTTGGGGTCTTAAACAAAGCTGCCCACTGGTCATATGTGGTCAGGATCTAAAATGCTCCTGGCAGCAAGAACTCCTTTATGCAAACAGACATAATGTAGACGTACTTTACTTCATCCACAACCAGGAGCAGTATGATGAACATGTCTCAGACTGCAAAGTTAATTATAAGCTTACCTGAAAGATAAATGTAAATATTATTTTCATTTAGAAATTTACAATGAACGATAGGCAATGCCACTTCTTGGCAATCCTTTTTTTCTCTTAAATGATTGTCACATCAAAAATAATTCAGCAGCGTAAATGGAGGTAGATGCAACCCCCGCATCCTGCAAGGTGGTGCTGAAGGGACCCCACTTGCATCTGCTGCAAATGGATTTTGATCTGGGCTCAGCCAACCCACCTTCCAAGGCCAGTTGAGCATTGTTAATTTAGACAATAGTGACACCTATGAGTTAATATTTCTGATAAGTATGTCCTTTCCTAGCTTTACTGATTCCTTAACTTACTAGTCGAAAGTTTTTTTTATGTATGTAGGAGTCATGCCACGATTTGTTGATATATTTTTGACCCGGTAACTTCAGCATTAGAACAACAATGAGGTTATACTGCTGGCCGCAACAGCAAAAAAGTTGGAAACTTTGGGAGAATTAGTGTCCATGGCCACAGTGTAAGAATGTCATTTTTTAGTTAGTTAGCATGTGAGTCTTTCACAAGTATCAAAGCAGCCAATTTTCTTCTACTGGGAACCACGTACTCCTTTGAAGCACTTGATTCTCGCAGGGTAGCGAGGAAGTGTAGTCCAAGACCTACTCAGAGGAGGTGGTGTGGGCTGTTGATGCAGTTCAGATCATGAATCATTGTTCAGTTAGTGCTTTTACCTATGAAAAGGAAACATATTTTATTACGCACACTTTACTCAATACTACACATTCATTTAAAAATGTGTACATGGTGTGAGATGTAGGGTGGCAATACCTATGGTAACATCATCTAACCATCTGCATTTCCTGAACCCTAAGCCACTATATACCCACACATAGGTGGACTAAATGCGATGGGGTGCAATTATAAAACATTGGCCTACTGACTTTGTTAGGATATCAACACAATAATAAAAGTAGAATCATATATTCATTCACCCAATGTAATCATATTAAGACAGTTTCAGGTGGTAGCATCTTTCAATGGCACTTAAGGTATAATAAAGCACTAAAACCGTCAATACAATGAAATGTGAATCTTTTTCTGCTTTTATACCATCTGTCAAGCAGTTTCAGCATATAAAATGGCCTTAGCACCCTCGGAACCCATGGACAAAAAGTCCCACCTCAAAATGTGCTTGCAACTAAAAAGAAAGTCTCCCCAGGTTACTATTTTGTGCACCTGGAAGACTTAATCGAAAATGATATTCCTGTGGAGGCTGCTAAGCTCCTGGCAGCCACCAAAATGAAGGTTGAATCATTAGTAATGTCCCTGCTGGGGCACCAAGATGAACAATGTGCAAATGTTTTCCGGGGGCCCCAATTCATTGTGGGGTGCACTTCTGCATTTGGGTGATCCTTTTCCTATGTAGTCTCACACTGCAAAACACATTTGTCTCTTCTTTATTATACATGCATCTAAAGCAACCTTTATTTTTTGACTCGTGAGACACTCGGGTCCTGGCGGGTAAAGGGACACACAGAAATCCAAGTCCACATGAACAGACCAGCTGCCCACTCAGTTGATACTGACTTATTTTGCAGTGCAGGAGACTGCAGTCTTTTTCTGTCTCGCACAGCAGGGGATTCTTGGAGACCATTCTCCCCACTGCCCGTGGACATAAGCACAGAGAGCAGCATGTGGCACTATAGTGCTCCTGGGGCTCTAGCCCTCTTGGGTAGCTACTTCTCTCATACTGTGATGGCTCTCAGCTCCTTGGCAGTCACCATGGCTCTCAAGGCCCTCCTGGACAGGATGATTGGAGAGCGATGGTGCTGTTACTGCATAACAATAATGGGGGTGCTGCACACGACCCCAGGCATCCTTCTTACAGCTTGGCCCTCCCAGGTTGTTTGGAAACCCAGAAGGGGGACGCCACTGACACCCTGAGCTGGTTGGTCCCCCAGGTGGACAAAAGTCTTCAGGACTCACCAGGGACAACGTGTAGACACTTCTTTGGTCTGGCAGATGTGGGGGCCTGCTGGGCAGATTCCCCTTTGGGGGGCACCCAACACTGTTTTTTTTGGCATGACTGGGCTGTTTTCATGAAATGTGGCTTGTTTTATTCTGGTTGGGAGGCACCTGGGGGGCACCCAACACTGTTTTTTTTGCATGACTGGGCTGTTTTCATGAAATTTGGCTTGTTTTATTCTGGTTGGGAGGCACCAGCTACCTAGGGTGTCCTCTTCAAGACTCGTGGCCTCTAAGATTCTTGGTGTTTCTATGAGCAAATTTTGCATTGCTCTCCTTATGATGAAGGAGAAGTCAGGGCCTGCCCTCATTCCATGTACTTTCTTAACCGGGACCTGTCCTCTACATGGCACTCCTGGTATTCCCCTGAGCCTGAGTTCTCCTCCAGCAGGTGGCCACAAGGCAGAGTACCATCTCTGCTTACTCTCCCCAGGACCCAGAAACTCCTCTGCCACTTGCATGGCACCTGTGTGTAGGCAGTATTCAGGGAGGTCATCTATTTTCATCCGCTACAGTACCAGTCCACATAAGTTCTTGGGGAACCTCTCATCTAGGATCTCCCAGCAGGTCTACCCCTCCAGTGTCCCCAGAGGGCGAGGGAGGCCATTGCCACTTGCTTGGAGAGATAGGTCCACAATGCCAAAATTAATACAAGTCAAGCCATAATGAATCCATCCTTCAGGGGTCCTTCATTGTTGGTGACCTTCAAATTCCACGCTGCTCTATCCCCGTCTCTTCTGTGCAGGAGTTTTAAAGTGGGGGGTGGAATGTCCCAGAAAGTAATCACCTCTGCCTAATCCTAGGATAACACTTCATGACTGCTCTCCTTTTCCAGTTCTCCTGCAAAGCATTTGTGGACTTTCGAATATGGCAACTTATTAAGTGGTCTCTTCAAAGAGATCTCTGATAGCCTTATGCCACACTCCTAACTGACACAGTTGCCTAGTTCCTTCCATCCAAAACTTCATAGAAGAGCCTCTCCTGTGATTGACTCCCAGGGGCTGTCTGAACTCATTTGTTCTCCTTTTGTTTGCTTGAGTCTTCCCAGGCAGGGCAGTGGAAAAAGTAATTAGCACAAGATAATTCTGTCCCCATACATTTCTTCTACCTGGAACTAACTTAATCACTTCCAAATGTCCATTGTGTTAGGTAGGCTATGATTTGCCAGCTGGCGTCTGATGTGTTTACATGCAGCCATCTTAGAGCCTTTTACCCCAACTGTGCTGCATCAGATCTAATTTTAAAAGGCGAGCTTTGGTGACTTCCGCTTCCTATCGTTTTTGACAGAGCTTACAGTGAGTGAGACTCAGTTAGCGAGACCCAGAGCAGAGATCCAAAAATCGAGCAGTCTAAAAAGCAAAACATCCAGGGGGGCTTTATGGGTCGGAAAACCTTTTTTCACAAAGTTCTATTACCTATGCCAAACTACCCAAATTGAACTTCCCTTTTCTTAAAAGACTATCATTTATGTCACATTTAAGTGTTGCTTGTGACTGGATTTAAGAAACTGCGAGAGCACGAAAGGGAATAGCTATAGTCTTTTTTATAAATTCCACTCTCAAAGGTACTTCTTTCTGAGATTGGTATCCTTTGATAGTTGCAACCTCTAGTTTTGTTCTTTCCTCTAATACACCATGGCCCTGCTTAACAAGCAAGAATTAACATGTACACCCAAGTGTATACACAAACAGAGGTAATTAAACATCCCTCACATGCCTATTAATGGCATAATTAGTCTGGGAACTAAATTGGGACAGGATAAAATATATGTTGGCATCACTGGAATTAGAAAAGGAGCAAGTGACAGAGAATGATTGGTGGCGGGAGGTAGCAAAGCTGAGAGAATCAAATGGGGATGTGGAGGAAAAAGTGACGCAAGGAGAGAAAGTGCATACATGGAACACACAGGATTAATTTAAGTGAGCTTGCAAAATAAGATCTGTGCGATCACGAGGGAGAAAAAAATGCATTATATGAAAGTAACAGACGATCCCAGAACAGGAAATGTGTATTTTAGGAAAGAAGATCATTTTTAATTACTCATACAGACATTAATTGTAAGCAAAAAAACATATTCGCACCTCGGGATGCATTATGGGTAAAAGTGAAAATGTATTTCGGTGGTTATATTTTAAGATTAGTTGTGTTACTTTGTCACCCAGACCCGTAGTCACATTTTATTACGGGCCATCATATAACTGATTTTTTTTCCAAAAGGCATGTATCTTATTCACACGTTTTCAGCATTTATGCTATCTAAGAGATGTATTGAGATATGCATTGATTATGAACGGAAGCATTCTAATTGACTATCAGATGATCGGGGAGTTACCTGTTTAGTGGGGTAATTTTTGACAACTTTGATGGCAATTTATAGTGCATGTGTGTAACATTGTAAGACATTGTATTTGTTTTGTACAGAACCAAGCATGTCTTCACACATATATATGCTGAAAACATCAATTCCCTCTTTAAATCCCGCCAAGTTCGGTTGATGAGCACGAAGTAGAAAATAAAACACTGCGACTGACTCAAATGTGGCCCACTCGGAACGAGGCCTTCTCTCAGATCAGACGTGCTCGTTGGTGTGCGTCCCACGTTGCTGCTGCAGACCTGGCCTCGGTGCCAGCATTCTGTGAGTGATGTCCGCTGGCCGCCATTTCAGCACGAGGTGGAATCCGCCTCGTCTTTCTCCTATCCCTTAGGGGAATGTTGCAGGGAATGAGCTACCTGTCAAGAATACTGAACGTGGGTCATAGTTATCTTGATACTTCTTCACAATTATGGATGCGGTGCCAGTCACCGTCTAGTGATTTGGTAAAAGAAAGGTGTTTCCTGGGAGACGTGAGTTCTCTCAGTAGTGGAGAGGTGTGGTGCAGCGGCCAGGGCAGCTGACTTCGGAGCACAGGGTTCACGGTTCTATCCCCGGCTCCGGCAGCAGCTCAGTTCAGCACCATGCGACTCTGGGCAATAGCTCACTTAATTTCCGCGACGGCTCCCAGCGCCTTGAGACCCGTAAGGGTGAGTAGCTGCGCTATATAAAAACGGACTTACATTTTTTTTTTTTTTTAACTTACAGTTCTTTCCCCTCATTCTCTCAAGAGATAACAGAACATGTGATGTGCGCGGATGCTGCAGTGGACTAAAAAGAAACACGTGCACATTGTATTGCTAGTGGTTCTTAACCGAGCAAATATTTCATACATGTATTTAATGTTAGAAACTGCTCGTGTTTCTTTTTGTATGAATAAGCAAACTCGTATGGAACAAAGTCAGATATTAAATACAAATTAAACACCTACGGGTAATTGATTTCTATCTTTAATTCATCTTGGATAGCATCCTGTTGAGAATGTAATGAAATAAAAATATCAGTTCAACAATTCTAAGTTCATGCACCTAACGCAGTGGGAAGACTAGGATAGCTGTATCTGTAACATGGGGACAACATATAGACACCACATTTGTTTTAATCCAAAAAGGAAATTTTACGCAGTGGAAACATTATTTGAAAGCTCAGAAAGACTTAAAATTGCAAGTCATGTGAAGTATTTAAGTGGGTAATACCATTAAGATGAATAGAACATTGTCTACACCTGTAGTGTGCTGAATTTATTCAATGCCACAAACCCTATAGGACGATGTCAGAATGACTGTATGATTTGAGATGTCATCAATGATCTCATTTAACATGTCATGAGCTATGTGTGTGTGTGAGGTCATGAGTTGTACATGGCGTGGCGCATGTTATGGTCAGCACAGTAAACTATAACTGGTGAAATTCAGTGTTTTTTTTAGAAACATTTTTTTCTTCATTACAAGTCTTAATTATAACGTCACTTTAACCTTTCATTTTTTCAGTGAATATATATCCATTCCTGAAAGTGTCTACCATTGACAATAGAGCCAGTGCCCTCGTGCCCTCACTAGTTCGGTCTCTTGAGTGACCTTGAGATGATCTCATTTTCTTCTTGCGATATTAAAATTGTTTACTGAAAGTTTAAAGATCTGGGGCTACCATTATATCAGAAGTAAGTGAATGTGCTATCAGGGTCCATATGCAGAGAAGGATTGTTTGATATTTTACGTCGTTCTGAAGTTAAAAACCTTTAAGCACAGAAGTACTTTGTTTTCCTAAAGTTAAGGATCTGCAGAAATGATGAATGTGTTGCCCAGTATCTTGAAACGTTATTTCATATGTCGTGTAGTTTATGCAAGCTGCCCAACCTACATATGGACCACTGAACAGGAATCAGTAGAGGAGATTTACTATCATGTTGAAATGCAGCTGACATTAAATAGGCTGCTGTCTGTTGGATGGAACTGAAACTTTGCTTCTTGGGAGGCCTGTCAATTAGGACTCTCTATAGTCCACTCTTGAAAAGATAAGTGCCTGAACAACTATGTCACAATAATTTATGGTATGTGCCAGCTTATGAAGAGGATTTTGGTTGAAAATTGCTCCTTTAGAAATATTTTAGATGTGGGCATCTAATTTAATTTGACATCCTGCATGACCACTTGTACAATGAGTATGGTGTGCCTGTAATGAACTGCAGGTTAAGATAGGGCGGTTGAGATAAGCAAACTATATTTTGATGGATTTCTTATGGGTAAAATTGTGTTACTCAATAGTTGATGAATTATACACATTCTGTGAGATTTGCAATGTCCTGTTCTTTTTTTTAATTAGGGGTAGAGTTGTTAATTTTCACATTATTTTTGATGGTGATTCTTCTAAATGCTTGCAATTGGTAACCCACAGATCTGCAGTTTTAGGGGCCCATTGGGCTCAGAAGCCTAATTAATTCTTCTAAAAATAAACCAAAAAAAAAACTATGGTGAGATGGTACGGCTACAGAAATGGTTGGGACTATGCATATAGACTGACATCTCCTGTGTTGATACCAATGTTTATTTGTGTTGTTCCAACGACAGTGTCATATTTTGAAAGAGATTAAGCTTCTTTAGCAGATGTATTGTCTCCAACAAACAAATAGGAGTCAGACATATTATTTTCAGACATTTTGAGACAAATCGTAGCAAGTATTTTGCTGATATTCATATAATGAAAAGTATAGCCTTCTCTCATTGTTGTAAAAGTCTCATTTTGTGCACAGATAAGGTAGGAAAACGTGTTTTCTGGGTCAACCTTGCTAAAGTTGTTTTTAGCATTGCATATCTTGTGAAATTACCAAGGAAAATAATACAGAGTGGGACGTGTAAAAGTAACCATATGTAAAATTCCACTCATTTATTAGGGTAGACCATATTGCAGTTAGCAGACTGTGGATTGTGGTACCTCTATGCAGATAAATGAAAGAGTATGCCAGAGGTAAAGCCAAAGATGAACAACCATCTTCCCCTCTGGCTGTAATTAATAATGTTAGGTTGAATATGTGAGAAAAACAAAAAAGAGAAAATAAGACACACCACAGAGACAATAACTATTCCCTTCTGCTTTGCTTGAATCTGTTTTGTGAGGTGGGAAACTTTAACATCATTCTATTGCTTGAATCTCTAGAAATATACATTTATATATCAGTTAGCCTTTGTCTTCGAGTAATACTTCATCAGCTGCCTTGTCAAACATTGATTTGATGTGGCAGGTGAACATTGCAGTAATTAACTGAACTATTTTTTCTTTTTTATTAGATTTACAAGAAATAAGCTTGACAACTCCCAGTAATATGCAACATAGACATGAATTTAGTTCATCCGTAGAATGGAAAAGTCGTTTTTTATGGGTGAAAATTATAATTTAGGGAAAGGATGTCCTCTGTAGAGGGAGGTGTTGCCATTGTGCAGCTTTGGTTGAGCTGCACATATCATTGAGAAGACATTTTTGTAATTTGTCAGTAACATTTGACCCCATTTATAGATCTGCAACAAGTTTGTCGTAGTTAGTTAAGGTCCGCCATGACAATTTCCATTCAGTTACTTGTGGGGGAAAAGATTAAGGGGTGAAAATATATATATTCTCTCATTTTACCTCCTCCTGGAAATTTTGATAATGCCCTCAGTCAAAACCACTGAACGGAAACTTGATGACAATAGACGTTATCTCAGAAAGTGTAGCTTTGTTGGTTTGATGAAAAACTATTCAGTAGCTTTTGACAAAATAAATCTTGCATTGAATTGGTGGTACCCAAGCATGACGTTTGCTCTGGATAATAAATAACACTAGGCTGAAGGCCAAACTCTATGACCAACCATTCTGCGCATGAGGTTGGCTATCCATTCTATGCTGGCCATTCTTGATGGATTGGGCATAGGGCTTGGCAACAGGCCAGGCAGTGCAGGCAACCCCACTGCACACAACCAAAGGCTGTGTGCAGCCTTTGGCCAATGCACAATTGGTGTTGGGTGCCCAAAGTGGGTTCAGTGAAGGGCCTGGCTGCTTGTGGGCTTTGGAAAATACCCAATTACACCATTAAAAAAACCAATGCGAGTCAATACTGGTCATCATAATCAAATCTCCAATTTGCAAATGGATTTTTGGGAATATGTTAATTTTGCTAAACAGGCACACCTAAATAGCCTGTTCTTGAACTAAGAAACAATGAATATCCAAATCTAATTAGAAAGCAGCATGTTGACGATAAATACTGTTGCCTCAGTAACGAAACATCCGCGCATAAAGACCATTTCACAAGCACAGGCAAACAAGCATGAAGATGATAGATGCATTCAAACAGCTGCACTCTTAACAAATGAAACATGGGGTTCAAAAAGACATGTTGTTACACATCCACTGGTTCACCTTAGAATACATCCAAGGTTTATGATTTAGATTTTTCACCAGCTATTTATTTATTTTTGCTTTTTATATAGCTCAAACATCACACAAGGATCCCAGAGGGTTGTACAGTAGACAATTTTTATTAAATGGATAGTTATAGAAGGTTTAATAATTACCAAATCTTACCAAATCTAGGGCTAGATGTACAACCCTTTTTTGCGTCCACAAACGGGAGATCGGCCCGTTTGCAACCGCAAAAAAGGTTCCAGGCATGTACAAATGCTATTTTGCGAGTCACTGACTCGCAAAATAGCATTTGCGACTCTCGCTATTAGGAAGGGGCGTCCCTTCCTAATAGCGAGTCACCATGCCATGGACTGTTGTTTTGCGACCGCATTTGCGGTCGCAAAACACTCGCAGTTTACCACCTACTTCAAGTAGGTGGTAAACCACTCACAAAGGTAAGGGGTCCATAGGGGACCCCTTCCCTTTGTGAGTGTGTGCGTAAATATTTTTAAGAGCAGGCAGTGGTCCCAGGGACCACTGCCTGCCCTTAAAAAATGAAACTGAAAAGTTTCATTTTTGTTTTTCAAATGCATCCCGTTTTCCTTTAAGGAAAATGGGCTGCATTAAAAAAAAAGACTTGCTTTATTTAAAAAGCAGTCCCAGACATGGTGGTCTGATGACCCCAGCAGGCCACCATCCCTGGGAGTGCTAGCCATTCCCAATAGGGTCGCAAATTGCGCTTGCCTCATGAATATTGATGAGGCATGCAAGTTGCGACCCCATTGGTAATCGCAAACAGTGTCTGAGACACTGTTGTACATTGCATTTTGTGACTCGCAAATTGCAACTCGCGACTCACAAAGCGACGCAATTTGCGAGTTGCAAAATGCAATTGTTGTACATCTGGCCCCTAGTGACATAAACTGTAGAATTACAGAATGGTAAATTATTATAGAAAAGTAAACAAGTTGTACAGTTTTTATTTTTACAGCAGGGAAATATTTGTAAGCACCTGATGAAGTGGAGGTAGTGTAGTTCTCTGCCAAGAGGTGAGTGAACATGTTTTCATTGGAGGGGGACTGGTTGCAATATCTAAGCTAAAGTATCATTGAAGGAGGAGGGCTTTCAGTTCTGTCTCAAAGGTCACCAGTGAGGTGGTAGTGCAAATGTTTGGCGGTATTATTTATTTTAATTGTATTTATTTTCAGAGTTTTATATAGCGCAAACTCAACCTGAAGGTATCAGGTATCAGAGCGCTTTACATGAGCACGAGTTGCGTTACATAAGGACACATTTGCTTTTGTTAGGCACGGGGAGATTAAGTGGTTTGCCCAGAATCACAGGATGTTGAGCCTTGTTGCTGAGACTCGAACCCGGTTCCCCAGATTTGAGGTTGACTGCCCTAGCTGTTAGGCCACATCCTCTGACTGCGCTACCAGGGAAGGATTGTGCCAGGAGTCTTTTCTTTTTAAAGGTCAGGGGTTCTCACAGTACTGCTTCAGTGTTTCTGGATAGTCTATAGCTCCCTGAAAGCATGAGTTTGTCCACCAGGTAACAGATGGTGGATGTGTGTAGTGCCTTATAGGTGATGCAAGCAGGCTTGTATACGGCCCTGGCTTCAATGGGCAACCAGCAGAGAGAGAACAGCATAGGTGTGATGTGGTCATTCCTTGAGGCCCTGTAAACAGAGCGTGTCGCTGAGTGTAGAATCGATTTCAAGAGGGCTTAGATGGTTTGGGGAGACCATTCAAGAGAGAGCTACAATATTTCAGATAATGGTCTGAAATTCCCCAGAGAAGACTCAGTTGATAGTGCGTGTTTCTGGCCATGGTGCTGATTTTAGACTGCAAGTTGACCTTCTTGTCTAAGATTACTCCTAGGGGTTTGCACTGTCAAAAATGGTGGGTTTATTGTTGAGGATGTTGAATGTGTCCATCTAGGATTGGAATGGAAGTATTAATTTTGAAGGGGAGATCAGGAAGTATTCAGTTTTGGAAGGTTTCAGTTTTAGATGATGAGATGTCATCCAGTTTTGAAAAGAGTTTAGGGTGATGGTGAGGTGCAAGATCTCATTTGGAGAGGAAACCTTTAGATATAGTTGTGTGTCATCGGCATAATTATGGCTCAATGTACAGGTTGAATAGTGTTGAGGCAAAACTAGACCCTTGGGGGACCCCTTGCTCAACTACCATCAGTGTTGAAAGACAGTCATCAATTTTCATCCTCTGTGATCTGCCCCTGAGTACTGATTCAAACCATTTAGGGCCACACCATCAATATCCATGCAATTTTTGAGCATGTTGAGCAGTGTGTAATGGTTGACTGAGTCAAAGGCTGATGATTGTTCTGGAAGAATCCGGAGGCAGAAGTTGCCTGAGTCTGGGATTTAAAGTGCATCGTCGACCACCTGTAGTAAAGCTATTTCTGTACTGTAGCCTTGATTGAAACTGGATTGGCATTTGTCTAGGCGATTGTTATTTTGATTTCTTGGGCGAGCTGCTCCGCTACACAGCTTTCAATGATTTGTGCGAGATGAGGCAGGTTAGAGATTGGGAAATAGTTGTTGAGGTCATTAATATCTGCGGAGGGTGTTTTGAGGAGGGGTGACTTTTCCAGATTCAAGGCAGCCAGGAAATGTTCCCTAATTGGGGGAGAGATTGACCAATTTTGACAAGTAAGAAAGCATGTGAATATAAAGGTCTTTGGCATTGCTACTTAAGAATGAATATGTGATGTTTTTTCACATGCGTTTACCACGCATGCCATAACAACGCGGTCGTTACAACGACTGCGTTGTTATTTCGCATACCATTACAACGCAAGTCGTAACAACGACTTGCGTTAGGGGGCGCTGGATGTTGGAATAGTATAAATTACTATTCCAACTCCAGTCTGTGCGGACACTAGGGAAGGTGTTGGATTTTAAATCCAACACCTTCTGCCCCCAACGCAAGTCGTTGTTCGCACTTGCGTTGTAACGGTATGCGAAATAACAACGCGGTCGTTGTAACGACCGCGTTGTTATTGCATGCGTTGTTACGCATGCGTGGTAAACGCTGTTTACCCTGCCACCCTTAAGAATGGGTTCACAAAAGTGGTTTGAGGGTTTGGTTTTCATGATGGTTTTGAGTAAGTCTTCCTCTGTAATAGTGTTGAATATTTGCGAAGGGTCTTTTGACTTGCACATCAGGGGAGGGGTAGGGTTTAACTTCTTGACCTAGAAGCAATTTCATGTTGGAGTCGAGGAAGTGTAGACACTCTTCTGCTTTCATTGGTGGGTCATAAAATTTTACAAATGTGGAAGTGGAGGGGTTGGTTGCAGTTTTTTCTTGTGAAGTTTTAAATATAGCTCTAACTAGACCTGAAGGTATCAGAGCACTTTACATGAGCACCAGTTACGTTACAGACGGACACATTAATTTTTGTTAGGCACGGGGAGATTAAGTGATTTGACCAGAATCACAGAGTGTCCCTTCCGAGACTCGAACCTGGTTCCCCGGCCCCGAGGTCGACCGTCCTAGCCGTTAAGGCCACATTCTCTCGACCCGATCATACAGTAGCTTGGTTCGGTTCATATCTGAGCCCTGGAAGGATCCTTGTAAAAGATATGTCTTTTGTACGGGGACCTAGCTTTTCGGAGACATTTGAGATTAATGGTGGAGGGTGACTGTCTCCATTTTTTCTATTGGATTCTTAAGGCTTCCCTTTCCTAATATAAGGCTTTTTTGAACCATGGGGCTGATTTTTTGGGTAATTTCGTTTTGCTTTGAAGTAAGGCAACATTACCAAGCAGATCAGAGAGACATCCAAGACTATGGGAGGTCAAGTCATTGACATCTGTGATGGGGCCGATGGAAGGTAGTACTTTCCAGGCAGAGTTGCTAAGTATTCTGATGTCCAAGTTCCTGGTATTTCAAAACCAGGTAATTGCTATTTTTGGTTGGACCATTATCACGGTATGCGAGAGTTGTAAGGTGAATGGAATAAGGAATTGATCACACCAGTCTACTGGTATTGGTTCATCTACTAGGAGCAGGTCTGCTTTAGTTACAATTAGTTCAAGTTTTGAATCTTTTGTGTGCGTTGGTATTAGGTTATGTTGGAGAGAGTGCAGGTAAAGCATTTCACTGCAGACTCTTCTGTGGTGCACCAGTGATGATAAAGTCTCTCAGAAAGATCACTTTGTCACTTTGTGTTGTTTGGTTATTAACAAGGTCTATGGCCCTGCCAGACAATTTGTTTCCTGTGTGTATAGCCAGAAAGAAGATCATGTTTCAACTCACCTTATGAGATAGAATATTGTTTCACCTCAATGCCTTGTTTAGTCTTTGCATGTATAGGGGGATACTTACTAATTTGCAGTATTTTAATTAAAAATGTTCTCCCACTCTGAATTGATTTAGTATTCAGTCTAACAAAATCAGCAGGACTTTCTCCTACAGAAATCTAACACAATTCTGAGATAAAATTGGACTTGGAAAGCCTTCACTGTCTTCACTATTGAACGTTTTGGATGACTTACTAGTTAGACACAAAGTTAAGTGCCTGTGATTTCCATAACATCAATGTATGATAGATTTCATACCTTAACATCAGTTACATCATCTGACATTCAGTTAGCGCCTTTGGCATGAGTTAGCAGTATGACTGTGTGCCTCTTTACACTGCACAAAGTCACAGCTGATACTAAAAGATACACTTCTCGGTCAATTAAGCAACCACTATAAGGATGGGATGGACTAAAAAATGGACTTACTCTATCACTCTCTCTGAATGGTCCTTTCAATGAAATGGATGAAAAGTTTTGTACAACACTGAGAGAGGGGTTTAATGTACACACACTATGTTCTGGTATTTGTGAAGGCAAAGGAGGTTTCCGTCCAACCAATATAGAGATGTTCAAGCACACGGAAATGGATAATAAAGATTTGTAAGGACATCACTAATAATAATCAAGGAGACACTTTAAAGTACACAAGATTGAAGGTTCATTGTTATGGCCCTTTTGCAATTGTAACTTTATCATTTTAATTAGTGCTAAAAATGTCTCTGTGTGGTACAAAAAATGAGAAGTTCCATGCCCATTAAAGAATGACCTAACACATTTTAATCAATATTCATTGTTTCAAAATAGGTTGTTGGAAACAGACAATAAGCTGCTCAACATCTCAAATTCTGCAATCACTATTTTATTAACAAATATTGTACAAGTAAAATGATGTAAATGAGAAATTCTACTAATGCCATACATATACAAAAATGTAAGAAGATTTTAATCATCAGTAAAATATCTTTTAATTATATATAAGTATGCTTTGGATGATTAGCCAATCAAATTGGAGAGAAGATACTGATGATGGGAAAGATGATGTGATGTCAGCAGGCTTTCTGCCCCTTGTAACTCTTAAATATCTTTAATCCTTTTTTAGCCACCCATGTGAGTGTGTGTGCTTTACGTTTAGGAAGGATAGCACTCATCCCCATTTTTTCTGTAAAGGGAAATAAATATAGAAGTAAGCGGAGTATAATGCAGCTGTATTTTATTCATGATTAGGTAGAATTATTATGTTGCTGTTCCCCCGATCGTACTTTGATTAAAAAAAATCTTCATTCTCATTATGTCACTAATGGCACATATTCATATTATATAAGCACTGCATGCACAGTGAGTCTCATTATTATGTAATATTGATATGCGTGGAAAACAATACATGATTGCGCTAAAGTAAGTTTTTAATTGGGGTGGATGGTGTAGGAAGGTGGAATCTGACTATATGGTTGCCCCCACTTTTTTTTATGGTGTTTTGCTGGTTTATGACTTAGTTGGACTGGGATCCTGCTATTCAGGGCCCCAGTCTATCTGCTTTCTCTGTAAAAAGGTTTCCATGTGCCTTAGGCACATCTCTGATTGGAATCTGGAGTGCCCTTTAAGTCCCTAGTATATGGTATACTATGTACCAAGGGCATAGGTACCTCAGAGGCCTACCAGGGGCTGCAGCATGTATTGTGCCACCCCTGGAAGGCCATCCAAACTGACACCACAGGTCTGCTACTGCAGCCTGGGTAAGGTGGTGCATGCACCCTTACTGTGATATAGGTTACCTATATCACTAAATACATACACACATATAAACCTATAAGTCACTCCTAAGGCAGGCCTTATCAATCCTAAAGGCAGAGTGCATGGTTCCTATGTGAGAGGGTGCCCCTGCATGAGCAGGGCCCCTCTGCAGCGTTCGGAGACCATCTCTGATGCTGTTTGTAGTGCAGCCTGACCATATACTCTTAAGCGCATTATATCCTCGCGGTAAAATGCTAACTTTGGAATGGCTGCACCTAAACATGTCGTGTTTGGTGTCAAACATCTTGGAATACTACCCCCGCCAATCCTGGCGGCGGGGGTAGCATTCCACCCTTCTAGAGGGAAAGACATGTTAACTCTGGCTTACCCGGTAACTTCTTTCTGAAGCCCTGGCATCACAAAATGGATGCTGCTGCCACAGACACAAGTCTGGCCTCCTGCTGCTGGACGAAACTCCGGCAGGGGAGGCCTGGACAATAGGTTTCCTGTTGCAGGGAGGTGTGACCACCTCCCCAGACAGGATAATGTGTATTGGGGCTGGGTGGGTGCACTCTTAGAGTGCTTTGAAGTCCTGCACTGGGGGAGCAAAAGGCTCCTCTGTGCATATGCCAGTTCAAACCAGCTCAGGGGCTACCTGCCCCTGCTCTGGCACGAAACTGGACAAAGGGAAGTGGGTGTAGCCACCCCTCCCTTGACCCTCCCATAGGTGGGGTCATAGAGTTAGTCCCTCCCTGTTTTACTGGTTAAAATGGGGAACCCTTGCCACAGCAAGATTAGATATCCCTGGACTAAACTTGGAAACTGAATCCTGGACCTTCGACGCTCTACATCATGATTAGAGGACTGAAGAATCTCCCTTGGGGTCAAGGAGTGACTCCCCTGCTTGGCAGGCACCAAAAACGATAACGACGGTCGCAAACTACGCCGCTCCCGCCAAAGTCCGAAGTCCCTGCAGCCCAAGAAGTGGATTTCCTGACTTCTCCAAGGCCATCGTGAGTCCCCAGCGAAGCTGAGGCAAGTGGACCCCACGAGTGACGAGGAACCGCGACCCCTGGGTACCGTGCACTATTGTCAAGTGCAACCCCTTCACAACGCTCTACGAACCTGTTCTTTGGACCACGTGTGGTCCCAACCTCCAGCAGGAATCCCTCCGAAGATCAGAGGCCTACACCATCCCGAGTGACCGTGGGCCCCTGTTGAGTGATTCCGCCCGAGGTGTCTTCGCGATCCCTTGCCAGCCGGCTCGTGGGGCCCCAGAAGAGTTTCTAAAGAAACCAAAGGGCTCCCCTGGTTGCTCCAGGCCTGCCCTGACTTATCCTCGCTGGGTGAGTTCCCCAGACCTTGCTGGTCTGCACCATTGACGATCTTCAGCTACATCGAGACTTGCCGTTGCCAAGGCTTGTTGGGTCCAATCCGGTCGCCGACACCGCAGCACTCGACAGACATCGTGTACCAGCCCGAATCCTGCTCCTGGTCGCCGACAACGACTCCTGGACCTCGTGGCTGCAGAAACGAGACAACCGTCAACGCACCTGAAGCACTCGACATCGGTGGGCATCTGTCCATCGCCTTCCTGGTCACTGGCTAGTGACCCAGACTCTGTCCCCTCTGCTTTCAGGTTCACCAGAACTCCGATCCACTCTTGGATCCACCCGGACACTTTTCTCTTGGCCGCCAGCAGCACTTTGCAGCAGATCGCCATTCGAAACGACGACGAAGCCCGACCCCGAAAGGCACCTATGCACCCGGCTTCCCTGGGTGAGGTAACAAGAGTACTCCGGTGCTCCCGTGGGTAGAGACTCTTCAAAGTCTTAGATCTCAAAGGGTTTTGTCCTAGTCCTCTTTAAAGTGTCCCTTTCCTCTATTTTCCCGATCCCGACTTTCTCCATAGAAGTTAACGGCGTATCGCGGTTGTGTATTTACACTGCACGCGTCTCCCGTGGGTCCCCTGTGTCACTACCTTGGGTGGTTCCTTGTGGTCCAAGCACTTCTAGAGGCTCTAGGCCTAGTGTCTAGTTCAGTCGTGGTTCGCATACCACTTTATTGGTATATGGTTTGGTACGCCCCTAGGGCCCAAACGTGTATTTGTGCTATTACTGTGATTTAAGATCTTATAACCTATGTACTTCGAACTCTAGCCTCATAAAGAGACTAGAGGGGTGTGTTTAGTAATAAATACATATATTTTGAATATATACCTGGTGTGGTGCTCTTTCATTTGGTCACTCAAGAGATTATAGACTGGTAAAACAAGCTGCTTTACATTCCTTCAAGACTTAGCCTGAAGGCTGCTCTCCATAGCTACCACTAGGATAGCTTTCAATAAGGTTGTCTTTAACCTACCTACCATAAGAGTCGATTTGGACTGGTGCACGGTGCCCACTATAATTAGTGGACAGCATATGCCAGGCCAACTTCTCACATTGGTGTGCAGCGTGTGGGATTCCAGCTTGCTATTGTTTTACCAGATAATCTCAATTGAATTGATCAACTGAAAACCACTAAAGGTACCTAAGGTACATATAATTTAAGCTTAGAATATCAGTAAGTTCTACTGAACTTAGAGTTGTGTGTTAAGGGATAGCACAACCCTTTCTACAACTCAAGAGAGTTTAGTAGGCCACACTAGAGTAGGTAGTGCATACACCACACCACACTAGTAATGTCCTTAAAAGCAGGATCCAAAGATGCCCTGCAGGAAGCCATTGAGCTTCCCCCTCCAAGTATGACACACTCCCATTCTTGGAACTGAGAGCTTTGTGTAACGTGAGGAAATTAAGGACAGGCCAAAGTCCCACCACCCAACACCTCCAGGAGTTGTTGGTGGCTTATGATCTTAGTAAGTCTTCAGAGACTGAAGGGGTAGGAGCAGAGGGTGGGCCAGCAGATGAGGAAGGGGTCAGGGGTACTACTACCCCCAGCCCCCTCTGAAACTGACCAGGAGGGTGACAATGACCCTGACCTGGAAAACCCAATCCCTTCTGGGGAAGATGAAGATGAGGATCTAGAGAACCACACCTTTGTCCCCCAGGAAGGATTATGAGTGTGCACAGAAAGTCTAGGTCTCCTTCTCAGGAGTCTAACCACTCTGGCACCTCAATAGGGAGCTCTGTTTCTTCTCACAGGAGGGAATCCTCTCATGAGAGAAGAAAGAGACTGGTCCAGTATGAGGAAACTCAACTAGAGATCAGGAAGAAGCAATTGGCTTTAGATAGAGAATCCCTAGATCTCCTTAGAGAGAGAAGAAAGTTGGGACTAGAGTCCCATGGTGGCAGCAATATCCCTAGAGATAGGGACAGGTCTTATGACCATAGAAACCTAAACAAGATTGTCCCTCCCTACCAGAGTGGGGATGACATCCACAAATGGATAACTGCACTGGAGAGGGCCTGTAAAGTTCAGAAGGTCCCCCAGAGGCAGTGGGCAGCAATCTTGTGGCTCTCCTTTGCAGACAAAGGCAGAGACAAGCTCCTCACTGTAAGAGAAGAGGATGCTGACAATTACACAGTCTTGAAGAGTGCTCTGATAGATGGGTTTGGCCTAACCACTGAACAGTATAGGTTGAAGTTCAGAGACACCCAAAAGCTCAGACTCAAGACTGGGTTGATTTTGTAGATTGTGCTACAAAGGCTCTGGAAGGTTGGATACATGGCAACAAAGTGCATGACTTTTTAGGATTGTACAATTTGATTATGAGGGAGCAGATCCTTAATAATTGTCAAAACCAGCTTTTGCACCAGTATCTGGTGGACTCTGATCTGACCTCTCCCCAAGAATTGGGAAAGAAGGCAGACAAATGGGTCAGAACCAGAGTAAAAACTAGAAATCAGGGTGGTGACCAGAAGAAAGATTCTACTAAGTCCCAAGAGAAAGGTGGGGATAAATCTAAGGATAAGTCCCCTACAGGGCCCCAAAATTCCTCTTCTGGGGTGGGTCCCAAACTCTTTCCTCTCCTGAAAAGAAACCCTATTGCCATGTCTGTAAAAAGCCTGGGCACTGGAAAACTGATCCCAGTTGCCCCAGGATTGGCAGTAAAGAAAATGTTCCTCCCACAACTACTACCACCCCTCCTGGTACTACCAGTAGTAATCCTCCAGTTGGGAGTAGTGCACCCAAAAAGTTGGGTGCTTTTGCAAGAGGAACAGAGGTGGGCCCTAGCTTAGACAGGGACCCTCAACAGACTCCTCTGACTCTGATGGTGGTATAGGATTTGCCACCTTCACCATGGGTCCCATAGCATTGGGCAGGTACAGATTGGAGCCAATGATTAATGGTCAGAAAGCTGTGGCATTTAGGGACACAGGGGCTAGTGTCACCATGGTGGCAGGGAAACTAGTCCCCCTCACCAGCTTTTACCTGAGTTTAAATACCAGGTGACCAACATTGATGGTGTCAGAACAGATCACCCCATGGCCATAGTCAATCTCAGCTGGGAGGGGGTCACAGGCCCAAAGAGAGTGGCAGTGTCCCCCACCTTACCTGTAGATTGCCTGATGGGCAATGATTTGGAAATTTCAGCCTGGGCTGCAGTTGAACACCAAACCCATCTTAGGATGTTGGGCGTCCCTGTAAGGTTAGTGGGGCTGTGATGGCCACAGCCCCAGCCCAAGAATTTGGAGAGATGGAGCCTGAAAGAATGGCCCACTCTCCCCCAAAAGAGAGCAGAAGGGTTGAAGAAAAGTCTTCTTCCCCCAGACAGTAGGTAAGGGTCAGCCTCCTCAGGGAACTGACCCTACCCCTAGTGAAGGAACTGCCACAGAGGTAGTCAGGCCTGGCCTGGCCACCCCCTGATGGCAGAGGACCCTTCCAAGGTGGTACCCAGTCTGGAGCAGGTAACCTGCCCCTCTCTACCCTGCCTCAGTCAGCCCAGGGCTGCAGAGGTCAGGGAGGTCAGTGGACCCCCAGGGCCCCCTGTCCAGAGGAACCCCCATCAGCAGATTAGGGGCACCCAGTCTAGTAGCCCTAGCCAGGTGAAAATTCCTCTACACACTGAGGGATCCCCCATACCTTTATGTAGGGACCTCCCCCAGAAGGACTCTGGTAGGCAAGGGCAAACATGGGACCAGAAGGTTCCAAACCTGCCATGTCCCTCCAGTAGTCCATCCAAAGGGACCCAACCCCCAGCTGTAGGCAGCCAAAGGTTGACCCTTAGAGCAAAGTGCAACTCAGTCATGGAAAGACAGGCATACATGGTGACCAGTGATCTGAGGAAGCTGAGGCAAACATTCCTAGGGCCTCACTTCTCTACTCAGACACCTCACCAGCCTTGTACTTTACCTAAGCACACCACAGGTAGTAATTCCCCATGGTGGAGACCCTCTCATACCCTTAGGGTGAGGGATTGCTTAGTGGACCATAAGACAGGGGGCAACCATGCTAGTGCAGGTGCTTCCTTATATGACCACTTAGTCAATGAAGGCTCAACTGGCCAAGGTTAGCCTTATCTCCTTTCGTTTGGGGGGTGATGTAGGAAGGTGGAATCTGACTATATGGTTGCCCCCACTTTTTTTATGGTGTTTTGCTGGTTTATGACTTAGTTGGACTGGGATCCTGCTATTCAGGGCCCCAGTCTATCTGCTTTCTCTGTAAAAAGGTTTCCATGTGCCTTAGGCACATCTCTGATTGGAATCTGGAGTGCCCTTTAAGTCCCTAGTATATGGTATACTATGTACCAAGGGCATAGGTACCTCAGAGGCCTACCAGGGGCTGCAGCATGTATTGTGCCACCCCTGGAAGGCCATCCAAACTGACACCACAGGTCTGCTACTGCAGCCTGGGTAAGGTGGTGCATGCACCCCTTACTGTGATATAGGTTACCTATATCACTAAATACATACACACATATAAACCTATAAGTCACTCCTAAGGCAGGCCTTATCAATCCTAACGGCAGAGTGCATGGTTCCTATGTGAGAGGGTGCCCCTGCATGAGCAGGGCCCCTCTGCAGCGTTCGGAGACCATCTCTGATGCTGTTTGTAGTGCAGCCTGACCATATACTCTTAAGCGCATTATATCCTCGCGGTAAAATGCTAACTTTGGAATGGCTGCACCTAAACATGTCGTGTTTGGTGTCAAACATCTTGGAATACTACCCCCCGCCAATCCTGGCGGCGGGGGTAGCATTCCACCCTTCTAGAGGGAAAGACATGTTAACTCTGGCTTACCCGGTAACTTCTTTCTGAAGCCCTGGCATCACAAAATGGATGCTGCTGCCACAGACACAAGTCTGGCCTCCTGCTGCTGGACGAAACTCCGGCAGGGAGGCCTGGACAATAGGTTTCCTGTTGCAGGGAGGTGTGACCACCTCCCCAGACAGGATAATGTGTATTGGGGCTGGGTGGGTGCACTCTTAGAGTGCTTTGAAGTCCTGCACTGGGGAGCAAAAGGCTCCTCTGTGCATATGCCAGTTCAAACCAGCTCAGGGGCTACCTGCCCCTGCTCTGGCGCGAAACTG
This sequence comes from Calotriton arnoldi, assembly GCA_963921515.1. NCBI lineage: Eukaryota > Metazoa > Chordata > Amphibia > Caudata > Salamandridae > Calotriton > Calotriton arnoldi. Next base: position 1,378,007 of record CAWUFW010002580.1, read on the forward strand.
GACAAAGGGAAGTGGGTGTAGCCACCCCCTCCCTTGACCCTCCCATAGGTGGGGTCATAGAGTTAGTCCCTCCCTGTTTTACTGGTTAAAATGGGGAACCCTTGCCACAGCAAGATTAGATATCCCTGGACTAAACTTGGAAACTGAATCCTGGACCTTCGACGCTCTACATCACGATTAGAGGACTGAAGAATCTCCCTTGGGGTCAAGGAGTGACTCCCTGCTTGGCAGGCACCAAAAACGATAACGACGGTCGCAAACTACGCCGCTCCCGCCGGAGTCCGAAGTCCCTGCAGCCCAAGAAGTGGATTTCCTGACTTCTCCAAGGCCATCGTGAGTCCCCAGCGAAGCTGAGGCAAGTGGACCCCACGAGTGACGAGGAACCGCGACCCCTGGGTACCGTGCACTATTGTCGAGTGCAACCCCTTCACAACGTTCTACGAACCTGTTCTTTGGACCACGTGTGGTCCCAACCTCCAGCAGGAATCCCTCCGAAGATCAGAGGCCTACACCGTCCCGAGTGACCGTGGGCCCCTGTTGAGTGATTCCGCCCGAGGTGTCTTCGCGATTCCTTGCCAGCCGGCTCGTGGGTCCCCAGAAGACTTTCTAAAGAAACCAAAGAGCTCCCCTGGTTGCTCCAGGCCTGCCCTGACTTACCCTCGCTGGGTGAGTTCCCCAGACCTTGCTGGTCTGCACCATTGACGATCTTCAGCTACATCAAGACTTGCCGTTGCCAAGGCTTGTTGGGTCCAATCCGGTCGCCGACACCGCAGCACTCGACAGACATCATGTACCAGCCCGTATCCTGCTCCTGGTCGCCGACAACGACTCCTGGACCTCGTGGCTGCAGAAACGAGACGACCGTTAACGCACCTGAAGCACTCAACATCGGGGGCATCTGTCCATCGCCTTCCTGGTTACTGGCTAGTGACCCAGACTCTGTCCCCTCTGCTTTCAGGTTCACCAGAACTCCGATCCACTCTTGGATCCACCCGGACACTTTTCTCTTGGCCGCCAGCAGCACTTTGCAGCAGATCGCCATTCGAAACGACGACGAAACCCGACCCCGAAAGGCACCTATGCACCCGGCTTCCCTGGGTGAGGTAACAAGAGTACTCCGGTGCTCCCGTGGGTAGAGACTCTTCAAAGTCTTAGATCTCAAAGGGTTTTGTCCTAGTCCTCTTTAAAGTGTCCCTTTCCTCTATTTTCCCGATCCCGACTTTCTCCATAGAAGTTAACGGCGTATCGCGGTTGTGTATTTACACTGCACGCGTCTCCCATGGGTCCCCTGTGTCACTACCTTGGGTGGTTCCTTGTGGTCCAAGCACTTCTAGAGGCTCTAGGCCTAGTGTCTAGTTCAGTCGTGGTTCGCATACCACTTTATTGGTATATGGTTTGGTACGCCCCTAGGGCCCAAACGTGTATTTGTGCTATTACTGTGATTTAAGATCTTATAACCTATGTACTTCGAACTCTAGCCTCATAAAGAGACTAGAGGGGTGTGTTTAGTAATAAATACATATATTTTGAATATATACCTGGTGTGGTGCTCTTTCATTTGGTCACTCAAGAGATTATAGACTGGTAAAACAAGCTGCTTTACATTCCTTCAAGACTTAGCCTGAAGGCTGCTCTCCATAGCTACCACTAGGATAGCTTTCAATAAGGTTGTCTTTAACCTACCTACCATAAGAGTCGATTTGGACTGGTGCACGGTGCCCACTATAATTAGTGGACAGCATATGCCAGGCCAACTTCTCACAGATGGTAGTCCACCACAAGGAATAACCTCACCTTTATGTCAGGTCCAGCTAAGAGTTTCAGTACTCAACCACTGGTAGCTATGGCACAGAGTATACAGGCTTTTTGTGTAAAACATTTAGAAATAACAACACAAGTAAAAAGACAAAAACACAGCACAAAAAAGTCACATTCCAATTTCTAAACTGGAGATTAACGTAATGTACATAATGACACCAGAACAACATAAATGAAATAAGGGGACCAGGAGATATGAATTTGTAAAGTTTTGTGGAAATATTGCTCCAAAAAGCATTAAACTCGAATGGTAGTCTACTGTTAATGCTGGACTGAGACCTAGGAGTGATTTCAGGCTGACTGAGATTAAGCATTGGTTGAATACACAAGCCAGGTTTAACCCCGTCAAAGGTTTTACTGTGGAGCTTAGTCTCAAAAATAAAAGTCAAAATCCTTTAACAAGGCCTGACAGTAGGCTCTATCTGAGGAGGACTTCACAATGTTTTTGGATGAGGTCCCGGTGAAGCTGCTAATTTTGACACGTAAAGCTATGACTTGGAAAATTTGAATTTCACACCTAGGGAAACCTTCTCACCGGCTGGATACTTTTGGTGCTTTCAACCAGCCAACATTTTTGCTTTCAGACCTCGTCACTTGAGCTCGGAATCCTTCAGATAAGTGGTCCACGAGGTGGTATACTATCTTGCTGAGGTACCCCTGAAACTGATTTGCTTCTGCTGAGGATCTCTGAGTCCTGGAAAACAGTTTCTTCTGCCCAGCACGGTTGCGCCTTGGAAGGATGGGCTTGGCAGGTTTGTCCCTGTCCTCCAGAGGTCTTGAAGTCCAAAAATGTTCTAAGTCTCCAGTTTTCAGAAAGGATAGGAGAAGTCCAGTTAAACACAGTCAAGGGCCCAAGGACCTCTTGAAGAGCACTTGGGGGTCAGGACTCATTCCATCACAGGTCCTTAGCAAGGTCCAGATCAGGTCCGGTTGGTATTGGTCAGCTGGGCACTTCAGGAAAAAGAGCTCTTCCAACTTGTTGTGGCCCTGTGGCCACAGGGGAGGCCAGATAACTGACCCTTGGAGTCCACTTCTTTCTCCTGGCTTCAAGTGGTAGCAGGTCCACCCTTCAGGTCTCCTCACATGTTTCAAACAGCGGATGCAGTATTTCTTCTGTTTTTCCACAGATCCAGAGTGTCCTGACGATGGTGTCTTGGGAATCACATTTATGCCTGGCACTAGCTTGTAGGTGGGGTCCCTTCTAGCCCCCACCTAACCACCTAGGCACGCGCATGCACGTGCACACACTGTCTTTAAGACATGCTGTATCTCTTCTTTGGCCTTTAAGCATACTCATCAATTTTCATTCTTTCTTTGTTGTGTCATTCAAAAATGCTGGCTTTTGATTGACGCATTGGTTGTAATTGTCCCTCCTTTGGGTGCTTGGTTCCCTCCCATCAGATTTCACTCATTGGGGGATATTCTCAAGAACGTGCGATAATCATCGGCAAAATAGGTTAACGCAATTTTTCATATCGCCGTCTATCGCGGGAAAATAACGCCGTGTAAACGTCTTATTCTCAACACGGCGGTACCATGCGATAATTTCCCGATAACGCGTCAAATGTCCGCGATAAAATTACCGGGACGGTGATAAAAATCTAAAGCCGAACGTGAAAAAAGTGGCGATGGGCCCAACCGCGATAAAAAAATCAGCGATAAGCTGCGCCAGGCCTGCAATTCACACACGTCAGGCGGGAAAAATAACTATAAAAGCATAAAAAAAAAAAAAAAACAACTGCGAAGCACAATGGAGTTGGGCAGGTTGATTGGCATGTTGTATGTGATTTTGTAACGTGTGCATTCCCACAGTTGTGAGTTGTATGATTGTGGAGTTGAGGTGTGAGGTGTGTTCAGTTGATACTTACCAACGAGCAGTGCATTTCCATAGGTGCCATCCTCAAAGCGCTGGTTGGTGATGCACTTGCGGAAGATGTAGGAATCATGCACACTGCCTGGGAAGTTTGCGACGACATTCGTGAACAGGCCCCGGTGGTCCACTTTTGCCTGCACATTGATGGAATGCGTGTGGTTTCTGTTGCGGTTATTGTGTGCAGTGTCGGCAGGGGGCACAAGTAGTACATGTGTGCAGTCAATTGCCCCCAACACGTGCGGGAAGCCAGCTATGGCGTAGTTCCCTTGCTTGGTCTCCAGCTGTTCCTGCGCAGTGTGGGGGAAGTGAATGTGCAGGGGTATCAAGCTGATACAAACCGTGATGCTTACAGGTATGATAAATCCTGCATAATAAGACCATAACAGAAGTTTGTGTGGTCGTAACCTTCCTTTTCTTTCCTACAAAGGTTATGACCATACAAACTTCTGCTACGGTCTTTTTATGCAGGATTTATCCTACCTGTTAGCATTCCGGTTTGTCCAAGTGCAATACACTGTACCAGATTACGTTTGTGATATACGGACGCTTGACAATTGTCACCATTTATCCAACAGGTTTCTGAATACTGACTTTCGGAATATGGAATTGTATTGGGGAGTTCCCTCAGCATATGCAGTTAATTGAATCCACGTTGCCCTGATGAAGTTCCCCGTTGGGAATGGAATGCATTGGCTGAGCTTTTCGTATTGTTGATTTATGTATTTGCAATGAAGAACTGTTTTTACACTACTGTTGACTACTGGACTTCATGACCTGGCGCACCCCCATTTCAGTAACTACAATCTTGGATCTGGAGCACAGAGACGTCAAGCAATGGCTGGCATTGGGGTTGGTTGTGCAGGAACACTACGAATTGGAACTAGCGTGTGGTGCGGATACAGGGCCCGCCGTTGCTTTTGTGGACATGCATCCAAGACATGTGTGAGGAAGTTTGATAGGGCTGGCTGTGAGACTCCTCCGACTCTGGCAGTTGTTGGTTGGAATGTACCAGAGGCCAACAGGTGCAGCACAGCCAGCAGCTTTGTCTGCGGAGGGATGGTGGTTCTCCGCTGTGTTGGTACCGTCAGCCTTTGGGCAATGTGGGTCAGGATGCGGAGGATGGTTGTCCTTTTGAGCCTGTAGTGGGCAATGGCATCCTCTGGCATTGAGTGTCTGAGGCTGGTGCGTTATAGAAACATCCGCTGTCTTCTTCTGCGCTGCCTAGGTGGTAGTCCGGGGGGGTGGTCCGGGGGAGGTCCTGGGGGTGGTGGCGGTGGGTGTTGTGGCCCTCTTGGGTCTCCAAGCTGCATGATCATTGGCTCCATGGCATCTGTTGGTCTTCAGATGTGGCTCTGGGCTGGGCTCCCTTTCTACTGCAGGTTGTCATCCTGCTTAACACTAGTAATAGGCAGGTGTTAAATCCCTGCTGCTAACGCACCTTATCGCCTGTTTTTGGATCGCTTCGCCTGATCTGGCTGGTCGTTGAGAATATCGCAAAGTGGTGTTTTCGTGTGTTTTTGCACGGGAACGCCTAATCTGCATATCATTAGCGTTAGTTGTCGCTCTCATCCGTGGCGATGTTTTTTGCGGCAGCTACCGCTGGAAAACTGGCGATATCGGCAGTTTGCACCAGCTAGAGAATAGGGCGATAAATCTATCACCACTTTTGCGGCGCTAAAGTGCCGATAAATCGGCGACAAGTCCTTGAGAATATGCCCCATTGTTTCTTCTGGTTGGCCATCGCATTCCACCATTCCTCTTGATTTGCCATCGCAACGCGTTCTCCCATACTCTGATTGCAGTGTTGATTTTACTTTTCAGTCCAAACTGGTGTATCCCTTTATCTCTGCCTTTCGGTTATTCCCAGCATGGATTGCTTGCTTGTAACAGAGTAGTTTTAAGTTCCCCCAGTGCTTGCTTTACCTCTGCATGGTGATGGATGTTAAGGTTGGTGATTTTAGCTCTATCTGCCTTTCTTAGCACCCTGGGAGTCATAACATGTCCTTCTTGTTAATGGCAGTGTTTTTAACTATATACGTATTGCCCTTTTTCGCCCATTATGTGGAATTGTCATAATGGAGAAAGAGTAGATGCAACACTTCTTCTCAAGAAGAGATAATGAAGTCAGAAGTGAAATGCCCAATTTTGTTTTGCTGACACATACCGACCAGTTCAGTTGCTCAAGAACATAAAAAGATGTGGTTTGTGTTTTTGACTGGACTCGTGCAACAGCTACAACTCTCGGTCTCATGATGGAGAAGGAGGGGTGATTTCTGATGAGCGATTTTTTGTCAGGGTATACATAGTTGCCATTTTGAAATGACGCCCTCATGGTTCTTGCCTTGCTTTCCCTTTCTTTTTTTGTAAATCCTCTCTTTGTTCACAGAACTCTTTCAGCAAGTCCCAAGGAGCCTGTGATCCCTGATAAATGCATAAAAACCGTTAGCTTCCCCCATTACCCCAACAACCTTGTTTTCTTAGGCTATTCTATACTCTAGTGATACAGTGGCACACAGAATGTTATAGTGCTGTTGACTTGCATCGAGGCACTTGTCTTTCTGTCTGTGCCTTAAAAAAGCCTTGTTAAACTTGATAACACTGTCTGCATATTGGTTGCACCTCATTAGTACCTTAAACATGAAATATAAACAGGAACACATTTTGGTATGTTATGAGTACAGTGCTCCTACCACTGGGCGCTGGTTCTCTAAAACCATAGCAGAAGTGACAGCAAGTGACCTTTAACCTTCATGCCCCTCCCCAACATCTACTTCTGGAAATGTAATTAGCCTTTTCAACATGCTGCACAGCAGCCATGATGCTTTACAACACAGCTTAAAGACATTGTTAAAGCCAATAGCTCCGGCTAAATATGTATAAGGTACCAAAGGGGAAACCTATTGGCTATGCAAATGCTTGTTCTGTATGGGGTGGCCAGCCCTCCCACAATGAAAATTGCTCTTGGGTATTTATTAGTCACTGCATGGACATGTTAATTTATAATTTCTACATGTCCTGCGGGCTACAGTGCATACATAGGGGTGACATATTAATATTAATATGGTTAACAGTGCCCCAGGTTGCACAGTCCAAAAGCAACAGCACCATTCCACACAAAAAGGGGGATTACAACACAAAAAGAGGCACTTCCTCACAATGACACGAACATTTAAAAAAAAAAAAGACTTGATTCTAATTAAAGTGTCGGCTCATCCATATGACATTGTACCACGCTCACAATTCTTAATTTTATTACTATTAGACTGCGAATGAGCGGATACCTAATTTACATTTCAAGAACAAACCTTAGCCCTGCTAACATTTCTGCTGTATGTTTATTAGCTTTGTGTGAGTATATGCTCTTGGGTATCTGTGTGTGGATGTATGGCCGGCTTTAGCGCTGGTGGCGCCTGGTGTGACCACAACCCCATGACCTTCTCCTCAGATTCTCTCACTACCACCGGGCAAAAGTGCCCCATAGCTTTCCAAGTTAAGTATAAGTTATTGCTAAACACATTGCACCCCCTGAGCTCAGCGCCCCCATCCACAGGTCAGCGCCCAGTGCGGCTGCACCAGTTGCACTGCCTTAAAGCCGGCCCTGTGTGAGTGTGTTGTGTGTGTGAGGTGCAGAGAAGAATATTAATTTATTCATGTAGATAAAGACTATTAAGAAGTAAATGAAAGCTCAACAAGCGTTTCAACAAAAAATACACAAGGGTGGAAGTAGAAAAATGTTTCTGGTTATTACCTTTGAAATACCAAATCAAGAATTTCAGAATTAAAAAATTCATTAAAAAATTAACCGTGATTGACACAATCACAGAACTCCATTTTTGATGTCATTTACACTCCTAAAATGCCGTTTTCTGCTATGATTAAGTGGAGATTTTAATGGAAATGGGTCCAGTGACCTCACTGTTTTGTCATCTGCTTTTATAAGTGGGATGAGGGAAAGGTCATGCAGACAGGAGCGCTGTTGTCAATGGTACAGTAGGTGCAAAGCATTGGTGCCCAGATACCTCAGAGACTCACTTGTCTTGCTTACACTGGCACCCACGGCATCCATGCGTTCACATCTGAATGACTTGCTAAGGAACACTGTGAACATTCATCGCTGTCCCCTTTCCCATCTTCTGTTGCTTTGCCTAAAAGGGAAGAGGGGGAGGCAATGTAGTATTCTGTCCATTTCTCATGCCAAGGAAATCAGCCTTGCAAAAGTGCATGGCGGCGACAGCCTATTTCAAGGTGAATGCATGACCATTGGAATCACACGATTCAGGAGCTGTTTTCTAAGTAATTATGGAGTCGGTACACTTGTCACATAATCAACCACCCACTGCACAATTAGCAGATTCCAATCATCAAAATGTTTGGAGCTCAAATTGATCAAAAGTCAGTACTTGGTGCACTAAACTCTGCACACATGATTACTGTGCAAGGCACATTGTTCATCCATCAAAGGAAAGAAATTCTTACCATATGGTGTCACAATTTCAGATTTAAAGACTAGAGACAAAATTCAAACAGGAAGCACAGAACAAACGACGCTCATCATTTTAATAAAGAAATGTACACAAACAGACATCTACTGTTGAATAGCCCTTATGGTGCCGAATGCTCATAAACAAACGTTGAATTACTTTTAATCACTTTGTCCTATTTTTTCCAAAGCTTTTTAACTATCTTTGCTGCTCTCAAATCATTTGTCTGTATTATTGGGGATGCTGTCATGTATAAATATACATAATGTTAGTACCTTCCTTTTTTACTTTCATAAAGTTCGTGTGAAACCAAGGTAAAATAGAATTATATGGCTAAAACATTCTTACAGTTTGGCTTTAAAGGGCTGAAGCTAAAACATTTGTTTGCAGACCCTGCACGGTGGAATTATCAATGGGACTATAAAGTCTCCCTCTTTAATGTCTAATGACTAGGTGCTGTTGAAGAACCTACTCAAGTGTTCTTGTATTTTGTTTGGGCGCATGGCCTGCACAAATAATAGAACTACCTTCATAGAGGGGTTTGAGACAAATGCACAACCACAACCCAAATCTAAATTAGTGGTTATCTGTTTAAAATCCCGGCAGAGGAGCTGGAGCTGCACATGAGGAATCTCTTACAATGTCACATTGAGGTGGAACCTAAGTGCTACATAAAGGGTGGGCGCACTCAAGATTGTGAGGTCCCTGAATCATCCTTTCAATACGCAGGAGTCCTTAGGTACAAGTGACAGAGCAGTGTACAAGATCACCACATTGCGTCACTTTACTTACCGTAATAAAAGCCTGTGAATACTCTGCAAAACTGTGCAGCAGCACTTGAGATCCTATGCAACCATTGATAAATTACCCTTTATGTGACTATTCAGATTCCTGGGACACCATTAATGTAATACAGTGCTTGAAACAAATTTGTGCAATGTCCCTGCATTTGTCATTTGGCAGTAAATGTATAATGTCAAAAGGCTATTTAAAAAAAAAAATTGTGTCACAAAATATCAGTATTGTGCAGAGAAGACCAGATATCTCCTTAAAAACCAGGCAGATTAAGAAAAAATGTATTAAAAAAATCTACAAAAGTCATGACGGTTGTCTGTGCATTGTACAAGTTAAAAATGAAAATGCCAAAGATGGCCAAATTGTCACCCACTTAGTCCTCTACAAAATGCATACACTTTGCATCACATATGCTAACTCTTGAGATGTTTACAAATACCAAAACCTCACTTTATACTTAATTGTTTGTGGGACTGTGCCATAAATCACAAGCATAAGCTACTGCAAAAGGGATCCCCTGTAATCTCTGAGAGATGGAGGAACACTAAATGAATGCTACTCCTACATTAGGCTATCTGGAGAAGCCAGACAAAGGATCTCTCCTTAGCTTTTCCTTGCCAGGTATCCTAACGAAAGAGTAGGTGAATCATCAATGAAGGAAACTTGGAAACAGCATTCTGTGCCCTAGACCTGGTGCAGTCTTTTGGTTCCCTGCGTTTTATATGTGGGTCTGGACAAAGGTGGTTTTGCTCAGAGTAGATGCAATTTAGGTCCATGTACACAATATGGATATGGTGCAAGCTTATATTTGCTGAATCAAGGAGGGTTTCCTCATATGTTAGTGGCTTAAGGTCCTTGGGATTGTCCTGACAAGGCTTTAAAATCCTGTGAGAGGCCAAAACGTTTCAACATTTCATGAGCCATGACAACCATAAAAATCCTAGCAACAAAAAGGATGTGTTTTTATTGGCAGTGCCTAATTTGAGACAAATATTGAAGTCTTTGATGCTGGTTGCTGGCATACCGCTCCTCAATAACAAGACTCAAAGTATTCTTTGATTCAGCTCTTCTGTTTACTCTGTGTCTTCAGACAGTACATTTCTAGTCAATTAGGCTGGAATTGTACTATCTGAAGGCACAGAATCCAGCCTGGTTGGACCTGTACTGAATGAAGGCACAGAATAAGCAGAAGAACTGAATTAAAGACTAAAGCAAGATTTGTTTATTGAGGAGCGGTGTGCCAGCAACCTGCTTTAAATACGTTACATAACTTTGTGTCCGACTTGAAGAGCATGAGATTTGCTGCTTTCCCTACCTACTGAGCACCTGTTAGTTGTAATGGCTTTTTTCTATTATTGGAACATTACAGGCATAGATCTAAGGCACGCATCAACACTTGTCTAGCCACCCCATGTGTTAAAATATTAAAGTCCTTTTGAAAATTTGTATTGGCCTCAGTATCTGAATGAACTCTGAAGTGGAGGGGATATATCAAATTACATGTTCAAGGGCTTGTGGACATGTATTCTAAAGATGGGACCTTTGAAAGCATTGATGTGGTGAATCATTTTAAACATGGAATTTAACAACTAATTGATGTATAAAAGGTGTATCTGAATGTTAATACGTACGTTTTATAGAGTTTTACAGAAGACTTAATTCTGGGCGGTTGCAAATTATAAGCAGGCCACAGATTGAGGTGGTATTAATTTATCCCTGAGTGAATTGTTTACTTACCATTTAGTAATCCCAAGCAGACACAGTAAACCATCAACAAGTGTCAACTTGTGTGCCCTTGTTAAACCTGGTTAAAACTAGAAACTTTGAAATGTGTTTGCAAAATGAAATAGACATGAAATGAGGGGTACTAAATGAATACTACTCTTTCATTAGGATACCTGACGAGTCTCTACCTCTTGCAGTCAATGTGGTCTACTCATCATGGTTGCTCTTAAAAAGCAAAACTCTCCTTGGTCCTTAACCACTACACCTCTCCTCCACTTTTTGTAGTTTCCCATTTAAGAGAACGAAAACAAACAAAGGTAATTTTCAGCAAAATAGTAGGGAATGAGAAATATGCCATTTTCACCTGTTTTGGCATGTGTAATTTTCCCATCTCCACTGCAAAGTAGGTAATTTATTGTGACTAAAAAGACATTCTCTCTTTCATGCCCTTTTCCTTTGATGACTAATGCTATCATCTGCAAATATAATGGTCCTCTTAAAAGATGAAGAGCTTCATTTATTATTTAATGTCTTACTTTCCTGAAATAATATACATACATGCATTAAATTGAAGTCACTCTTTCTGGCTGTTTTTTGTACTAGAATCTAAAGAGTCAAAACCCGCTTATTTATTGTGAGTGCATGCCATATCATCCACAATCACTCGTAGTATTGAGGGAATTCTTGCCCACTGAAAAGTTTATTTCTAAAGCAAGAAAATCTTGGCCAAAGTCTCTCTTTAAAAGTCTACTGAAGAGGTCCAGCTGGTCTAGTCCGTGTGTCTACTGCTAACATACACAAAATCCAAAAGATGTCAAACTATCATATTCAAAGTTAGGAATTAATGAAAATGTACTCAATGGCAGCAGGACTCACGTTACTTTAGATTTTAGTAAATACTATTGTATTGGTAGATTGCCAGGTGCAAAAGTGTTTATGATGTTATTCCACAATTTGTAAGCATAAATAATCATGTTAGTGTAAACAAGAAAAAGATTTTGATATTCCAGATCTAAATTGAGAAGTGATTTAGGAATGCTATGCCCATTTTCTTGAGAAGTAAAATCAGATGTTTCAAATATCAAAAACTAACTTCAAACACACAAAGGCTAAGCTAATAGGTCTAATTTAACCCGTTTGCTGCTCCGAACGTTCCGCGCCAGTGCGGAACGTTCTATTAAACGGGCGGGGCCGCGTCGGCCAACGGACGTGCGCAGCACTACTGAGGTAGTGCTCGCAACGGCCGTTGGCCGACGCACGCAGCAAACGGGTTAAAAAGCCAATGTTTGTAAATACATGCATTCACAAATGCTGTTTATCACATTAAAGCTTGTCCTATTGGCTTTGCCGATGCTGCGAAAAAAGTAGCAACAAGGAGTGCTTTTAAATATTAATGTTTATAATTTACTTCATAATAATAATATGAGGGGAGAAACTGTAACCATTATTTTAAATTTAAGAATATTTCTTTTGTTTCCTTTTTCTTGTCTGGCTACGTCAGGGAGATTTCTTAAAAACCCCTGTCCTGTCAGTACCTTTCACAGGGCGTTTGAGCACCACATATCACTTCAATTCCAATTGCCCTTCAAAGAAATGACTTTAGGACAGGATTGATATTCTAAAAAATTCTGCATTTGGGGATTGGCTCTATTAAACATCAGAAGAAAAATGAAGGATTTTTCAAACACATCAGCAGTGGAAAAACTATTTATCAGGCTCCAATGAATTTCTTGGACATTTGAATCTGTGCAACAATCTAGATCACATGTAAACAGTATAATATATTGCCAGGCATAAAGTGGCAGCTTTTTATAAAACAGTTTGTCCTTGGTAAAGATTTAGCTTTCATTTTATCCTTGTTTTTCATTGCAGTCCACCTTATTTACAGCGAAATGAAAAACCTTTTAAAATGTCAAATAACAGTGTCTTAAGAGTAGATCATCCTGAATGGTGTTTCGTTTGTAGCTATAACTTGAACATAGAAAAAAATACTATGGGGCCGATTCCGATTCCGGCCGGAAATCTCTCCGACCGAGCCGGACCCGGAGAGAATTCCGACCGAATCGGACCCTAGCAGTCCGACCGAACGAGTATGATGCGCACGCATGCCATCGGACTCGAGTCGGTCGGACTCCCATTGAAGTCAATGGGAGCCTGTCGTACAACGCGTACGCGGGCTCCCATTGACTCAATGGGTGTGAGGCGGACAAGGGCGCCCCCTACAGCGTGTACGCGTCCATGCGCATCGCGGCGTACATGCACAGGTAGGGGGGACCCATGGGTCCCCCCTGTGTGTGACTCGCGCGCATACGCGTACAGGGGGGTCCGACGCGGACCCCCAATGTCCGGCTCAGACAGCTTTTTCGAGCCGGACGGCGCGAGTCGGTCGGACTGCTCGCGGCGCGCATCGTACTTACCCGGCCGGGAAACGTCTCCATAGCGCGGTGCGAGTCGTGTCCATGCGAGTCGGTCGGAGCGTGTTGAAGCCGCGTTTGAGTCGGTCGGAGATTTCGCGGGTGCCTGCATCGTACTCGCTCGGCCGGACCCGCGTACGATTCGGTCGGGAAACAGGGGTCCGAATCGGATCCGGTAAATCCGAATCCGATTCGGAGCACTACCGGCCAAGATCGGAATCGGCCCCTATATGTATAAAAAAAAAGATTGCTCTTTTGCAGTCATACTATGCATAGGTGCAGTACATAATGTTGAAATTATTTGATTTTAATCAGCTTTTGAGTGTTTTTTCTTGCACACTAAGCTGCCCAAACAACTTGAATTGAAACGTATTTGTGATTGTTGAACAACTTTGAGATATGTCTGTCTCTTGTGACAAATCAATGATTGTTGCAGTGAAGCCTTAAATTATAAAACAGTTCTGAGTACATCAAGTAGTCCATCATAGATTTTACCTATTTCATATACTAGCTTTTAGTCATCAGTACTTTGAATGTAAGTATGAGGAAAAGGAAAACAACAAATGTAAAATCAAGAAGGGTGGATGGTGTGACAAATCAGCGGATGGTGAGCAAATGTTACATAGTGGTGTGCAATGTTTGATGTTTGCTGCATAGTCTTTTGGTTGTTCGTTACTACCCTTTCTTTTTCACATCTTGTTGTTAAAAATATAATGATCCCGCTTAATGTTTCTTATTTTGTTTGTTGGTAGTCTTTTATTTTAATCAATTTGGGGCAGCCAAATATGGCATCGTAGATGGGGGCTCACCTTTTCATTGCCCTGGTACTGGCCTTGCTAGCCCAGGTCTCCGTTAGGTGATCAGAGCCATGTTTATTTTCTTTAGACTTCACTTATTGCTGTTTTTGTAGCCCACCAGCAGCAAAGTGGAGGCTGTTGTGAAGAAAATGGTAAGACGAGTGATCAACTCTGTATAGTCATTCAGCCTAACAGGTGTACAATGTCATTTGTGCTACCACAGACATTTTGTTGAATCTACATCCACGGTAACTTCATCTGAAAGAGCTATATCACATCCCTACTAAACTTAACCTTTATCAGAAGGATCTTCAGACCCCACCTGTTCACCAACCAGTTTCAGGCCATTTTCTGATTATCGTAAAAACACAATTACTAGATTACAGTTTCTGATACTACAATTCTATGTAAATGCTTAAGTTATTAAAGATACTACTTAGAAGACCACTACTCATATGGTTGTAGATTAGGGATCACGTGTCATTCAGTTGACAAAATGCTAAGAATGGGATGATAGCTACTCCGTTGAAATTGTTTTGAAATGTAAATGTTGGGTATTGGAATAGCATATGAAAATGTACAGTGTTGTGGGAAAGGTTTATCAATAATGTTAGAAACAAAAAATTCATAAAATAAAACTGTGGTCCTGGACTTTCAAAAAGAGCTATTCCTGAGGCCCTCAAACTAAGGTGGTAAACTTATACCAACTCCTTAATGGTTGAGCTATATGTTCGCACTGTTAGACAAACAGTAGGTTTGAGGTAGATCTTTAAAGCCACACCAGTGATTATTGACTTCCTAACTTGCTATAGGATGCATTTCTTTGTCAAATGTAGTGGAAGGTCATTTTATTGAGGCACACCAGTGAACACATATGATACATGATATCTAACAGGCACCATTCTCCTTCATATCAACAAGCAGGATTATACTGCAGTTTTATTCTGTTAAGGATCACTCAAGGCACATATTTAAAAATTAACACATCAAAACTGTGTGTCCCACAATCTCCATTTACAAATGTCACAACTCTTCAGAATTTATAAGGGCTGCCCTTTAATCACATATTGAGGTCATACATTTAGTGACAAATAGAGTAATAATTCAATTGGTTCACTTGGGTAGAAATACGTGGCAAATATTAGAATAGCCCTAGTTTATGATATAAGAATTACCTAGACTGTACATTTCTAATGGAAGTTGCACTGAATCATATTATGCACACTTTATTCGCAGCTCCTCCGGCACTATAGGAAGTCACTATATAGTGATTCAGTTACAACTATCTTATGCTTGTCTTTCATCTTGTACAGGGCTTCACTACCTTTATTAATGTTCACACTTTAGAAATATCAGATGCATACGTATATACACCAGCAGTGCTGTTTCTAATTATTTTATTTTGAGTGCTTTTGAAATATATTTTAATTAACAGCCAATAAACAACTGCAATTTGCTGAAAGCTCTGACATGAACATGTTTAATGGCATCCAATTGTGATTAACAACTTCCTCGATGGTATGACTCACCTAAATAAGTTTAAGCCACAGACATAAACTGCAGGGTGACCTACAAAGGCTGCCAATTCTTGTTCAGTATGAAAGATATCTTTCTTTTCCAGTCAAGATCATAGTCATCTGTGGTTTATATACGCAGTGGTAGAAAGGCTTCGCATATCATAGGTTGGTAATATTATTGTGAGAAACCAGGGCTTTTTCAGTGCCCCCCACACATTTTACCCTCATTTTGACTACTAGATCTTGGTTTCCTGACTCTGATGGTGCCCTGGGCTCTGCTAACCAGGCCCAGGACCTGTGCTCAGTGTAAAAGGTACATGTGAATTAGGTATAATTACAACTTGTACTAACAACCTACCTGTAAGTCCCTAGTATATACTAGGGCATGTAGGTTTAGAGACTCAGTAGATTTAATGCACTTAAGTGTTTACTGCTGTGGTGCCTGCTGTCATTTTAAATGCCAGTCCTGTTTTGCAGTCTACTTTTAAAATGAAACTATGTCCAAATTTGACTTTGGAATTAACGGTAATACCAAAGTCTTGAACTACCTTATTTTTACATATAAGTCACCCCTAAGGTCTGCACTGGGGGTCTCAAAGGCAGGGTGCCGTATTAAGCTAAGCAGGGACATTTAGAAAGATGTTTTATAAGCCCTGGTAAGGGAAAAACTGCCAATTTTGTTGTTCCCCTTTGGAGTGCATTAGCTCCATAGACTAACATGGGAAGGCTTTATTTAACATTAATAAAGTCTAAATAATTACAAGAATGAGCTAAAATAATGCTTTAAATTTTCAGAATAATAGTAAGATGAGTCCAACGACTTACCAAGGTTGGATTTATTATAACAATGTCAGAAAAGGCGTTATAGTACTTGCTTTTCTGATGTGCCTGAATTCAGCCTTGTAGCAGCCTCCTATAATTTGCCAGTCTTTGACAGGCTGAGATAAGCACTCTTGATTAGGTGTGAAGTGGCCAGGGCTGAGACAAAAGAGACATCTGGTGGGAGGAGATCTTCTGCCTGCAGATGCCAGGACAGGAAGGGGGCTGGGTAGCCAAACTGGTCTTCAAAGTGAGCAAAACCAATGGGAACAGGAACCTGACCCACCCCCCACTTTCTGCACTCCCAGTCAGATGGGAGGCCCTGTAAATGTATTGGGAGAGGGGCTGGAAGGGGAGTGTAGGGAAAAGCTAACCACACCTGTGGTTGGGTTTAGTCAGACCTGATGCTCCAGGAGGGAGTTTCTCCCTTTGGATTTTTGTGGAACAGTGCTTTTTGGGGCAAGAAAATCTCACACTTCTGGGGAAGTGGTCATGACACCATGTGGCACCCTGCACCCCACTGTTCGGGGCTACCCCTCTCCTTGCCAAGCCAGAAACCTGGATAAATATGGGAGAGATGCCCAGCAACTCAGATCCCTGCCTGAAAGAAAGTGGAAGAAGGACTGCCCTGCTGAACCTCTGACCTACACCATGAGCACAGCACTCTTAATGACTGCACCTGCTGCACACTTTGGGCTTTACCAAAAGAAGGACTTTGCCTTGCCTCTAAAAAAGTGACTAAGTCAGAAGGCATGAACTTGACCCTGCCCTACAACTCGTCGTATCCGACCAAAGTTCCATCGCTGCCAGCCTGAAATTTTGACTTTGACCCGGTCAAGCACAATCAGATGTCCAAAGTTGGTGCGTTTGGCTTTTAGGCACTAGAAAGTATTGTTTTTTTTTTTTAAATTTATATCTTTGGTTCCCTACATTGGAGTTTTGTTATTTTGGTGCCATTTTAATTATAAACATATTTTCTATTTTTATAAAGTGGGGTTAGATTTGTATTGCGTGTTGTGTCTTACTTATTTACAGTTATTGGTGTTTTTAAATGCTTTACACACTCTCCTAAGTTAAGCCTGTCTGCTCGTAAGCCAAGTTACCAAGGGTTGAGCAAGGACTAATTTATTAAGACTTTACTGGACCTTACTTGTGATTGTGGTGTTACTAGTAGCTTTAGATACCTACCTGCACCTACTAATAATCCACCTTCCAACAGGAATGGAAAGCCTCATGACAGGGAAGGGTCCTTTACAAGGTAGGGTGTAGCCCTTGGTATTTGCTTCCTCATAAACTTCCTTATTTAGGTGAGAGTTACACTTGTAATGTAACACTTGGCCCCAGATGCACAAATACATTGATTGATCCCTGGGAAGGCAAGGGCATGGGCTGCTGGTGAAAGGGATGTTGACTTGTAAGACCTCCTAAGTGCTCTGAAAGTGTTCAGTGCAGATATTGACTGAGCTTGTTTTTTTTGGCTGTTCCATACAGTGGTTCAGTAAAAGGAACAGTCACCAATGCAAGGGTGCCACAATATTGTGGAATAGGTCTTTAGAATTCTTTAGCGTGAAAATAAAAAATTGTGATGCTGAAACGTGACAGAGTTACAGTATTAAATTGAAACTGCCAGAACTCAGCTAAAATAATACCTAGAAGTTGATAGTACAGAAAACCCACCTGTTCTACTTAACAACAGCAACTTTAACACACCTAGACCCATGTTGAAAATACAGCTGCTATCAAGTATTTGTGCAAAGCATACAATCTCTCTCATCGTTCCAAATTGTGGGCCCTTTTTACAAAGCTAATCTCTCATCTTACTGATCCTTGGGGACACAGGAAGGATCATTTATGAATCCGAATTGTAAAATTAGAATTTGCATTCTAAGTCGATTTGCTTGGACATCAAATGATACTAGGAATTCATACATTTAAAGTTCTACTAGACTTCCTCAGAAGTGTGGATTCTGGTCAATTGAAGGATGAGGTACCTTGAAAAAGTGTTGTAAATATGTAAACTTGTATTTTTTGTGGATATTCACAAAACTAATACGATTTTTTCATTCATGAAAACATTCGAAAATGCTCTCCTCAATTCATTTTCAGGTTGAGAAAATGAAGGGTTGAACCCTAAAATTGAGGGCACATTTTCGAATTCAAAAGCATTTTCCCCTTTCACTACTAATGGGAATTTAAAACACTCAAACCTTTCCAGGATTAATCCTGGAATTCCCTGCCATGTCCAAGAAAGTTAAAAAATTGCACCAAAGATAAAAATAACACATGGATATCTATCAATCTATAATTTACTTTTCCCTTGAACACACATACATTGGACTATGTAGAATTGTGTTATATCAATACTTATTCTTAAACGCTCACAAGTTACTAATATGAACACCTCTTTTGAAGACATCAGATTTAGCGCAGATAACTGCCGATGACGCACACCCATTTTGTGAGTGGAAAGACTGCCTGCTCGCATTCCATCTACATACTCTGGATTTTAGAGCGATGGTGCTGTGAAAGCACGGCACGGTGGTCATGGTGCTCCTGACAATTTGCTGAATTTATAAAGCATGCAAAAGTAATACCCTGTAAAATGCTAATAAATCTAGCCCATAGAGAGCATTAGCATTGTCCTATAACTTTTCACTGCCGGTTTCAACACTATTAAACACTAATTGCTTCCTGCTTTTCATTTGCCCTCTTTGGCTACATCATTAAACAAGAAAATTGGGTATCTTAACTGGCAACACAGGTCAAAAGGTGATTTTTAATAATTGACTCGCCTCAGAAAGGATTAACATGAACACATCTTCAAATAGGGTTCTCTCTCTAGCATGTGTGCGAGCTAGAAGTGCTCAGACCAAGATTTCAAATGGTGGCAAACATTGCAAATTGTTATAAATGGTTAAGAGTCTGATTTTGGTAAAGGCAATGGTTTCTTTAAATATGCACTGTGTAATAGCTTCCATTGGTGTAGCAGGAACAGTGGCACCGGGGCCCCAGCTGTTCTTCCTCCATGAGAGCACAGTTACTCCGCCCCTCCCCCTCATACTGCTGTCAGAAAGGTAGAAAAATAAAATGTGAATGAAAGGATTTTCTTAACATTTTATTTTTCCAACTTTCTGCTGAACGGAGAGGGCAGGGCGGGACCAGTGTGTCATTGTTGCTGATTGGCAGCAATGACGAGTGGCTCTTTCAGCATGAATTGCGCTTGTCGGTTTGGCCAGCTACCTTGCTACGGCTAAACCGACATGCGCAATTCAGACTCTGGGTTGGAGAACATGCACAGGCCTTCAGTGCCTTCTCCAGCCAATCCAGATACTTTACTCATGCAGCATGAGAGCAGTGCCTGGATTGGATAAGGACCTGTGAGAGCTGTGGGTCCTCGTGCTCGGAGGAGTCTGGAGCCGGGGACTGGAGAACACCGAGGACCTGATGCAGGCTAAGGTAAGGGAAACATTTTTTTTTCATATTTAAATGTTTATGTTTATTTATAAGTATATTTTTTTAATTGTATTTATGTTGACTCACCATTTTTTAGGGTCACCAACCGCCACTGCATGCCTTGAGTCCTGAGTGGCCCACAGAGCCAGAAGTATTGATGTATTTTGCAATTCAAATAGGAGTCAATGGGCTAATTTCCGTCCTTGCATTAAGGACCGTAGCACACTGACACACTTGCTACGCCACTGTATGCAGTCAAACAATATGTGTTTTATAATGTTACAAATAACGTTAACTCTGAAGTCATTTCAGAAAAACATGCTGAAGTGTTGTGTGCAAAGGGGTGAGGATATTAGAATCAGCGCACCCGCAACAAATGCAACGTAATTGGCTGACATTTTCTTTGAAGTGTAGTTTCATGCAATTTAGTAGTGCAGAGTGCAACGTTTAATAACAAAGCTTTTGCATTTGTTGAAATATCGGTGATATTTAATATATGTTACTCTAATGTGTGTTTAAGGCAATGAAACTGAAAACCTCTCTGGGAAAACACTGCTTTATTTATTGAATTATTTTAAGAAAGAATTTGAAAAGACATGTATTGTGCCATTTATTAATCAAATAGTCAGATAGAAACAGCTAGAAGTAGGCATAATTTAAATATCCTGCCTTGCCATCAAACAACAGTCAATTAATAAAATGATCTCCCTGCTAAATCTATTACTTACATGACTCCTCTTGTTAGTGTAGATTTTTTACTTTTGTGGGGTACAATTTGTGTAGACCAAATATAGGAGTGCCAAGAGTCCAATCAAAGATGCACTTAATGACTGTCACTTCTTGGTCTGTGGTCAAATTTAGTTAGTTCTTGTGTAGTCTGAAAATGTCAGTAGAGTTAGGACTGGAACAAACATAGAAGAAAGTATAGCTGAACAGGGCTCCACAAGGCCTGATACCTTTGCACCCAAGCTTTAAGTAGGATGAACCTGGTGTTCTTGTCTGCCTTGGGTTTGACCTGATGGGACAAGCCACAGTACGATGTCCCAGTAAATGGAGGTGGAAAAAATGAGTCCACACTTTTATCAAAGTGTCAAAATATTTTCTGTTAGTCAATTCTGTAGTCTCTAACTTCTTGGGTCAGGATGTTAGGCACTAGGTCTCTATCCAGCCAAGTCTCCAGCAGGGTTCAGCACTCTATAGTCAGTTGGACCCTCTAAATGTCAAGAGTACTTCTTCTTTTGCATACCTGAAATATGAAAACAGGAGGCCAACACTTGACTTTAGTAGAACCGTTCCAGCCCCTTGGTGCCAGCAGGATCGAGGAGTCTTTGACTCTTTGAAGGAGTCCTCTTCTTCCAGCAGTAGTTGGTAGCCAGACGTTGTCTTCCTGCAGAGCTTTCTTCTTCAAGTGGAGTGTTGCCAGGTCCACAAATGTCCTGAGAAGGTGATGGTTGAAGTGCTAAATGTATACTGTACATTAGCCAGTGATTGGAACAACTCTGCAATCCAATTCCAACTATTTTCTAACAGTCCCTCTCCTCCTTCTACAACACTTCCTTTTAGCCTTACTATAAAAGAGCCCAGTACACCCTGCGTTAAGATGGCAGAACCCTTCTGCCAACAGACAGGCTTGGCTTCAGCTCCTTTGCCACTCCTCTATTTAAATGAGTTCTACTCGCAACTGACAGATTCAAAACTCATTCTCTTTCCTACTCTGGCTGAATGCTGGCTATCTGGAAGTATCCTGGAAATAAATAAGATACGCTATTAATGGCATCACATAGTCAAAAGAGGAAGTGGTAAACGGCCCTTTATTCTGTCAACTGTTGATGTCCACGCCCAAGTTGCTGATCCTTACCTATTGGTTAGCTGTTAACAGTCATCTGCTCTACCTGAGCTCAGAGGTAGACTATATTTCTCTGAGCCAAGGTCATAAACTCTCACAAAGCAAGGATGTGTATTCCAGTTATGAAGGGGCTGAGTGGAAAAATTGAATTTAGCCCTCAAACTCAGGAAGCGCAAATGACATTTTTACAAAGTTACTTTTCCATGTACGTTATCTAAAGTGTGATTTGACCACTAAATAAGATTATTTTCAAAATTAAGTAACAAATAACTTAAAACATTTTTCTAGCATTTTATCAAGTGAACCTAGGAAACAAAGATGTTAATCTCATCTAGGCCTGCTCAGGGAAAGCTCTAGCACAGTCTACACATTGAAATAGCTTATGGGTTGTATTTCACTGCAAGCTTACACTAACCCCAATATGCAGTGTGCCCTACTTTTATATAGCAACACCCTGCCCTGTAGGTTTACAAGGCACACCTATTGGATGGCGCATGGTTATTTAAATATCAGCTTTCCTACATGGCAAAAGTATTTTTCACTGCATGTTTTACTGGGTTGCATGTAAACTGCAGTCCAGTAAAAACACAGTGGTGATCCTTGCCATATATGTGGGTGTTGTAAATGACACTGTCCCCAACCTATGGCACTTAAATTACACACTATAGGTGCATTTTCTGTTCCTTCTACAAAAGCCTTATAGGATGTGCACTTTGTCACAAAGTAGCCATGTCACAGTGTACAGTGTCCAAATACCAACAAAAGGAAAAGGTGAAAATCTGAGGTGAGCATGCAGAAATGGGGAATTTGCTGCAACTACCATCTAGTGTTCCATGTTACATGCTACTCATGGAGTATAGCATTAGTTGAAACTGGTCTTTTAAAGAACTATGAGTTCCCGTTCAATGGATGATATCCTCAGACTCTCATCAAAGTCTTGAGAGTGTTCCACAAAAGCATAGAGCAGTGGTTTAAATTGCTCCTCTGTATGTACACTGGAGTATACTTCGGCTGAGGAGTAGAATTACCGCTCAGTGAGTGGTTTCTCTACTGCATGAGAATATATGCCCAAGCATGGCCAACTGCAAGTCTGAGGGGCACTCCTGGGTATGGTCTATAAAGTGTGCTCTATGACAGGGGCGACTTCTCCTCTAGGGCGGAGGAGCGTTGCCCCACTGCTTTCTCGCAGTGCGAAAAAGCCAAAACATAAAATGGTAATAACTTCTGGTTATTACCATTTTATGTTTCTTTACACATTGCGGGCGGGTGGGCGGCGCTGCCCAAGCAGGGCAGGAGTGGTTTGCCCACTCTTGAGTGCGCAAAGACTGTTTGGTCGGCCCTCTCGGGCCACCCAAACCAGTCATGCGCACTCTGCACTTCTCCATGCAAGCTGCATTGCAGCCTACATGGAGAACATGCCATCCCCTACAGCCCCTGGCTGGGCGGCATCCTGGCCAATCCACTGGAGCGTTGTGATTGGCTTAGGGGAAGGGAAGGAGGCTGCCTGCTTCCTGTCGAAGGCAGGAGAGCAGGAGCATTGAAGACGCGGGACCCAGGCGGCAGAAAGGTAGGTTTTAATTTATTTTATTGTTGAACCCCCTCCCCGCGCGACCCCGCACCCTGCCCCCCACCCGCAAGCCATGGTGCCTGCTCCTGCTCTATGAAGGAAGAAGGCTGCCAAAGAGCAATACATTTGTGATATAGCTACAGCTGCCTTAGGTTAGAAGAAACAGCTGCAGCTGCTTTATGGCTGCAGATGCTTTACAACACACATCAAGTGTCTCCACCCAAACAGCAAAATCTGCTTTTCAAAGTAAGAGAGGACCAAAATCTTTGGAACATTTATTATGCATATCACCCTTCCATCCTTTTATTTCATATTGGTTTGTACATGGCAAAGAAACTGGACCAAGTTAATGTTTGTGATGTATTTATTTATTTAGTGTTTTATAGCGCGCAGATGTGACCTGTTAGGGTATCAGAGCGCTTTACAGGGATAACAAGTTGTATACAAAGTTCAGAATAGGCGATATCATAAACAGTTACATAGGTAGGGATAGATGAACGTGCATACACTTGGGGAATAACAGGTAATTTACAATATTCAGAACAGCGATCATGAGAGTACTTTGCAGAGATAACCAGCTTTTACACTTGGGGGAATAACAGGTCATTTACAATCTTTGGAACAGGCGATCAAGAGAACACTTTGCAGAGATAACCAGCTATTTACAGAAGTAGGAATGAGCGAAAGGGGGACCCAAGCGGGAGATAGGACAAGTGACGTAAAAAATAAAAGATACACTATAATGAGCAGACGACCATGATACCAGTAACACAGGGTTAAGGCACAGATATCAAGACCGGTTAAAACAGGTGGAGTTCAAGTATGGAGTAAAAACATATCGCAAGGCTGCTTGACTGTTTGTGCACTGAGAGAGATTTATGGGAGGAATTTGCACATTAGGAAAGTTTTAGCTTCCTTTTTGAATCTTGGTTGTGAATGTCTCTCACATCATGAAATGTGGCCATGATTCCTCAAATGTATCCTGCTTTGACAAACCTTTTTATTTCTTGACTATTTGCCAATTAAAAAAACATTGTCTGCATATCTCTGTGACACATACTGTAGTCATTCTTGCTATCATGTCTTTAGATTCCTCCGGCCAGAATTTTCGAGTTCTTTGAATTTTTTTTTTTGAATTTCCTCTCAAAAGCAGAGATTGATGCATCAACCTTGTTATTCTTTGACCCTCTGCTGCACTTGTGTATTTGCCTGTAAATCACACATGGTATAGTCCATTCCAACAAACAATAAGAAACATAACAACTTTTAATGCTTGCCTACTTTGTATGTATATGAAAACTTCAATCAAAAAGATTAAACTAATTTTCAGAACCTAAGGAACAGTAACATGCAATGTCATTGGCTAGTCTCTGTATAGCTTCCCTGGTCTGTTAAAAAAACAAGGAAATTATTTGTCATGAGAAATCGGCTTCACATGCTTCGATTGAAGACATTAATAGGCACAAGATTATTAAGTGGCTCATTGAAAATATATAAAAAAATAAACACAGCCATGAGACTTAGGGGCATATTGACAATAAAATGGTGTTATGCCAAAATTGGGAACGCTGCGCTCTGACATTTTTCAAAAGCAGGTATGCGCAGTATTTACAAAAATACGGCGCACCCCTGCATTTCCCCTAGCACTGGCGCTAAAAAGGGTGCCTAGCCCCAGTGCAGGCCCCCTTGTGCCATGTTGCAAGGGTGCCTGCGCTGCAGGGGGTGATTGGTTATGTGCAGGAAGGGACACCTTCCTGCACATAAACAATTTTTAAAGGCGATTTGCTGTTGCTATGCGTGCTGCAGAATGAACATAGAAAGAACAAACAACGAGGATAAATTAATGATTTCTCCTCGTATCGCCATCCTAAGACCAGATATTCCTTAGTCTTAGTTTTTGGCGCTGCCCCATCCTTGTAAATATGGGGCAGCGTCAAAAAAGCAATGGGAGTTGCAGTGGAACGCCCACAGCAAAACCCATTGCCTGTCTCTTTGCCGCAGCGGACTGCTGCGGTAAGGGGCATATTTACAAGGTGGCATTAAGCCACGTTAAGAGGCTTAACACCACCTAGTAAATATGGCGTAGAAAGCAACGTCAA
This sequence comes from Calotriton arnoldi, assembly GCA_963921515.1. Taxonomy (NCBI): domain Eukaryota; kingdom Metazoa; phylum Chordata; class Amphibia; order Caudata; family Salamandridae; genus Calotriton; species Calotriton arnoldi. The sequence continues at coordinate 1,403,211 of CAWUFW010002580.1, forward strand.
AGGAGCATAAGAAAAAGTGATGCTCCAGTGGCGTTAGGGGCTTATAAATATGCCCCTTAGCTCTTCAAATAGATGCTGAATTTTGAGCATAACTCATAAAATTTGAACTATATGCCATTTTGCCACGAACGTTGTTTCTTGAAAGACTAATGACATTGATTCAGAAATACTTTTCCCTTAAGATATTCATGAAACGAGCACATTGACGGAAGATACTGGTGAGCTGTTGAATTTCCTTTGTTGGATAATGTTAACATGTGGCTTTTGCTTTCCATGATCGGAATGTTAATCGTTGTTGGGTATTACAAAGATGAGAGAGTAATATAACACTGTGAAAATAATCTGCACGGAACAGCTTCTTACAGGGAAGCAAGCATTTTGACCTTGAAAGATAAAACTTGAATTAATGCAAAAAGATAAAAACTGTAATCCCACTATTAACACGTGCAGATATTGCATCGTATTGTGTGCAAAAAGGCTAACATCACAAAAGAACAAAAGCAACAAAAGGGAGATGAAAAGCTGAAGAAATCATTGTAGGATGCAGTAAACATTTTCACTAATTAAAATGTTCATGGTCTCTTTTGCTAGATATTTGGAAAGGAAAATTGGATCCAAGTCATCAAGACACACTGACGTGGCAAGGGATCAGTTTTGATTTAAGAGGTTGTTTTAGGAAGCATGCTTGTTTGGCATGTGACAATAGAAGGAATGTTAACATGAAACAATGTTGTAGGGCATAGCGCATTACTGTGAGCTGTTAAAACAAATATTAGCGCTCAATTTGCACTCAAAAAAGCTTTATAAAATCTTAGTATATTTTGGAGTATGCCTCTGCATTTTCTTTCAACTGGTTGAAACGCATAGCTCCGTAACTGCAATGATAATTTATTTAGGCTAATATGGATACAGGGATACACTAAACATAATACTTTCACTCATTCACTAACACACCGGTGACAATTCTAATGTATTCTTAGGGAGAAGGATGAGAGAACATAGACAATACATTATGCAGAGGTCTGGGGGGTCAATTATTTTCTTTCAGTGTGACATGAATAACCACAACCTCGAGGAAGAGGGGCAGTTCTTAAGGGATTTGCCATACTTTACCCTGTTGTAAATTAGTAGAGTGATCTATTTGAAGGCCAACTAAAACAGATATTTTTAGAATACATGCTCAGGTGTGGACAGCAGCAAGCTTAAGGTTCCCTCATTGACATGATCCATAAAATGATCTACGTGAAAGAGGAACTTTGCCACAAGCCCACACAATTGGATGAAACAGCAGCACAGAACAGTTTTGGATAGGCACATCTCAACTAAAGAGTGTTTTCTTGCCAATATGCTTTGCTAAAGAAGGGAGATGTGGGCAGAAACAGGACCGCTTGTTCCCTAACTCATCACTAAGATATGTGTGAAGCTTCAGCCTCTTTTGCTGATTCAGGGAACTGTCATGTCCTGTCATGTCCTCTTACGTTTTAGAGCAAGTTTCTCTGAGAAAAGCTAGCTGTTTTATCTATTTACAATTCTAGTGGCCCTAAATTTCAAATGATCTAAAACTGACACCTCTCCAATCTTCACGATTTCTTTGACCAAATATTAGCGAGGATAAGTTAGTAGGGATTAGCACAAATACAAGAATAGAGAGGAAATCCAACAAATCGAGAACAGACAAATGAGACAAATAACAAAGCCATCTCTTTAACAGTGCTTTATTTGAGCCGATGGTTTCCAGTGCTCGGCACTGGCACTTAATTGCAACACAGGCAGTTAAGACAGCTGCCACATGGTTTAATTTAAAGATGAGCAGAACAACAATTGTTTATTAATTCAGTATATATTAAAAACAACTAATATCTGCGCCCAAGCTATTTTTATAGCATTGGGGACCTGGAATAATCTGAATTTTCATACTTGTAGCACTGTGCTGGTTGTTAGTTTTGGAGGTACTGTCACTGGCAATGGCGGCAGTGACAATGGGTGGTGTAAGCTGCGGAGGCCTCCTGACGAGAGCCCTGGCACTTATTTATTTTTACAAATTAAGCACTGCTCTTTAACATCAAGTAGTTCACCCAAACTCAATCTACGTATGTGTTCATGTATTGGAGACATTAGGACTGCCAACATACAACTAAAGCTATATAACCGAGACCTAAGATAGAAAAAAACCATAGGCAAAAAGCTAGGACTAGTCTAAATTGAACACACTATCAAAAAAAAAGGTCAAATGTATCAATGGCTGTTAAAAAATGTGACATAGACAGAACAAATTCAAAGTCCTCGAACTTTACTATTTCAAGTCTGCCATTTCTAGAAACCATATAAATGGTTATACCGCATGTTCCTGTCTAATCTGAAATAAATGAAGGAAAGCATTCAATGTGCATTGAGAAAGGCCATTATTGAAGAAGTGCAAGTAGGTGAAAAGTGAGTGTGAATACACGATAACCATCGTTACGCTCTGATATGTTTTATTAATAAATGAGATGCTTAGGTTATCACATGTAAATTGTAAAGGTCGAGAATTAGTGAATCATTTGGTTAGCAGAATGGTAAGAAAGCTTTATAAGGACTCGAGTAGTTGACTGTAGGAACAGGAAATTCTTATGTTCATTGATTAGCATTTTATATTATTTTAGTAGCAACACAGAGATTTTGAAATTAAATATTTGATTTTAAATTACCTGATTCTTCTGTTTAATGGTGAGATTGCATCAGAGGGCAACAGAAATCAGATTCAAGGTATGGTATAGTAAAGTGAATTTTGTCACAAATTGACTTAGCGATTTGATATATTTTAAGAGGAAAATTTCACAAACTCTTCTTGTGCTATTATTTACATTAAACCCAACATGAGTTCTTCAAAGTGGGAACGGTGGTATGAACTGCTGCAAGATCATATAATCTTACGGGGAAATGACCAGCAAGATATCTGTTCCTTGACTATTGTTACCTTTTGTGTAGTAAATGAGGTCAGGTATGGAGTGATCAACAACAGTATATCAATTAACCAGTCGAGAAAATATTAGACCAGTTATAGTGGTGTGGAAGTGTGTAGCCAGAAAGTCAGCAGGGTCATTCAGCAATAAATTAGGATCTTCTCACATGGCTAATGTGGTATACTGTACTTGTAAAGGTGCAACACAACCAGGGTAAACTCTGTAAAGGCTTAATATTGCCACCAGGACATCCTTATGAGAGTCTCATGAAGAATAAGATGTTTGGTAAGTGTCCACTACTCACTAGAATACATTCACAGTCTTGAAATGTCATCCTACAGGATGGATTGAAGCTGGATGATATGTTGGCACCGATTAGTTGACTCTAATTTTGGTAGTCTGTGTAAAACAAGGATATGCATCTCTTAATTTCTAGATGACAGTTGTAGTTCCAGTGACAACATTATGAAGTTCCTGAACAGTTTGGCCATCAGATGTGTGTTTAACATGTTGCATGGTAAATACTGGGAAGCTGCTGGGTTACTTTTTATGCTGTATTCTATGCAGAGGGAAGGTTTCTTCTATTGCCTTAAGTTAGATGGTTGAGGGTTTTGAGAAACTGAAGAAGGTAGGGGAATATGGAGTTTAAGAAGTAAGGAAACATTGTACTGTGCAGCAGGCATTTGTAGAGGCAGGCAATAAATCATAAAGATTTGCAAGCAGTGGGCAAATAACATCTGGAGACCATCAGGAGTATGCATCAAATAGCAGCGAAAATCTAAATGTACTTAGCTGCCATTTTATGCTGGGTCTAGTAAGGCTCACCTGTAGTGGGTGCTTTAAGTATGATCAAGGTAGGACTTGCCCCTGACATTAGTCAGTAATGTTTGCATATCTGAGCAGGTGCCGATTCCTGGGTGTGAATAACTATGTCCCAATAACTTAGGTGACTTAGGGCCCGATTCTGATGCGGGTTGGAAAAGCTTCCCGACCGATGGCCTGATTCTGATGCGGTTAGGAAGGCCTCCTAACGGCATTTGGTCCTTCCAAATCGGATCGGGGACGTGTCTTCCCGACCGAGGGCCAAATTCTGATGCGGTTAGGAACAAATGTTCCCATTGAAGTCAATGGGAGTTCAACCAAATCGTATCTGGAAACATCTGGATGCATCCTACTCTGCCGGTTGGACTTTCCCGATCCGAGTGGGTCGGAAACCATTTCCCAACCGATTCGGTCGGGAAGCTTTTCCAACCCGCATCAGAATCGGGCCCTTAGTGTCTTGCGTCTTGTCCCATAATGTGGAAACCAATGCGGTGCACAGTTTTCATAGATTTTCTGCAGTTCTGTGACCGCTGTTTCCCAGGTCCATGCATGACTAGCTTTTCCCTCTTTCCAGATTTTTTCATTGAATACGGGATTTATAGTCCTGTTTACTCCATTTAAATACCAGTGCTGCAAGTAACAGAATTCATAGAAAACACCAGGACTGAAGCAGCTCATCATGCATGAACCTGGGAAAACTGGCAGCTATGATGATCCAAAACAGAACATATGATCTGAATGAGCATGTAGCATCCGAGCAGTAGTAAACCTTCCAAGACAGCAAAAGAGGACGGCTCTTCTCTCCTAGTTTTGAAGCTTGGTCATACACCCAATCCCAGATATTTTCTACCAGCACCACTTATAGAGTGATGTGCCCAATTTCTTGCAACAGATGTCCTACAAGATTACAATTTGTTGAATGTTTTCTGCTAATGGATCATTTAGCTGTAAACCCTAGAATATCCGTAATGAGTATTTTCAATTGCAGAGTTATTTATTTTGAGAGGAACATTCAATTGTTTGCTCCTGCTAATTTGCATAGTTTGGTAGATGTTGAGGATAATTTTCTATTCAGAAAATAGACTTGAAAAGGGGTGGTATAACGGATCAAGGGTTAGAGAGCAAGGAAGGCACTGCCTTGGCAAGGATAAACAATTGTATTTACAAGCCGCCGTGCGTGGCCGAATCATATTTCCTATGTGTGCAGATGAAAATAACACTGCGTCTATTCCCATGGATAATGTTGGCTGATGTAGCCAAGTAATTGCCTTTAATTACACATTGCTTTTGTCAGTGTCACTGTGCAAGTCATCTATATTCAGTAAACAGAGAACAGCTTTGTAATATGATACAACACCAGTTGTGCCAGAGGTGCTGATTGAAAGTGACTGCAACGTTTGCAGTAAAATCGAAATGACCACAACATTCCAAATTACCTCTGTAGAGCACTTTCTCTGTAGGATGCATTGATCCTGCTACATAGCTGGACTCCACTCTTAAAAGGGTCATTCATCCTGACCGGTGACTTCAAGCACAATTGTATCTAAAAATGATGTGCAATTCTATACAGCTCAGTTCATGCTTCTTCAAATTGATATTTCTGAAATACAAATACAACAAAATTGCTTGCTACTATACAGTGATTGCTTCACAATTGTCACTTGGCATTATACGTATCAAAATACAATTATTTACGGTGCTTCAATTCATAAAACAATAACAGTATGGCCACTTTTTTCTAATGGGTGATTAAAACCACAGCTCATATCCACCTTTCTATATACCATCCTTCATCTCCTATATCTTTATCTCACTCTAGCACAGTGCTCTTCAAAGTTTTTAATGCTGCCACCCTCCCCCATGTGTAAAAATAAATTAATCTGCGCAACCTCAGAATTTTTCACAATTAATCTATTAAATTGACTATGTTTACATATGTCTAAACATATTTGAACATTACAGTTAAGTTCTGTTACCCCTTTTAAAAATGCGATCAAATACATGATTGCCAAGCATACTGTTCTGGTCAACCAGGCATTACTAAAGTGTAAAAGTATCCACAGTGTGAATATCAGAAAATGAGGGGTAGGGGAGAGGTTTGAGGAATATTTCAAGCCCCTTCCCTTTTGACACAGACTCTCAGCCAGGATATAAATGACAAAAGATGTTATTGGTGGCCCATTACAGAGTGATTTACTCCCCCTCATTTTTTTTTCACCTAAAGCAATGCAGTGTTTTCAGCATGATGCTTCTCTTGGCCAGAGCCTGGCGCCCAACTCGCCCGCGGATCAATTAAGCTGCAAGAGGGCAGCCCCCCAATTTGAAGACCTCTGCTCTAGCATGCTCTATTTCATCCCCAATTTATCGGTATGTCTCTTTTTCTAAATTTCTCTTTACACTTCTAGCTCCATTTCCTGCCTTTCTCTCTTTTGCTCTCTGTCAATATATGATCATGAGAAATACATTCTGGTCCCAAAAATTGAGTAACGGTGCTCACCACTTGCATCCACGAGTACAAAGTAAGCACTACTTATTTCCACTTAAGTGGTAATGTGCTCACCTTGTAAATCTTATGTTCAGTTACTTTTACCTGATATGGTTGCCTAGAAACCACAACATTTATTTCTCACTAAAATGAGACACAATATTTGGCATTGCAAAGCACAGACAGATTGCACTCATGTAAACCATTTCATATGCATCATTTGTTGGGTGTGCAGGAAATCACTGTATCAATGTACACCCGCATTCACTAGAACACACATTGAAATGTAGGGCCTCTGATGACACTCTGTGTTGGTGTTCTAGAGTCCCTCGCTTCCCTGCGGGGGCGGTAAGGGAACAGAGACCACAATTTAAGTATCAAAGAAAGGATGGAGTTGCATTGCCCTAAGCATGGTTCTTGAAGGAAATATCCCTATGGCAAAGGGAATTTCCTCATTTAGTACCTCAACTCAAATAAGAGATCTTTCCTATTTGGATGCAATGACAGAGTATCTATGTCAGCATGTTATGTGTTATTGAAGGGAACGTTAAAGCAAGTACACTGCTCTCCATACAACATCTCACCACACAAGATATCTCCTCAATGACTACCCCAATCCACTTCCAAGCCTTATAAAATTGCATAATCCCTTTTATTCCCTCTTTTTTTAGCATCCACATATTGTTTAATACATCCTTTTTTGAGATTGGTCGGTTTCTCTCTAACTAGAATTACACGCTATTCGTCACATGTACATAAAACGCCCTTCTGGCACCAAAAATTATTCAGAAAGTGCAGAATGAGATAGAAATCCTGCCCTTTGGCAGACTTTTCACACTTGCACTTCTAACACAAGTACTGCAATATTGCCTATTATTTAAAGTCTGACTTCCTTTTTATCAATGCATTTTATATTTCCTAGAGATTGTGAATTTCTGTTTGGTTATTTGACAAACTGAAAAAGAATGACAGAAATTAGTTCTATCTAACATGCACAGTCATGATCAAAAGATCAGAGAAAAGTATAGAGATTTATTTCTAGCGATTGGCACCAGTTTCTAAAACTGCTGAGACCACCACACAGCCGCTTTTAAAACATGACACTCTCTCCATCATATGCGTTACTGTGAGAGATAAACACGAGCTAAGGTTCACATGACAGGATTGTTTGTGCAGATGTTCCAGGAACCTTGAAGGAGGCTCTAAAAGCCCCACTGAACCCATTTAGAGTCAAATGTTCCCACCTTCCTGGGGGCTGTCAAGATCCTTTCAGGACACACAACAAGGCAAAAGGTGATATTGTGCAAAGCAAATGGCGAGAGTGCACACCCTGCTGCACTATTTGTGTCTGCATTGGGGCACTAATGTCTTCCCTTTGCAAGAGAGGCAGATACCCTCACCCTCAATGCATAGAGATGCAATCCAAAAGGAGGTCCAAGAAATGTTTCTGGCACCCTCTACTGCCTCTTACAATGAGCACATTGTGTGACACCGTTTGGATGGTGAAAACGTTCTGCATTCCCACTGAGACATTTTGTCCCTGTACGTGTTTCCTTCATCTGACTCTGAATCACTTTCAGAGGTATTCTCTCATTTGGATGAGGCAACACTTCCACCCCAATTATAAAATGCATACTTTACAACCATCCAGTGCTGTATTTGTGTTGCTCCTATAAATAATGTTGTTGTGCACCACATACACATCTGTAGTGCATTCTCTAATGCCACATTGACCAGGAGAACAAAAATAAGTGCTATCGCACCTAGGTCAATTTCAAGAGGATACTCTCCAGTGATCATCTTGTCATGCTGTGTGCTTCCATGTTCTTTCAGTTTACTGTTAAAAAGATCAAGGAAAGGTATCATAGACACCAAGGGGTATATCTACAAGAAAGTGGCGCAGCGCGGTGCCGCAAGCAATTTTGCTGCGCCTAGCTGTGGAATTTCCTAAGTACAGAAAGGCACTGTATTACAACAATACAGTGCATTTCTGTACTCACCACTGTGCCGGCGCAAATGAAAGAGCCTAGCACCAGCACACCTTCCTGCACAAAAACAATCATCAATGGTGTTTTGCTCCTACTATGTGTGCTGCGGAATGCAGCACACATAGAAAGAGCAAAAAACAAGGAAAGATAAAAGTATTTCTCCTTGTTGTGCCAATCGTATGCCTCTCCTGGGGAGGTGCAAGCTTTTAGTGCTGCCTCAGATTTACAGATTCTTGTAAATCAGGAGCAGTGCTAAAAAGCAATGGGTAATGTGTGGGAACGACCACAGAAACACCCATTGCACCCCCCTTTTGCCGCAGAAAACTGTTTTGAGAAGGACCATATTTGCAAGGCGGCGTAAAGCCACGCAGGGTGGCTTAGCGCCGCCTTGTAAATATGGAGCAGGGCACAGCGCCACCGGAGCGTCACAAACATTGATGCTCGATGGTGCAATGCCCTTGTAAATATGCCCCCAAAATTCAAATGGGTGTGCACATTTCTTAATTATGTATGGGCATATTGTGTCTTCTGACCCAACAATGTGTTTCTACCTAATTTTCAAGCAGTGGAGGCTAGCGACATTAAGAAGTGGTGAGGCAAGAAATTATTGTGATCTACTGACACGCATTGTAAGAAACCAGCAATGTCTTTAGTGTTGTTCCAAAGGATACTGGGCCTTTTTTCATATCTCATTTATTTTATGTGACTTAGCTCACCAACACTCACTTTATCCTCTGATGGATCTTGTTTTGTGCCAATTACGGGTTGGATATAGGAGATCTAATATCCAGATATTCAATGAGAATCAGGATTTGGATAACCAATTCACAAGCTAATACTTAAGTTCATGTATATGACTCCCAAAACCACACTATACAAGTAAAGGATTATCACTGCTAGTCCAAACTTTCTGAAGGAATTTAGCTGGACCTCAATCATGCAAACCAATAATTCTGCTGGGGCAATACTAAACAATACATTAGTGCCTGATGTTTGGAGATTCCTCTAAAACTTGTCTTTCTTTGGCATTGATAAATTAATTTAGAATGCACAATAAACTTCAAGGAGACAAGTCATGATAAACCATAGATTTGTGTTTCTAGTTAGATTTTAGTTTATCAAAGATTTCAAATAAAAGTCATCATATTATTAGTAAATATTTCTCGTCTAAAGACTACAGGGTAGTCAAGTTAGTTTAGGCTTGCCATGAGGTGACACAAGTATTAGGAGAGTTCAGCAAGGACATGAGCCACGATATCTCTTAGACAGTGTCTCATCGAGAAGGAGTCCAAGTATAGCGCACGCAATGTATGCGTCAGTCCAAAGAAAGGAGCAAGCAGAGTCCGCAAAGGAAAAGTCATGAACGAAAATTGTTCAACCCAGAAAGATGCAGGAAATCTCTCCGCAACAGTAGAAAATGGCAGCAGCCCTCGTAGCAGCAACAGCAGCAGCCCATCCATCAAATCAAGGTATAATATCGTCCTCTAGTTCTGGGTGACACCTCCTTGGTCACCTCATCGTGTCAGACCACTCAGCCCATTGGTCAGTTCATATAGGATGATTGTCATGCGGCACAAAGGAAGAAACATTATAAAAAGAGGGGCTACTAGTCACGTAATTTGTTGGATCATCCATTACAGTAAACCTCCAAACAATGATCCTTTAGCAGCAGGCACAAGAGTGAGTTCAACGTGTAAAATTATTCCAAATGATAAAATATAAATCATGTTTCAGGTGTTCTATATTAGCACATATATGAAGATTACTATCTGAGGGTATCATGATATTTACACTCAATATGACTGTGTAGCACAACTTTTTGCTTTTCTCATTTGGTGCTCAGTTTCACATATGCGGAAGATGGAATTCAGAATAAAAACACTCAACATCACACCTAAAGGTATTTAAATTACATTAGATTTCCTTAATTCTTCACACAATTTACTATTTCCATAAGGATGGTTCAGAGTTTTATAAAACATGAGTACATCACTTTAGCATTCAATTACACGTTGAAATAATTATGCTAAGACTGATTAATAAAATATAAACCTATATTATTCAAATGAGTATGATTTCATCTATCCTACAATCATCTGCATGCTTTTAGGATGCAGTAACTAAGTTCTCTTTCATTTATTTTTCAGGTCTTTTTAACATGTGATTAGTGCACGTTAATTCATGTACCACTTGAAATATCTAGAAATCAGTTTATGTGTCACGTAAAGATTCTTACAGTTTTTCAGCTGCAACAGTAGCAACGACAAAGCTCACTATAAACAGTGATTATAACAGACACCACTGAGAGTTCTGGGGTTGAGTCTGAAGGCAGTGCAAGTTTCTCACAGTGCCTGTCAGTGGGTCATAATGTAAAAACATAAAATGTGTACTTACCCACTGGCTCACCTTCTCCGAACCTTGGGGTACTTGCAGTCTGTCCAGCCCATGGTCTCAGAGCCAACTCCCCTAACTAATCCAGATGCTGCTCTCATGCTGTTAAGAATGTTAAGCAGCACGAGACGAATGCCAGGATTGGTTGGAGTAAGCTGGCTCGATACTCCCTCAGGCAATGGGGGCCTGGGCCTGCTCTCCACCGAGCTGCCTAAGACAGCTTGTGTTGGAGAGTTTAAAGTGCACATGTCAGGGTGGCCATCACAAGACAGCCGGCCAAAGTGACATGTGCACTTTAAACTGGAGTGGGCACCACTCCTCCCCTGCTGCCTATCAGCAGCAATGGCCCACTCCGCCCACACACTCAGCTCAGACTGGGAGCAGTGAAAAATAAAATGGCAATTAATTTTATTATCATTTTATTTTTCAACTTGGCTGCACTCGCAGCAGGGGGCCGATGGTCCTCCGCCCTAACGGAGGAGCCACTGCTGTTTACAAGAACTCTGAATTATATTGTTAAATATAACATGCATTGTCTGCACGTGTAACTTGACCACATTAATACATACATTAGAAAGCATCATGGCACACTCAAGTAGCTCTTTTTGTTATGATGAAATTGTGATTCCTTAATCTATGTGGCAAATTTGTGCTGCCTAAGATATCAAGTTGGTCTACATCTCACACATGAAACAGATAACAAACTTACACATAAGACTGAGGGGGGGGCGTTGTGTTAGGCACAAGCACACACTATGCCTAGGAAACAATGACAGTCAGCATAATTGGCAAGTATCAACTGAATTAAGGTTTTCAAATAGACCAAATTAGGTATCAAGCAGCCATTAATCAACTATCAATTCAAATGGCTATGAGCAAATGTGATCAATTAAGAACTCGAAATACCTGACTAGAGAGAAGCCAACCTTTCTTATACCAATTAATGTTTACATGAGATAAGATTCTTCCAAACAGTAATATACGTTCATGACATCACATTTCATAAAAAGTATTACATATAATAATAATAATAATAATAATAATAATAATAATAATAATAATAATAACAATAAAATTAATGATAATATAACCACAACATAATTAAGTCTATGGGTCTGATGCATCAACAATCCATTTTGCGATTTCCTAATTGGGAATTCTTCTGATTCGCAATTAGAAAATCGCAAATGGAATGCATGAAAGTGTGTTTAACACTTTCTGCGATTCCTAGGGGATCGCAAATGACCTACCTCATGAATATTAATGAGGTAGGTCGCAATTTGCGACTCCCTAGGAATCGCAAAATCACGGGATGGTGGCCTGCTGGGGTCAGCAGACCACCATGGACATGATTGCTTTTAAATAAAGCAATCTTTTTTTTTTTGTAAAGCAGCCCGTTTTCCTTAAAGGAAAACGGGATGCTTTACAAAAGAGAAAATTAAAACTTTTCCTTTCATTTTCTAAGAGCAGGCAGTGGTCCGCGGGACCACTGCCTGCTCTTAGAAAATGCATTTACAGACATTCACAAAGGGGAAGGGGTCCCTTGGGGACCCCTTCCCATTTGCGAATGGGTTACCACCTACTTGAAGTAGGTGGTAAAATGTGAATGTTTTGCGACCACATTCCGATCGCAAAACATTCATGCATACCGATGTGATTCAGTATTAGGAAGGGACGCCCTAAACACGCCCCTTCCTAATAGCGAATCGCAAACCCATTTTGCGATTCGGTAACAGGTTACCGAATCGCAAAATAGGGTTTGCTGCATCAGAAAGGCATTTTTTTGCGTTCGCAAACGGTCGATTCTGCGAATCGGCCGTTTGCGAAGGCAAAAAATGCTTGATGCATATGGCCCTATATTCCTTATTCCGTAAAATCCGTGTTTGCAGGTCCCACCCCTAGCGCAATTAGTTGCATTTACTTCAATTCACATGCATCTGACTCTGTTAGAGCTAAAGCACTCACTAGCTAGAGCTAAAACTTGATGCATATGGCCCTATATTCCTTATTCCTTAAAATCCGTGTTTGCAGGTCCCACCCCTAGCGCAATTAGTTGCATTTACTTCAATTCACATGCATCTGACTCTGTTAGAGCTAAAGCACTCACTAGCTAGAGCTAAAACGAGTTTAAACATGGAGTTCACAAAATATAACAATTCGTAGATTATTTCTTTATCATAAACTATTTTATATTTTCTTAAAAATAAGATAACATCTGATAAGGGAAAGCAGATCCCAGGTACTGTAAAGTATCTATTGGTTCTCAGCAGTCTTTTTAAGTTAAAATAAGCAATCATGAATCACACCTGTGGCTGAGCACAAGTAGACATCCTCCCACTTCTACAAGGAAATATCTGGCACTACCTACTAGAAATCTGACGAGGTCTAGCAGAAACCTTGATTATATAAGCCCCAAAGCCTGGAAATCACCCAGTGGCACAACAAAACTTAAAGGGGCCTCCCTGCACAGTTCAAGGAGGGGGCCCGCCACGCTCTGAATTCAGTCAGGAGCTGTAAGAACAGGGGCCTCACTGCCCCTGCACAGTTCCTGGAGGACGCACCTTGGAATTGAGGGTCCCCCCCCACACCGCAGGGGGCTGCAGGGGCTATTGTTATGCCACTGAAATCTCCTTGTAGACCTTTGATGCAGTAAAAAGTGCAGAAGAAAGTGGATCTCTTCCTTGGTCTGGAAACTTAAGAAAATGTGATGCCATTCTTATGTTCAAAAGTAAAATTGAACAGCAATGGCCAAAGCCATTTCCAGTAAGCCGCATGTATTGTTTCAGGAGCTCTATGTTATCATAGTTAATGGTATGCCTTACTTACTGGTAGCCTGGCATGTACTGCCTTTCCTCTGGTTTTGCTAGGCCAAATGAGGGTGTTTAGACAAAATATCGGAGGAAAAATATCACGTGGACAAAATATCTTGTCAAGAATATCGAAGACCAAAATTATCGTGAAGGTAAGCTTCTATAGGTAAGCAACATTTTACTATGACTCCACATATATGTACCATGACGATATATATCTTCAAGGTACGTACATGTGGAGTTAAAAATAGTAAATCTATCCTTACCTATTTGCACTTACCTCGTGGTCCTCGCTATTTTTGACACGATATTCCGCCCACACGATAACTTCGCTTCAGATATTCTGTAAGTGGTCCCCAATGATGTGACATTCGATACAAGCTGTTTTGGCTATGTCCAGAGGAGAGAGTAAACTCTCCTATAATTAAATATGTCATTATCACCTTTTGCTCATTGGGGAAATATACAGGTGTCACCAAGGTCATGGTATGTCAACGCCATTGCTGTTTTGCCTTGCCAATCAATATTTATAAATTGAGGGCTATAGAGTCAAATAAAAATAATCTTACAAATGAGATAAAAGAAAAATATGTGCAAGTAAATTGCTACCAATATTTAAAGCTTGTAACTTGACTTTAATTCTGGCGGGCCACATTCCATGACCATTAGCACCAGGTAAACTATTTTGTTCGAAAATTCCGGATAAAAGAAATAAAGAATTGAGCATATGCATTTAATTTATTTTAAATTAAATGGCTTTTTGCAGCTTTCATAAAGGCGAGCTTGTCCCACTTGCTGACATTTTTATGTTTAATTTTTTGAAGGCTTCATCCTGATTGCCTGCCTTTGAAAGGTCAAGGTTGTTCGGCTTCCACTCGACCTCATTCTCTGAGCTGGTAATCCACATTTCACACACTTTGTAAAATGCAGCTGATAAGAGGAACAGCGGGGAACAACAACATTTCAGCACATTATTTTGGCCTGGCTGCACAAATTACTGGACAGATAGGATGAAAATAGTAATTCTCATGAGAGGACAACTTTTCCATATTAATATACAGCGTGGATCATGCTGAATATTTTTCTTGAGTTAAGAGCAGACAGTGATAAATGAGAGGAGGAACATTCTGTCTCTGTGAGCATAAATGTGTGAGATAGAATTATGCGAGTTGTTAATTTAAAGCTATCTATTTTTATTCTGTTGTTCTTGCATTTTGTCCTACAATGTGTTTTCAAAAAATGTAGGAAACCAATAGTTTCCGATTTTTCCATTTGTAATTAACACATTTCTCTCTTTCTTTCTTTCTAATTCCCAAACACAGTTCTCCTTCTCCCTCCCCTTATTTATGCCTCTGTTCTATTTTGTATCCAACTATTTCGCTCTTCCCATTTCTTTTTCACTCTCCCATTGTGTAAATCTCTTTTCATTTCCTTCTCTTTCTGTCCGTCTTCTGGATCGATATCCTTCGAGCTCCCTCTGTGTTGCTTTCTCTCTCTTTCTATACCACCCCCTCTCCCTATTTTTCACGCTCTCTTTCAATCCGTTCCATTCAATTCAATTCGCCTCAATAGAGCTGTGTGACTTTACTTGTCATTTCATGTCAGTGTTCACTTTTTACCAAATTCCTAGAAATGTACTTTTATGCATGGGTTTTTGAGTCTCAGAGATAGTTGAAAGCTAGTAAGTATGGGCTGCTTTTTTCTGAAAACTCTATCAGTGGGATGAATATTTAGTTTTTTGCTTTTTGCTTTGAAAAATTGGCAGGACTGTACTGGAAAGCAAAATTAGCCTTGGTATCAGTCCAAGCAAATATTCCCCATTCCAGGGAATCCTCCCAGATAATTGGTGGAATACTGGCAGTAAAACATAGATTTGAGACCCCAGTATCACTTCAACAAATTCCACAATACACTTAGTGAGGGCCTTAGAGGTGATTTACTGCATACGGGTAAACATATCTACGTGCCTTCTGCGTTTTGTGAGATGAATTGCAAGCCTTCCTTTTGTGTGAATTAGTATATTATATTCATAAATGTTGAGTGTGCATTGCACCCAAGCAGTTTGACAAGAGAAAATGAGGCACTATCATGCTAATTAATGCATTTTGTAACATTTTATTGAGTGACTATCATTGAAAGAAGGATATCTTTTACCCCTGTATAAGTGGGCATGATGGGCATGTTATGCCACAGCTGGGTCCACTTCCTTCCTTTACTTTAACATCTGACACATTTCAGGTTTAGATTTCATTCTGATTCCATGTTATCAGACTCAGTTTGAGAGATCAAAGAGAAGACAGGGGCAACCGGGCCCCAATCATTGTGGTTGAGGTTGTTTGCCACTGGTGTCCCGGGGCCCTTCCTACTAAGTGCCTGTAAAATGGGCCAGGTGCATCCCTTTCTGCACTTAGCTCTCAGGGTCATGAAGACGAGCAGTCACAGACTTCTCCAGGAGCTATTGTGGAGGAAAAGAGCTCATAACTTAACATTCAACAAACAGAAACAATAAAGTATTGCCCAGCCCAATGCTAGTCTTTTGAGTAAATGAAAGTACTTCACTCACAGAGTTGTGCTTAACACTAACCAGTGCAATTAGGGAAATGCAATTGATTATAGATGCTGCATCCTTTAGTACCCAACCTCTGTAACAGAGTTTCCCTGTGGCTGTGATCCCTGGTGTCTAATTGGAGACACAGTGCAGCTTAAGCTCAGGTGCAGTCACTAAATTATCCCAGCGGTGCATATATGCACCTAACAGTTCAGTTCACATTTCCCTTCATGCAATATTTGCATATAAACGGTCTTAGTTTGTATGGCAATCTTCAGCCCACTTCCCAGTCTCTCGTTCATGTTCAGTTTTTCTGCCCCACCATTACTTGCTATTCGTAGCTGGAGTCTTGGTGGGTGTGGGACGGATCCATGCAGTGATCCCACTCCTGCAGCAGTTGCTCCTGAGCTGTTGGTGCACAAGCTGTGACCTCGCTGGGCATGTGAAGAAGACGTCCGCTATCTCTGTGTGGCAGCCTTCTCTGGCAAATTCCTGCCCTCAGCAGTTGCAGCCTCCCTAGGCCACGTGTGGAAGGGACATGGACTTGACAGGTGTGGTCTCCAGGTCAACTCGACTTTGCAGATAATTTTAGCAATTGTGTTTTCTGGAATGATCAGGGTGCACACCTCGGCACAGCTGAGTACACAATCTCTGACGATGGGATGGTAAGCACTAGTCCTTCAGCTGCAGTTGGCTGCCAATCTTCGTTAATGCTTGTTTTCAGTAGAAGACTTGATATAGTTCACAATGAGAACCATTTAGGGAAATTGAGGGACCCCTTTGACTCATGAGTTGCTCCTGTCTTTGCTCCCTGGAAGTCTCTTAGGGGCTTATTTACAAGCCCCTTGCGCCACCTGTACGTCACTTTTCCCATGTTAAAAATGATGCAAAAGTGGCGCAAGGGGCTTGTAAATAAGCCCCTTGGTCTTTTGGGCTATCCTCAGTGCCAGGACACTGTGCATTTTATAAATACTTTAGATAAAAATTCTAGGTTTCTCCTCCTGTATATATTCTCTCCTCCTGCAGGGCCAGGCACATTCCTTCCTTCTCTCAGCAGGCAGGCAGGCATGCATCTAGGCTCTGGGCAGACCCTCAGCCCCTTCAACAGGAAGTGCAGACCTCAGGTGATATACCCTCTCCTTGGGGAGATGGACTGCAAGCGACCACCAGTCCTGGTTAAACAGCAGTACTTTGAGTGCTCTGTAGAACTCTCCCTTCCATGGTCTTTAGGAACTTAGCACTTGATAAAGCTTGAATCCTACTTTTATTTACATCTTCCAGACTGGGGATGAGATCCAATGTCTGAGGTTTCAGAACCAGTTTAGTTTGGTTCTCTTTCAGATGTCATGTTCAGGCTTTTCTCTCAAAGTGATGGCTCTCACAGCAGGTGGCATGGGATGAGCAGGAGTATCCAAAACATGGGCACAATAAAGTGTGAAATCTTTACACCTGGCTGCCATCAACCTCCTGAAGCAGTAATCAGAGGAAGCCTAGAAACTTCCTCACATTGACTAACAGGAACTTCCTTCTCATCCCTCACCACTACCATGTACCAAATGGCAATGGTCTAGAAGAACTAATCAGCAGCTTTCACTGTCTGGAGAAGTTTTCCTCATCCTCCATTTTGTGCCATATAAATGAGGGGCATCCTAAAATGATCCCACTAACCCCACTTCTCAGAGTCAACCATCACACATAGTCCCATTAAAATACATGGGCTGCATAGTTAATGTTCTTGCACACACACTCAACATGCACTCGGAATGTCAGCACAAGGTTCTGTCTTTCAAATAACAGCAGAGCTTTACACTAGTGGGGTCTGTAGACCGCACTTTCACTGACCCAGAGGAAAGGGCGCTTTATGTGATGTACCCGTTGCAAGTTCAGTAGTCTGCTGTCTAGTATAAGGGTAGGTTTGGTGCACCCCTCCAGGTCACAGGACAGACCTTGGACATTGTTTTGTCAAGGATAGATCTAGGGTTCTGTCCACATCCTAGATTAGTGTGATAGCAGGGTCAAAATAAAAGTCAGTATACCAGTATCATACGTATTTGGGCACTCAGTGCTGGGGTACATGCCCGTGCACAGTGCAGGGGCCACTTCTGTCCCAACACATGTGAAAACCTGTTCAATAAAATCCTGTTTTAAAAATGTGATTTTCAATATGTTTAGTTTGTATCCTGCAAAATCAGAAACATGTTGGCCATCAGAAGGATACATATAGGACTGCAGCACAACCATTCCATGATACCCTGCTGTACCTTTTACTCAGACAATGTACAGACAAGTATATGAAGTTTTTAATGGAAAACTCAGCTATTAATGGGAATGTGAGGAGACTGTACACCATGGGGTCTGTTCACAAACTATATTTTGTAGTATTTGAAGTAGTACTACAGTAATACTACTTTACGGACTACAAAATTATTTGCACAGACTTCCTCTTTCGCCACTCCTATGTTTTCTGTACAGAGATCTCAGACATATGTCCTGAGATCTTTGCATAATATGGCTATGTTTTGGAATTAAATGTGGGAGGAACAGGGGGGGGGGTGGCTGGAAAATGTGGAATACATACACTTAAATGGGAGGGATTTAGGGAGGGGTAGGGAAACAATTATTAGCGAGGGACATGCAAAGCAAATACCCACCGACAAATTAATAGGCCAATTGCTTTTCACAAACGATGCTTCTAAAGTTACTACAGC
Source organism: Calotriton arnoldi (assembly GCA_963921515.1). NCBI lineage: Eukaryota > Metazoa > Chordata > Amphibia > Caudata > Salamandridae > Calotriton > Calotriton arnoldi. The sequence continues at coordinate 1,421,905 of CAWUFW010002580.1, forward strand.
CAAAAAGAACCCAAGACAATAGTACATTTAGTCCAGCCCAGCTTTGAAGTAAGTCTAGCACCACACATGGCCACTTGCAAATGCTGCAACAAACTCAAATAGAAAATAATAAAGGCAGGTAATTAAAATAACACCTCATAGGAAATAATATTATCTTAATAAAAATTATTTTAGACTTTTAAAATATATTTAGATATAAGTTATACATTTAGTGCAATGTGCTATAACATTTTATTTAATTAGTTCTACATTTAAAAATGTGGATTAAAAATATTTCTCATTAATATTTTATAAAAAATATTTTAAATAGTTTTCAGTTTTTCCTCTCTTTTCCCAAAATGTGATCTTCACCATGATGGCAGAGGTCCAATTCTATGTGTAAAAAGTTACAATAATATGTTTACACTGGTAAATCCTGGTGTAGGTGGATCCACCCGGGGATGGAAACATATAAATCTACACTTTGAGTAGCTTTATACTCAGAAATGGTGAATAACAAAAAAGTGTTGAGTTACACATTGGTGTGTGTAAATATTAGCACAAGAAATGCACATGAGCTTATGTACCTTTGTTTCTCAGCTCTCATATTCACTACTAGCCATGGTCAGGCATTGTCTATGAATAGTTATTTCTTAGTCATATCCAGTGTGAATTACTACTGAATTTTCAGGGGGAGGAAACACAATCTCGGGTTACTTGTTTGTAAGTGTAAGAATGCTTTACACTTGAAAATTCATGAGTAAGTCACACCTAAGTCAGGCATAAAGCAAAAACACTCACCTACTACACAAGTGGTACAGCCGGTTTGGGAGGGCACGTAGGCTGGAACGGAACAAATTTGGCTCTGATGGATAGAATTGTGCTGGCTAGCCTAAACTGTGTGTTGGCAGGGAGAGGTTTAGGGCAGTGAACAGAGTGCAATGTGCATACACACAGTTCCTGATTGGGCCACACACCCCCAGTGAAATATTTCCATAATTGCCCAGAGGGTGGATGTGTGGTTTGTAGTGTGTATGAGGATTGTGTACGTCCTTTGGCGCATTATAGTATACATTATTACACATTTAATTGCTGTTAAGTTAGGGTGTTGCGGTTTAAAGAGCCAAAACAAAACGTGCCATATAACATACTAATTTGGCAGTGAGGTCTGTCGTAGAGCACAAAAGTAGGAAATACACGCTGGATGGCAAATTGAGGAAAATCAACTTCTGTATTTTTACCGAGGAAAACGCCACTAATATTGAGCGTTTTTAATGAAACTAACACACTGGATGAGAAATATAAGCACCTTAGGGTCTCATCGATAATTCAGAACTACTTAATAAAAGTTTGTGTTTCATTGGTTGCAGAAATATATTCATCTGTGCAACACTTTATGTTGCCAAAAAGCACATGCTTGCTTTCCCTTCATTAATAATATATATGATGTTAGGTGGTTCTCACTTATTATTATGATTAGAATTACTATGAAAAAACATTGTAATTCCCTGGTACATTTATTTTTAAATGTACAAAATAGATGAGAACGCACTCGGGGAAGACATCATTTGGAGCTGAACCCTTGAAAGAAAACAGTTAACAATTTCCTCAGCTCTTAGAAGTGAACTGATTGGGGGCGTGGCTTGACGCGCAACAGAGATGGCGGCTTTTCCTTGAGCTCCGTGACACTGTCGGTGCGGAGGCTCATTTATTATGGTTTACGGGTGAGTTTTTTATTACCCTTCACCTCCCGAGAGCGGCGGAACACTCCAGGATCATCGGAGTGTGTTTTATATTTCACTGAAATGCTCAATTTGAAGCTGCCACGCGAAAGGTGTGGTGCTGGATATTTTTTCAAAATGGCGACTGTTGATAAAACTCTCCACAAAAGTCAACTTATGGATGCTGTTTGACGTTACCATTACGCCTATTTACCACATTAATACTTCCTAAGGTACTGTTTTCGATTATTTTACTGCGACGCTTTGAGGTGCCTGCTTCATAGTGGTGTGGCTTATTGCTCGGTTGTGGTGATACCACTTTCTTCAGCGTTGTGACACCGTTCTTTAACTATAAGTGCTACAAGAGATTTTTAACTACCCTTCAGCCCCAGAGATTGGATGGAAGACTAACATTTGTCAGAGTGTGGTCCTAAGCTCTATCTAATTTGTCATTGCGACATGAACTGCGATGCTGTGAAATTTTCCAAAATGGTGGCCGTCAGTGTAATTTCTCCTCATAATGCTTTACAGAGGTGCTGAATTTCAGGATTAAATCTCTGGAAGGCGCATTTGGTGTCATTTAAAGTACCAATCTTCTTTGCTCTTACTCCTTACAGCGCTGTTCATAGTCACCACATATATTGCGCAGACATTTTTTTTTTTTCTTCAGGATCTGAAGCCTCAAAATGGTGAACGCTGTCTGATATTTGTCGCATATAGGTCTAATCAATTGAATGGATACAATTTGACATCGAGACTGGTTCTAGTGCTGATTACCCATTCTATGGGTTACAAAGTGGTGATGATAATATTCTGTTTTGGTGCTTCCGACTGATTTGGTGGTTCGATTGAATATCTCAATTGGCTATTGAGAATATATCTTTCACTCTAAGGCTAATATCCGTTGTTTCCGCTCTTGCTAATCTTCTTAAGGCTTTCTGCTGTCTGCTCTTACGTTCCTACCCAATGGCAGAAGGCATGGGTGTTACTACTAAAGACAGATGGGCCGATTCCGATCTCGGCCGGTAGGGCTCCGAATCGGATTCGGCTTTACCGGATTCGATTCGGAGCCCCATTTCCCGACCGAATCGTACGTGCGTCCGGGCGAGCGAGTACGATGCGTGCGCTCGCGAAATCTCCGACCGACTCGTACGCAGGACCCGACCGCTCCGACCGACTCGCACGGGGACGACTCGCACCGCGCTATGGAGACGTTCCCCGGCCGGGTAAGTACGATGCGCATCGCGACCGCTCCGACCGACTCGCGCAGTCCTGCTCCAAGGAGCTGTCGGAGCCGCACTTTGGGGGTCCGTGTCGGACCCCCCTGGAAGCATAGCCGCGCGAGTCGCACACAGGGGGGACACATGGGTCCCCCCTACACGTGCATGTACGGCGCGACCTGCATCGATGCGCACACGCTGTAGGGGGCACCCTTGTTCGCGTCGTGCCCATTGAGTCAATGGGAGCCCGTGTACGCGTCGTACGACTGGCTCCCATTGACTTCAATGGGAGTCCGACCGAATCGAGTCCGATAGTATACGTGCGCATCGTACTCGTTCGGTCGGACTGCTAGAGTCCGATTCGGTCGGAAATCTCTCCGGGTCCGGCTCGGTCGGAGAGATTTCCGATCGGAATCGGCCCCAGAGACTCCATAGGGAACTTAAAACGCTCTAAACAGACCTCTCCTACTCCGGAATCACCAACTAAAGGTAGTCCTGAGTCTACCTCAATCTTGGAAGTGATTCTACTTAAGCTCAATACTGTTCATGATATCGCACAAAGTACCAAAACAAATACTGATTTACTTCAGGTGGAGGTGGCTGCAATTCGTAATGATCTTAAATCTTTTTCACTGCATGTTTCTAATGCGGAAACAAGGATAAGTAATGTGGAAGACTTTACAAATAAACAAACGAAGCAAATTCAGAATTTAGAATGTTCTATGGCCTCATTGAGGAGAGATCTCACGGAACAGGAAGATCGAAATAGAAGGAGTAATCTTCGTATTTTTGGACTGCCGGAGGACTGTGAAAAGTCTGCTCCCTCAGTAATTGATTTCATGCTTACATGGATACCAAACACCCTGAATATTTCCTTCAATAAGGACTTTGAGATAGAGCCCGCCCACAGGGTTCCAACCTTCAAACCACGCTCGATGTCCTCTCCTAGGCCCCTGATTTTTAAACCATTGCGACATCAACACACAGAACTAATTCTGGTGCAAATGAGGAAAATTAAGTCAATACAATGGGAGGGTCACAGAATACCCATTTCACAAGACTTTGCCAGAGACACAGTGATCCGTCGCAAAGGCTTCCTGAATCTACACAGAAGACTCATTGAATTAAATATCCCATTCTCTTTTGCTGGTCCCTCAAGATTTCGGATAACTTTCAAAGGTCACCCACAGATTTTTCATGAACCTTCAGATCTTTCGACATTTCTGGATAATCAACCTGAATCGCAAATGGACTCAGAATCTCTTCCTAGTACTTCTCGTCTCTAATGTTTTTATATTTATTGACATGTTCTGTGGCTAATAGTTTTGCATTATCTAATACATATGCAAGTGCCTTTCTTTATTAATTGTTATTCTCTCTTATATGATAGTACACATCTTTATATTGTATTTAGTTCTTCTTGAGACTACATCCCTGTTTTTAGTTTCTACAGGGCCGGTTAATCACATTCATATGGTTCTTTGCAAGCTGATGCAACTTTTTCTGTACCATATTTGATTAATACTGTGCTAATTGACATCATTTATTTGGATTCTTGCAGGTATATTGTTTTAATTGACTATTTTAAATGTATCTTTTAAATTCTCTAAATCTTTTTACCTTCGGTAAATAGTTGATTCTTTCCTTTTGCATCTTTTACTCTTTACTCTATTTCTTGTTCTGTCTTCTCGTTGTCAAGTGGTCTTTCTTAAGTGGTAACTTATTTATATGACATATTAGCTTCTGATGTTATTGACCACTAACGATCTGATAGATGTACATCTGCCTTATGCTAGTGTCACGATGTCTCCTGTATAAATTTCAGCTTATGACAATCATTTTACTTAATATTTCTATAATAATTGTTCTAATCAAATGATTTGTTCCATGATATTTTTGGCCTCATAGCTTTACAGTGGTCATTCTCGCTATATATAAAACGTACATTTGTTGATAATACTACTATGCAATGCTGTGTTTTTCTTTACTCTAACTTTTTTCTATTTTTCTGGTTAAGCTTTCTTTTTCTATCTTTTACTCTATCTTCTATCTTTTCTCGATCTCTATGTTGGTACTAATTCATTTTTATGGTTATACTATTTACTGTTCTTATTATTCTTCATTGAAACATTAATTATTTTCATGATTTGTGTCATTATATGCTCCAACTTAGTGTCTATTTATTCTTTCTTGTGTTACTCTTTTTAATGGAGATGTAATCAGAAGCTCTACACTATTATACTCATGATAATTTACTTATGAATTACATTTCATGTTAGATACTTTACTTATATTCAAATTTTTATCTAGTATGTGCTTTAATTGTACAAGATTGTTCGTGTCTTTATTTATCAGATATATTGGATTTACTCTTCTTAGGTTTTACTCATATAACTTCTTGGGCTGGTTTATAGTATCTTAGATTGATTTTTATCTTCTAATATAGAGTGCTTTATTTATTTATTTATTTATTTATGAAATATTATCTATTCTCTTCTCTTTCTCAAATATTTGTGTAGATTATACTTATTGTATTTACATTATTTATTATTAGTAGTAAGATGCAGAAATGTAGTATTCCGTTTGAGAATGTTATGCTTGTTTCGCTGCTCTGCGGACTGTTTATCCTTGAGTTGTCCATACCGAGGTTGATAGCCTCTGCTGTTGCTCCTCCACGTTGTCCCCCTCATGCAATTTGTCTCCTACAGACATCCCCTGGTGGGGTTGTTTTTGGTTGATACTCCGTTTTTCTCTGGAGTCTTTTTGTTCTTTCTTTTCTTCCTTCTTATTCTCATTCCCTTCCTTGCTCTTCACCCTATTTCTTGGGACATCTGCTTCATTTTATTTTTGGATACATGCTTTATTTCCTTTAGTTGCTTATTTATCTTGGTTGCCCCTTTCTTTCTTTATCAGATGCATTCAATCAGGTTACTTCATGAATATCTATGTCTGGTCTGAATGTAGTCTCACTTAATGTTCGGGGTTGAATCACCCGGTTAAGAGGGCCAAAATTTTAGATTATTGCAAAAGTTTATCTCACGATGTGGTTTTGCTTCAAGAGACTAAGATAGCCTTTAAAGAAGCTCTTCTTTTAAGGAAGGATTGGGTGCTTGATGTCACTTGTTCTGAGGCCTCTGGTAAGAGCAATGGGGTTGTTACTCTTATTTCCAAAAGCTCTGGGTTGTCCATTTTTACAGCTGAACATGATACCAGTGGCAGATGGTTACTAACTCGTTTGACTAATGGGTCGGATGATCTATATATTATGAATTTATATGCCCCAAACATTGATGACCCGCTTTTTTGGCGTAATATAAATAAAAAGCTGTCTGATATTCCACAGAATTTAAGAACAATTGTTGGCGGAGATTTTAATCTTCCCCTTGATCCTATTTTAGATAGGCATTCTGCTTTTAAATTTCAACCTCCTAGGTCGCATAAACACATGCTCAATATGTGCTTGTCTCATCATCTTGTTGGCGCATGGAGACTACATAATCCTACTGGTAGTGATTTCACGTTTTTCTCCTCCCAACACTCTAGCTTCTCTCGTATTGATTATCTTTTGATAGATGCCTCTCTTTTAAAACATACTATAAATGTTATGATTCACCCAATAGTCGTTTCTGACCATGCAGCGGTTTCTTTAACTATCCTTAATCTCACAGATACGAGAGGCCCTCGCAATTGGTGTCTCAATGCAGAAATTTTGGAAGATAATGTTGAAGTTAAAGAACTTAATGAGGAGATTGATAATTTCTTCAAAGATAATGAGTCTTCGGTGAACTCCCCAATAGTTTTGTGAGATACATTTAAATGTACTATATGGGGCCACATTATTAAAAAAATGTCAAAAAGGAACAGCGACATTAGGAGATCTCTTCAATCCCTGGGAGATGATATCAAACGAAAAGAGGAGCTATATAGACACTCTAATGACAAATCTCTCCTACAAGATATCAAGCATTTGAAATACTCTTTTAATTCTATAGTCACTGAAAGAGCTTATATTGGTGTACACGCTCAAAAATCCCGACATCTACTACTTTGGAATAGAGCTGGTAAGTTGTTGGCAGCCACCCTAAAATACCAAAATACGAATATTAAAGCTACTCATATTTCTCATATTATTGATAAGAATGGTTCAAAGAAATTCCATACTCAAGAAATACTTGGAGTCTTTCGAGACTTTTACGAAACGTTATACACACCTAAAGATCAATGCTCCAAGTTTACTTGTCAACAATTTCTCAATTTCGATCCCTACTAACGTTATTTCGCATTCTGACATGATCAAATTGGGGAAACCGATTGATACTGATGAGATTATTCAGGCTATTAAGAATACTTGTTCGGGAAAGGCTCCGGGACCAGATGGGTTTTCTATTGTCTTTTATAAAACTTTTACCCCCTCAATAGTCAAATAGCTTAAGAGGATCTTTGATAATTTTGTTCTCTCTGGTAAGGTTTCTGGTTCAGCTGCTGAGGCCACTATAGTAGTGATCCCGAAGGACGGTAAAGATGACTCTGATCCAAAAAATCTTCGCCCAATTTCATTATTAAATATGGAGGCAAAAATGTTTGCCAAGATCTTGGCTAGGCGCTTAGAGAGTCATATTCCTAATCTTATCCATAATTCCCAAATTGGTTTCGTGAATGGAAGACTCGCTAGAGATAATATTCGGACCTTTTGCCATATTTTAGAAAAAGCATAACTCTCTGTCTTACCTTCGGCGGCGATTGCCCTTGACGCCGAAAAGGCTTTTGATAAAGTCTCTTGGCCTTTCTTACAAGCAGTATTAGAATCCCAGAATATTGGCGATTCTTTTATTAAGATGGTAATGTCTCTCTATGCGCACCCAAAAGCTAATATCAGAATTAATGGCGCTACGTCTTCCTTTTTTAATCTTCGACAGGGCACTAGACAAGGGTGCCCTCTCTCACCTCTTCTTTTTCTCTTGTCTATAGACCCACTTCTTCGGCTACTTAACTTGAACCAGGGTATTAAAGGTTTCCAATTTGGATCGCATACTCTTAAAACAGCCGCTTACGCTGATGACGTCCTTATTTTTTCAGAGGATATTGCAACAGCGATTCCTGTTATTTCTAACAATATTAGGGATTTTCGCTTGTTTCCGGGTACACTCTTAACAAAGATAAAACAGAAATGTTCACCCTCAATTCGTTGTGCTTTCCTTCTTGTATGGGAAGACTCAGGTTTTAAATGGCAATCAACTCGTATTAAATATTTGGGGATTTGGTTTTGTAAGGACCTTTCAGATACTATCGCTTATAATGAATCCCATATCATAGCTAAAGTTAAAGATCTTTTATCTTCTTGGTCCCTTAAATATATTTCTTGGTGGGGAAGATTACAAACTTTCAAAATGATGATAACCCCGATTGTTAATTTTTTATCCTCCATGTTACCGGTAAAGCTTTCTTCTGCCTTCTTCCATGAGATTGATTCAATTTCTTCAAAATTTTTATGGAATGATTAGAGAGCTAGAATTGCTTACAAATACCTTAGAAAGCCAGCTTTCTTGGGTGGCTGTAATCTTCCGGATTGGAATTTATATCAAATCGCCTTTCTAGTGTCTCAAGGTGCTCTTTGGTTCTTACCGGATTCCCATCATATACCTCCTTGGATTTATATCGAACGTGAGTTGTGTACTCTTTTTCCACTCCTTCCTTCCTCATAGCTTCTAAGCTTGTCTTTGACCATTCTCGTCGTATTATATTAGATACGATTAATGCTTTGAAATATTTTGATAAAAAAGTATCCAAACCTATTCATAAATCACGTTGGTCGACTCCTCTCTATGGCACAATCCTAAGATTGTTACTGACATTGATTCTGATACGGCTTCTTTGTGGGCTGCCAATGGTATCAGTCTGGTAAAGGATCTTTATGAGTCTAATCATGACCCTCTTCCCTTCTCTTTCTTAGCTAGAAAATATAATTTTAGTAATCTGGACTTTTACTCTTTTTTGAAACTAAAGGTTATACTTTCTAAAATATCCCTTTCTACAGATTCGGTTACTGTTTCACTTCTTTCTATGTGGATACGCTCAGGACATACTGCATCTAAAAATTATAAATGTTTATCCGCTCCATTCCCTTCACAGTCTACAATTACATATGATAAATGGTCTCATCATTTTGAAGATTACTTTTTTAAACATATCTCACAAGAGACCTGGCAATTGATTGGGAAATTATCCCTACGTAATAAGATTGCTCCCTCACTTATTCAATCCAAATTCTTTACATTAAATCTCCTTCATTGGACCCCTGCTCATTTACACAAATTGAAACCACGGGATAGTGATCTTTGCTGGAATTGTAACTTAGAACCAGGCACCCATCAACATATGTTTTTTGAATGTACGTTATTGCAATCTTTCTGGGGCCTGATACGGAAACACTTATCATTAATCTTTAAGATATCTATAGATCTTTCTTTGCCTATGATTCTATTGGGTCCATGGGCTACAGTTAGTCCTTTACCCCTTGACAACACGGATCTGGAGCTATTAGATCTACTTTTATCTATTGCTGTTAAAATTATACTAACTGAATGGAAATTTTTTCATCTACTATCTTATCACACTTGGTGGGCATTGGTTTCATACCTTTGTGGTGCTCACACTTTTGTTGAAAAGAAACATTACTCGCCTTCCATTTCTAGTAATGTTTGGCGGTCTTTGGACACTTATATGGATTTGTCCTCTCAGGGGTTGATAGCTCAGTATCCTTTTGATTCCATTTCTTAATATTTCTTTCTTCATTGGAGCAGATGTCCCTTCCCAGCTCTTTGTCTCTCCCCCTTTCTCTCTATCTTTTCCCTAGCTCTCTTTTTCTTTTCTTCTCCCCTGTTTCCTTTTGCTGATCAATCTTAGTTATTAAGCATTACAACTAGTATATTTCTTCATAATGATATATATTGTTGCTTTGCCGGTTTCATATTTCTGGGATTTGTATTACTCAATGAATTTCATAACTTATACTATGTGTAATATATTTATTTGCTCACATGTGCACATAATTTTTTATCCCAGGTCATTGACTTGTGTTATGAAATCTTCTTAATTTAAAAAAAAAAAAAAAAGAAGAAGTTAACTGATTGTTGTCAGCTTGTCTGGGCTATTCCCACCAGCACCATGGCATCATAGCTAAAGACCAGGTGGGGTAGGATATTAAGCTTGATTCTCCAGTACTAATAAAATAATCAAGATTTCAAACTGTATGAAATAATGAAAAAACAATTAGGTTTTAGCTCTTTGATTGGCAGCAACACCGATACTGCTGTTTGAGATCACAGGGTTTACAAATGCAAGATGTGAACTGAATAATGGAATCCTGGTCTATGAAAGAAGACAACCATGTGCGATCAGCGCTTATATCATAAAGAATACCGCGGCACAGATTAGATCGTGCCAAAAAACGGATAATATGCATTTATTCAATGCATTGATTCATTGATGTCATGCATTATTTGCAGAGGTGTGGCAGTCGTTTTTATTTACTAAATAAAGTTGTTCCGTTTTGTCATGTCTTGTTATGTCATGATATGCCATACAATGTTATATTATGCGACCATATGTTAGTGTGTCTTATTTTATGTCACAATAAGTTATGAATTGTTATGATACGGTATGCTATATTTTGCAGTGTTGTCATTCTTTGTTGAATTCTATGCTGTGTTCTGGTATGTTACTTTGTAATATTGTCATATGTTGTGTTCTGTTTGTTATGTTATTTTATGTTACACTAAGATATGTCAGGTCATGATATACCATGCATCCTGTTAGGTTAAATATTGTTGTGCTGTTATATTGTTAGATTATGTCATGTTAGTTTGTCATTTTATGCCGCAATAAGGTCACCACTAAAGGGTTTTATTTATGAGAGCCCTGCATCACTTTTGCACCACGTAAAGTGGTACATGCATGACACAAGACCCTCATAAAGATTTATAAAGCCATGCAAAGCCACCCTGCATGGCTTTGAGTGGCCTCATAAATCGTGAGTAAGGCGATGCAGCGGAAATCATTGCGTCACTTTACTGTGCACCTGGGAGGTATTTCATGGGCATTGTGGTGGGTTTTCCCACACAACACCCATGGAATTTGACGCTGCCCCAGATTTACAAAGTGATGTAATCCTGAGGAAGCGTAAAATCCACACGCCTCCAGAGGTGAGACATAACGAGGAGGTATATGTTAATTTCTCCTTGTTTTTCCTCTTTCCACATGTGCTGCATTCTGCAGCACAAATAGAAAGAGGGAAATGCCTTGTAGGATTGTTTTTGTGCAGGAAGGTGCCCCTTGCTGCACAAAACAATCCTGCCTTCAATGGAGGTATATTTGCACCATGGTGCAGGCGTACCTACGTTGGTACTAGGCTGCCAAAATGGCACCAGTGCAGTCAGAAAGGACTGGAATGCACTGTATTGCTTAAATACGGTGCATTCCTGCCCTTTCACTTTGGCGTAGGGCAGTGCAGCAAGGTGACTTGCTACGCTGGCCTATTCAAAAGGCCACAAATTAGGTCCTAAGTACCAAAGGGAAAACAGTAGAAATGGAAAAGAGGAACTATAGGAGAGAGCGAAGGAAAGAAGGATAGGTCAGAGGAGATGATTAAAGAAAGACATGAAAAAGAAGAAAGACTTCTGTATAGTGTTACCTTCCCCTACACAATAATGTTTTGCCGATTGATGCGCGCTTCATTGAGGGTGGCTGGTTTTAGGGGCCCGAGATGCCGGATGCGAAGGAGGGCACGGGGAGGTAATTGCACTGGAAGGACAGGAGAGGCAGCGGATACCAAGGGCTGCAGACCAATGCTGCTTATTAATCAGCTGCTGCTCTCTTTCAAAGCTACTATTTTTCCTGCCTGCATCGATTCTGCAGTTCTTGATACTTTATCATCGAGTTTTCATAATGTAGCAACTGTACGACCAGTCCAGCCTCAAGGGCTCTTTACAAACAACTGACTTGTAATTACCAAGGAACCGTGAGGCTTGGGCGCAGTGGGGGCTGGGATTGTGGGGGGTGGGAAGGGGGTCTGGGCTCGAGCACGCATTTCTGCTGAAGGTTTGTGATGAAGCAGATTGCTGCATAGTTCTTGCTACAGGGGTCCACCAAAATGCAACATCTGGTTATTAAAAAACAAGATGAAGGAAATGAAAGCTTTCATATTGTGTTAGGCACATACAAGCATGTTGTTTTACGGTACATCAAATATACGGCGGAACGTGCAGACTGGTGAATGCAAACAGTCTTCCTTATCTATAGCTTGTTCTACATGACAAGGTACATAAAACAATCATCTGCCTTAATGTGTTTCACTCTGTGTTATTATTCATCATAAGACATACATAACCGAAAATAACGCAGTCATTAAAGGAACCACATATAATCTCACTTTACAATGACCAGTCAATCATTCGAAATCCAGGCATTCTCATCTGAAATACATCATAGATGGTGGGGCAGCAAAATGAAACAAAACTCTGTGCACGTCTTTTGCACAAATTTGCCGCAGCATCCAAGCCCCCAAAGATTTGTTAAAATGAGTGTGTCATAAAAATATTGCCCCAAGCTATTTATGAAGCATCCTGCCAATAAATTTGTGCAGAACACATTGTTGTGGATCTGCATGGGATTTTTACACCTGAAAACATGGGCTGCATTTTTGCAAATGTAAATTATGCAAATGTTAAATTCTTTCGCATTTGTAACATCTATTTATGGGCAGTCAATTGAAAATGTAGATAATGAATTAAGAGTGTGCGCACTAGTCGTTTTGTACAAAGAGGTCTGCATCTGGGCATGGTATGACCGAATGGCACCTATAGTTTGTACTCCAGGGGATGTAAAGCTACTGCACCCATTCACATCCTGGACAAATATCCCTGTAGCACAGCACCACCTTCTGGGCTTACCTTTGGTAACACTGGTTTCAACAAACCATTTATGAGATCACATAAGAGATCCATCAAGGGTGTAGTTCGCCAAGATATATTTCATGCCACTCATAGGAGTACACCTACATTGAGTAGAGACATTTTCACCTTTTATTATCACTCCCTGTACCTTATTGTGACTACACTCTCCATCTTTGACAGACTAGGGATCTGATGGGGAGGTTTGTGCCATTGTAAATTTCTCCCTTTTCTGGAGAAGTGCTAAAGCTGGAGATTAGTCCAATGGGGGAATTTCCCCCACTATACAGAGAGTATGCTGGTGGGAATTGGCCTAATGGATTCTCTCCAGATTTAGCATTCCATCCAGAGATTACAATGATGTCTGGAATCATCAAACTCTGAAGCAGGCATATAATGTGGATATTTGACTTGTGCTTGAAGATATTGATCACCTGCACGAGATGAGACATTTCAGCAAATAATGGAGCATTCAGTTGACTGCTTCATAAAGGTCTTCTGCCCTCTGCAAAATGATCTTTTTAATGCCACTGAATTAGAGAGTTTATTATTGTCGAGAACAATAAACTTTTTGATAGTAGAATGGCATAGGGCAATTTATTTTTCACATTTTCATCAATATTGGACTGTATAATAGTAATAGCACACTTCTCTGTACAAACTATTGGAAGTTTGGCGCATTCGCAATCCATTTTATTTGAGTCGCGCCACTTACCTTTTACGTAGTAATCAAAGCACGAAGGTACAATTGCGGTATTGATAGAAAGAATAAAATGCAGTGGATGGAATGAACAAAAGATGAATGCGTCTCACAGCTATACAAGCTCACTTTATGTAAGGGTCGACGCAATGAGACATTTATGTCACGATTTGCCTTACAAGCGTATTCCAAGAAATGTGATTGTTTTATTCAATGCTCTGCAAAAGAAAAGGTAAATGGTCATTGATTAGTTTTTTAAGAGGAAGCAAAGATTCTCTAAAATGGGAATTGAGTTGGCGCCTGGCAACAGCCTTTCTATTGGTCCAAGCAAGAGCTGTTGGCTGATCTATGAAACATTCACAACCAACAAATATACAATTATGAATACGTGGCTTTACTGGCACATCCCAGTATATTTCTATTGTTTCACAGGAATGGGCTAGCAATACCAAGCTCAATGTTTCTCATTTGTATTGGCCTCTGAACGGAGAAAGGCTATATTGCACTAGCCAATAGCCTCATCAGTGACCTGCAGGTTAGAGGATTCATCTAGAGTATTCAATAAACTGAACGATTTTACAGACTAGGACGTTCAAGGATACTTTTCACAGACTCGTCTTCAAAGTATGCTTAGTTAGTGGGAAAAAGCATGGATGGGCAAACATATTTGTGCGCACGGAATATAGTACAAAATTGCCTATTTTATAGAACATTAAAATAGACAATTTGTATACACTGCTTAGATTTCTAATTGTCCTGGGGCTCATTTAAATACGCTGTTGTGATGTATGTTGTGAAGTGAAAGAGGACATCACTCTTCAAGATTATGACAACTGTTATGGTTCACAAATCGTTGAAACAGTTGTGTACGACCTACCAACGTGAATCTTCCATAAGGGTGGCACGGCAGGACATGTGGACTAGTGGCCAAGCAGCCGACTTGGACCCTAGAGCCCTGAATGTTATTCACGGCTCCAGCACATGTCCCGAAGGTGTGATTCTGGACAACTCGCGTGATCTCTGTGTCTGCCTCACATTATAAATACATCTGAATGGAGTGCAATCGTAAATATGTAAAGACTAATGCTATTGTGAAAGGTATGGGTTACGCTCATCCTTACATCATGTAGCTACATTCACACTGAAATACAGAGCTTCCTTACCAAATTATATTTATTGGCGGGCCCGCAAACTATGACTCAATAAGGAAGACTGCTTAACATCTCTATGATTTGGAAAGAAGTCGTTATATGGCCAAAATCTTTCAGAAATGATAATATTTTAGGTAAGTTAACTTGTTGCTACCTACCTACTTTCAGGCTATATAAATGCAAAGTCAAGTACGGAAGGTGAATGAAAATGGATTCGTGTTCATTTCTTCCAATACTTTGAATCCCTTGCTAGCCCTTGATATTTCTACTTTTTTTTGCAATGTATGTCTGCGGTAGGCAGTATTTGATCCTACTCTTAACAAAGTTTATACATACAATTCTGAATTAAAGCAACGTCACCAAAAGACGGACACCTAGTTAGTTATAAGCGGATAAGCATCTTTTATTGAAGCAGCCTCAGCCGCTGCCGGCTGCCTTCTTAATAATACATCCTGTTTGACCTTTTAGTGTTTATATTCTTTGATGAAAAATTTCGGATCACATTTTTGTTCTCTTTTATATGGAAGAAAATTGGCAGTGAGCATTTCCCTCTTTCAAGACTCATTAGTTTTTTTGCCTGGGAGCGCCCCCCCCCCGTGGCCTACTTATTAGTGAGAATACGGACCCGGCGGGGGGTGTGCCTGGTGGCTGCAGCTGGCATTTCGCTGCTGGGTTTCCTGTGATGCCACAATGATCTCAGCGAGATATCAAGGAAATGAAACGGAACTAAAGGTATATATATACACGCACAGAGCGAAGGTCCAGTCTAATGAACCCAATGTTTTAATGAGCTGTGCGCCTGAAAAAAATGTACAAACTTCAATATTTTGAAAGACGTTTAAGTGGTAGAGAGGCAGGTGGCTTGAAGCTGTCAGGTTTAGGCATATGTTTGCTTTATCTGATTTCACGTGACGTCAAAGCATTCCACATCTTTGGTAGTTGCAGTGTCACTAAACTAAAGTCTGCGGCTGCCTGGACAGATAGAGGTGCTACTTACTGGACATACAAAGGTGGGAAGAGAGGGTGGGTTTGAGGTTTATACGTATGCTGTTCATTGCCTCTTAGCATTGTATTGGCCCGTACATCTCAAGAATCTTTCATTTTTGCTATAATAAGTATTTTGAGTCATGCATGTTTTTGAGGGTGTAAGTGGACTCCCAATCACAGTTGATTTGCACAGTTTTGGAACTAAGGCAAATTTGAAATGGCAACTTTGATTTACAACATTCAAAAATTCCGGATTTTATCATCACTGTCTGCTGGTGCGTGCATTTCTGGACTATCCGTCTTGCTCTCTAGCATGGTCCGTCCACCCCCAGCAGCCATCACGGTGTCATATCTGGTGTCATCAAGGACACCTTTTAGGTACCCTTGGTTGTTTCCTGGTCCCCAAACATTCATGGGGCAGGATAGGCTTTCATTTCCCATGACATGTGGGATCTCTTTCCATATGTGTTGTTCTCTGGCAATCCAAACAGAGCATTGCTTCCTGTTTACTAATGACCATTTCTGCCACCAAGGACCCTTCCCAATTCCAATGGACGTTTCCTTTTGCCTGATGCCTACCGGCATTTCTATGAACCTTTCTACCTAGGGTGGTTCTGAATGTTGGACGGTTGTCATGGAACCTGGAACAAGTTAGTTAGCTAGCATTCCCCTGGGTTTTTATGTCCCAAAGGACCGATCGGCGGATCATTCTCTTCACACACCAAGTGGGCTGCCTTCCCTCGTCAGTGAAATTTAAATGTATGAAATGCTTGACAGAGAGCACCTCAGAGTGTGACCGGCAGCCAGGGTTTAAAAGCTCTTCTACGACATCTACAGCATTTACATTGAGCGAGTCACATTGATTTCATAGTAAACATTTAACCCTATTCTTCCACATCCGGTCTGACCTCCAAGGACTGTCATCAGGTATCTCAAAATACTAAAATGTCTTCCTAAATTTTCTCAACACATAACAATTATGTGCTCCTGTGATCTGTCTCTCAATTTAGCTCCAAACTGACTTCCTACCTCAGGTAGGCTAGAAGTTCACATGGACCGCACTCCAGTCTATATAATCCACCTTGGGTATCAAACATATGTGTTCAAGTGCAGTGAATATCTTACTTTATAATTACTCAGAACTGCTTTAGGAGTTTGGCATTAAGAACATGCCTGGCCCAGTTGTTGATTCAATTACTCCTTACTATGTACACTACTAAGAGCTGTCTTTTAGTTTTATCCTAGGGTACTTGTATTCTTTCTGATCCTTTATTTCGAATTTGTTATGCTCTCTTCAGTTAAACTTTCTCATCAGGAGCTAATATTTCTACTCACACTCCCTGTGCTCTCTTTGATCAATTTGTCTTTTCTCTTAAATTGCTGATTACCTTCCTTTTGCTGTTACATCTTTTTGGGAAAGGTGTCATTTGCTGGTAGTTTTCTGAGACCCTACTAAACAGTGACTATACAACTTTTTTTCCTTGCAAAAAGTCAGTGGGTGCAAAATGACTGACCTTCATAGTGCAGCATGTAACTGTTTCGTTTATCAGATCAATTATTTGCAGGCATTTTATTGCCGTTTAAGAGGTCCTGAGGCATATATGAATAGTGAAATACATCATACAAAATAAAAACGTTTAGTAGTGTGGCACTACTCAACATTTTTATTTCGTATGATGTATTTCACTATTTAGCTATTTTTAGAACATATTTCAGTGCTCATTCAGCCCTTATTCATCTTGTATTTCATATGGTGTTACGATTATTCTATTTAAAAGACTATTTGTATACTCCGAGTCCAGGTGGCGAATTCATATTTTTCTGAAACTTGACAATTTGATGCAGTTTTTGGTATTTTATCACCTTATTTACATTCTTTAGATTGCTTGCTTTATTTAATTTGACCTCTAGCAGTTCTTTAGGGAAGTTGTGTTCTCCGACTGCTTATTGTAAGATTAAATAAGGTTTATAGACCTGTCTTTCCACGAAATGAAGAACAAGAAACAACCTCACCTTGGCATTGATGTCTGTCTTTTTTCGCAAACAACCATGAACAGTACTGCTGTCAATAAATAGAGATTAATATCATTGTTGCCGTCTTGTGATTATTGCAGAACAGAAGAGAACGCTCACCAAGTGTACGGTTAATTGTTTTTTTTATTTTATTTATTTCTTATTAAAGTACGATGAGTATTAATTAGAAAAAAATTACAAGACACAGTCCACAGATTATTATTATTATTATTATTATTTAGCTTGTAAAGCGCCTGGTTACTCCAACGGAGTGTCCCCGCGCTAGAACATCATCAAAACCCCAGCGA
Organism: Calotriton arnoldi; assembly: GCA_963921515.1. Lineage (NCBI taxonomy): Eukaryota > Metazoa > Chordata > Amphibia > Caudata > Salamandridae > Calotriton > Calotriton arnoldi. The sequence continues at coordinate 1,439,931 of CAWUFW010002580.1, forward strand.
CTACCCTGAACGAACACCCTTCCTGCGCGTATGACTATCAAATTATAGATTATGTTCTTGTAATCACTGCCTCTGATATAATGCCTCTTTCTCAGTTATCTGAGTTTGGTTATGCCAACATTTTACGAAAATACCTTAGTCTGCATCTTACTCTGTAAACTGGGCCCATTTAGCATATAATATCCTTCTTCGCCTGCTCAAAAACTCTAGAATGATTTTATACTTGTCATTTCCACTTGGAACACGATTAATACGAATTAAACACTCCTATGAGTTAACTCTCTTCGCAAGATTCCAAAGTGAATATGCTCTTTTGACCTATATATTCACTGTTCTTGAGATCTGAGGCATCAAATGCTGCCTCCTGAACTTGCCTAAAAGTTTAACCGTTTTATGACCCTAATATACATGTAAAATGACCCCTTAGTAGGATAAGTCTCTTGAAACTGTCGAAGTCTGTTGCACTTAATGAATTTCCTTTTGTCAATTCAACAACAAAAAAGCCCACTTCAAGTTAACAAAAAGTAATGAGGTTTCAGGAGCTGTCAAGCAGGTAGAGTTCAGCTTTTTTTCGTTTATGTGTTTGTGGTATGTTACCACAACGCTGATTCTGTTTGTAGACCTTCATCTGACTCCTCCTAAATTGTCTAGCTTATTTGTCTAAAACGTGCCTGTCCTCACAAAACAGGCACTCATTATACACAGAGCGTAGTATGCTCTCTTTTTATTACGCTTAAATTAGTTACTTTTCATGCAGTTCTTATTTCAACAGAAGTTAATTAGGAGCTGGAAACAGTTCCTAGTTTATAATTGCTTCCCAACCCCAGGACATGCTGTCGTAATCTTGCAGTGATGGTTGCTATGTACGTGAAAAAATAAAATAATATTGTTTTATTTTCCAGTCTACGTGTCTGTAGCTGATGTTATTGCTTTAGGGAGTGTTGTTCCTCATATCCGGTGTTTGTAATAAATAACATTCTGGGTGTTTCAGTTCTAGGACACGCGTAAATCCTGCCAAGTGTGTAATCCTAGATATATCGTGGAAATGGGACTATTGCCGTCCATTTTTGTGTGGTTGCCAAGCAATTTTGCGCCAGTCTTGAACGGATATTTGCACTGACCCACTGGTACGAAATGTTGCATTTTCTCCAGTCATTCGTTGCAAATGCTGTTTTCAATGTCCTAGCAATGTTGCTGGTGCAAAATTCTCCAAAGCAACTGTAAAACATGCCCAACTCCAGGTCAATCCCAGTGATCTAACCCCCTCTCTTTGGCGGTATTGACTTGATTACCTATTGTTGTAACTCGAGAATGTTTAAAGTGAATTTACTGAGATCTTTCTTCAAATCCCAGCGGCATTGAAATGTGACAAAATATTCTTCGTGCGAGCAAGTTATTCTTTGAGCAATATTATTGCACGCTAACTAGATCGACGTCAATATACACTTTTCATTGTTTGGCATTTGGAGACAAGTCTGTTACTTGCTCATTCACCGTGATAGCTTTTGTGAGGAACAAAAGCTAGCTTGACATTGAAGACACGAGTCGTGCTGTGTAGTACATTAAACACAATGCGCTGCGCTCAATATTTCAATTAACCAGTGGGGACAATGTTTTGTGGAAGCTATTTCACATGTTAATGTTTCTAGAAAACCTGGGTGTCGCAATTCAAATAGACTGTTTATAGTAAACAGTTTTTAGAAATCCTTCCTCTAGCACAGCTACGCTGAAAATAATACCCATTGCTTGAGCTCTGAGCTGCCTCCTTTGAGTCCATTTTAAATGTTTTGACTGTTACAACAGTGCTTAATTTGTTAAATAAGGAGCGCCGGTGCCGGAAGTTCTGCTCAGAAGCTTGCGGCCAGGGCAAGCTTTAGGGCAGTTCGACCGGTGCAGTCGCACTGGGTGCTGACCTGTGGAGGGGGGCGCCGAACTCAGGAGGGGCGCTGTATTTAGCAATATTTTATGATTAGAGAGATGAGGGGCATTTTTGCCCGGTGTTAGTGAGAGAATCTGAGGAGACGGTCATGGGGCTTAGGGGGGCGCCAAAAGTGATTGACACACCGGGCGCCACCAGCGCTAAAGCCGGCCCTGCTTGCGCTATTACATGTGGCTGGCTGAATACCAAGGCTGCATGGCTTTAAAACCACCTCATGCATCTTTATTTCACTACCTTTTATCCTACCTCCCTGTGCCTTTATCTCACTCTTGTGGGTTCCTGCTTTCTCCTCTAGTGATGGTTTTCATCTTTCCCTATCTCCTTCTTTCCTCTTTGTTTGTTTTTCAATCTCTTGCTCTGTGCAAATGGCGGAAGAGGAAAAATAAGTGCGAGCAGCAGCGGCCGGCACATGTAAGCGCGGAAGGGCGGTGGGGCGGGGCTGGGTCGGAGGGGATGGAGTTCAACAGACGACGGAATAGGTATAATTGCATAAATAAATAATACCTATTCCATCGTCTGTCTACTCCCCCCCGCCACGCTCCACCGCGCTTACCTGTGCCGGCCGTGGCTGCGAGTCTCAAAAAATACTTGCCATTCGGCCCCACCAACAACTACTGGCTTAAATTAAGCACTGACTATGTATAATGAGATCACCTGCAATGTGGGCCAAAGGAAGCTTGCATTATGATGGGCTAAAAAGTAGCAAGGGACTGGAAACAAAATACATTGATATCAAACTAACGTTATGTCAAAGGTAACTCCATTTGATCTCATGAGTCGACCTCTCATTGTTCTGAAAATGTGACTGCTTTATGTCTTTGACAACAGTGTTTTGCCCTATTACAGGATAATATTGTGCCTCGCCCCTACATGCCTTTGTTAATTATTGTATAATCATGTTTGGCTGCTGGCTTTATGCTAATATACATTTAAGACTGCTTGTCTGTGTGGACTGTGACAGACGTTTTGAATGCACGCATGTTTCCAATCCGAAGGTCATGCAAATTAATTGCATGAATAAAACACCTGATTTATGTCATGTGGAAGTAATGAATTGAGAACTCTTTCCTCTGGAACAATATACTTTTCCTATTAAGTGAGCATGAATGCTGCCTCCGCAGAAGAGAGATTTGTTTTGGGGGTCTGCTGCCAGCCTGACAGCACAAAGGTGAAAGGGTTTTGCATAACCAGCTCCATAAGCTTTGCATCGCTGTGCATGTGCGGTTATCCTGCCAGTCGTGTATTAATGAGCCATTTGCCTTGGACAGGATTATGGGTGTATTAATGTTACCATACCACCCATATTGCACAATACTTGTGGCACAGCATTTAATGGGGGAAACAACCTTGACAACGCTTTCGTTACCACGCAATACTTTTTCCACACATCAATTACAACCAGTAGCGGCCCTTGGTGGGAGTGCTGCCGGGCGGTGACGTGGGGCGGGGGGTAGTAAACTACGGAATTCGGCCGAATACAGGTAAGTATACATATAAATAAATAAAACGAATTTCGTTTCGCGCGCTGCATCGCGTTTCTAGATGTCACTGTCTAAACTCCACCGTAAGAACACTGCAGGAAACTCCACTCTCCATGCCACTAGCTTCCATCCCAAATACCTGATTGCCAGCATACCGTATGGGGAGATGCTCCGTCTGAGGAGGATATGTAGCTCAGAGTCTGATCTTAGAATCTGTCAGGAAGAGGCATATGTTATAGCTAGGGGTTACAGTACCAGCTCACTCCAGAAAGCCAGAACCAGAGCTAACGCTATACCTAGGGACACACTCCTAGCTCCCAAATCCCTTATTGCGATAGATCACATCAGCAGCACCCCCGAAACCTTGACCCAGGGCACAGTAGACACCCGCCTGATCATCACCTACAGTAGAGAGGAACGGGCAATCAAGTCCATCATTAACCAACATTGGCGTATTGTCCAATCTGACCCAGTCCTGGGCCCTTTGGTTGCTAATAGACCCACTATCACTTACCGTAGAGCATTCTCCATGAGGGACGCCCTTGTTAAGAGCAGCCCTGAGGTCATCAATAGAACTAACTGGCTTTCTGATGTTAAGGGCTTCCGCAAATGTAACACATGCAGAGTCTGTAGATGTGGCGTCAACACTATCAAAGTCGATGCCAAGTTTTGCAACAAGCCCATCACACTGCAACACAAATACACATGCAGGACGGAGTATGCAGTTTACATCCTCCAATGCAGCTGTAACCTCAAATATGTGGGCAGTACCAAGCTTCAGGTACATGTGAGGATACTGCAACATCTGAGGGCGATTGTCAACAATGACCCGAGTTACCCCGTGGCCAGGCACTTCAAAGAGGCACATAACAACAACCTCGAGCACCTCCAATATTTTGTGATTGATAGTGTGCCGATACTGAGGCGAGGGGGCAACCGTGAGAAAAAGCTCAGACAGCTTGAAACCCGCTACATCCTTGAGCTAGACAGTAAGGCACCTTATGGGCTCAACAGTAGTGAGGATTTGTACAACTATCTATGAGCTTTTCATGCACTGTGCTCATTGTTTAAAGCTGTTCTACTTCCATCATTCTCATTATGTTGTTTATATTCTGTGCCGATCTGTCCTTTCTACCTCTGCCACTCCATGTCTATTGCCGCACTTGATCCTGTTTATTACTCTTTCTGAGACTGTTTCTTATTTCAACTATGCATTAATTATGTATGTCTCAACTCTAACCTCTTTTTACTTCACCTTTTGTGCTTAGGGCATCTTTTCCCTTATTCTCTCCCACTATGGAGTTATTATTTGCGCATTAGGCGGTATTATTTCGATCTTTTCTATACCCGGCTGGGTTCTGAGCTTAGTTCCATGCTGAACTCTGTCTCTTGAGGACATTACTATTGTAATCCTTTTTATACGTCGCATTATGCACTTTGTCACTATTTATTATGTTGTACCACTTTTCACTGCTATACCTACTTCACTGCACGGTATCCTGCTGCACAGTGCGTTGGTTTAGTGAGAGCGAGTATTTTCGACATTGAGTTAGGATTTCCAGTTAGTGCCGTTTTCTATAGTTACTCCACCGTTTTAATACTCGCGTCTTTTATTTCACTATTACCATTAGTTCCTTCTTTCGTTTCACGTTGAGCTGCCATCCGGCAGTTTGCCCCTTCTATTTGCTAGGTCCCTGCTGGTATTACCGATACTTAGGATGGCGTACTGTGGTCTCATCGCATGTCTGCCTCCCACGTTAGCCCCTATTGGGTTTCTCGCCAGATTTGCGGTGGCGTCTATGTTGCCATTGCGTAGCACTATGCGGTTATGTGGCCATTTGCCTTACATCACTCCGAGATTGCACATGCATCTCACCTTTTTAAATTCCCCGTCTTTCCCACGTCCATTGTCCACGTGTGGCAAGTCTGGCAAGCAGCGCTTTTTTCTATTTTCTATTTTTCTTTTTCTTTTTCCGCACCGCGCCGCCTTTCTGAGTCTTTCCTCTTTTACTCTTCCGGCACCATCTCATTAGATGTCATTGGTAACTCAACCATGACTTGGGGCACTGACGTGATTCCATGTGTTTTTCTTCTGAAGTAAAATTACAGTAAACCATTATGCACTGTCACTGTCATAATACCGCAGCTACCGTAAAGCACTTGCATTCATGACTTTCCAACGTATTGCAACACACCTATTTACCTGCCTATATAAGCTGCTACTTGCACGTAGCGTGTTCATGTGATCAAGGCCGCAGGTCGGCGGCTGAAACGCGTTATGTGGACCTGTTTATGCTGTGAATAAACTCACCATTTCACCTGCTGCTGTGGTCTGTGCCCGTGTGTTCTTTGCTGCCTGCAATTGCTACGGGACCTTCTGCTGATATATATACATATATATGAGTATATATATATATGTATATATATATATTATCTACTGGCGGTCGCCAGTAGATAGTTATAGTTAGGACCTATTTTCCATAGGAAATCCGCGACATTCTATTTGAAATAACTCTCTTGCCGGTTGACGAATCTTCGCGAAATTTTCAAACTTTATGGCCCGCTCCGGTCCGCTCCTACCCTGAAAGTTTCGGGGTGATTCATCAAGCGGGGGCCGAGAAAAAAGGGGGTCCCAAAACGTGTTTTCCCCATTCATTTTCCCATAGGAAACTTTAGACACGGTTACAGCCCGAACTGCTGAACGGAATTACACCAAATTTGGCAAAGAGGTAGTTCTTGGTTCAGAAAGAACCCTTTTGTTAAATGGTGTAAATCCGTTCAGTAGTTCCAGAGAAAATCAAAAGGAAAATCACATATATATCTATGGCCGCGTCGGATTCGCGCACCCTCCCGATCACGAGCTGCATGCTAATTGGCTTAAGTGGCTGTCAACACTCCAAATCAGGAAGTGTTGGCAGCCATTTTGTCCCTCGGTAGAACCGAGGACAGAAACAAGTGCGCAAAGCGCACAAAGGGGGCAGGGTAGAAACACCCTGACCCTCTAGGTCTGCTCAGGGGTCCCACAAGGACCCCTGGGCAGAAAAAAGCATTTAAAAAAAATCGGCAGGATGCGCTCAGGGTGCGCGGATCCTGCCGATTAGAAAAAAAAACCAGAAGAAACAAGTGCGCAAAACGCACAAAGGGGGCAGGGTAGAAACACCCTGACCCCCTAGGTCTGCTCAGGGGGTCCCTCAAGGACCCCCTGGGCAGAAAAAAGCATTTAAAAAAAAAAAAAAAAAAAATCGGCGGGATGCGCTCAGGGTGCGCGGATCCCGCCGAGAAAAAAAAAAAACGAAGCGCGGTCTCCGCGCTCGTTGTTAATTGGCCCCCGGGTGGGCCAAGTCCCGGGGGCATGCAGGGTTTCTTTTTAATATGTGGGGGCCTCTATGGCCTCCCAAGCCCCAGGGACCGTCACCCCCGGGGCTTAAAAAATAATGGTGCGGGAGGGCTCTTTGCCCTCCCGCTGCCCCCGGGACCGCCACCTCCCCGGGCTTCTTTTTTAAAATGTTTTGACCTGTGTGGGGGGCTCCAGCCACCCCACACGCCCCGGGACCGCCACCTCCCGGGGCACTAAAGATTTGAATATGGGGGTCCGTTACGGACCCCCAAAGCCCCGGGGACCACCACCTCCCCGGGGCTGTGCACTGGATGGGAGGGGGGCCGCGCGGCACCCCTCCTGGGGCCCTTGATGGCCCTGGGGACCGCCACCCCCCAGGGCCGGCTCCTGCAGTGTCCCGGGGTGCCTACCCCCGGGACACTGTAGTTTGCTATGACAGGACGGGAGCCTCGTGGCTCCCGTCCTGTCATTGCAAACTTAGTTTGCATTTTGAAAGAGAGAGCAGGAATCCTGCTCTCTCTTTCAAAATGCAAACCCAATTGCTTTTCCACATGGGGAGCAGCATGTTAGCTGCTCCCCATGTGGAAAAGCAATGCCGGCTCCCATAGGACACGGGGAGCCGGCGGGACTGTGTGGGGATTGGGGACCCCCCCACAGTCCCCAACCAGAGGCCAAGCCCCGGGGGATGGGGTCCCCGGGGCCATAAGTGGCCAGGGAGGGGGCCACGCAGCCCCCTCCCCAAATTATAAAAAAAAAAAAAAAGGTAAGGCCGGCCCCGGGGATGGGGTCCCCGGGGCCTTAAATGGCCTGAGGAGGGGGCCACGCAGCCCCCTCCAAATTAAAAAAATAAAAATTGAGGGCATGCCCCGGGGATGGGGTCCCCGGGGCCAATACAGGCCCAGGGAAGGGGGGCACGCGGCCCCTTTCCCGTTTTTTTTTTTATTTAAAAAAAAAAAATGCTGAGGCCCCGGGGGATGGGGTCCCCGGGGCCAAAAGTGGCCAAGGGAAGGGGGGCCACGCAGCCCCCCTCCCAATCAAAAAAAAAAAAAAAAGACCGGCATCGTGCCGGAGGCCCCGCCCCCCTCCCTGCAGCAGTCTGCAAACGCGCCCTGGCGCGTTTTGAGAAGGGAAGTAATTCCCTTGAATACTGGGGGTCCCTGGGGCAAACTAGCCCACCAGGAATCTCCAGTATGCGCTAGGGGCTGCGTTGCAGAGAGGTGTACAGAGGCCACGCCCCTTTTACACCTCTCTGCAACGCAGCTCTGTGGCGCTTTTTGGAAGTACATGGTGGGCTAGTTGGACTCCAGGGACCCTCAGGATTCAAGGGGACTTAATCCCCCAACTTAAAACGCGCCACGGGCGCGTTTGCACAGTGGTGAAGGGAGGGGCGGGGCTTCAGGTGACATGTGTGCAAACAGGCCCCGTGGCGTGTTTTAAGATGGGGAATTAAATCCCCTTCAATCCTGAGGGTCCCTGGGGGCCAACTAGCCCAACAGGTACGTCCAGAAAGCGCCACAGAGCTACGTTGCAGAGAGGTGTAAAAAGGGGTGTGGCCTCTGTACACGTCTCTGCAACGCAGCCCCCTGGCGCATACTGGAGGTTCCTGGTGGGCTAGTTGGCCCCCAGGGACCCTCATGATTCAAGGGGACTTAATCCCCCAACTTAAAACGCGCCACGGGGCGCGTTTGCACAGATGTCACCTCAGGCCCCGCCCCCTCCCTTCACCATTGTGCAAATATTCCTCTAAAATCAGCCGAACTACGAATTCCGATTTACTCACCTGTTATCAGGAGAGAATCCAGTGCTGCATCTTTTAGCCCAGCACTGATCCTGAAAAGTAATTTTAACCGTACTTACCAGTAACTTGAATTTCCTTCCATAGGATATCATTGCCTGCTTTTTGCTGAAAAAGTTTCTAAGTGTCGATTTTTGAAACATACAAATATTCCTCTAAAATCAGCCGAACTACGAATTCCGATTTACTCACCTGTTATCAGGAGAGACCTCAGTGCTGCATCTTTCAGCCCAGTACTGATCCTGAAAAGTAATTTTAACCATACTTACCAGTAACTTGAATTTCCTTCCATTGGATATCATTGACTGGTTTCACTTGGAAATTCTTCTAAGTGTCGATTTTTGAAACTTTATAATATTCCTCTAAAATCAGCCGAAATACGAATTCCGATTTACTCACCTGTTATCAGGAGAGACCTCAGTGCTGCATCTTTCAGCCCAGTACTGGTCCTGAAAAGTAATTCTAACCGTACTTACCAGTAACTTGAATTTCCTTCCATAGGCTAACATTGACTGGTTTCACTTGGAAATTCTTCTAAGTGTGCAGTTTTGGAACTTTATAATATTCCTCTAAAATCAGCCGAAATACGGATTCCGATTTACTCACCTGTTATCAGGAGAGACCTCAGTGCTGCATCTTTCAGCCCAGTACTGATCCTGAAAAGTAATTTTAACCGTACTTACCAGCAACTTGAATTTCCTTCCATAGGCTAACATTGACTGGTTTCACTTGGAAATTCTTCTAAGTGTGGAGTTTTGGAACTTTATAATATTCCTCTAAAATCAACCGAACTACAGATTCCGATTTACTCACCTGTTATCAGGAGAGAACCCAGTGCTGCATCTTTTAGCCCAGCACTGACCCTGAAAAGTAATTTTAACCGTACTTACCAGTAACTTATATTTCCTTCCATAGGAATCCACTGTCTGGTTTTCAGCAGAAAAGTTTCAAAGTGTCGATTTTCACAAATTACAAATATTCCTTAAAAATCGCCTGTATGACTTAAACGCATTCTTTCAACTGTTTACAGGAGATGCACCAGTGCTGGATCCAGGATCCAACACTGAGTAAGAAAAAGTAACGATTACACTACTTACCTGCTAAGTGAATTTCCTCCCATAGGATAACATTGGTGATTCTATGTGAAAAAGTTTCTAAGTGTCAACTTTTAAAATACAATAATATTCCTTAAAAATCACTACTGTAACCAAAACGCTTTTACTCAACTGTTTACAGGAGATGTCCCAGGACTGAATCTAGGATCCAGTCCTGTGGTTAGAAAAGTAATCCATAAAGTAACTAATTGCATTTAACTAGAAATTCACATTCAGCTCAATGTTGCATTGTGTTTGAAATTGTGTTGCCCATTGCAACAACTGTAACTACTGTACTTAAAACTCTATTGCCTATTTGCAAACTATTTAAACTAAAGTAATTCATTCAGAGAAAGTATATTTTGTAATGTAATGTATAATGTAATTACAATGTAATTTAATAAATAAAATATCTAAAAATAAATAGTTTTAAAAAATGTAGTAAATCAGTATCAAAAAATAAATATAACAATTAATACATTTAAAAATTGTCATTTACAAAACCTTTGAAATTCACTGAAAAAACCATAGGTTTTAGGGGCGTTATAGTTAGAAATTAGCATTTAAAAACCTTTGAAATTCACAGAAAAACCATAGGTTTCAGGCACGTTATAGTTAGAAATTAGCATTTAAAAAACCTTTGAAATTCACAGAAAAAACCATAGGTTTCAGACACGTTATAGTTAGAAATTAGCATTTAAAAAACCTTTGAAATTCACTGAAAAAACCATAGGTTTTAGGAACAGTTATAGTTAGTTGGACATTTCACTCGTACAAAACCCGTGAAATTCCCCCGTTATAGTTAGTTCAGCTAACTATAACTCGCGCCCCGCAATGCACTGCTGATGACGTCACATATTACATCACTCATGACATGGTCAGTGACATCACTGATGATATCACTGATGACATCTCAAATGACATCACTGATGACATCACTGATGACATCATCCACGTGATAATCTGATGCACCTCCTCACACCCTAATATAACCTTTGATACACCCACTCTAAATTACAGACTGCCATTCGCAAAACCATAGACACTCCAACACCAATAACTACATACCCACTCACTGATTCTTAGGTCTACACACACACATCCACTCACTCACCCGCACAGTCACTCATACTTATGGTCACTCAGTACAGGACTATCATATGCACTCTTACTCCTATATAGACACTCAAACACCGCCACTCATCCATAGAGGTACTCACACACCTAGTCAGTCATGCAAATAATTAAACACACTGCCATTTACTCACCTATACAGTTATACACACACCAGCTCACTTAATCATACAAATACTAGCACATTGTTACGCTCTTATACAATCACTGATACAAGCACACACTCATCCATACAGCCACTATCACAATCACTCACTCTCGCTAATAGCTATTTATATACTCCAACACACATATATACTGCCTTTCACATATGTAGTTACTCACACATGTTCCACTGGGACATACATTCACTCACTAACACACTCTTACACACACTTAACCACCCATACAGTCTATCACAGATGCACTCTTGAAACCATCCACCCAGTGAATCACCCACTCACACATCTATGCACAGAGTCGCACACACCCCTCCCAGACAAACACTCAGGCACCCATACAGATACTCAGACAACCATTCAATAACTCATATACACACTCATGTAGCTATTCACAAACACATGCAGCCACTTACACAGCAACAGACAGACGGATACAGACATTCACCCAGTTTAGTCACTAACCCATGCATTCAGTAAGATACGTTAAATCACTCACTTATAGAGTCAGTCATGCACCTACTAAATCATCCATACAGACACTTATACACCCACTCATTCTTCAATACGTCTTTTCCTATATATATTAAAAATATTTAAACTTTACAGAAACACACAGTCACTGCATGATGTCAACAGTGATGTCATTTGAGATATCATCAGTGATGTCATCAGTGATGTCACTGACCATGTCATGAGTGATGTAATATGTGACGTCATCAGCAGTGCATTGCGGGGGCGCGAGTTATTGTTAGCTGAACTAACTATAACGGGGGAATTTCACGGGTTTTGTACGAGTGAAATGTCCAACTAACTATAACTGTCCCTAAAACCTATGGTTTTTTCAGTGAATTTCAAAGGTTTTTTAAATGCTAATTTCTAACTATAACGTGTCTGAAACCTATGGTTTTTTCTGTGAATTTCAAAGGTTTTTTAAATGCTAATTTCTAACTATAACGTGCCTGAAACCTATGGTTTTTTCAGTGAATATATATATATATATATATATATTTATATAACCTACTGGTGTTTCGTTTGCCAGTAGGTATAGTTAGAATGAATGAATGAATGAATGAATGAAAGGGATTTAATATAGCGCACAGCTACTCAACAAGAGTGTCCCGGCGCTGAAGGAACATGTGGCAGGACTCTGAGGCATGACTAATTCTTGAAAGCCAAGTTTTAGGATATTTCTTGAAAGTTGCCAGGTCAGTAGTGGCTCTCAGCGTAGCAGGTAGTTTGTTCCACGCCTGTGCGACTATATTTCCATAGGAAAAGTGTTTTTTGACTTGCCTGTATCTTTGGCGCCGTTTGACGAATTTTCACGAAATTTCCCCCAAAAAGTGTGACGGTGATACTTGTTGCACCTGGAAAGTTTTGGGGTGATCCATCAAGCGGGGAGCTTAGAAAAGGGGGGGGGTCAAAAAAATTTGTTTCCCATGTTAATTCCCATAGAGTCTTTAGATACACCTGCAGCAAGAACCGCTGCACGGAATTACACTGATATTGGCAAAAAGGCAGACTTTGGTTTGCAGATCACACTTTCAGTTATTTGGTGTAAATCCATTCAGTAGTTTGCAAGTGTTTGGCTAGGGTATGCACCTATGGCAGGCAGAACCCTCCACTCTAGTCAGGGTATGGGAGTTACACACCCAAGATAACCCTTGCTCACCCCCTTGGTAGCTTGGCAGAGCAGTTAAGCTTATCCTAGAGGCAATGCGTAAAGCGTTTGCGCAACACACACACCCCAGTGACACACTAGACACACCACAAAAGAGAATCCACACCAGGTTATATAAAAGTATCCTTTGTATTATGCATCAAACATATTAGACCAGATTCACATATATCACTTTGCCATGAGGCAATTGTCACAACATTACAGGTAGTGCACTAATATAAGGACATATGTATGCTGCCTATGTCATCAGAAAATATTATGCCCAACTTCACAGTTAGTGCAGTAGGTAAATACTCATAAGGGGCACATGTCATCAAACAATGCACCCTGCCTGTACATAAGCCGCAGTTTCTGAAAATGCACTTTTTATCTTGTCACAAGGCGTAAGTTGACATCTCTCCATATACCAGGGCATGAAAAATGAGGCAGACTGGAAGGGAAACACAGATCACCAGGCATCACCATAATTCACTGTAGGACCTAAATCATCAGGTCATTATAACATCGCATGCCACAGTGCGGTTGCAGGTCTCCAACAGGTAATCTGGTAGTTAGAGGGGTTTCCCTGCAATTAACCTGGCAGTTGGGTCCTCCGTAGAGGATGCACTCTGACTTTTAAATCCTGCCCCCAGGGGTGTGTGTACAATGGATGGGGAGGGCACACACCCTTCCCCTGTGGGGAGACCTCACGGGGTCACCTGCATGTAAAACAATGGAGCATGGCTTCTCACGAACACGCGGAGCCGCTGCAGCTACTTGCTATTTCCCAATTATTGCGGACACCACGGGATGTCCGAGACCGTCCTGGGTCTCTCAGACCACCACCCAGAGAGCCTACCCAATGACCCTCTGGCATTCTTCCTGGTGCGGGGCCTCCATTGAGGACTCACCCGCTCGGCATCGCTGATTTAAATGTCCCCCCGTCTGCAGCCAGAAGAAGCTGAAGGCAGCGTTTGGTCAGTGCTGGCTCTTCCTGGGATGTCACTTGATCCTGCGAGGTGGGACAGCTCTGAGGGGTTCCTGATGCGCTGTACTGCCGGTAATCCAGCTCTCCAGGCAGGCTGACAGTGCCCCCTGTGGGGGGTTTCGCAGGGTGGCCAGCACTTCCCCTTCAACTGCTTCAGTTTGAGGCTTGGGGCGAGTTGACAGGCAACGCCTGGAGCTTCTGGTTGCGCTCGCTTAGCTGGCTAGCGGCTTGGCAGAGAAGGCCTCCTCTCCCCCAGGGCCTCACGATATGACACAATGGCGCTTTGGGCAATTTTAAAGACAAAGCGCTCGAGGAAGTTTCCCATGAGTTTCCTGCTGGGTTTCTTTTTCTCTGCCCATAAAGCAGAGAATCACAGCGCTCCCAATGCGCTGAAAGGCACTAAGCCCCCAAAGGAGCATGGAACAGCACTCTCCAGGTGCTAGTTACTACCTCACAAAGAATAGAAGCGCTCACAATATGCTAGTTCATTCTTCATGCACCTCCTTAGCAGGTGATACAAAGTCCAGTGCTCCACAGAGCTCTGAGAAAAAGCTCATCCTGCACTTTTCTCCTACCAAGGTGAAGAACAGTCCAGTCCTTCACCTGCTCTTGCAAGGAGCAGCAACTGCAGGCCAACCCACCCCTCACACAGCAGGGGCAGCGCTCCTCACACAGCCCTTCAGTGCTCCTCTTAGGCAGGTTTCTTTCAGATTCAACAAGGATCTTTCCTGAAGTCTTTTGAATCCCTGAGACTTCCAACAGGAGACCAGCACACACAAGCCCTTGGAGATTCTTCACAAGCAGGATACCACAGCAGGGCAAAAAGGGTCAGTCCTTTTCCTCCACCACAGACAGAAGGAGCAACTGCAGGCCAACACACCCCTCACTCAGAAAAGGCAGTGCTCCTCACACAGTCCTTCCGCTCTTCTTCTTGGCAGGGTCCTCTTGTTCCTTGAAGTAATCTAAAGTCCTGAGGTTTTAGGTGTAATACTTATACCCAAAAATGTCATTGTTCTCCTTGTGGCAAGGGTCTCTGAACTCAGTCCAAACCAGTCCTGTCCTCCCTGGTGCAGCATGACCACAGAGGGCGGAGACAGCATTGTGAAAAAGAAGACACAGCCTATTCAGGTGTAAGCAAAACTCCTCCCACCACTCTAAATGCAGACCAGCTCTATTCAGCCTTGCGATGAGTCACCCAGGCAAGGCAGGGCACACCTCAACCCCCCAATGACTGTCTAGAGTGAATGCACATCCCAGCTCCTGTCACTCAAACACCAGACACTGAACACACAAACGGCCAGAGGCAGACAGAACGGTAAAGTAAGAAAATGGCCACTTTCTAAAAGCGGCATTTTCAAACACACAATTTAAAAACCACATTTACTAAAAGGTGTGGTGATACATTCTGAGTTCAGAGAGCCTAAACTCACTTTTTCTAACTTCTCTCTATTGCAAGTTACATGTGTAAAAATGTTACAGTGCAACCCCAATGATAAGCCTATGGGACAGATAGCCTTTCAATAGTGAAAAACGAAATACACAGTATTTTACTATCAGGACATGTCACACACACAGGGGTACCTTGGGCCTACCTTAGGGGTGCCTTACATGTAAGGAAACTGAAGGTTTGGCCCTGGCCAGTGGGTGCACTTGCTAGGACAGCATGGCAGTTTATAACTGCGCGTGCAGACACTACAGTGGTAGGTCTGAGACACATTTACAGGGATACTCATGTGGGTGGCACAACCAGTGCTGCAATACCACGGATAGCATTTGATTTACAGGCCCTGGCACACACTGCACACTTTACTAGGGACCTGCCAGTAATTCAAATATGCCAATCATGGATAACCAATCAATGTCACAATTTATACAGAGAGCAAATGCACTTTAGCACTGGTCAGCAGCTGTAAAGTGCTCAGAATCCTATAGCCAACAAAAACAGGGTCAGAAAACTAGGAGGCAAAAGGCAAAATGTTTGGGGATAAACCTGTCAAAAGGGCCAGGTCGAACAGCAAGGAATTAAAGGAAATCCAAATTTGTATATCTACAATTGTGAAGTCTGCAGAGAAATCTGCAGAGCTCTGATTGGCTGCCAACACTTCATCCAAGAAGTGTTGGCAGCCATCTTGGGACTCAGCTTCAGCCGTGTCTCAAAACAAATGTGAAAAAAAGAAAATGGGGCAGGGGTAGGAATATGCTGACCCCCTAGCCTTGGTCTTGGGGTCCCAGTGGGACCCTGCCAGGGCAATAAAGCACTTTAAAAAAAACATTTACCATTAAATCGCAACAAATTTACAGTGAAAATTAAAAAAAGAAAAAACAAGCGCGGTCTCCCACGCTTGTTTATACTAAAGCACTGTGTGACGAGGTCCCAGGGGTATGTACACATATTTGTTTTTAAAAGGAGGGATGAACACAGTGCCCCCCTCCTAGGACATTTTTATGCCCCATGGACCACCACCTTCCTAGGGCTTATGTGTTTATTATTGTGTGGGGGGGCTTGCAGACCCCCTGGGTCCCGGGAACCACCACCTCCCGAGTGCTTTCATTGAACAAATTGTGCAGGGGCTGTGCAGACACCCCCCAGGCACCGGGGACCATCACTTTCACAATTATCAAGAAGAATAGAATGCTTAAGTGTAGAGGTAGCATAGTCCTAATTTGTAGACAGATTTACATTTCCTAGATATTCAAACATTTGTTCTACAGCCTTTGAATGTTAAACTGCCACTTTCATTATCAACTGTTATATATACCCCTAGGTTACATTACAGTTCTTCATTCCTACTATTATACTAAGTAGACCATACATTTTACTTTATGTTCACACGCAGAATAAAGTCTATCAAGCTACTATCAGGGTGAGATTGCTCTCGTGTCCTTACACCTCTCTGAACTGCTGTATCAACCCACCGCATGCAATAGCCAGACTGCATGTTCTTGGCAGACACTATAAAACCATCAAGCCGTAGGAGTTTGATAGAATCGTAGCTCAATCAAAGAGAGGGCTGAAAATGCTGAGGATCTCAAATCTCTGTTGGAAAATCTCAAGTAAACATTGAACAATGTGGCCGTGCTGAGAACCAAAAATGCTAAAACAGCCATTTTATCCAGATATAAATGATACAATAGGGGCCTGGCTGAGATGAAAAGAATTGCCTGAAACCTCTAATGAAGTTGAACAGATTAATAGTGGATGAGGACAAGAGATGCAGAAAGATCTACTGGAAAACTTTTAAGAGGTCTAAGAAGGAATTCATCCCCACATGCAAAAAATGCCTAAATCCGATCATGGGGGAATTTTAACATTTACCAGGAGATTACCAACACAAATACACTTAAAACCCACAAGGGTGACCAGCCACCATTGTGAAAAGAAAGTAGGCTCCATAGGACATCCAGGCACGCATGCGAGGGTAGGTGTAGCAGACTCGCGCACCAGGCAAAAACCCCCATTACGGTCCGGGCAGCCATGCAATAGCCTATGGAGCCTATTGAACATTATTAATAGGTCGGAATACTAGTGGTTACTACGAGCTGGTGCCATCCTACACATAATACAAGGGGGACCGCTCCACCACTTTAATATAAGGGGTTATCTATTTTTGTGTCTCACAACTATTTATAACTACTTTTGGTCCTGATGAAGCGCCAAGGATCGTTTTGACCACCATAAAGCGCGAAACATGTCGACCTTTTAGTTACTAGGGTACATCATTACCCCAGCAGTAACAATAACCTATGGGTTTTTTATTCTGATAGGGGAACCAACATATTAAAAATCATTTAAGGTACCCCCTAGCCAGTTTTAAATACTCACTCACTCACCTTTCACAACCCCTCTTCAAATAATTCTCACACCCTCACTCATCATACGGCATAACAAAAAGATCTCCTCTAAAGTGACCCTTCGGGGGACCTGTAGGGCATTGCAGCACCGGCCCAACGAGGAGCAATGCTCAATGATGAAGTATGACATCCCTTGGGATGTGTGAGGGCAACAAGAGACAAATTCTGTGATTGTCTCATTTCGAGAGAAAAGAACCTAGAAACTCCTCTCCCCACTTTTCTTTACCTCTCTCTGGACACTAGTCGTGTCCTCATAGGAACAGTAACCCTTTCTTTGGATTTGCATAGAATGACATACTGCTGAGCAGATGCAAAGTTTCAGCTGGTTTGTAGGGTCCCACTCAAGTAGAACCAAACTTTCCTTCCAAACTTCAGCCATCTATGGTGCATTGACTCAACAGAACCCTTAACACGTTCTGTAACATGACAAGTACTAGGGGGAGTCTCTTTAATCTGCATGATTTTTAATCCCACTGTGCGTCCCCATGATTTTATCTGTACCTTCATTTAGGCCACATTTCAATTACATGTATTTATATTACAAGATGAATATTACTTGATTTCATAGCTATTTGTCTAATGTCTAGTTCAACTCCTCTGTCAAATGGTGAGCTTTGCAGTTGAGTAATATATGAATGAATGTAAGAGTCAAGTAATGGCTCAATGAGGGTTGAACACTGTTTTAGGCCTGAAGTCAGATGTTCAGGAACCCTAGGTGCTGAACAGTAAAAGCCAGTCACTGGTAAGGAGCAAGATAAACCAGTCCAGTGAGAGAACAGATATTTTAAAGGCTATATGATGAATGATATGGTTAGCGTATAGAAGGCTACTTTCTTGTCTAGCCTGGTCATATTAAAATAAGAAGATTCTACATACGTAAACAGAAAAGGAGGCAGAATGAGACAACACTGCAAGTAAAAAAGAAGTATGGAGACAAATAGCAACAAGCATTTGCAATGCAATTGGTCTCGCCTTTGGGACCTTATATGTATTTAGCTATGCAGCACATTAGCCTGGGTGCTGAAACATCTACTGTTCTTTAACATGGAGGGAAAATAAGCACCAAACTGCGTGACACGCCAGGTATGGGAACACATGGAGCAAAATATTGCCTTTCAGCAGGAAATGGTATAGTCTAAAGCTCTGTTATTAATATAAAATCAGGGCCTTCGGTGGTCATATCACTGGAAATACAAGATTTGAAAAAAATATTATTGTGTACGGGTGCTCATGGAAGACAATTTCTATGGACTGGAATCTACAGAATGCTAAAGTGATTCTGGTATTTTACTGACCTCTGCTGGTCGTTTTCTATCAAGAAAGTTAAATGGAGGCAGTTGCCAGAAAATTTAAAAAAAATAAAGTCCCTAAGTAGAAAGCAATTCTGGTATTTTACTGACCTCTGCTGGCCGTTTTCTATCAAGACAGTTAAATAGAGGCAGATGAACACAAAAAAAAGTCCCTAAGTGGAAGCAGACAAGTCCTAGGGCTGATCTCCAGGGCCCACAAAGTACATACACATATAAGGATATACTAAAGTATATACAAGACGTCTTGAATGCTCGACCTAAAAAGGGATTCATCTTAGGGATTTTGAAGTGCACCCTTTTTCAGGTGCTAGTGTCAGAGATCTTTAAGTGCATCATTGATCAGCACCCAGCAAATAGTGCAATGAACCTCTACAGTATCTATTTCTTCAGGAGGGTGCTGTAAAAGATTCCTGATGGAAGTGGTACTAAAAGTATCGAGTTATTTCTTTTCGTAACTAGTCTTACAGTGTTGAGTCATTTATATTTTTTATATCAAGGAAAACATGGTAAGGCTAATGTGACTGAGATGGTCTTTGTCTGGACGAAAGTTGTCCTAAGCTCAAACCAGTATGTGATTCTGTTTAGAGATTTATGGAAAAATTGCTTGCAGTAGCATCTGAAAAATGTAGGACTAATTAAACTGCTTTCTAGGGTACTCTGTCATAATGTGGCTGATAACCCGTCTGCCGTATTACAAGTGCCATAGGCTATATTACACATTTAACGCATGGTACATATGCCAACTTTGCGATGGAGTATCCCGCTGCCAAACCCTAAATAATGCCTTAAATTTGCATTGTGTTTCATGATCTGCATAAGTAAAACGGAGTAAAAACCAACAAATAGCAGGAATCAGGGAAATCAAAAATGTGGCGTCATAAATAAAGTCTA
Source organism: Calotriton arnoldi (assembly GCA_963921515.1). Taxonomy (NCBI): domain Eukaryota; kingdom Metazoa; phylum Chordata; class Amphibia; order Caudata; family Salamandridae; genus Calotriton; species Calotriton arnoldi. The sequence continues at coordinate 1,459,570 of CAWUFW010002580.1, forward strand.
AACTTTTACTTTAATGTTGATGGTAATTATTTTCCTCTCAAGATTAATTTTAATAAAATGAAATTCCCTTGAGGCTTTAAAGACAGAGTTATGTTTTGGACCCGCCAATTCCATGGTGTTGAATGTCATGCATGGTTCAACGATTACAAGGTTGTAACCCGCGGTATTTTACTCACCTGTGTTATGTGAGAAACAAAGAAAGATAATTATTTTAAGTCATAGGCAGGGGCACATGAAAATATATGCGGAGGATAAAAACTTAACATATATTATCAAAAGAATTGGCAACAGACGAGAAATCTTGTGAGTGCTAAAATGAGGTTGGAGGGTAATTCTTAATAAAATCCTTATTTATTGTGTATGCAAACTATTCTGAAAAGCCTAATGCAGAATAGTGTCCCATTTCATTTTCTTGCCACATTTCAGTCCTCCTTATTTGAGTAAAGAAATGAGCAAAAAGATAGTTGTTAAAAACCATTAAGATCTGACATATCCTGGAGGCTGTTGAGGGTTCTTACATAACTGTGGATTTTTCATTCTGTGCAGTAGTTGAAACCGGATCCCCCTAGACAAAATACATACTTTGGATTATTAGAGCTGAAGCCGTGAGATAATATTCATTTTCACATTATTCAAAAAGAAAAGAGGCACTTTGATGCCCTGTGGCTCTCCACACCAGCCTTGACTAACACACAGCCAACCACTTGCCAATTCACACGCGCTGTACAGTTCTCTTGAGTGACAGTATTCTTGAATAATCATATATTAGAAGTAATGATGTCGGACAGGTATTTCTATTGAAAATTTAGGAAGTATGTCATGTTGAGCTCAGAATTTTTAGGGGAAAAGCAAAGACGAGCATCAGCAGCAAAGTGCTGAATTTGAGATTTTCCACTATGGCATCGTCTTATTTAACATCCACAGTCTTTTCAGTAACTAGGTGCTTCAAGCATTTAGAATGCACGGACTATATGGATTTTTCACTTCCAACTTTTCTGATACCTTTAGTTTATCATTAATAGAACAAATGCTACCAGATCTAACATATATCTTAGTTTACAGAGCTATGATTTTCTGCAGGTGGCCCATGCCCCAGGGATAGTTAGTCGAATACACATTTTTAAGGATATTTGGGGCCTCATCTACAAAGTGTTTTAACAGTTGCAAACCCTCAGATTCGATGACTTTGAGCGTTTGCGACCATTAAAACACTGTTTGAAATGTGCAAAACCGAATAAATGATTTGAAAGAGGTTTTCCAAATCATCAAATTGATTTAGGATACAATAAGGAATTAGTATGTGGAAGGGCTGTGTTTAGGGCATCCCTTACAAGTCCCTATTCCTTATAGTATGTATTAATGTTTTGTGACCAAAACCTCGTCGCAAAACATTAATATTTTACCACCAACTCAAAGGCTTTATTAACCCATTCACAACCTAGAGCTAGGGTGCCCAAAAAGGGTCATCAAGAGCTTGACAAGAACCATCTCCTAGGCTTATCTGATTTCCTCTAAACAATCTCCCAGAATCTTTAGGGTTTTCCCTGTGGATTTTATGGTATTTCTTGAAACACAATTTAGGGTATTGTAGGGCTCAGGACCCAGGAAAGTGACATTGCACGGCTTATGCTTGGTGACAGCTGGTCCTCTTGGAGGTGATTGCCATAAGCCCCTTTGAGCCACATAATTTAACCACACATGAGGAAATGGTGATGATGTTAGGGTAGATCATCTGATGCCTCACAGATTCACCAGTGAGATCCTGTGGTTGTGCGCTTGCTCTCAGCTACTTGGAAAGGGAGGACCACTACTCAGCATGAAGCAGATCAGTGAGTGGGAAGAAGTCAGAACCTAACTGGAGTGAAGGAGAGGCAGAAGAGAGCAGCCTGAAGGGCAAGAGGCACTGTGATCATGGACTGAGGTAGGAAGAGGAGGACATCAGAGAATTAAGGACAGGGGGCGCCCAGATTTGTTAACAACAATAGCAAAAAAACAAAGCACAGGGCCTGACAAAGGCCATATTGGAATGGCTTGAACTGAGTATACACAGATTGCTGTGTCTATCCAGGCTGCTGAGGGATGAATTCTTGCCGGGGTCTGCTATATTCATTTTAAAGTATTGGAACCATCATCCCAGCAGAAGTTGTCTTTCGGAGGAAGAATTGATGGAAACATAATAAAGCCACACTGACCTGCTACCATGTTGGCGTGGATGGGGTTCAACAATCTGCACACCAGTAGGATCATTGACACATGTAAAAAAAAAACTCAAGAAATTGGAAGACAAAAATGGATGTGGCAATCCTCGATTCTCTGTGATTCTGGTAAAACTGGGAAACAATCTGCACAGGGCCCACAGGATTAGATCCCGACACAGAGGGAGAGATGAGCCAAGACAAGTGATAGTCTACTTTTTTCTTTGGCATCAACAAGTACAGTAGATCATTATACAGGTGAGACGATATGGGCGGTTTGAATATGGGTAACATAAAATCGTCATCTCTATTCTATTCTATTCTTTTCTATTCAGCTTTTGTAAAGCGTGTAGCTATCCATAGGCATCCCAGTGATGAATGTGAGGCACAGAACCATGAGAAAATAAAGGGAGCCGTCCTGGAAGAGCCAGGCTTTTAAGGTCTTCCAAAAAGGAAACTTCTTTTTGATTGAGTGGAGAGAGAGCTGAAGGCTATTCCACAATTTAGCTGCATTGCAAGCAAAAGAGCATCCTCCATATTTTGCCCTCTTGATGACAGGTACTTTGGCCAGGCGGGCAATGGAAGAACGCAAGGATCTCCTGGGATTATAGAAGGACACAATTGAGTGGGTAATCAAAGGCCCTTTCTCAAGGATGGCCAAATGAGCAATGCAGAGAGATTTAAATGTAATTCTCTTTGTGACGGGGAACCAGTGAGGAAGGCAGAGAGCCTGACGGGCAGATTGATTTCTGGGAATATTGTGCAGTGTCCTGGTGGCGAAATTGTGCACAACCTGAAGTTTCTTTATTGTGGCTTTGGATGCACCCAAATACAGAGAGTTTCCATAGTCCAGACAAGAGAGTATAAGCGCCTGGACTACCAACCTCTTCGAGGAGGAAGGAAGAAGTGGGAGAATCTTTGGGAGCATCCTCAACATACCAAAACAGATGGCAGCAAGCTTTACTACTTAGCATCCTCAACATACCAAAACAGATGGCAGCAAGCTTTACTACTTGAGAGTCAAATTTAAGAGATTTATTAAGCCATATTCCCAGGCTCTTTATAACAGACTTAGAGGCAGACGGAAGGCCTAAGCACTTAGGCCAACCCAGGTACAAAGAAGGGTTCAAAATGTTGCCCAGGACCATCAAATTGGCTTTGTCTCCATTTAATTTGACAGGTGCTGGTCATCCACTTGGCAACTGGTTGCAGGCATGGACCTAAGAGGTGGGGTGGGTATCTTTAGTCTGAGTGAGGGAAAGTCCAGTGTGTGTCATCTGCATAAGCTATTATCTAGATCCCAAATGGAAGGATGACGTCCTCAGGTGGTCTCATAAATAAATTAAAAAGAGTAGGACTCAACGAAGAGTCCTGGGGTACTCCACATCTCAAGGGGGAGTTATCCTAAGTATACTTAATGTCGAAGAACTGAAAAGTCCTGACTTCCTGAAAACCCTTGAGACAGGCCAGGGCAGTACTAGTGATTCCTGCACTATGTAGTCTATTAGCCAGAATATCATGGCTCACTGTATAAAAAGCAGAGCTGAGATCAAGTAGAATAATTGCAACCAAGTCACTTCAATCAAGCAGCCTTTTAGCTTCATCAAGAGAGTTGTTTAGTGCCATGATAGGGACGGAATCTGGTCTGAGTTGACTGTAAGAGTTTGTGATTTTCTAGGAATTCCGAGAGCGAAGAGATGACATGTTTTTCTAAGAATTTACTCATCCCTGGCAGGAGGGAGATTGGGTGGTAATTTCCTAGGTCAAGAGGATCCAGATTGGATTTCTTCAGGAGTGCCTTAACAATGTCATGTTTCCATGCCACTGGGACAGAACATGTGGTCAGGGAGAGATTTTACATCTCATGCAGTGGGAATGAATCACCTGGTCTGCTTTAGCTAAAATGCAAGGGCCGGCAGAGACCTTTGGAGAGCCAGATTTAATTTTTCTCAACATTTCAAGGAGACTGACTGATGTCAGAGCGGGAAATGCGCACATGTATCTACCTACACCGAATGGGGTGGGTGTTGAAACATATGATAAATGCTCTGGATTTTTCTCTGGAAAAAGTTGCCAAATTGTTACACCATCCAGGTGATGATTCAAGGATAAGGCCTGTTGCAGAGGGCTCAAGAAGTGTTTTCAAAATGCAAAACATTTCTCGCAAGGAGTTAGCAGCACAGTTAATTTTACCCTCAAAATACACATCTTGTGCTTTCTTAATTTCAGCTTGATAGATCCTGATAGTATCACAATATTTCTGCTTAGATATCTCCCTATAGTCTCTTCTCCAGAACCTTTTTGCTTTTTTACACGTTTGTTTGAGTTTCCGGAGATACGGGGTATACCATGGTGCAGATTTATCTTTAGCTCGTCGAGTATAGGTTTTTGGGGGATTACTTGATCGAGCATGGATTCAATACAGTGAGAGAATCTGTCATATGCTAGAGTTGTATCTGACCCTAAAGAAGGTCTAGATTTCATAAGTGCCTGTTCCCAAGCTTCAGTGGACAATTTAGACCATGATAGGTCTGTCCAACTGCTAGATTTAGAGTTTGAGGGCAGCTGATAGCATTCCAAGGTAATCCCAATCAAAAAATGATCTGACCAAATGACTGAACTGATACCTTTAGCAAGTTATGATTATAGAAAAGAGGGTCCAAAGGTGGATTTTCACATGAGTAGGTCCTAGCACCTTTAATGAAAGTTGGACGGCCATCAAATCTTGTATAAGGCCTGAAGCTTGAACATTCCCTGTATCTTCCAAATGTAGATTCAAAACACCTAATATAGAGATGTTTGCTCTGACACTAGCCAGATTGGCAGTTACCTCTGGAAAGGAAGTAAAAAATGTGCCTCTTGGCCCCAGAGATCTATAGAATAGAATCCCTGAGAAGGCGGTTATAGGGGAGAAGGAGATAGCGAAAGTCATGCTGTCACAGTCCCAGTCCCAGGATTTATCTCACAAAACAATACTAAAATGGAAGATATTCCTTTCTCTCTGACCCTGTTTGAAAAAGCTAGATATCCATTGTGGACTGCTTGACTCTATGACCATGTTAATATCTTGGAATTTGATTACCCTAGCCAACTAGATGAGTTCCTAAATACATTTGACACTACAGAAAGTGACTCATTTCAAAGACCAGTCTCCATGGATCGTCCTCAGCGATCTACAGAACGATACCACGTCCCACTAAAAGAACTACTCCTCAAAACAGAGAGACTTGACAAAGCCATTGGTCCTCAGGACACAAATTTAAACACACCAATTGCCATGCTTCCACAATAGATAAATCAAGATAGCAGCTAGTGGCAGCTTGAAGAACCACCCAAGTACAATGGCTGCAGATAAGGCAATATTGTTTATTATTATGTGCTGGAGTGATGTGTGTGGTAGTCAATGTTTGAAGTTTGACTCTTTAGGTAGAAATGTAACATTGATTTATGGGAGTATGAGTGCCTTAACAGAGTGTGATGCAGGCGATCTTAGTGACTTTCATGATTATCCAAACCTCACAAGAAGTGGATGTTGGGTGGATATTTGTCTGTGGCCTGGAAGCAACAGATGTCTATCTCTCTGGGTCACTAGGCCATGATATTATGCACTGCTTTTAGCAGTTTCTCTCTGTGCATTTGGCTACCATACTCAGTGGAATGAGCAATGCCCACACTTTTTTCTTTCAACCTACTGCTAGGGAGCTACTGTGTAACAACTAAGCCTCATGAAGGGGAGGGGATGAACGTGTGCAACTAAAAACTCACCAAATTAAGGTACTGTATGTATATAGAACAATATATTTCTTGGGGGCACCTAGAAGTAGCATTCTGGCTAGCTCTTATCTTCTGAATGAGGGGCACTGGAACAGGTTAAACGGAATGACTTCCACTTACCCTGACAGATAACAAAACCCATTAAGGACCCTTCAATCAGTTTCCTTCACTGGTAATAGCTTATATTCCATCCATTTTTTCTCTCCCCACAGAAACTGACAGTCAGTAATATCCTGGAAGTACAGACACAATGATATTCTTAATCTGAGACAGTACTAGACAATAATAGCTCTGATCCAGCCCAAGTCCTAAAATTTATGCTCCACAGGATGTATCAATTAGTTAACACTATGTTAACAAGTTGTCCCACTTCATAAAGAAGAAAAAGTGCTATGATATCTATATAATACTTGGGATTCTGCAATCCCTGTATAAACGCATGTCTCTAATTTCTTTACAAACGGTGACTTGTTACGCACCAAGTCACCAGAAATCAACTGTAATAAGTTATTGTAGTCAAGTTCTGGTGTCACAATGCCTATCGCCAAAGCCAGCATCCGAGGTGAAAGGCAGGTCAAGTCAAGGAGCAGCTATTTAAAACAAAAATTACATTTGAGTCTGGTCTTCGAAATTAATCGTTGCTTTTCTTTCTTCTGCTCTATTTTCTTCTAGCTTACAGTGACTAGCAGAAGTAACATGATTATTTTTTGCATTCCTTAGATAATTCTAGAAAACTTAGAATCTTTCTGTATGTTTCTACAGAATTGGGAGCTACTGCAGTTTAAAACCCCCCCAAAAAACTGACTTGTATTGAACTGTTTCTAATATCTTTTTGCAAACGTTTTTTTCTATTTTTATTCTTCATGTTTGCAAACATGCCCTCTCTTTCATCCCAAAGAGCTAGAACCAAGGTTTTGAGTGGCTTGAGGGAAAGGTGATGGCATGACCATGTATTATATGGGATAAAGTACCCCTTGTCGTACAGGATAAATATATTGCAAGTCACCTCAGAGTTCCATAACCTGATAAAGGAACTGGAAATTCGGCCTTGTTCCTCTATGTGGTTATTGAACTGGGTGACTTGCAATATGCTTATAATGTACTGAAGGTGGTGCTTCATCCTTTATAAAATACCCTACTGGACATAGCTGTATTACAAGAGACTCTTCTTCCTAATGTGGAGAGTGAAAAACTCAATAGGGAATGGGTTGGAAGAAAATATCAAGCTATTAAGAAGTTAGGTAGAGTCACTGCTGACTCTTCTTCCAGACTCTGCCATTAAAGTGGTGTTGCCATCTTAGTTAGCAGGGACTAGCCCTCAGGTTTTTGCTGACACGGCATGATCCAGAAGGGCACTGTGACTCCAAAAGATCTTATATTTAAACCCAAGTACTCATTAAAGGCTCAGTTCATGCCCTGGTTGGAAATAAAAGCAGGCTTTTGAAGGCATTGCCATAATACTATTTCACATGAATCGTTCTAAAGTACTGATAGGATTGAATTGAAATTTAGTCCTATACCCGATATTGGATAAACCAGATCAACTGACGATCTGCCGCCCAAAAGACAGATATCTGTTTGATGATTTAATAAAAAAATGCTTCCTAACTGGCCCATGGTAGCTAATGCACCAGACAGAACAGGATTACATATTCACCTCCTGTACACATGGATCCCTTGCTTGTACAGACCAATGCTGGCAAACTTCATTATTGGGCAGCACAAAGAACACTGCCATAAATCGGAACAGTGTTTCTGACCATGATGCAATAAATATTTAAATAGACTTAGGTATATAGAAACCTCCATTGGAACAATGGTGGTCTATTATGCTGCAATACAGTCTTTCCAAGGATATAGGTCACTTTAGGTCACTGCTACATGCACTTGGGGAAACCAAAGACATAGTATCTTCACCACAAACACTATGGACAGCAGGCAAGGATTATGTTAGGGACGAGATAATGTGGGACTGCTGAAAAAAACAGGGAGGCCCATTCAGACCAGATTGTCTTGGAAAAGAGAAGAAACACATTGGCAGCCCAGCGTACAGCCACACACTCCCAGAAGACATTACACAACATATTGAAAGTGACACTTCTAAAGTTGAAAGAGCCCTCTTTTGTTTTGAAGAGCGACACTATGAAATAAGAGGAAAAAGCACTGTGACTTTCAGTGCCCTGCAAATGAGGCAACAGGAAGTGAAACACACTAATCCTGAAATAAAGGATACATAGGGCATAATGGTCACATTCCTTGTTGAGATACTATCAATCTTTCTGAAGATTTATGAGGGACTGTATTCATCATAGCGTCAAAACATGGAGACGGAAAAGCAGCTGTTCTTATCCTCAATTCAGAACCTAAACTGACTCCTGAACATGCACAGGTCCTGGAGTTCAAAAATGAAATTAGTAAGGTAATCAATGAATTACTAATTAGCAAAGGCCTACTGTCTATGGCTTTCTTTCAGAAAACTATAAAATTAATAAACAAAGTTTAGTACCTCTATCATGTAAAGTCTTTGGAGAAATAAAGGAGGGAAAGGTGCCCCTAGCAGAATCAAACAGGGTCAGAGTCTCTCTAATCCTGATAAGAACCAGTAAGCTGTGCCAGTTACAGCCCAGTTTCCTTAATAAATGTCAACATTAAGATCTTAACTCACATCCCGCTGGAAGTCCACCAACCCCTGGTCAGTGGTTGGCACTGTTTACCTGATGGGCTAAGGCAGAGGCAGTGACATTACATGGGGAGAATGCCAGAGGTCTTCACGGGTGCCCATCAGCACCTAGCTAGGAGGACCTAATCTTTAAATTGATTGACCCACATTCTGAAGGCACTCCTTCAGGCCTTCTCCATGCCCCTCCTTTTCCACCATGACCTGCCATCCCAGCCCTTTTATCCCAGTTGGTAATCGGTAGCTTGACCTGTGGACACCAGATCCTTCATCATCCGAGGTGGGGGGTCCTTTGGGACTGTTCTTCGATGTGTGCATGACCTCTGCAATTGTATGCTTTACCTGATTTGTCATTACCTGTTGTATATCTGTTGCAAAAACCTCAACAAAAAGAAGTGTTTAAAAAAAACATTAAGATTTTAGCTAAGGTCCTTAGTAACAGACTAAAATGTATGTTACTATGATTATTTCAACCAGATCTGGTTGGGTTTGTCCCACACTGCTCCTGCACATCACATGTGGGATTGCTAGCCGATTGATATGGCAAGTGCAGAAAGATATAGATGAAAAAGTGCCAATCTCATTGAACATAGAGAAAAACTTTGATACAGTCCAGTGGGGTTATTTATTTTGAGTAATAAAGCAGATGGTAATATGAACTAGCTATATATCAAAATCAAACAGCTTAATATGAATCCAACAGATGTGATACCCTGTATTGGTCATACATCATCCCCATTTGAGATAAAGAGGGAGACCAGGCTTAGCTGTCCACTTTCTTCTTTACTATTTTTTGTAGCACTTAAACCTTTGGCAATTGCCATTTGCCACAACACAGAAATAGAGGGAATATTGACACCAGTGGGTGAACACAATGTACTATTGTATGCCAACAATATTTCGGTAACATTATCAAACCCAGCAAAATACATAGAAAGTCCTATCCGGCTAATTTCATGATGCTCAGTATATCTGGAATACCACATTACTTGGGAGGCAATTGCAGCCCTCCTGTTAACTAGATCTATAACAGTAGTAGCTCCTGGAGCCAGCCATTCAGATGGAAAGAATCCAGACTGACGTATTTCGGGGTCACGTTATACAGGGATCTGGACAATATAGTGGAGTATAACATGAACTCTTTGATAGATAGTGTAAAGAAAGACTTGGGCAAATCATCTTCCTTAAAGTTGTCCCCATGGGGGAAAGTTCAGGTGATTCAAATGAATCTGGTACCCAGTTTTAATTATGCATTTGCAATGCTGCCGCTCACAATACCCCTGTGACAGATTAATAACGTGGCCAAACTAGTGACGTTGTTTATTTGGAAAGGAAAGAAACCTCATTTGCAAATGTTCAAACTACTCGCAGTGAATGAGAGCTGCAGACTATGCCTACAGCACTTAGAGACATATTGGTTAGCCTTCCAAGTTGCACAAGTGGGATATATGATGCATAGAACTTTCTAAACCCCAAGATGGGTCAAGATAGAAAAACCTCTCTTGGACAAAGTCGGGGAGGTACGAACACGTTACAGTAAAGACAATCAGAGACCAGCTACTTCCAATTCCCTAGCACCTACGCCTGACATTGAGTGCACAGTAAATTGACAAAGAACAGCAGATGCCACAGAGAGGCCTCATTTTAGGACTATGACAATGCGCGAATAGAAGGGGCTGAACTGCTTTTACTTGATTTGATACTAACTAGTCACAGAGGGGAGGGTGAGAACATTTGCTTACAACGGCGGCCAGCACAGGTAAACGTGGTGTGGCGGGGCGGGGTGGGAACGGGGGAAAGTCCACAGACAGCGGAATAGGTATAATTAAATAAATAAATAATACCTATTCCATCGTCTGTTGGCTTCCCCCCCTGCCGAGCCCTGGCCCGCCCACCACGATTACCTTTTCTGGCCGCCGCTGTTTGCTTACTGACGAATCTGGGGAACATATAAAGGAATGGTCTTGAGGCGATTCAGGCAATTGAAAGAGTAATGATCAACTAGACTACCCCCAGAATACCCAGAAGAAGATTGGTCGGAAGTAATGTTGAACCATGTCAAATTTCTGAAGGAAGCCTGATTAAAATATAGGCGCTAGAGATTTTACACAGGTGGCATTTGCCCCCCCAAAAATAGGTGATGCAGGATTACACTCGAGAGCGGAATGCTGGTGATGTGCACAGCCAGACAGCAATATAGTACATTTAATCAAACAATGTCAACAATTGCAAAATCAAGGGGTGCTTCCTTCCAGAGGAGAACCAGGTAAAAATAAAACATTCTCAGGTGTTTACACTGTAAGTTCTGGAAAAGCAACATAACTTTAGATTAAAAGTTTGATGAAAAAAGTATTTCATTCACATTAATCCTCAGATATGCATTATCGATTATACAAATGCACAATAAATCTCCTATAAGGCACATAACATTTTTACCTGAATTGTAAGACTATTTGCAGTGCTTGTTGTCACTATGTTGGAATATATAGAACACAGAACATGAATTTGCTTTTAATATTTGAAATGAATCTGTGCACCTATTCCTTCCTAGCTAACTCATAACAAAACATGTCAATTTATTTTAGTATCTTCTTTGGAATCATGTGAACACATTTAGACTGATTATTTATATTATTTTGAGAACGCACTGGAAAAAGGGATTTTCCAAACCGGAAAACAGTCAAATGTATGTATCAATTTGTTATCATGAAGGATAAGCTAAACATCAATACCTATAACCAAATAGATGACTGACAAGGCTTATTCCTGTTATCTTTGAGTGAACAAAAACACCATAAAAAAATTGTATCAAACATTATACCTCAAAGAAGAATGCCAACTATAGAAAATAGCAAAGAGAGAACAGTCAGAGGGAATAAATATAACGAACAAACAATTATTTAAACACTAAATTGCAGGTAAGTATTGAAAACAAAGATCTGCTGAATAACCTGCTTACTGATTACAATTGTGAAACATTATCAAAATATAAAAACTACAATATACAAAATCAGCCGGACAAACGCAGATAGAACAATGCACATTTTGCTCCAAAAAATAAGACATTTAATAAATCGATCCCAAAATGTAATACGTTAAACAAAAAATATTCCTTATTGAGGAAAGAACACCGATATCTGAATTAAAATAAGAAACACCGAAAAACACAAGAGAGGCAAAATCTCCCAAAAGCGTAATAGGCAAAAATGCCATGCTCACCAACCAAAAGAAGTAAAACTAATACCACCAGGATTTTAATGTTAATTTGTGGCACTACTCAAAACATCAAACAAGAAAGACTTTCAAGCTCATATAAAGACTTTCAATCTCATATATTGTAATTGTATGTGTGGAAAATGCTGTTTATTCGACTCTTTCTTATATTCATCATTATTTTCATATTCACTCTAACTCTGGAACAATGTGGGCTCCATGGAGAACCCTTTTCATTGATTCAAGTGGATATTTGCAGGGTGAGGGGATACCTTCCTATTTGGAGTTTGTAGCAAACCCCTGACACAGATTTATTTTGTTAAGGTTTCGCCTTAATTACATTCCATGTATGCTGGGCTTCGCTGCTGGCACCTATTCTACTAACGTTCTCCCATGTTGCCCATGTGATGATCTCTCGCGTCAAACTGATTTGCACATCTTCTTTTTTTGTAAATTTTATTGTAATCATCGGAAAAGATTTTTAATCCCACTTTTAAGTAAGCATAATTTTAGACAATGTCACCCGGCCTTATACTTTTTAGGAATGCTGCCTGACCACTAACCTGTTATAGTGTTGCCTTCTTTTTATGTTTGTCTCTGAGAACCAGGAAATTGCACATTTGCTGAAATGAATTAATTGTCTTTTTAAATGTTTTTTAGAGCTTTTTTTATCTGGGATGTATATTTTAAATTTTATGATTAATTTTGTATTAATCAAATAAAGTAATTTGACTGACTGACTTTCAATGTCATATATCGAAATTGTATGTGTGGAAAATGCTGCTTATTCAACTCTTTTTTATATTCATAATTATTTTCATATTCATAGCATTATTTTTCCTTGATGTGAAATATGCCAATCTGTATGTGGATAAATTATGTTTACAGGTTGAGTTTACGTAAATATAAACTCAAACATATATGCTTACAGTGAATGACAGTGTACCATAGAAGCACACTAAATTAGGAACTGAATGTTTTTACTCAGCACACGTTCTGTTCAGTAGCAGCCCGTGGTGGGAGTGCTGCCAGGCGGTCACGTGGGGAGGGGGAGGGGCAGGGTGGGGGGTAGTAAAGTACGGAATACGGCCGTATAGAGGTAAGTAGACATAAAAATAAATAAAGTTTTTTTTATTTATATGTCTACTTACCTCTATACAGCCGTATTCCGTACTTTACTACCCCCCACCCTGCCCCTCCCCCGCCCCACGTCACCGCCCGGCAGCACTCCCACCACGGGCCGCTACTGGTTCTGTTTTTCTGATGAACTTATAAGGAATATGCAGTGCAAAACTGTTATTAAAATATGTTCCATTGGATGAAAAAATTAACATATGACAATAACATTTTGTTTGAGACGCGTGACTGCAGGCCAGAACCCAATATTTAGCAGCAAAACATAAAGTTATTCCCTCTCTAAGACAAAAGGCTGAAAGACAATGGTATCTAAGTGGGTTCCTTTGAGTTGAACGCAATCTATTGCACATTTTTGTCAGAAGATTTTTCAGGAGATAAAATGACAGTTTGTATAATATGCCAGTGCTTGCTAATCATCGATAATTATTAAACACAAATGATTCAGAGGATAATCATCATGTACACATTTGACATTCTGTGTTATATATATTTCGTATGACATGTATTACAGCTCTTAAAGAATACTGACATTTAGAAATGTATCAGCATATAAATTTCAGCATAATTGTTAATAATGAAAAAAACATTGTATTAACTGACTCTTTATGCAGTGAGTTAACCATTCTCTTTTTCCAAATTTTCACCTTTCGAAAAGATCTGTCTGTGGCCATTAAAGTGACTAATATGTACAATAATATAAAATAGAATCTCTCAGAGTTTCATATTGTGTTTTGTATATATTTAGCACTGCCTATCACTTACAGGTGTGCTGTTGCCAAGTAACCGGTTTTCATCTCTTTATTGCCTAATGAACCTAAAATTAGCTGAACATTTTGTTCTTCTGGAAAACAGGCCAACCTAGCCTGCAAGCTATTGCGTTTTAAGACTTTTCTACATTGATCAGGGCTATCATTTTCTCATCTGTAGCAAATAGCAGTGAATAGTTGGTGAACCACTTTCTATTTCATGTGTGATTGGTGCAAGGGAACATATTGGTATTTCTCCATAAACACAATCATCAGTTATACTATTATCTAATGTATCATCCTAGCAGCCTAATCAATTAATTGAGGACATATTTGATCCTATTGACCCGAGAGGATCTTCTATTTTATATCTGTAAGCCTTTATGTAATTTTTAAATGTCAGAAAGAGGTCTGACATGGAATGCCTTTATGTTTTATACTATGGAGCTTGTTACACAGACTGCTCATTTGATGCTAATCTGCTCTTGGGTGAACTTTAAATCAATGTTACTTACCAAATGTAAGTTTGTCTTAATTTGCTTCATATACTTTTCCAGTAAACATTGCTGTTTCCCTGGAAAATATCAACATTGATTATAGGTACTGCAAAACAGCACCAACTGATGCAAAAAAATTATAATTAAACATTGCTGCCAGCATGGTTGGTGAATCCCATATTGTGACTGCCAGAATAATTAGTATTTATTCTCTGCCACAAAAGAGAACATTAGAAAATGAAAAAAATAAGCAAAGATCATCAACATATAGACTCAGCAATATTTATGAAATCCCTAAAGAATATCATTAGTTTAAGGCTTATAATATAACATTTACTGTGTTCTAGTGATAATGTACAGACGTGTTAAGAACCCTGTTCTGCAATGTAACATGGATTTTTTGATGTACAAAGGATAATTTGCACTTTTGCAAAACTTGAGCCCCATCTCAGTTATAGCATCTATTACAAGGAATATTCTGTTTGATAATGGTAAATAAAGGCAGCGTGGTCTAACAGAATTAGGGCACCTTCTTGGCCTTGGTACTTACTGGGAAGCAGTTTTTCAGTGATATACATGGGGTATTTTCCATTCCATGAGGAGGGCAAAGCATGACTGACTGGAAGTCGTAAAGCAGACCAGTTTGTTCCTCATGTTAAGAGAATGGGCTTGGACTACCATTACAAGGGTCTATGAAATGCAGCGTAGGCTTGAGATGGACCTGTTTTTCAATTGGATTGATTAGTCAGCCCCTTAAGTTTTCAGTAGCAGTCTATCTAATCTGATAAAGAATGTCTCCTCCTTTGAGGGGCATGTTTATAAACCCCTGGGTGAGAACTGGAAGGTAATCATGGTAATACCGTATTGGCCTCACATAGGTGTGTGTAGGAAATATTAAGTATATATTTTGCTTGTGTGGAATTTATTTTAATGACTAGTTGTCAGAACTTTCTGATGTGTAATTGGCTACCTTGTCTGATTACAGAATCTCCACCCCTTTCTAAGGTGGGTAAACAAGTGGCCTTTTTGTGGACACTTTATTTAGTATATTTTAACGAGGTCAATGATTCCAGGAGTCATTTATTCCAGGAATAAACCTATGTAAGTTTGTCCTATTTATCCTCTCATTAATCATTGGCCTACAATCAATTATAGTGTTATAGTGGCTTATCAGTTCTTTATTTCAGTGTGTTGAGTTGACAAAACATCTCCACATGTGCAATCCTAGAAAGAAACCATATTATAAAAATATATGTTTAAAACTAAAACTTGAGCAACAACAGCTCAACATAAGAACACTAACTTAAGTCAGGGTATCTTGGGTATTTTTTGCTAACTGAGATATTGAATTTGGTGTGGGTGAAGAGCTTTAGTTCTTCACCTATTGTCCATGGACCCCTGGGGATCCGCAATGCATGGTCAGTAAGCCTGTGACTGCTTGGAAAATTAAATAATAGTAAGATTAATAAAATGGCTATAAAAAGAAGCAAATATATATAAAGAAGCAGAATTGAAATGTGAACATTTTAAGAAGTTCTGTAAATATGAAGAGATTTGAAATTGGAGGCTAAAATTTAAGGTGCATCCTTCGATTAATTTGTTTGTGCAGCACAAGTATAGCAAACAGAGTATATTATAGACAATGGTTGGCCTCAAATGAAGCACCAACAAAAAGAGCTCATTCATTCAGAGCAAAAACGAGAAAGTAATCTGCTAGAGTCTAGCATACCTCTTTGTCTTTAAGAAATAAAAACAGAATTTAGAAAACCTCCAACCTTTCCATTAAAATTAAAAGTTCACTTTTTCTATATTTGATTGTGAATTAAATAAAATACTTCCATATTTGTGTATGTGTTTGATGTATACTTGTTTCAGTATTTTTGTGCATTATTTTGATGTTCAAATCATAGAAATTGCATAGGCTGGGGTTCCCTGGCTTCCAATAATGTCTTTATGGGGGGTCCTGGAGCCCAGTAATGATACACTGTGTGTCCACAGAAATCAAAAGGTTAGGAATCGCTGCTTCATATAAATAAACAAATGACAGAGAGAGCTTGCCACTGTAGGTTTGGTTTAGTACATAAAATATGCCATTGGGATCCTTTGTGCCATTTTCAGTGTTCAATATGTGCAGGCATTCTCTGTGAACTAGCAGATGTGAATTTAAGGGTGGCTCTGACTGAGATACTGATTTTGGAGTGGTCCACCAGCTTGAATAGAAGAATGAGTAAAATGGTACAAATATATGATGTTATCATCAGTAGCGGCCCGTGGAGGGAGTTCCGTGGGGCGGTGAGGCGGGGAGGGGGAGGGGCAGTGTGGGGGGTAGTAAACACCGGAATATGGATGAACGGAGGTAAGTAAACAATTAAATAAATAAAACGAATTTCGTTGCGCGCGCTGCAACGCATTTTGCAATGCAGCGCACGCAACGAAAGTCGTTTTATTTATTTAAATGTTTACTTACCTCCGTTCATCCATATTCCGGTGTTTACTACGCCCCTCCCCCGCCCCGCCTCACTGCCCCACGGAACTCCCTCCACGGGCGGCTACTGGTTATCATTCTAAGCTTGGCTTTAAGAGTTCAAGATACTCTATGATGGTCCTGCAGGAAAGCTCACATGAGGCAGTTGTCTAGCAAGTTTGTCTGACATGAGGCATGGTTGTAGTGCACTTTTGCTATTAATATTGATTAAAAGCACCCCAAAGCAGATGTTGCAGAGCTACTCAAGGTGCTGTTGACTGCCACAAAGGCATACCGAATTATTTAGCTGGTTTAGACTGCCTGCAAACAGGCATTTAATTGACTGGCAGCCAAGTCATGTCATTTATTTCCCTCACTCCCCTTTTCACAAGAGTAACTTCATTTAGGTTAAACATTGCCCTCTCAGGCTAAATTATGAACACTAGTGTAAGCTCTAAGAAGACCCAATCACCTGTTTTTATACACTACATTGTCTAAAGTGCATTCATTTCAGGCCTGGACTAAGAAACTAAAAGCAGCACTGGCAGAAATGTTCAAACCAGCCCGCTCCCTTCCCTTCCCTTCCTCTCCTCTTCCTTTTATCTCTCTCTTTCCTCCCTTTCTTCTCTCTCACTCCTGAAGATGCCAGCTCTGATTTCCTGGGAGAGCTGGAGGAAGTGGCAAGGTTGCCAGCAGTGTACCCTTGCCCTAAAAGCGGCCTCCAACTGCCCCAATCCACTGGGGAAATGCCTGGTGGAATGAAACAGACAGTCCCGACCTGATTCATTTAACACAATATTCTCTGCATTAATGGAATATTTTCAGACTCGGAACAGAAAGGGGAAAACCCTGCTCACTGTTTCGAGCCTCTGCAGTGTGAGAATCATGCTTTAACTTGGAGAAGTATCTGGTAAAAAAGAATGCAGCACAGCTGTTCATGATACAGCCCTAGGTCCACGAAGGCGGATATTTGCTGTTGAATTGTGTGTGCAAATTCGCTTACAACTGCTCACCATAGCAACCCCTCCTGATCCTTACAGCAAGCTACAGTCACACTGCTACAGAAGATCTTCAGAAAAAATTCACAAAATAATTACAATACGTCAGCGATGAAACCTACAATAATAATAAAATAATAACGGTATTTTGGTTGTGAAAATACAGCCATAAAGGACATCATAAAAACACAATAAATACAGTGCCAAGTAAAAAGAATAAAACAGCATCACTATCTAATTATGCCCTTGGGCACAAAAGCTGCAATGAGGGATTAAAGCTATATTTTGTGCTAGGGACCCCCACAAATATTTGAGGGCTGATATTTGTATCTAGTACTGTGTTCACTAAAACAGATGGCTGTGCTGGTTCATATCGCAAAACTACTCTGCCACACAATCTTCTGACTCCTCTGGTTACAGATATGTTGTTCATTGTGCACTGTGAACATTATGCAACTCAGTAGGCGTCACAGTGTTCAGACCCAAGGGTAGACTTGAATTGCTGCACTCGGGGAATTAGACATGGAGCGCCTGCCAACAATAACAGGAGTCATGTGCCTAATTATTCGCACACGGCGCTGAAAATGTATACCCTCGAGTTCGTACATCTGAGGAGCCTTGGAAAATACACTGGTCCGGGCGCGTGTTTATTGTTTTAATTAAAATTGCTGAATGTCGCGGTGAATGGCTGTGCTGATAGCAGCCTCCTTTGATTGTGCCTAGCCGATGGGGCCATGTGTTAGTCATGCAGTATTAAACCCACCAGAGCCCTCTTCTTGAACCCATTCCAGAATCAATTGATTTATTCCGGGCGTGAGGAAGAGACGTGTACTCGGTGTGGACGTCCTCTGTTCCACAACATCAGAATTTTAGGAAGTTATTAACAAAGAGGATCGGTGTTGCCCTAAAGCTGTGCTGGACTTCAGCTTGATAATTTCTTGGCATGCTCTTGTAACATATAACAAATTATAGGATGATATCCTTTATAATCAATGTTAACACATGTGTGCCTCAGTATCCAGTTATAAATAGCCTCTGCTTTCATTTTATGGTATTTAATAACAATTTTCCTACTTCTTTCTTTATTATTTATGTTAGTTTGATTATGATGAGGATGATAGTGAGGAAATTTAGAACAATTTTTATTTTTTATTAATTGTAGTGGTTTGTGCACTCACAAGCACACACACACACACACACATTAGCAAAGATGTAGTCAGGTTTTCTGAATGACTAACAATATATTAATAATCCTCATTAGAAATTAGTATATGTGAGTTTTCTGATTTATATTCGTTATGAATAAATATTCTGAAAAGCCGTTTGGATTTTAGAATTCGGTGGTTCTACAAGCTCAGACAATTTTTCCACAAAGATGAAAAAAGACTAATGCATTCTTATTATAGGATTACATTAAAAATTAACGTTTACCAGTTGTTCAGGAGAGTGTCAATTGAGGATAGATTAACATAAATTGTGGAGGCCTTAAATCTGATTAGATCTCTGTTATACATTTCTAGATTTGCTACTGTCTAAAAGCCGTCGAAACCGAAAGAGTCCTCTGTTGTGGACGCAAGAGATGTCAGGACGGGTCTAGCATTTTACTCTCATAAATTAACATAAAACAATGTATTAGCTTATACCCAAACCGCAGACAAATCTCTTTGGCAACAAGGCACTCGCGCAGTTCTTTTCAATTATTTATCCTGGTGTAGCGGATAAAAGAGAAGAGGCTAAACATCCAGTCATTTCTTCGCGCGAGATCATCGTGTCATAAATTCGATGCAGCATCCTTCTCAGAAATGGAAGAAAGGTTTCGGCTCCCTGGAGCCCTGGGGTTCACCGGCAGTATTGATTAGCAGAACCTGTCAGTCAGAAAAGATAGTTATTGGTTGCTTTTGACTCAGAAACCAAACAAGGCAAAAACGCGTTACAATCTCTGCGTCATACAAAGAGTGGCGGTCTTTTCTCACAAACCACATAAGTGCACCGCGCCTTTGGTGAGATCATTACGACTATCTGTTGTTAATGGCAACAAATCTGTGTCACAGAAGCAGGTGGGCCTTACTATAGGAGCCTCAAGGAATGGCAACGAGTTCAAAAAACGAAACTGAATTCGGTTGAGTGGCTAATCCGTTGTGTTATTGATCGATGGGCGCGCAGAGGAAGAATACGAATTCAGAGATTACCTTCAGTGATTTCGCTGATAGACCGTCCGGTGGGGCGCATATTAAATAGATGTTTGTCAGTCACAACTGCTCTGTTCTGATCTTCCAGCGGCATCCGAAGCTGGATTTTCCAATAAAGCGCCAGGGAGCTGCTGTTTTGGCCTTTTAAGCTCCTCCTCAAGGAAAATGCCATTAAGTCAAAGGTTTTAGTCTGCAATTCTTTAAAAAGAGCATGACAGGCACAAAAATTGTTAACCTTCTTAAAAGCTTTCCTAAAACTGGGTAAACCCCGGATCTGTTTAATGTATAATAAAAAGACTTTCTTTTTTTGTGTACTAAGCGTTTGACTGAAAATCCATTTTTCTTCAATAGTTCCTTTTATAGAGAAAACACTATTTCCAATTTTAGATGCCATCTCTTTCCACTATATGCAACAGTAGCCATGGTTACAGTAAATAATTCATTTGACTAGTTTTTGCTATAACTCTGAACAACTTGATGCTATTCTGATTACATCTGAGAAGCAGTGACGCAATTTCACCAAAAGCATGCTAGTAGCAGATGTGATAACATTCAGCCTTTTGCACATGATGGCATCACACGAAGTGCCATTTTACCACCTTTGCACCCACTGACAACTTATTGTGAATTATTGTTAGAAATTGGGTTTCTGGTTGGCAGATGTATGCACCCTGTCCAAGCAGGTACCACAATCCTAGTCAGGGTAAGTCAGATACACCCCCTAAATTAACTTGTGCTCACCCTCTGGTAGCTTGTCACAGAGCAGGCAGACTTAACTTAAGAGGCAATGTGTAAAGTATTTGTGCAACACTTCAAACAGTAACAAAGTTAAAACACCACGAAAGGACTCCAAACCAGCTTAGAACAATAGCATATATTTCTATGAATAAAACAAGACCAAAACAACAAAAATCCAATAATTACAACCAGAGTAATACATTTCAAAAGAATTAAAAAAATATAGTGCTTAAAAGCTTAACGCGACATCCGGAGACATTTGGTCGTGCTTGACCGGTGTAAATCCAAATCATGATGGAGCGCGGGTAGGGTATAGGAACCAGCCTTAGCCCACTGAAAAGTGCCTGGGATGCATCATTGACAGAGTTGAAAAGTGAGAAGCAAAGAGGCGATGCATTGGTGTCAAGCCGCTGGATCCAAAGCGATGTATTGTTGTTGAACTACGCAAATCGTAGATGCGTCGTCGTCGAGCTGCAGGATGTAGGCGATGCGTCGGGAACTGGAGGTGTTCTGCCACACATTCGGTGACGCAAGGACGGCGGTCCATGCAGCAGTGGCGATGCATCAGTGTTGAGCAGATGCACCAGTTCTAATCAGCCCAACATCATTGGTGCGTGGAGTTTTAGAATTTACAACACTTTATACCCACTTCCAAGGGCCCAGGACTGGATTGGGACCACTTGGCAGAGCAAGATGGGCAGCAAGCAAAGTCTGGGTGCTGTTGTAGGTGGATGAGAAGTCTTTGATGTCCCTGAGACTTAGAACAGGGGGCAAGCCAGCATGCCCTTAGAGTCAATCTGGGTTGAAGTGAGATGGGTCAAGTCCTTCCTCAGCAGGGCAGAGAGTAGCAGGCAGCAGGGCAGCAGAGCAGAAAAGCAATTCTTCCAGAGCAGCAGTCCAACAGAATGGCAGTCCTTGTATTAGCACAGCAGTCCTTCCTCCTGGCAGAGTTCTTCACAGGTCCAGTAGTGTCTGATTTGGTGGGGTCAGAGACCCAGCACTTGTACCCAGTTATGCATTTGAAGTGGATGTCAGTACAAAGAGGTATTTTGAAGTGCAAAGAGGTTCCTCTCCCAGCTCTGGCTCCAGGATCACTACAGGAGGATATGCAGCCCTTTGTGTGCGGACAGGACACAGCCTATTCAGATGCAAGTGATCCACCAGAGTCTGGCTGGCCACTCAGTCACACCTAAGCTCCCTGTATGTGTGGCTGTCAAGAGGGAATGCACAATGTCCAGCTGTCACCCACCGAAGACGTGTATTGGAGATAGGCTGCATACACAAAGTGCTATGAGCAGAAAAATGCCAATTTTCCAATGGTGGCATTTTCAACAGTGTAGCGATAAATTCATCGTTACTAGTGAAGAGGATATATCATTACCAATCCAATGATATGATACATGACAGAGATATTCCTTCTCAATTAGGAATTACAACTTATAAGTGTAATAAGGAATTCCCAATGTTAACCTGTGCAAGGGGTAGGCCTCATAGTAGTAAAATCAAATTTAGGTGTTTTGCACTACCAGGACTTGCAAAAATTAAAAGTGCTATCGCATCTGGGACAGAAGGACCTGAGCCTTAGATTCTCCCTGAGTTCTCTTGCATAGTGGAATCTGTCACTCCCAATGAGCAATATAGGGAGAGGGTTGATCTAAATCCTGGCATCATTCATGTTACCCCTCGTATAGCCAAAGGTTACGTATCAAGGCAAGGAATTTAATTCATTTTTTTGCCCAAAAGGATAAATATGATCATAAATTCCTCTCTAATCCCACATTAGTTCCCTCCCCAGGGTCATCGACACTTTGGAAGAAATCCCAGTTTAACACAGTAATACCCGAGCTTCCTTCCTAGAATAGTGAGACTACCCACACCATGGTTTACATGACAAATGTGCCAAGACTTAAGTTAGAGGAAAGGTAGTCCACTGAATCGCTAGTGAATAAGGTGTCTCACTGGATTAGACACAGTAGGGATTGTCTCTCTATCATTCACTCGGACATTGCTATGGCCCAATGCGGAACGGTTCTTACGGAGGACTGGGACGCAACAAGGGTAATGCTGAAGAATCCTACATTGGCCAATGGCTTACTAGCTTTGGAAGTACACTCTTATCCACCTTCAGGTTCTTCGATCCAATTTAGGAGTGCTACGGGGTTTTACTCAATATATAAGCAACCCTTGATACCTATTAAAACCCCATGCCGCTTGACTATTGATGATCCCAGCATAACCATAAATGAGAATGTGCACAATACAACAAGGCTGGCTAATCATCCAAACCTAGCTACGTCTGACTTGAATTAAATAAATTGACTAAGGGAAGAGTCTGCTTCCAGACCAGTAACCCATGCCCATAGCATCCAAAGTTCCCCACCAGCTGCTAATACTGCCAACATGCTATCCATCGAGAGCCCTATTGGCTACAGTAATACTTCTATCCCTAAACAATAACCAAAATCCCCCCTGCCCCCTCCAACCCCAACCTCCTGAACATCTACTCCATTGTAGGCACACCTAATAGTGACCCCACACTCATAGGACTTGAAAGGGAACTCCCAGATGATAATCAAATAGTTAGCTGTACTACCAGTCCATTTAAAATCATCTCATGGAACATTACTGGTATAAGAAGAAAGATGACAGACGGAGAATGGGGTAATTTCATTAATGGGAATGATATTGTGATAATGCAGGAGACGTGGGCTTTGGATAAAGTCTTTCTGCAAGGTTACTCTAACTACAGTACAGAAGCGGTCCCCTCTAGGGCAGGTTGCCCGTCTGGCTGCCTCCTAATTTGGATTAAGACCATGCCAGGAGTTTCACTTAAATGGATTAACACAAAGAGTAAGGCTATTTTGGGCTTATATATGAGTGGACAGGAGTCCAAGCTAAATATATTTAACGTTTATAATCAATCTGTGAATCACATACCTTAAAACTCTTAGCCTTTCTTCTCAACGAGACCCCGGGCAATGTCCCGATTCTAGTTGCTGGAAATTTGAATACTTGCTTTGAGCCCCTTGATGGCTTGTCACTGATCACAGAAGGGGAAGATGAAGCTATGGGCATACCAAAACTGGAAGCCAAACTGCTTAGAACATGGTCTTCTGTGGCAATCCAACTAATGTCACTTACACTGTCCTTTAGGCGGTGAGCTTGTAATGGTAGATTTGAGGCAGACATTCCCCTTCTACCACCTTCTCAAGAGGGTCCTACAAGAGCAAAATCAAGTACATCTTGATAGATATTGATTTGTGGCATTTAACCTTAGATTTTGAAGTTATTGCCCGAACAGACAGTGATCATAATGCTCTTGTCCTGTCATTAGATGAAAATCTGTTCAAATCCATGAAAAGAGTAATCTCACGTTCTGCAACGACACTGTCTCTTAGAAACAATAGAAGGGTAGTAAAATGGTCTAAGATCAGCCTTAACCCTCAGACAATTACTCAGGTTCAACACCATATTAAGACCTTTCGCTAATTTCCCTTCAGATGAAATTCCCCTAGGCAATCTACATAATTCTCTGTTTAAAGCCCTTCATTCTCTATGTACTACAGTCGGGAAGGATGGCCCTCCCTGGTATAGAAGGGAGTGTCACCATGCCAAGTAGTCCCTGATAAGTGCCATCAAAGCAGATGACCGTGACCTAATCAGGCAACAACGCGCAATATATAAAAACATCACTACAATCTCCAAGCAGGAATTGATAGATTCAGGCTGGTTAGCCCTTATTGAAGCCCTTACTAATAAAGATAACTGCCTCTTCTGGCAGATTTTCTCTCATGGTAATGCCGTTTCTAAGAGCTCCATTGAATGTATGGTGCAACCTCAGCAGTGGGTAGATCACTTCACCAGCCTATATGGAGCTCCTATATTGCCAGTCCTCGCTCATGCTGTATCTCAACTAGCTCTGCCTAGAGATGATGAGCTCAAGCAATTCTCATTGAGTGAGATTTTAATTGCTATAAAGGCTCTTCGTCCGGGCAAAGCGTTTTACCTGACAAAGTCCCAGGTGACCTCTTCTGTTCGAAACCTAACGTATGGGGTCCCTATATCAATGCCCTCTCAAACACAATATATAGGAAGGTGAAGACATACCTCAATCCTGGTTGGCAGCTGAGATCATTCCAATTTTTAAAAATGGGTGACAGGACCTCTCCAGGCAATTACAGGCCCATAAGCTTGATTGATAACCTACAAAAGGTTTTCTGTCCCCAGATTTTATCTAGAATCTAAGACTGGATGGAAGACAAAAAGATTATTTCCCCATATTAAGCAGGGATCTACTTGAAAGTGAGCACCATAGATCAGGTTTTTCGTTGGAATGTCTTACTGTGGAAGTATGTGGCCCTGTCGAAAGATCACTTGAATATTGCCTTTGTTGATTTGAGGGCCGCTTGTGACCTGGCCCCAAGAAGCCTACTTTGGTCATCAATGACCAGCATGTGTATTGATTCAAACTTACTAAACCCTCTAGTCAGATTGCATGAGAAGAACTATGCCCATGCAAGGTGGGGGAGAAGGGGTAGCTAACTGATCGTATATCCATTGTGCGTGGGGTACGACAGGGTTGTGTTTTTGCCCCCACTCTATTCTCCCTCTATATCAGACCTTGTGGGTTTCTTACTAAAAGGTGCTCATGATTGCCCAAACGGGGGGGGGGCTTCCCATTCCCTCCTTTCTATTTGCGGATAACACTGTGCTAATCTCCCTCAGTCCCAGGGAGTTGCAGAATCTATTTAAAGGTTTTGCAAATTATTGCGTCTCTAGATGTCTGGAAGTTTACATCTCCAAAACTAAGATTATGATTCTTAACCCGCACAAAACTTTACACCACGGGTTTTATATGTGCGGAGCAGAACTCCAGCAGGTGGACCAATTTGACAACCTGGGGGTGAGGTTCGATAAAACACCCAAATGGAAGGCCCATCTTCTAAAATCTGAATTTACTCTGTTACATGGTGCAACATTAGTCTCCACACAATTTAAAGCCGAGCAGCCAAACCTGTGTCCCCACTCATTGAAATGTACAGGGCCAAGGTGCAATCAATGGTCTCCTATGGGGCAGAAGTTTGGGGAGTGGAGAATACTCACGGGCTGTCTGCTTAAGAAATTTGTTTTATTAAATCACTGTTTGGTCTACCACGAAGTACTACATGAGTCCCCCTTTTCTTTGACACTGGCCTTAAAAGAATCGAGGAGTTTTTTAAGCTGAGATCTATATTTTATTGGGGTAGATTATGGTCCACCCCAAACTGGCTATATACAGGTCTACCTTTGAGGAAGTCTTATCTTTAAGGAAGAGTACCACCATACCATGGGTTAATTTCATGAAAACCCATTTGGATCTGCTAGGCTTGGGTATGCTCTGGTTAAATCCATCTCAAATAAAATAATATCATTTTTAAGGCAATTTTTAAAGAAAAATACTGGGCCTTTACAGTTGAGTCATACCATCACAATGCAAAGACTGGTGGTTTGATGGAGGGCTTCTTCATCTTCAAACCTGTCCCAGCGCTAGAATTATTCATTTATGCTTTTATTCCACCACTCTCACGCAACTTGGCAGGCTACTTATAAACGATTTCACATATAAGTGGGATCCCGCCAGAGAGAAAACGCAGAATTGTCCGCTATGCTCCGGTCATACTGAGGACATAGCACATTTACTTTTCTTTTGCCCAGCATATGCTAAGCTCAGGGGGTCATGGAAAAGGCCGTTATGCTCTGCTTTAAGCACGATACATTACGCTGAAGCTTATAAGATCCTAAGATCTGATTGCAGTAAAGGGATGGCTTTAAATCTTGGTTGCTACCTCGTAGCAGTAAGGTGTATAAGAAAAACTCTTGGAATCCCACTGTAAGCATAACAAGATGAAGCCTCCTTAGATAAACTTTTTTCTAATATATCATAAACCAGCATAATATTTGTGAAAGCCATGTCTGCATGCACACAGTTTGTAAAAGATGTTTTTATGCATGTACTCTATTTGGATGATTTTAATATTTTTAACATTTGCATGTTTAATTCTCATTACTTGTAACTGCTTGCTATGTTACTGCACTACGCACAAGCACTTGGATTTAAAAAAACTTGTTTTATATGTATTTAATGGTTTTATGGGCTTGTTTCGGAAATAAACTATTTTGACTGGCATGTCCTACCTTTTGATTACACAACACCCTGCCTAGGGCCTACCTTAGGGATGACTTATATGTATTAAAAGGGGAGTTTAAGGCTTGGCAAGGGCTTTTAAATGACAGGTCGACATGGCAATATTAAACTGCACACACAGGCTCTACAGTGGCAGGCATGAGACAGGCTTCAAGGGCTACTTAAGTGCGTGGCACACTAGTAGCATTTAATTTACAGACCCTGGACACAAATAGTGCACCTTACTAGGAACATATAGGTAAAATAAATATGCCAATTGTAATCCAATCAAACCATGTTTTATGGGGATAACACATGCACTTTAGCACTGGTTAACAGTGGTAAATTGTTCAGAGTCCTAAAGCCAACAAAAGCAAGGTCATAAAAAGAGGAGGAGGAAGGCAGAATGTTTGGGGCGACCCTTCAAAAAGGACCATTTTCCAACAATTACCTAAACTAATTTTTTTATCTGGTGGTGGGAGTGGTTAAAAATTCCACCCCATCTGGCAAAAGCTAAACAGGCAGATACACTTAAATATCTGCTATTCAAAGGGGCTGTAAATTGATACACAGTTGTTGCAAGAAGCAACATAAAGAAAGCACATGCTAATACAAATTTTCAGCACATTTGCACACAAAATGCCTGCTCAGTTTATAAGCTTCTAAGATAAACCTTATTCTCGCTAGAACTTTGGAATGTTGAGATCTCCATTGATGACAACAAAGTAGCTCAGGGATAATAACTGCTGCATAGACCTTCTGCTCCAACATTCCAATGCTTGAATGTGTTTTTCCCTGTTTATTTTAGAACATTTTACCCATCTGTGGTGGGTAGAATGCTTTAATAGCATCATAGCCCTTCTGCTTCAAAAAACAGTCCACTTGAGTGAATGTGCACTGAACATTTTCAAAAACTAGGTGAATTCATACAAAAGAACACATCATTTCATAGCTATTGCTTCCTGATTGCTGCCAAAGTATTCTTGTTGTACAGCATTTGTTATTGTTGATTTAATGGACCTTTTTGCATTATGTTGTGTGTCTAAATTTAGCCCAATTATTACTATAAGATGAGTACTGTGTGGGCAGCTCTTGGTTGTTAGAATTTTCTAGTGACACAATGTTCAAGATCCTACACCCATATCACTCCACAAAAGAATATTGGCTGATCATGACAATGACAAGTACAGTTCTCTCTGGGGGTCTGTTTCCTGCAGGGCCTTCACATATTTTATTTTATTGCTATGTATGGCTGTGGTAGAGAGCCCCTAGCATGAATAACTGGAATCAAATCCAGTAATACACTGCTATGATGCAGCGCCAGTTGATAACAAAATCTGTTACCACTTCCAGGCCAGGCAGATAGGGCTCTCTGAGAGGCTGTCAGACCTGCGTTGCTGATGTGCTTTGACTGAAAGCAGAAAGCATAGTGGAAATTAAGGCAGGGAGTGTGGTGGGGGTTGATTAAGGATGGGAGGTACAGTATCTTTTCATATTTGAGATAGGGAGGCAGCACCATATTATGTATTGCTACCACATTAGTCCTTTGCCTCAGCCTAGCAGTTATAAGTAACCCTGGGTGGAATTTCTATGGTGCAGGAGTATTTGGACTAATTTTGCTAATTCTGTGTTACTGTTTGACTCAGAATTAGCGATAATTGTGTAATTACTCCTCCTTGCATAATTTGGGGTAAAAAATCCTACAGCACCAGCACATTTAGTGAGTGCGAGCTGCCTCTCACACTTGATATTTGCATTCTGCTGCATTTAGCGTTACTTCTTAGCACAAAACTGCATCCTCGAGTCCATGTTAGATGCAAGGGTGCATTTTGAGCTAAGAAAATAGTGCTAAGTGCCAGGAGTCATTTGGAGAAAAATCCTACCCCAAGAGCACATTTAGCGAGTGCTAGCTGCTGCTCACTCTTGTTATTTGTGTTCTGTGGCATTTAACGCTATTTCTTAGCTGGGGTATTTTTGCACTAAGAAATAGCTATAAATGTCACACAACACAAATAGCGGTAAACAGAGAATCTCATGGAATTCTCAGGTAATGCCAGGTGATTATGCTACACAAAATATGCAAGTTATGCCCACCCCGTGTTATAAGCAGGGGCATTTTTTTGAGGGGGCATATATAACATACAATTATAAAGGGGTAACAGTGAGTTATGGGGATGTTTTTCACCTAAGGCTTCTGTGTGACATCATAGAAAACATGAACTTCACTGTCATTGCCTATTTGATGTCACTCAGTTCCCCTTCATGAAAACATCTTTGTAATTCACTGTTACCCATCTATGATTCTATATGCATATTTATATAGGCCCTGTTGAGGTGCTGAACCTCTTTGCAGACAGGTACCATGCTACTCTGTGCCAATCAGAATTTATTTGCGTGTGTTTCAAAGCAACCTGTTTAAAAGTTTCAGAAACAGTTAATTGCACTATTTTTATGCAGTTTAAGTCTCCAGACACAATCAAACCAATTTATTCTTGCATAATGACATTAGGACACAATGTGCTAAGGCATTTGATAGATAATGAAGAAAGTCATATGGCAGAATCAAAATAAGATAGTTCATCCAGAATTGAGAAAAAGCTCTTTAAATTCAAGGCAGATAAATTCAATGAGGCTAAGGGGCAACTTGTGCTAAAATGTTATGATCATCAACTTAGCAATGTTTGCCTATACTGATTGTAAACATTGCATTCAATTCAATTCAAAATTACTTTATTTGATTAATACAGTATTAATCATAAAAGTTACAGAGATACAACACAGATAAAAATTCTAAAAAACCAGTCAATTCATATCAGCAATTGGTCAATTTCCTTGTTCTCAGAGACGCACATAAGAATGAGGCGACGCTCAAACAGATTAGAGGATCAGACAACATTCGTAAAAATATAAGGCAGGGCGACATTGTCTAAAATCAAATTTACGTAAAAGAGGAATTAAAAACCTTTTACGGTGATTACAATAAAATTTACAGAAGAAGAAAATGTGCAAATCAGTTTGTAGGGAGAAATCATCGCATGGGCAACACAGAAGATCATTACTAGAATAAATACCAGCAGGGTAGCCCAGCATACATGGGATATAATTTAGACGAAATTGTAACAGAATAAATCTGTGCCGTCGGCTTGTAACAAACTCCAGATAGGAGGGTATCCCTTCAACCAGCAGTGGGCCCTCCAAGTATTCCCTTATAGTAGGTTTATTATAAAGTGGATTCGTTTTTGCATCATTAGCAAAGGCTAAAAAACGAGTTTTTAAAAATTGTTTTGAGACAGATACACAATTTCCCGGTGACTCAAACACGCTCCCAGAATCTAGAGTATATAAAGTATTTCTCACGTATTTTAACCATTGAATATTCTCTGAATGTTCCAAGGCTAAACAGTCAGTTATTATTTTTTGGGTGAGGGACACAGTATCTCTGGACCATACTGAGTGCCAGAGAAGAATAGGGGCTACCTTGATCTGATCGGTTATATAGGGGATATTTAGCTCTTGATGTAGTTTAAAATTGGAACAACTATTGGGAAGACTCAACATAGATTTCCAGAAACTATCCTCTATTATTTGTATATTTGTATATGCTTTACTTTAACATGGCCCCACACTCCAGCACCATATGCAGCTACTGCACTAGATTTAGCCCCATAGACCTTCCTTACAATAGCTGGGCTTCTTGTTCCCAATTTTTTCGAAAAGGAGCATATTGCATTTGTACTCTTTTCCAGCATCAACCCTCGATTCACCACCATATTCCCCCAAGATGCTGGATAGTCAAAGGTCACCCCTAAGTAGGAGAATAGGTCTGTCTGTACCACTTTACGATTTGAGATAAAAAAAGAAGGGGGCTTTTTTTGCTTTTTTCCTGCAATTAATACGAATGACTTAGATTCATTTGTATGAAGATCCAGACTTTCCATGAATTCTACATAATTATTCAACAGTTTCTGGAGTGATCTCCCCGTGCGCGCAATTAAAACTGCATCATCTGCATACAATAAAATTGGAATGCGCATCTTATTTATTCTGGGTACATCTATGGTTGATTCAAGCAGTCGAGACTCCACCCCATTGGTATAAAGTGAAAACAGAAATGGTGCGAGAACGCACCCTTGGCGAACGCCTCTCGTGACTGGGAACCATCTGGCGCACTCACCCTGTTTGCCATACCTTACGCAAGCTTCACTCCTCACATACAGTTGTCTTATGAAGGTAATTATTTCCTGATCTATCCCCATTTCCCTCATTATCTTCCATAGATGTGAGTGAGAAACACAGTCAAAGGCTGCGCTAAGGTCCATGATGGACAGTTAGAGGTTGCCTTGCTTAGCATGAGTGTACTTCGCTATAAGCAGACTCAGGTTCAAGCACTGATCTTGGGTACCTCTACCTTTTCTAAATCCATATTGTGCCGGGATTAGGGTGTTATTTGCCAAAGCCCATGCCCATGCCTCCAATCTATTTAGTAGCACTCTTCCCATAAGTTTAGCCGTGCTGTCAAGGAGGGAAATTGGCCTATAGTTTCTGGGGTCTAGTTTGTCCCCTTTTTTATGGATTGGGATTAAAACTGCTTTATGCCAAGAGGCCAGGGGTCCCTCTTTGGCTATGGCATTAAATGTGTTAGTGAGCAAAGGGCCCCAAAGATCTAGGCAGTCTTTGAAAAAATCTATTGGGGTTGCCATCTATGCCCAGTGCCTTATTACTGGAGCTAGGGCTGCCCCTATCTCCGTGTTACTAAAAGTAAGGGGGGTACTAAATGGTTGCTCAAGCTCTTCTCCCATCGCTTCGGGACCCATTCTCAAACTGTTAAACATTTTACTAAAATGCTCCACCCATGAGTCCTCATCCACATGTGTGTCCAAATTAGGATCGAAGCTTGATTTTAGAAATGGCGCATTAATCATTAACCAGAAATCCCTCGTATTGTTTGTAACTGTAGCTTTCAGTAATTTATCCCAAGCCTCTTCTTTCAGTATCTTTAACCTGTCCTTCCTGGCCTTAGAATAACTCTGCCGGGCCTGTTTCACCAGGGCTGGATTTCTTGGGACACACTTGAGGGATCGATGTAGATGGGAAAGTGCTTTAGTGCAGTTGTGATCAAACCATTTTGGTCCTAAGGTTTTATGTGACCCGCCACTTTTCGAAAGATTCTTTTTCACTTCTAGCAGAATAGCTTCGAAGGCCTCTATCGTGGGCTGTGGGTCCTGATTTGGATCCAAACATATTACTATTTCCTTCATTCTGCTCGATACAACCTGGGGAATAAGGACAGTCTTGTCAATACCCTCCCACTTAAGTGTTATTCCATTCTTTTTCGATATAACCGGCTTTATATGTGAGAGGTTGGGGCCATGAATACCTCGCCATTTCATATTCTAAGTTAAAGCCACATGGTCACTAAAACCCAAGGATTCAACATTTCTATTGCTAAGAGCACCTGCCAATGTGGCTGAGGCTATTATAAAATCAATTACTGTGCTATGTAGGGTAGAACAAAAAGTATCACACAGAAGGCCAGTAGATTCTGACCAGGGGTTCATAATCTCCAAATCTTTTACAACAATAAGTTTGTTTAGGGCATTGCCATATTGGTTGTGAACAAAATGTACGTTACCACCTCCATCCTCAACTTTCAAGCCACAGGTGGAGGTTGATAGCAGAGGACAGAGGTGCACATTAAAGTCGCCTACCCACAGAACTGTCGGGTCTCTGTTACATGAACCAACTAACCTATTCATATTTTCCTCCACTGTAGCAGCAACTTTGTACATTTCACTCCCAAATAGATTATTATAGAAATTAATCAATAATATGGTGTTGTCATCCGGACCTTTAAGGAGTAAAATGTTAAAATATTGACATTCATTAAAAAAAGTTAAAACCTCAAACCGCAAGGTGTTCTTTAAGAATGTCACAATCCCACTGTTCGCCCTTCCGGCCGGTGAGGCAATAGCAGGGGTACAATATGACCTATAGCCATCTATATTAACAGGACCCACTACCCAAGTCTCTTGCAGACACACTAAGTCAAAAGAA
This sequence comes from Calotriton arnoldi, assembly GCA_963921515.1. Lineage (NCBI taxonomy): Eukaryota > Metazoa > Chordata > Amphibia > Caudata > Salamandridae > Calotriton > Calotriton arnoldi. Next base: position 1,492,415 of record CAWUFW010002580.1, read on the forward strand.
GAGATATATTTTAACCAATCAGGGTCCATCAATTTCTGCCCCAGGCCTGCAATGTTCCATGAAATGGGTTTGAAGGTATCCATGTCCTTCCAGGAGGCACAACGTCTGCCTGACCCACCCGAAGGTCACATTGTGCAGCATTCGGTGGTTCCACCCTGGTACACCGTCAATCACAGGCCTCCATATCCGTCAATGGTAAAAAACGATTTGCAGTTGGTAGTGCAGGGATAGTATTTCCTTTGTACTGTAAGAGTGGTTGAGTCTCGTATCTAAAGAGAGGAGGCTCCTGGGGCCTGTTGCCAACGGTTCCTTGTTGGTGCAACAATGGTTTATAAAAGAAACCAAGGGGTAGTGCAAATATTTGTGTTGTTGCTGATGGGTTATTAGGTAATAGTTGTAATAGCTTTTCGGCCATAGCCGGAGATTTCAAGGTTATAACCACACAGTCCCCTGGGATAGATTTAGCTTGCCTTCCCAACCAAGAGACTCTGCGGGCCATTAAGATATTACAGAGACCCTCTGCCCGACCATTCGTAGTTTTGTGAAGCCAGTGACGGGCTTTATGAGTTAGTTGGATTGTAGATTCTACTTGGTCATTTCGTAAAGTTGGAATATTTGCTAAAATAACTACATAAGGGGAGACAGCTGGAGGGAGATCTAGCCTACAACCCTCCTCTAAACTATCTGAGCGGTTGGGGTTTTCTCTAACCTTATGGCTGAGGGCTCCTGTTCCAGACCCCTTATCTCCGAGTGGGGATTAGACTCTGGCGTTAGACCTGGGCCTAGGACCACAGATGATACCGGGGGGGATAAACAACATTATGCCGAGAAGAGAACGGGACTACGGGAGTGCCACCATGGGCTTGCCGTGCCACTATCTGGGAGTTTGTACTAGTGCTTGCCGTTACACTACGATCACTTTCTGCAGAGTTTTTCAGCTGCCCTTGGGGGATGTCCCTAGTCCCACCCTCACAAGATGGCATAATTCTTGGGGGTGCTATCTCCTTTATTGCTTTTTCAATATACTCTAACCGCAGAATTATGGGGGCTAATAGCTCTTTAAATTTATCTACAAAGTCTTCCATATTCAAGCCCTTAGGTAGAACAACTATCGGTTGTTGTTGTAAATTCTCCCTGTTATCGCCTGTTACACTTTCTGAGGCAATTGTACCTCTCCTGGGTCTCTTGGGGTTGTTTATGGGTGGATTTCTAGCTGGACCCCTCTTTCCTTTTTGCAGTGGTGCCGCAACTGATGGAATCAGTGGAGTCAGTGTCTCTGGTAGGGGGGTAAAACTAGTCGTGGCAGGACTAGTGGAGATAGAGATGCTTAATGTGCCCAGGGTTGTCCCTGGAGAATTGGGCATCTGCCCTTCGCAGGTCAAACCTGGGGGCATATCCTTGTTTGTGACAATATCCCCCCCCCCCCAATGATAGTCTCCTCTCAGCACGGTCAATCTCTAAAGCTATTGCGGAAGAGGCTTTAGCTAAAAAAGTGTCTAAACAGGTGAAGTTTACCTTCTCCGTTGACGTGTGCGCAGCTTTCCTCCTCCCCCTGCCTTCAGCAGTCTTCTTCCCTGTGTTTTTAGCCATTGATTCAGCAAAACATTAGAGGGTGGGGGTGGGCCCAGCCCAGCCTCCGACGGGCTCCGACGGGCCCGCCCTTGGCCCAGGCTTTGCCCGGGAGCGGCCCGGGCGCATCCCCGCGTGCGTCCCGCGCCGCGGGCCGGTGTCCTCCTTAAGTGGCGCGTCTGCGCGCTAAGGCTGGCGGGAGTTGTGGTCCTCCTGGACCAAGGAAACGGGGCGGCATGAAACAGTGGGAGCCCACCAGCAATGCGGCTGCACCCGCCGCGGGCCGGCATCCTCCTTAAGTGGCACATCTGCGCGCTAAGGCTGGCGGGAGTTGTGGTCCTCCTGGACCAAGGAAACGGGGAGGCAGGAAACAGCGGGGGCCCAACAGCAATGCGGCTGCACCCACCGCGGGCCGGCGTCCTCCTTAAGTGGCGCGTCTGCGCGCTAAGGCTGGTGGGAGTTGTGGTCCTCCTGGACCAAGGAAACGGAGAGGCAGGAAACAGCGGGGGCCCAACAGCAATGCGGCTGCACCCGGCACGGGCCGGCGTCCTCCCTAAGTGGCGAATCCGCTCGCTAAGGCTGGCGGGAATTGTGGTCCTCCTGGACCAAGGAAATGGGGAGGCAGGAAACAGCGGGGGCCCAACAGCAATGCGGCTGCACCCGCCACAGGCCGGCGTCCTCCTTAAGTGACGTGTCCGCGCGCCAAGGCTGGCGGGAGTTGTGGTCCTCCTGGACCAAGGAAACGGGGAGGCAGGAAACAGCGGGGGCCCAACAGCAATGCGGCTGTCAATGAGATAACACCAACACTCAGAATAATGTTTTGTCTCAAATACCTCATTATAGGTACTTCACTTGTCCTTGATACATATCTTATCAAATGGGAATGCATAGCTGTCATATGCTTACTCCACCTTTTAACTGGACATAAATGGAGATTGATTCAGCACTGGGACAATCTGGTTGGCTAGAAATATTAGTATCTAATCATTGTATATTTATGTTTTCAATTATTCTAACAAACTACTGACACATCAAAGGAGCACGACTGACTGTGGCTAACTAGAAAATCATATGAAATAGGTACAACCAGAAGTCCCTACTTCTTGGGAAATTCTTGGACAAATATGCAAATCTTGACTGTCTTTCAATGAGAGGTGAAATAAATCAACGTTACCGCATTTAAGATGTCTCCTAAATCAAGCAATAGAAGAAACCACTCAGCACCAACATATAACCATTCATAGTATTGAAGGAGACAGCAAATTGCTTTTAGGTGGGCAACAGTTTTATGAACTGTTAGAAATTGGGTACTGGTTGGCAGAGGTTTGCACCTTGTGCAAGTAGGGACCACAATCCTAGTCAGGGTACGCTAGATATACACTTTAAATTATCCTGTGCTCACCCTCTGGCAGCTTGGCACAGAGCAGGCAGGCTTAATTTAAGAGGCAATGTTTAAAGTATTTGTGCAATACACACACACACACACACAATGAAAACACCATAAAAAGACTATAGACAGGTTTAGAAACATAGAGTTTGACTGAGTAAATCAAGACTAAAATGACAAAAATCCAATGAGCAGAACCGGAGTTATGAATTTTAAAAGAGTAAACCAAAAATAGTGTTTAGAAGTCAACAGTGCTAAAAGTTTACATGAGGACGCGCTAGACAAGGATAAATTAAAAGGTCAGGCCAACTACGATCGAGGGCTGGCCCGCTACAGGACTGAGACAGGTCCCGCTGACAAAGTACCTTGGATGGAGCAAAGCGTCGACGTTGAAGGCTCAAAGCGAGGAGTCGCCGCATCTTCGTCAATCCGTTGATGGAGGCGAGTGTCAGCACCGATCCGTGCAATCGATGGAAGCTTCGGTGTCAAACCCGTTTGCCATGCTGTCTGTTGGCGTCGAGCTGCACCGGCTGTAGAATTTCTGTTGTCGAGCAGCCACTGCTTCAGTGTTGAAGGTGATGCATCAGTTCTGATCAGCGCAAATCCACCACTGCGTCAATGTTGATGTGGAAAAAGCTGCAAGAACCCACTTCTAAGGCCAGGATTGGAGGGACACCTCAGGCAAGGGTAGGACTCACAGATGGCACAGTCCAGCAGCACCAGAAAGATTGTAGGGAGTTTTTTGTGTCCATGAGACTTCAGAAAACAGGAGGCAAGCCAGCAAGCCCTTGGAGTCACTCTGAGTTCAAGTGAGATGGATATAGTCCTTGTCCTTGTCAGGGCAGCGATAAGCAGGCTGCAGGGCAGCTCAGCAAAGCAGAGAATCAGTTCCTCAAAACAGTCAATCAAGGCAAAGTGGCAATGCTTATAGCACAGCAGTCATTACTCCAGCAGAGTTCTTCCCAGATCCAATAGTGTACTGATTTGATGGGGTCCGCGCCCCAGTACTCATACCCAAATGTGCCTTTGAAGTGGGGGGTGACTTCAAAGCAGCTCCTTAAAGGGCACAGGTTCCCTTTCATCCCAGCCCTGCCTACCTCGCTATGTGTGGGGGGGCAATCAGTCTCTTGCATGGGGACAGAACACAGCCTGTTCAGATGTAACTGTGACCTCCCTCTCTCCCTTCCTGCCCAGGAAGGCTATCAGAATGCAGATGAGTCCTCTCTCACACCCACCCTTTCTGTGTTTGTGGCTGTCTAGAGTGAATGCACGAGGTGTAGCTGTCACCCAGCCCAGACATGTATTGGAGACAGGCTGCAGGCACACAGAGCAAATTTATGAACAGAGAAATGTCCACTTTGTAAAAGAGGCATTTCTAAAATATTAATGTCAAGTTCAACTTTACCACTAAAGAGGATTTATGATTACCATTCCAAAGATATGAAACATGATTTAACTACTCCTTTCTAATCAGCTTTAAAGAGTTTTAAGGAATTCCCAATGCTAGCCCATGAGAGGTGCAGGCCTCACAGGAGTGAAAAACAAATGTATGGCACTACCAGGAAATGTAAAACTTAAAACTACATGTCCTACCTTCTACTTACACAGCATCCTGCCCTTAGGCCTACCTAGGGCCGTCCTTAAAGGTGACCTATGTGTAACAAAAGGTAAGTTTAAGGCTGGGCAAGTGTTTTTAAATGGCAAGTCTAAGTGGCCGTAAACTGAACACACAGGCCTTGCAACAGCAGGTCTGAGACAGGTTTGAAAGGCTACTTATGTGGGTGGCACAACCAGTGCTGCATGCTCACTAGTAACATTTAGATTATAGGCCCTGGGTATATGATATAACATTTTACAAGGGACTTACAGGTAAACAAAATATGCCAATCAGGTATACACACAGGTGCAGGTATTTATTCTTCTCCACTAAAATTGCTAACTCTTCTAGCTGAATGAGATCGTTAAGATTTTCAAAGGAATCACAGAGCCCCCTACTGTCAGCTTCATTCCCAATGCCTCTGCTAAATGCAGCAACGATCTGGCATTCTTCTTTCTGAAGAAAATCATGGATATGTATTCTTCTTTCCCTGATACACCTACTTTGGCTGTTTTCTCTTGTAATGAATCCTCTCCATATCATCAAGAGGGCCTTCTCACGTTTTTCCCAAATCTTACAAAACACTGTAGAAGATCTCCAAATACAATAAAATCAGGTTCTCCTTTAGATCCGTCCCCTCTCCATATTCTATGCCAGGGATCGGAAGGTATTGCCCCAGTGGTATTAGACCTGCTAAATCTTTCCCTCTCTGATAGGCAGGTCGCAATCAGTGGAAGCATGCTATAGTTAAGCCATTTTTAAAGAAATCCAACCTTGACCCCCTCTGCCTGAGTAACTATAAGCCAATTTCCTTGTCACATGGAGACTCCAGGCATTTAGAAAAACATGTCAACAAAAATCTTTCCGCCTTCCTAGAATCTAAGGAAGTCCTTTATCCTACCCAAATCTGTTTTTGACCTCAACACAGCACCGAAACGGTGCTGCTGGCAGTGGTTGAGAAAATTAGGCATCTTCTGGATCAAGGAGGATCTGCAGCCATCACCCTCTTAGACCTTAGTGCTGCCTTCCATACTGTGGACCACCCAACCCCTATTCAGAGAATGCCCAAGGCCAGTATAGAGGGCAGAGCTCTAAATTGGCTCTCCTCCTTTTTGGAGAAATTAACTTTCCAGGTCTTGGACCAGTCCTGCTACTCAGCCAGTTTCCCACTCAGTTGCGGGGTTCCGCAGGCCTCCTCCCTGAGCCTCACCCTTTTTAATCTTTATATGCTCCCCTTGCCAAGATTGTGGGCTCATTGAGGTTGTCATTGGTTTCTTACACTGATGGCACCCAGTTAGTTATGCCAATTTCCCCTGACCCCAGCTCTAGTCACTTATCTCTGATTCCCTGCCTTCAGGAAGTAGCCATCTAGATGGCCGGCTCTAAACTAAAACTCAACGAGGACAAAACTTACATTATGCTGCTGGGCAACAACTTCTGCAGCAATGTCCCTACCCCCCTACCCGACTGCTTGAGCAAGTTGCCTACCCCTAAAAGCTTGATAAGAGCCTTGGGATGTAGTTGGTCTTTCGATGGACCACCAAGCCAAAAAACTTGCTGCCAGTTGTTGCGGCACCCTGAGACTGTTGAGGAAGGTTCTAAACCTTCTCCCTTTCAAAGCCAAAGGAGTGATCACACAGGTCCTTGTGCTATCACGGCTTGACTACAGGATCTTGGCTCACCCCGTTAGATTGTCAGAAGGTTGCAGTCCGTGCAGAATGCTGCTACACAACTTCTGATGAACATCCCTAAACATTAGTCTGCTACGAAGGCTCTTAGAGAGTCCATTGGCTCTGAGTGGAACTCCGAGTTCAGTTCAAGACCCTATGTATCATGCATAGGACAATTAATAAAATAGGCCCCTCACTGTTAAGAACTTTAGCCTCCCCATACTTGCCTGGGAGGCCTCTCAGATCCTCCTCCCTCAATTTACCGAAGGTCCCAAAGATCTGTAGGTCACGATGTTGTGGCTGTTCCACTTTCTTTCTGGTGCCTAAGATCTGGAATTCCCTATCTCTTAGACTGTGCCTACTGAAGTCTGAACTTCCCTTTTGAAAAGCCTTGAAGACCTGGCTGTTTAGTGAATAACTCCCTACAGCTACCATCACTCAATGTCTGTTTAGAGCACTGGGAGGCCTCCGGGTAGGCATGTGCTACATAAAAATTACAGATTAGAATAGACCACAAATGTCACCATGTTTTAGGGGAGAAGCGCATGCACTTTAGCACTGGTTAGCAGTAGTAAAGTGCTCAGAGTCCTAAGGCCAACAAATGCATACAGCAAAAAGTGGAGGTAAGCAAGCAAAAACTTGGGGGAAGACCACCCTAAGGATGACAGGACTAACATAGACTCTCACTATTTGTGTGAAGCAGAGGTTCCTTTGTCCACACGTTTTAGCTTGTCTGAGTTACACTCACTTCCATGCTTACTAAAAGGCTCCAAAAATAGCTTCATTTACTTCATGAGCTCCATTTGTCTTGAATTCATGACTTGCCCTTATTTATCCTGGTTTCCTAGAGTTCAAACCTGTTACTACTCAAGCCCTAAAAGCCTTGAGGATTCTTAATACCTCAGTTGTGTACCCATTCTAGTTTCACCTCTAATAATCTGTCTCACTGCTCAATACATTTTAAGAAGATCGGGTCACCTGTGGCTACCCTGCAACAAGGTGCTATGAGCCTTTCTCTGTTGGGCTCGTTCTTCATTGCTTTCTGAATTATTCCCAAAATTCCTGCATATTATATTTCACCAACCATAGACTTGTTAACTCCTTTTTGGCAAATGTTAATCTTGAAGCTTCTTTGAAAAATGATTTACACCCTGTTGTCCCTTTGAGTTTTCAATTGATGTACATGAAAAAGTATTGCTCACTTAGGTTTCTCAACCTCTCTTTACTCCTTAAAATTGTCTTCTGAAAGTACCTACATTACAGCTGCTGCAAGACAACAACATTCATTTGCTGCATTCTAAATGTGCCCTTTCCCTGCAAACACAGAATCCAAGCCCAAACAGCCACACTCCTTAAACCAATATATGTTTCCACTCCCATGTTCTAGTCCATAATACAAACTCTCTGAGAAAGACAAGGTCTGTCAGTCACAAAATAAAGTAAGGAAAGACAATGTAGCAACAGTGACCACAAGTGACCACACACCGGTTTGCATTTAGTTGAATCTGAATCTTTTCAAGTTCAGTTTTAGGGAACATAGCTGGCCAGACACACTATTGCCTCCAGGCGAAAATTAGGCAAGCTGATTTGTTTCAAAGTAAAGTTTCACTATAGAAAAAGTTAAAGGCTGTTGATTAGTCAGCGTTTGTTATTTGTCATGTATAAAAACAACATAAGTCAATCATACTTTCTTATCTTTTTCTAATGTTGTGTGGAACAATCGTATGTAAGCACAACAGTTCATCTTCATAAATAAATACAAAAGCCAATCTGTGTTTGGTCCTTTGGACTTTTTCAAGGCTTTATGCCTTGGGTTGCAAATGGAGTTGAGTCATACGTTCCTCAGCTTGGTCCAGTAGTGGGGGACAATATGTTAATGCTTTACCTATTACTTAGATGCAAAGAAAAGTCTTGCATCTGTTACCAGGGTAGGAATTTGAAGCAAACACACCAAACGCCTGTGGGAATGAGGGAAGAGGTTTCCAAAGAAATAAAAATACATTTTCAAAATAATATGTGCAAATGTGAGACAGGTTATTTACCTACTGAGCAAAGCATCTGGCCAAGAATGCGCTTTACAAAGCCAGATGGCATTTGAAGTGGCTAGTGCTGCGGGTATGTATTCTACTCACAAAGTGCTGCGGGTCATGTATTCTACTCACAAAGTGCTGCGGGTCATGTATTCTATTTAGAAAGTGCTGAGGGTCATGTATTCTATTTAGAAAGTGCTGGGGTCATGTATCCTATTTACAAAGCATCACTTACAATACTGTTTACTATCACATGAAATGAACCAGTATGGTTCACTGTAATGTGCGAGCACATCTGTTCAGAGTAGATAGAGTGTAGTGATTAGGTCAGGGTGGGATACCTTGAAAGGTGTTAATAAACGTTTGCGAGACACCGTTCTCTCCTGGGCACAATGAGAAATGTACTACAGTTTGTATCTAAGGTAGAGCTCTGGAGGGAACACCCAAACACTGGTGCGTGTGCAGCGGAAGTGATACCTCGTGGGAACAGAAAGGTTTTCCTCTCCGAGAGAAAAGTTTCAATGTGTATTTGCACAATTGGGTTACATATGCACATGCATTAATGTATACCATGCACATTTACATGTGTACATGGTAATGTATGTGAGAATCTGCAATTCACAAAATGATTCCACAACTACTATCGTAAATCTGCAACTGTCACATAGTCCCAGGAGGACGTTTGTAATTATTTGAGAATTTCATAGAAGGAAACGTATATAGTGAATCACCAGCTACATTTTCCTGAAATGAGCCCTACGAGTAGAAAAGAGCTAGTGGCCTTGGAGATACACAGAAAGTTGTTTCTTTTTCGAGAGAGCTCCAGTGGATTTTTCTAAATTCCATAAAAGTGAGAATTATATTTCAAGCAAACGAGGAATGTATGGGGACATATTTCTGAGTTTTGTTTAAATAGTTTTCATAAAAGAAACGAAAAATAGCATTTGAAATCAGTTTTTTAATCCACGTATCACCCTGCAAAAGTGAATGCCTGGAAAACTGAATAAAGTTAAATCAATTGCTACGCTAATTCTTTCTTGCTTTGCGTGCTGGTCCATGAAAGAAATCATAAAGTATCCAACATTTTCTTGCTTAGGTTTTTTCACATGTGTGTTCTCGTTTGAATATTTAATGTTGATAGATTATCAATGCATTGTTCTTTTAACGAATACCAGTGTAAGTTCGAGAAATGCCTGTTTTTCATTCACACTCACATGTGTTTAATTGTTTGAGATACTCGGGAAATGCTCAATAATGAATAATTGGGACATTTTTATGATGCTACTGTAACTCATGACTCATGATGCGTTTCTCTTCTCTTGTTTTCCAGGGAAGGATGAATATATTGCAACCTTCAAAGGGTCAGAATTCTTCTGCTATGATTTGTCCCAGAACCCTATTCAAAGCAGCAGCGATGAAATCACACTTTCATTTAAAACTCTTCAGAGAAATGGACTAATGCTTCACACAGGAAAATCAGCTGATTATGTCAATCTGGCACTGAAAAACGGAGCAGTCTCGCTGGTCATTAATTTGGGGTCAGGGGCCTTTGAGGCCCTGGTGGAACCTGTGAATGGAAAATTTAATGACAATGCCTGGCACGATGTGAAGGTCACCAGAAATCTGCGTCAGGTAACAGTACAATGGATGGAAAAATAACATGTTGTTTTTAATGCCTATAAGCACAGCAACTTGAAATCCGAACGAAAGCCGCCATTTTCTAGTGGAACTTTCATACCTCTGGATTCATGTGTCTGCCAACCTTGAGCAGGGGCATATCTAGAAAGTAATGTGGGTCTAGAGGCTCTTAAAATAGCTCTGCATATATTACTGTCATCCCTTTAAAGATAGTACTCTGAAATAGGAGGCAGTCCATTTTTGGCACACCAAGGTCTCTTCCTGTCATCGTTAAAAGGCTTTGATTGTGACTATTCTAAAGTCACAGCATAGGTACATCATGGGACTCAACAAATGCACATCTTCCTATTGAAAACACGCTCGGCGCGTCAGCTAAGGTCTTTTCATAAAACCCATCATTCTGCCAATTGTAATGCAAAACAATTCTGGAAAATTGAATGACATCCTTCAAAATGGTAGCCTTTAATAAAATAGTTTTCTTAAACACATTTTGCTAAAATTTCTTAGCCAACCAGTTTTTTGCATCCCTTCAACCTCCTTAATACCATAGAACAATTTCAACAATGTATTTTAGGGCACAAAACTAAAATCTGACATACCATGCCTTCACATTTTAAAAAGTTAAAAAGAAAATAATCATTCCAAAGCTGAAAAAAGTGTCAATTATTAACGTATTAAGATATATTGATTTGATTGTTTGTTTAAATAAAGGATCAAGGCTTTGAAAGCTGGAGAGACGCATAAGGGTTTGCGGCTATTGCGTGTGTATGTGCATAGTTACTCATACTTTCTTTTAAAAAATGAACACAGATGACAATATAAAAATGAATGTAATAAAAAGATGTTAGAGAGGTTTAAAATTAAAAGAAGATGTTTCTCCCAAACAAGTAGATGCTTTGGAATCAAAAGATGTTTAGGAAAACGATTTTATGATTTGGAACCATATGAAACATGTATTTCATGTATTTGAGAATTATGCATTTCTCCAAATACAATTCGATAATAAAAATATTACTTTGCATAAAGTAATCTAGGTGTTATTTCCATAGCTACATGCTTATAAACACATGGTGTATAAAAAAATTGCAAAGTTTTTCTTGGAGCTCTAAGTTCAATGAATGCAAATTTTACATTGTTTGCATACCCCTGCACACAGGTGGTGAGTATATTTCTAAACACCCACACTTAGAAAGCTAAGGGAACACGAGCAAAGGAATATCAAGTAACCTATCAAAGTTTTGATAAGATACTTAGAACTTGATTTCTTGGATGAAGAATCAGCTATGTAGCTGCTACACCACAAAACCTCCAAAATATATTTTCACAAATCGACCATGTGCTCGATTTTAAAATCTACTTATTCATGAATTGTATTTATATCTACCCTCTACTTGTACTTGCATTCTTTACATAATAACTAACGATTACCTAGTTAATTATGCAGGTTGACACTACATTCATAACTAAGACAAAAAATTAGAACACATATGGTTGAAAATCTTAACACTAGCAAAGGTGTTGGAAACAAGGAACAAAGGAAGCAGCTGAAGGTTGCCACTAGGTACCGTACGTGCCATGCAATCTTAAAACTTGACATAAAGTGATATTTTTTGTTTTATTATGAACAAATATTCTGAGTTGTCAGGAATATGAAACTGAAGCCAGATAAATTTCACCTGAAAAAGAAGGTCCAGAATATAAAATCATCCGCCCTTTGGAATCAGAATTGAAAGTAAAATCAGCCAGATAGTAAACATAAACAGCTCAATCAAGCGAGATGCTCTTTGTCCCTTATTCTACCTGTAAAAATGGTTTATTGGGGTTCTCTCACTCCTTGGCTATGTGTTTTTGAGGTTGCCACACCAAAGGTCAACCTTGCCCACTACCTGGATATAACAAAAATTTCATCGCAAAAGCTAATTACCCTCTGTGTGTTCTCTTCAGGTTTACTGTTTGCCCAACACTCATTCATCAAATGCAATGGACAAAACATGTCTCTCAATAATAATTTACAGAGAACACACTTTTATCAGCATTTTACATATTAATAGAACAAATGGATGCACAAGGGCTAATTTTATAACCTATTTACAAATTAAAAGGTCATGGGATACACCAACTGTTTTTGCTACAAAATAATTTCAATGAGTCAGAATAACCCACCGCTCACTGTCTTGTAAAGAGACTAGAGTGAGTTTGAAATGGAGACATAGATGTCTAGAAGACCGGGCAGCCATTAAGAGCTCTTTAAAAGCTGCCAATTGCCACTGTTTTGGTGCTCCTTTGTTGAGAATTAGGTCTCTTACACTCACCTGCTCTCTTTCCCCAAGGTTGGATATTCAGTTGTCTCTGGGGTGCTTCTGTGGAGGAGAGGAGCGCTGTGTAACTTAAGCGACTCTGCTTTGACCCAGTCAAGGGCCATCTGCAAATAAAAATTTGGCACTGTTTAAACCCTCTTTACAATGGCGGTGCTGCATTATAATTCACAACAAGTCTTGAGTAAGATTGAATGTGAAAAGCCATTTCACTGCAGCTGGAAGAAGAGTGCTGCAAAATATCTGGAAGCTCCATATAGCAATTTATTTATTAATTTTGTTTAGTCGATGAACTGGCTCTGACAGTAACTTAATAAAATACTCCAAGAAAAAATGATATACAAAAGACACTGGGTACTGTATAAATGACTTGAATGGAGACATGAAAAAACACCTCCATATGGACTCCCTAAGGGCAATGAAGTACAAGATTTTGGGGATGTCAATGAGATATGTGGCCCAATTCACAAACTCATTTTTGCTGTTCACCTGCTTGTACAGCAGAAATTGGCTCCATTTACGTCTGTCAGGGATACACAAATGGATATCTAGAATGTATGAAAACATTTATTACTGCTTAATTGTACACCATGCTATTTATAATTACACAGTAGCACATGCCATGCAAAGGGTGTTGAGTAGGGCTGAACAATGAGTGGTTGGACTTGAGAGTTTTCTAAATAGCCACTCCGTAAACTCCTGGAAATTCCCAAACTAATCTCTAATGCTTTCCCACCCAGAAAATTGTCAGCTATTTGCTGCAACATTGGCAGGAGTGAACCCTCTTCCAGGGTATGAAGAGCAATGGAGCCCCCAACACTTCCTGGGTGTATAGAAAAACGGGCTTATTCATGGATGTGTTTGTTTCTACAAATAGAAAATAAAAGACAAAAAAAAAAAAGATTGTATCCTAGTTACAATTTCTCACTGGGGATCTAGCAATTTTCTATGATATTGCCAGTTGTAAATAATAAAAAACTACAATGCCACAGCTTTTCATTTATCCTACTGTCAATGTTTGCAATCCCCCCAAAAGCTTTCTTATGTGCACCTGCTCAAATGATTACTTTAGCAGATTTTCTGCTTTTTTGTAAATTAGGCCCAGGGTGTTCCTACTCTTTGAACACATGGTAAAGTAGGTTCTCATCGAGGTACAGCCAATTCTGGCAAAAAAATAATAGATTGCAAACTCCTTGAGTTCACTTTTATTCTGTGTTCATGTGTTTCAAGTTTTCATTAGCAAATAATTACGTATTTAACTGGTCTTTCTGTTCGACTGATTTGAATTCTACAGAGGATAAAATCCAGGCCACCTTACATAGCTTAGCTACAGTGTAATCTTATGTCCGGGGTCAAGGGATTCACACATGAAGCCATTGAACACAAAATGAGTACTTTAAAGAAAACCTTTTATACTGTACCGGCCTCCTCTTGCAGGGGATCTGTATGCCTCCAAAGCCTTCCAAACCTACAAAAGTATCTAAGAGGAATAAGACCTCGCTATGAGACTGGGTGGTTTGTCATGGAACAAAATTACAGATATAAATCAATTTACATCCAAATGGAAAATTGTGAAACATATCAGTTAAGACAATAGAGTGTCACAATCCCTAAACCACCTATTCATTCACTGAAATAATACATTAGATTGTTTTACATGTATCAGAAGCAAAAGAACTTTAAGGGGGAATAAAAGCAAATCCTAAAACACTGACTTCATTTATATTGATATCACTGTTCAATAATTTAAGATTATTGTAACCCTGCATGCCTCTGACTTATACTAAATATTTTGTCTTTTTAAATAAATGCAGCTGACATGAAGGTTCTTGCTGCGGTTTACCTGTTCAGTGACTAACCTAACCTCTTCTTTCCCTTCTCTGTGTCCTTATAATACAAGTTTCAAACGCTGAGGGTTACGGGTAAGGAGCCGTTCCCTAACTTCATAGCTTTAAATGAAACTTACAGTGTTAGAAAAGTGTTTGTTTCAAAATCAAAACATAAAGGAGCCACTTAATGAAAGGATTATTTACTTAATATGTGATATTAATTTAGCTGTATATCTTTTAGCCTGTTAATGTTATATTTAGATAAAATATTTTTATTACATTGAATCAGTCTCCTAAATATTCTGTATTACTGTATTTTTAAAACACTAATCCTAACATTTTAGAGAGGAAATTGTTTGAATAAGCAAATTAGCTATTTTTAACCACATCCCCGTTTTACCATACAAATGCTCCCGAAGGTCCACTTTCTAGATTTGCCTTTGCTCATGCAATCGGCTCAGATTTGGTGAACTAGAATATACAGGAGCTCTACATATGTGTTTATGTCTTCATCACGGATGCGGGCATAGCGAAAGCTGCCAGGGCATGCTTGACAGGGCAGGAGCAGAGATCCATTAAACTTATTCAGTGTGTCAGGGTCGTTTTGCTCTTTTTAGCTGCCGTAAACTGAGCCCCCAAGTTCTATCTATATCAAAAAAGGAAGTTTTGTGTTTGAAAAGGATTCCTTCTTTGCTGTAAATTTATTAGTAGGGGACGCTCACAGATTTCTATAAAATTTGTCCAGGGAAAGTTGGGGCTCCACTGTCAGGACTGGTGAGCTGAGGAGCTTCAGGCGTGTAGACACCTTCAGCCATTTTAGATGTCTACCAGTTACAACCAGCTTAGGAAGATAAGGGTTAATGTGACTGTGTGTCTGTTTTTGTTCAGTACAGAGCTGATAAGTTATGCAAAATATTTGCAGGACAAACACTTCTGCTGTTACCTCAGTGGAGGCCTCTTTGTTAGTCTGCTTTTTTTCTTGTAAACTTATTTTGCCCTTTTTATATGTTACTAACATGCTTAATAACTAACATGTCATTCATGGAATGTTTCATTCTACTAACCGTTACCTGAATCAAAGTAATGTACTAACATGGTAGAAACCATCATATTTTTAGAGTAACAATCGTTATTTTGTACACAGTTTTTAATTTCCTTTTTCCCCCCTTCTCCACAAAGCACTCAGGCATTGGACACGCTATGGTAAACAAACTACATTGTTCGGTAGATATCATTCTAATTGTTTCTTATTTTGGGTTTGCCGTGTGTTTTCTTTCTTTTAACTGTAGACATCATTGACAAAAGAGGAACTGCGGTTGGTACTCTTCTGCTTACTTTCAACTCCTATTCATCTGTTGTTGGCCTCCTTATTTAACCTGTTCCTGTCCAATTATGCTTTTTTTTTAATTCACATGTAGGGGCATCGTTAACGTCCAAACGTTTGCATCAAGCTGTGGTTAACACGGATACGGCTAAATTGTGGCTGGCCTGAGTGCTCACTGGCTCGGCCAGTTCTAACCCATTCATAACGCATGGCATGGATGACCGCATTGGGAATGACGCTTCATTCATTCATTCATCCTTACTCCATCACAAGCCATTCGGTTCCTCCTCTCCATTTCCTTTTTGTTCTTATCTGTGCGGTGTGGCTTATGCACATTGCAGTGTGTTTCACAAGTGTGTTGATTAGTTTTTCTTACATTTTCCTTTTTTGCATGGTGTTAGACTTCTGCATGCTACAAAGCGGCTGCTCACCTTGTGTCATGTGCAATCAGTGACTGTGCTTAGAGTGCCTGCGCTTCTTTTATGTTAGTTAGGTGCATGTGGTTTTTTATGAGTCTTTGACAGACTACCTAACCTACTAATATTTACATCAGCTAAACTAACCTAGGAAACATTCTACTAACACCATTTTTGTGTCTGCTAAATAACTGTTCAGTTGCTGTAGGGACAACGCTGACACTAATTCAATAATCAGACAACAGCTGAAATAGTATAGCGCTATCAGGGGCAGTCAAATCATAGATACCAAGACCAAACATGAAACAGACATGAAAATGGGCTTCCACCATAGGTCTCAAAATCAGGCACAACCCAGAAGTGCAGTATTTAGGTCTGAGTATAGCGTGTCCTTTCCCTGTGCTTTGTTATTTAGGTGACAATTTCAGTGGATGGAATACTGACCACAACAGGCTACACGCAAGAAGACTACACCATGCTGGGATCAGACGACTTTTTCTATGTTGGAGGCAGTCCCAGTACAGCAGACCTCCCAGGGTCACCAGTCAGTAACAACTTCATGGGCTGCCTCAAAGAGGTAATTTACTTATCTTATAAGTCAATACTGACAAGTGTTTACATCGTGGTTTAATACTAGCTATTTCAATACATTTGGGCTGTTTGTTTTGGCAATCATTGCTCTAAAAGCAAAGATAATAGAATAAGATTAAACCTCAACAAATTGGAAATATCCACTTTACAAAACATTCTACGGCATTACACAACTTTCTGCAATTTATGGACATTTCTTAAAATAAGAACGTGATCTCTATAATTCTTAAGTAAGTTGGAGTCAAATTCTTAAGAGTGTTGAGTACCTGATAAATGTTTGCCTTTGTAGGAATTGTTTAGAATATCTGTGACCAAAATATGTACAATGTAGCTAACATTTCTGGACGTGATCTTGAATCTTGAGCAGAAAGGTAGAAATTTGACAAACAGACTATCTTTAATGTCATTGTGAAGTCTTCAAAAATGAAAGTGTTTATTTTATTTGTTATCAGTAAAACAGGATTATGCTGAGAAATGAGTCAGAAACTGGATTTAATCAAAAGGCACCACTAGGGAGACAGGGTGGTGACAAATGATCATATGATTGAGTTGTTAGCATTTTCGTAACATTATTTGCAAACAAATTTATCAACTCTTTTAAAATAAATTTGCCTCTGTTCACTCAGCTTTTCAGTCAGGTAGTGAAGAACCTTAAGTAATTCTTGAGGTATGAAGTCGAAATACTTCAATTCATGGTGCTATGTACAAAGGAACAAGGTGTGCACATGGATACACAGGCTGTGGGGCATATTCACAAAGATTTGTCACAACTCAACACAGCAAGACAACTTACTGTGCTGCATCAAATGAGAGAGCAGGAATGCACCATATCTACTAAGATATGGCACATTACTACTCTCTCCATGGCTAGTGCCAATACCGGCACCTTTGCTCCATGCTGCAATAGAGCCTGTGTTACAGGCAGGATTGTTTTTGTGGAAGAGGGGACACCTGCCTGCACAAAACACAATCCTCTGAGGCATTTTCTTCTTTCTACATGTGCTGCAGATAAAGGTATTACTCCTCGCTAGGAAGGTATGGCATTTTGACACATTCTCAGGTTTACTAGTGTAAGTAAATATAGGAATGCACCAAAAACCATGGGTGGATGCATGGGAACACTCGTACTCCACACATGAAACACCTTCCTTGCACAGAGTAATGCAACACAGCGTCTTCCACTGCCTTGCTTTACTCCAGATTTCCTATGGCATGCAGAGCCATGTAAGGCATGGTAAATCTGAATTAAGGGCTCGCATTTCCTTGTGTCGCCTTGTGTGAAGCAAGGACAACACAAGCCCTTCATAAATCTGGCCCTTTGTGTTCAGTTCGGTAAATTCACATTTACTCAACCTGAAACTGTAGTTTTAATGATTATTGTATCTTGCAATTGGGTATTACGGCTGCTTTTCTGCTAAAGATCCACAACAATACACTTGCAGTGAAAAGACATGAGGTATGCCATTTCTAAATTGCTAAATACATCTTTTTCTGTTCATTTGTTCACATATTTTCACATTGCTTCTTTAGAACCTGTCATGTTGTGTCATGCAGTGTTTTATGGGAAATTATGTTCTGGTATACATTTGTGTTTCTAGGGCTGTATTAAAAAACTGTTTTTGCTCTATCACATAAAGTAAGCAACATAAAGTTTGCACTGGATGCTCTTACTTAAAACATGGGACCGTATCAATTTATGATACAGTTTTGAAAGGGCCAGAGATTTCAGTAGTTGACCTTGACCAACACTATTTTACCATATTAGACAGTGATAAATGGTTGCTTCTTATGGGAAGTTTTAAGGCATGTGCTGATTTTGGGCTCGAAATGTAGTAGCATTTGTTGCTTGTAAGCTAAACAGAACATAATACAGTAATATATGAAATAACATAAAATATAACAGGGCACCTCACATCACAATAATGCAGAACAAAAACATAGCACAAATAAACAGAACACATCAGCAGAACAAAAAAATACAGCACAACAAATATGCACAAACATTTTCATCACATTTTGCCTCCTATAGACTCATATTTTCATAATTTAGTGGTAAAAGGTGTTTGGAGCAAGCAGTGTCCTAACTTACCACCATGAACATGAATTGGCTGCAGTCAAAAATGCTTTGTTTTCCAGCTCATGATATCTTAGACAGATTGGGTTCACCGCTGTCCTAAATCATTGAGGAGCTGGATTGGTGCTACTTTAATGACCTTAGACATTGTAAGAAGTGCACATCTTTAAGTAAAGGGTGTGAAACATTTCCACTTGCACACAGGAATTGTGCAAACACTCTGGTAGAAGAGCTGATGTCTGTCGGTTTTGAACTTAGAATATCTTCAGTGTCTCATATATATATATATATGTCTGAAGGTGGCCACTTTGCTGATGACACTGATGACATCACAAATGACATCACTGATGACATTATCCAGTGACTGTGTGGTTCTGTAAAGTTTAAATATATTTTATATATATATATATATATAAATATATATGCCAAGGTGTGCGTGACTGACTGTATAAGTGAGTGATTAAACGTGTCTTACTGAATGCATGGGTTAGTGACTAATCTGTGTGAATGTCTGTATCAGTCTGTCAGTTGGTGTGTAAGCGGCTGCATGGGTTGGTGAGTAGCTACATGAGTGTCTATATGGGTTATTGATTGGTTGTCTGAGTATCTGTATGTGGGACTGAGTGTCTGTGTGGGTGGGTGGGGGGTGTGTGACTCTGTGCATAGATGTGTGAGTGGGTGATTCACTGGGTTAATGGGTTCAAGAGTACACCTGTGAAGGGCTGTATGGGTGGGTGAGTGTGTGTATGGGTGTGTTGGTGAGTGAATGGATTTCTCAGTGGTACATGTGTGAGTAACTACATATGTAAAAGGCAGTATATGTGAGTGTTGGAGTATATAAATGACTATATATGAGAGTGAGTGATTGTGACAGTGGCTGTATGGATGAGTATGTGCTTGTATCAGTGATTGTATAAGAGAGTACATATGTGTTAGTATCTGTATGAATAAGTGAGGTGGCGTGTGTATAACTGTATGGTGAGTATATGGGAGTGTGATTGATTCTTTGCATGACTGACTAGGTGTGTGAGTAACTCTATGGATGAGTGGTGGTGTAGGAGTGTCTGTATAGGTGTATGAGTGCATACTGCATGTATGAGTGACTGTATGGGTGAATGAGTGGATGTGTGTGTAGACCTAGGAATCAGTGAGTGGATATGTAGTAACTGGTGTTGGTGTGTCTATGGTTATTTTAGAGTGGGTGTATCAAAGGTTATATTAGGGTCTGAGGAGGTGCATCAGATTATCATGTGGATGATGTCATCAGTGATGTCATCAGTGATGTAATTTGAGATGTCATCAGTGATGTCAATGACCATGTCATGAATGATGTAATATGTGACGTCATCAGCAGTGCATTGCGGGGGCGTGAGTTATAGTTAGCTCAACTAACTATAACGGCCGCATTTCTCTGGCTTTGTACGAGTGAAATGTAAACTAACTATAACGTCCCTGAAACCTGTGTTTTTTTCAGTGAATTTCTAAGGTTTTTTAAATGCTAATTTCTAACTATAACGTCCCTGAAACCTATGTTTTTTTCAGTGAATTTCAAAGGTTTTTTAAATGCTAATTTCTAACTATAACGTCCCTGAAACCTATGTTTTTTTCAGTGAATTTCAAAGGTTTTTTAAATGATAATTTCTAACTATAACGTCCCTGAAACGTATAGTTTTTTCAGTGAATTTCTAAGGTTTTTTTAATGCTAATTTCTAAATATGCCTACATAGGTAGGACATGTGCAGAAAGAGGAAGAAAGGCCCAGAAAGAAGCAAGAGAAATGCAGAAAGAGGCAATCTAAGTCCAGAAAGACGAAGAAAGGTGCAGAAAGAAGCAAGAGATATGCAGAAAGAACCAACAGAGTTGCAGAAAGAGGCCTTGTTGCAAAGTCATCCTGTGCCACCAACGTTTTGCTGACTGGTACTAGTGGTAACTGACTCTGACTAACCAGGCCCTGAGCCAGTGCTATGCTGAAAGACACTTAGAATACAGTGAAAACACCTACATATACTGGGGTACACTATGGGTTGGGGTACCCCTGTGATTGGCATGACCTCCCCTGTATGGCCCTAGTACATAATAGGGCAGGGGGATTAAAACTACCTCTAAGTCAGAGAACCAACAGAGGTGCAGAAAGAGGAAAGAGGGGTACAGAAAGAGGCAAGAGGGGTGCAGAAAGAGGTAGGAGAGGTGCACAAAGAGGCAAGAGGGTACAGAAAGGAAAGGGGCAAGAGAAGTGCAGAAAGAGGCACTTGAGCTGCAGAAAGAGGCACGAGAGGTACAGAAAGAGGCTCAAGAAGTGCAGAAAGAGGCAAGAGAAGTGCAGAAAGAAGCAAGAGAGGTGCAGAAGGAAGAGAGTGATGTGCAGAAAGAGGCAAGTGAGGTGCAGAAAGAGGCAAGAGAGGTACAGAAAGAGGCAAGGGAAGTGCAGAAACAGGCAAGAGAAATGCACTAAGAGGCAAGAGAGGAGAAGATAGAGGCAAAAGAGGTGTGGAAAGAAGCAAGACAAGTGCATAAAGAGGCAAGTGAGGTGCAGAAAGAAGCAAGAGCAGTGCAGAAAGAACCAACAGAGGTGCAAAAAGAGGCAAGAGGGGTGCAGAAAGAAGGAAGAGAGGTGTAGAAAGAAGCAAGAGAAGTGCAGAAAGAGGCAAGTGAGGTGCAGGAAGAAGAAAGAGCAGTGCAGAAAGAACTAGCAAAGGTGGAAAAAGAGGCAAGAGGGGTGCAGAAAGAAGGAATAGAAGTGCAGAAAGAGGCAAGAGAATTGCTGAAAGAAGCAACAGCGGTGTAGAAAGAAGCAACTGAAGTGCAGAAAGAGGCAAGTGAGGTGCAGAAAGAAGCAAGAGCAGTGCAGAAAGAACCATCAGAGGTGCAAAAAGAGGAAAGAAGGGTGCAGAAAAAGGTAGTAGAGGTGCACAAAGAGGCAAGAGAGGTACAGAAAGAGACAGGAGGGGTGCAGAAAGAAGGAAGAGAAGTGCAGAATGAGGCAAGCGAATTGCTGAAAGAATCAACAGAGGTGTAGTAAGAAGCAACTGAAGTGCAGAAAGAGGCAAGTGAGGTGCAGAAAGAAGCAAGAGCAGTGCAGAAAGAACCAACAGAGGTACAAAAAGAGGCAAGAGGGGTGCAGAAAAAGGTAGGAGAGGTGCACAAAGAGGCAAGAGAGGTACAGAAAGAGTCAGGAGGGGTGCAGAAAGAAGAAAGAGAAGTGCAGAAACAAGCAACAGAGGTACTGAAGGAGGCGCAAGGACACAAGAGGACCTCATCGCCCCACCAGCAGTGCACCAAGAGGCGCGTTTGCAGAGTGGTGTAAAAAGGGGCAGGGTCTCGGACCACCTCTCAGCAATCCCACTGTGTGGGGCTTTCTGGAGGTACCTGGTGGGCTAGTTGGCCCCCAGGGACCCTCAGGAATGAAGGGAACTTAACCCCCAACTTAGAACGCGCCAGGGGGTGCATTTGCAGAGTGGTGCAGGGACGGGGCGTGGCCTCCAGCGAGATGCCGGCTTTTCTTTAAAAAAAATATTTTTAGAAGGGGGGCTGTGTGGCCCCCCCTTCTTTTAGTATTTTTTGGGCCCTGGAGACCCCATCCCTCAGGGCCTGAGCATGTTTATAAAAAAAATAAAAAAAAACGGGAAGGGGGCGCGTGGCCTCCCTTCCCTGGGCCGCTATTGGCCCCAGGAACCCCAGGGACCCCATCCCCCGGGGCCTGGCCAGCATTTTTTTTAATTTTTATTTTGGAGGGAGGCTGCGTGGCCCCCCTCCTGAGGCCAGTAATGGCCCCGGGGCATTGCCTCATTTTTATTTATTTTTTAAATAAAAGAGTACGGGAGGGGGGCCGCGTGGCCCCCCTTCCCTTGGCCACTTCTGGCCCCAGGAACCCCATCCCCCAGGGCCTGGCCAGTCTGGATTTTTTTTTGAGGAGGGGGCCATGCAGCCCCCCACCTAAGGCCAATTATGGCCCGGGGACCCCATCCCCCTGGGCCAGCCTACCATTTAAAAAAAAAAATACAACAAAATAAAGGGGAGGGGGGGCGAGTGGCCCCCCTCCTGGGCCACTTCTGGCCCCGGGGACCCATCCCCTGGGGCTGGCCCTCAAGTTGGGGACCATGGGGGGAGCCCCAATGCCCCCACGGTCCCTGCCTACTCCCTGCCTCCTGAGGGAGCCGGCATTGCTTTTGGGCAAGGGGAGCTGTTAACATGCAGCTCCCCTTGCCCAAAAGCAAATCTGCTTTGCTTCATGGAAGCAAGAGCAGGTTTCCTGCTCTTGCTTCCATGAAGCGAAGCAGTGTTTGCTATGGCAGGGCAAGAGCCGTGCTCTCGCCCTGCCATAGCAAACAGCAATGTCCCGGGGGTGGGCACCCCGGGACATTGCAGGAGCTGGCCCTGGGGGTGGCGGTCCCCAGGGCCATCGAGGGCTCCAGGAGGGGTGCCCCACGGCCCCCCTCCCTACATTTGCACAGCCCTGGGGAGGTGGTGGTCCCCAGGGCCGGGAGTCCGCAACGGACCCCCGTATTTCAATAAACAGTGCACCGGGGCGGTGATGGTCCCCGGGGCAGTGTGGGGGGGCTCGAACCCCCCTACACTTTGTTTTTACAAGTAGCCCCGTGGAGGTCCCCGGGGTTACGGGGGGGCCGCATGCCCCCGGCATTTCAATCATGTAGCCCCGGGGAGGTGGTGGTCCCTGGGCTTGGGGGGGCCTGCGAGCCCCCCCACCCAAAATTAATAATAGCCCCGGGGAGGTGGCAGTCCCCAGGGCAGCGTGGGAGGGAGGAGCCCTGTTAGAACTGGGGGTCTCTAGTTGGCAATGGTTTGCACCCTTGGGCCTACCTTAGGGGTGTCTGATATGAAGATAAGGGAAGGTTTAGGGACTGGCAAGTGGGTGCACTTGCCAAGTCGACATGGCAGTCACAGACTGCACACAGGCTCTGCAATGGCAGGCCTGAGACACATTTTACAAGCCGCTTCTGTGGGTGGCACAACCAGTGCTGCAAGCCCACCAGCGGCATTGGATTTACAAGCCCTGGGCACACTCCGGGCACTGTACTAGGGACTGACAAGTAAACCAATCATCCAATCATGGAGTCACTAATCCATACATCAATTTACAGTAGGGAGCACTTGCACTGTGGCACTGAACAGCAGTGGCACAGTGCCAAAAAGCATCTAAAACCAGCAAAACATAAGAGGCAACAGCAAAAAAATGGAAGGGAGACCCACGCCAATGGTGCCAAGTCTAACAAGCCCCCTCATGCCTTTTAAATAAAAAGCCCTGGGGAGGTGTCGGTCCCCGGGGCTGCAGGGGGGCTGCGTGCCCCCGCATATAATTAACTAAGGCCCGGGGAGGTGGCGGTCCCCGGGGCCATGAGGCCCCCACAGACCCCCTCTAATTAATTGCGCATTACCCCAGGGACCTGGCCCACCCGTGCGCTTATAGAAAATGAAGCGCGGGAGCCCGTGCTTTTTTTTTTTTTAAAATTTTCGGCCGGATTCACGCACCCAGCTTGAATTTGGCTGATTTAAAAAAAAAAAATGCTTTATTTGGCCCTGGGGGTCCTTGTGGGACCCCCTGAGCAGGCCTAGGGGGTCAGGGTGTTTCTACCCTGCCCCCTTTTCTTGTTTTTTAATGTTATTTTAATGATTACCGAGTCACAAGATGGCTACCAACACATTCTGGTTTGGAGTGTTGGCAGCCAATAAGAATTAAGCTTGTGCTCGGGAGGATTCGCGGCTCCTCCTCGGTGCTCAGATATCGATATTTGTATTTTTTGAATTTCTAAGGAACTACTGAACAGATATACACCATTTAAAAAAAGGTCGCTTTCTGAACCAAGAGCTACCTTTTTGCCAAATTTGGTGTAATTCCGTTCAGCAGTTCGGGCTGTAGCCTGTTCCAAAATTCCTATGGAAATTAACATGGAGAAAACGCGTTTTGGGACCCTCCTTTTTTCTTGGGCCCCCGTTTGATGAATCACCCCCAAACTTTCAAGACAGGAGCTGACCTGAGTGAACCATTAGTTTTGAAAATTTCGCAAAGATTCGTGAAACGGCGCCAAAGGTATTGGCAAAAGAAAAAATGCTTTTCCTATGGAAACTAGGTCCTAACTATAACTACCTACTGGCAAACGCCAGTAGGTTTCATATATACCCCCTGTCTCAATATGCCTCTCTCAGAAGTTCGACGGATTCTTGGTGACTGGGACCGTGTAAGCTAAAGGCTAAAGCGGTGAGGACTACGCGGCTTATCAATTTTTATACAATGGTCTCCCCCGACCCTGCTTACTTGCCTTAGCTCATTTTGTATGCTGCTGCTAAATGTGGAGACTTCATGATCTTAATTGGATGGTCCCACACTTACAGGATTAATTGAAACGGAGCCCACATGGAGTCTGAGTCCGGAAGTTTCCAGGTGAAGGCATGCACCGATCTTGGGTATCTGGTTGCACATTACTGGATATTTGTGTGTTTCCGTGATATTTATCTATCAAACAACGCCATTGATTTCTGTTTGCACACGAACTTGCAGATGCCTACAAACTGACAGGGCCATTCAGTAATATGCGGACTAACACACTGAAGCATTATGGTACGAGTAGTCCATGCTGGGGTGATTAGATAATGTGGAATCTGCATTTTGTATTGTGTAGCATAACATTTGAAAGCAAGATAGATTAGTTTATCAATTCACTTCTTAAGTTCGTCAAACTTGGGTATAGTACCCTTTGTTTCTGCTGAACAGAAGTCTAAATTGATGTCCTGCATTTGTCCATTCTATCACTGGCTTTAAGGTAAGTTCAGTACATTCCTTACTACCTGAATGGCTTAATATATTATATTTAATACCACTAACTTGCATGACACATTTAACAAGATTTTACAAATAGTTTGTCAATTACGTTATTAAATACAATGATGTAGATCAGTTCCCCAGCTATTGCTTTATAAATGCACAAAAAGCTCTTCGTCCATATTGAGACCTGTTGGAGCCTTGGTTTTAAGTCTAATGATGTATCGTGATTCCATCTGTCTCAGTTTTTTTGTTCTGTCGCCACCACATTCATTAGTTGGAATTGTGTCCAAAGCAAAATACCTCATGGATCTCCAGTTCGCATTTTGCCATTGGTTCATGTGTCTTGCTGTCGCATGGTTGGTGTCCTTATTCTTAACGGCACGTATGTGCTCTAGTATCCTCTTTTTCAGCATACATGTCGTGCTACTGATGTATTGTAGTCCACAGTGAAATTGAATTATATATACCACATGTGTCGTTTTGCATGTAATGCTGTCTTTAATCAATATGGTTTTACCATCTTTGTCATTTATTTGTTTCTTGTTCTCTCCAATCTTACACGCTTTGCAGGTGTTGCATTTAGTGAATCCTTTTCTTGCCTCCATTAGCCAGTTGTTTGTCATAGTGGTAGTTGTTGTTTGTAGATGATTACGAACTAGCTTATCTTTCAGTGACTGAGTCTTTTTGTAAGTCACTGATGAGCGAGTACCCAGCATGTCTCCTCTATCTGGTTCCTTGTTAATCAAATGCCAGTGTTTCTGTATTGCGTTGATGATCTTTTTACTCTCTTTGCTGTAGGTCAGAATTAGTCTTGGTGCTTCTTGATTTTCCCTTTCAATAGCTTTCTTTTTAGAAATCAGGGTTTCAGCACAGGTTTGTGTTCTTACTTTTTGCAAACTTGTGGCCGATTCTTTTTGCTTGTATCCTCTTTTCTTCATCCTCACTGTTGTTTCATTGTACTGATATTCTGCGTCTTCATCCTTGGAGCAATTTTGATGCATTCTTATTAGTTCTCTATACGGGATACTCTTTAGAAGAGACTTAGGATGGAAACTTTCTCCATGAAGCACGCTGTTGGTTGCCGTCTTCTTTCTAAATAGCGTGGTATGTATTGTACCTTCTTCTACATAGACATGTGTGTCCAGAAAATCTATTTTAGATGTGTTGATAGTACAGGTGAATGATAGTCCAATGTAAATCTGGTTAAGTCTGTTGAAGTATTGCATAAAATATATATATATATATATATATATATATATATATATATATATATATATATATATATATATATATATATATATACTGAAAAAAACAATCAGTGGTGTTGCTGACCATGTCATGAGTGATTTAATATGTGAGGTCATAAGCAGTGAAGTGCTGGGGCGTAAGTTATAGTTAGCTCAGGTAACTATAACTGATGAATTTCAATGGTTTTGTATGAATGATATCTGAGCCTAACTATAACGTCCCTGAACCTTTGGGTTTTTCAGTGAATTTCTATGGTTTTTAAAATTCTTTTTCCTATCTATAACATCCCTGTAACCGTTGTTTTTTTAAGGGAACTTCTAAGGTTTTTTAAATTCTATTTCCTAACTATAACGTCCCTCTAACCTTTGTTTTTTTAACTGAATTTCTAGTTTTTTTAACTATTAGGCACGTGTGCAGACAGGTGGAGAAAGGGGACAGGGCCTCCGACCAGCTCTCAGCAATCCAACTGTGTGGGACTTGCTGCTGGTAACAGGAGGGCTTCTTGGCCCCCAAGGACCATCAGCATCCAAAGGGACTTCGTCCCCCAACAAGTAGTGCACCAGGCGGCACGTTTGCAGAGTGGTGGAGAAAGGGGGCGAGACCTCTGATGATCTCTCAGCAATCCTGCTGTGTGGGACTTATTGGAGGTAACAGGAGGGATTGTTGGCCCCAAGGACCTTCAGCAGCCAAGGAGACTTCATACGTAGTGCACCAGGAGGCATGTTTGCAGAGTGGTAGTGAAAGGGGGCGGTGCCAACTATGAGGTCTCAGCAATCCCGCTGTGTGGGACTTACTGGAGGTAACAGGAGTAGTTGTTAGCCCCCAAGGACCCTCAGCATCTAAGGGAACTTTATCCCCCAACCAGTAGTGCACCAGGAGGCATGTTTGCAGAGTGGTGGAGAAAGGGAGCGGGCCTCAGATGACCTTTCAGCAATCCCGCTGAGCGGGACTTACTGGAGGTAACAGGAGGGGTTGTTGGCCCCCAAGGACCCTCAGGAGCCTAGGGGACTTTATCCCCCAACCAATAAGATGCATGTTTGCAGAGTGGTGGAGAAAGGGGGTGGGGACTCCCTCAAGCTCTCACCAATCCCACTGTGTGGGAGTTACTGGAGGTAGCAGGAAGGGTCGCTTTTCCCAAAGGACCCTCATCAGCCAAGGGGACTTCATCACTGAACAAGTTGTGCACCAGGAGGCCCCTTTGCAGAGTGGTTCAGAAAGGGGGTGGGGTCTCTGGTGACTTTCTTGGGGCCGGCCTTTTTCTATTATTCCCTGGGGGCCGGCCTTATTTAAAAATATATTTTTATTAGGGGTGGGGGATGCACTGTCCCCCTCCCTGGGCCGTTTTTGACCCCATGAACCCCATCCTCTGGGACACAGCCTTTTTAAAAAAAAAAATATTTTATTAGGGGAGTGTGGCTGTGCAGGCCCCCTCCGCAGGCTAATTTCAGCCCCGGGGACCCCATACCCAGGCCCGGCCTTTTTGCACTGGGGAAGGGGGGATGAGTGGCTTCCCTCCCTGGGCTGATTTCAGCCCCTGGGACCCCATCCACCAGGGCCCAGCCTTTTTGTTTTAATTTAATTTATGATAGGGGAGGGGGACCATGTGGCCCCCCTCCCCGGGCTGATTTCAGCCCAGGTACCCCATTCCATGGTGTCGGGCCATTTACAATTGGAGGAGGGGGCTGCATGGCCCCCCTCCCTGGGCCAATTTCTGCCCCGGGGACCCCATACCCCGGGCCATGGCCATTTGTTTTGGGTGGTGGGACCGTGGGGGAGCCTAAAGGCCCCAGTGTTTCATTCCAGCTCCCTGGCTCCTGAGGGAGCCAGCATTGCTTTCAGACACAGGGAGCTGCTAAACATTCATTGACAGTGGGCAGAAAAAACAGACACATGCTCTGCTTTCAGTGAGCAAGAGCATTTTCAGTGCTTTCACTTGCTGGAAGCAAAGTGTTTGCTGTGGCTTGGCGGAATCGGTTAAAGCTCCCACCACGCCACAGCAAACAGCTATGTCCTGAGGGTGGGCACCTCGGGACATAGCAGGAGCTGGTCCTGTGGGGGTGGCCGTCCCCAGGGCCATAAATTGCATCATTATAGAAGTTAGCCTCGGGGAGGTAGTAGTCCCCGGGGCCGGGTGTCTATGACGGACCCCCTACATTAATTTATTTCAGCCCTAAGGAGGTGACAGTCCCCAGGGCTGCGGGGGGCCACGTGGCCCACCTTATTTTTAATAAATTGCCCCAAGAAGATGGAGCTGGCGCAGGCCCCCGCATTACTGTTATTTATTGCTCAGGGAGGAGGGGGTCCCTGGGGCTGTGGGGGAGGCCATATGACCCCCGCATTAGTGTTATATATAGCCCCAGGGAGGTGGCGGTCCCTGTGGCTGCACAGAGGCTGTACGGGCTCCCTCACATATATTTTAAGTATACCCAGGGGGAAGGCAGTCCTCGTGGTGCAGGCTGGCCCAGCGGGCCCACCCGCATACATGACTTTAAGTGCACTGGGGAGGTGGTGGTCCCCAGTGACTGCGGGGGCCATGAGGGTCTCCCACATTTATTTGACATTTGCCCTGGGGAGGTGGTGGTGCCCAGGGCACGGGGGCTGCATGGACACCACAGCATACTTTAACCTGTGCCCCTTGGAGGTGGCAGTAACTGGGGCTTTTATAAGTTTTAGGAGGGGAGCCCGCAGGCCCCTTCCATCATATATTTGCTCATGCCCTGGGACCTGGCCACCCAGGGGCTTATTAGGAAAGAAGCGCGGGCCTGCACTTCCTTTTTTTATTAGTTTTAAGCAGGAGCCATGGCCCAAGCTTGGCTCCCACTGCATTTTGTTTGTATAAAAAAAACATTTGTTTCCCCTGCTCAAGCTGAGTCCCAAGATGGCTGCCAAACCTCCCCGGTTTGAAGTGCTGGCAGCCAATCAGATATGAGCACAGGGTCTATTGGATCCTCTGAGGAGCCATATATATACAAATTTGCTTAATATTTCCTAAACTACTGAACGGATTTACACCAGTTTACAAAATAGTCATCTTCTGGATCAACAACTATCTTTCTGCCAAATTTGGTGTTATTCCATTCAGCAGTTCGGGATGTAGTAGTGTCTAAAATTTCAATGAGCTTTAACATGGGGAACCCCCCTTTTTCTCAGCCCCCGCTTGATGGATCACCACGAAACATTTAAAACAGCAGCTGAAGTGAGCGCCATACTAGTTTTGAAAATTTTGCGAGGATTTGTCAAAGGACGCCAAAGTTATTGGCCCTTTTGGTACACTTCATAGCACTCCATGTGTAAAGCATGATGAAACAAGCTCAAATTAATTGATGTTTATAGTAATTGTAAAATGAAATGTTTTTATTGATGTAACTTTTTCATAGACACTCCTTAATTTGTTTTCTGTTGATTGTGAGGACAGTGCCCAGCAATTAGAATTATAAATCACAATAAATGTAACATTACCATTTAAAAGTGGATTGCATATAGAGTAAACTAACACTCAAAAAATAAACAACATTAAAGTTAGTTAATTAGCATAATCAAATTGAAATACTACATAGCAAAACTGGAAGCATACAATTGTTAATAATGGAGACTATTTCAAAGGATGAATCCTTCCCTGCAAATAACAAACCTCCAATCTCTTAAAAAGGAATCACAGACTTTATTCAGCCTGAATAGCAAACGAGGAGATGAATTGCTGTGGTAAATGATTGGAAAATGCACTTGAAAACTACCAAAGAAGAACTGACCATGGTGTTTTCATCCATCAGATACTCTTAAAAAAGAGGTGTCAACCCTAATTACTAAGACACTTCAATGGAGTTTTCCTGCAAACACAATCATGATAGAAAAACAGGCAAAACACCAGGAAGCAAACATAGAAATGTAATTGCAACATTTCCTATTTAGCTCATAGCGAAGATTTCATATTTTCATTTGGATTGAAACCATAAGTGCAGGTGGCAAATGATACACAACATTTAAACCGTGTTTTGCTTCTGCCCTCTGAGGACAAACACTTCACTCCATACTACAGCTTCACCATCAAAGCGGGTAAACTGGAAAATCCATTTCAACTCTCAAGATTTATAGATTAAAACATTAATAGCAAGAAATCAATAATGCATTGGTCTGTGTTCTCGAGGTAAAGGCTGTTTGTTTAAATTGAACACCTGACAAATGACAATAAGGATTCTGCCATTACTTGAGATTATGATAAACTCTGAACCATATTGGAGCCTGTTCTTCTCAATTTGGGCTCAACCTGAAAAACGTTTCAGGAACACCTGACTGACCACAAAACAAGATGGTAAGACGTCCACCATTTGTCCACCATTCTCTAACTGCTCTGACTTCCTTGAAAGGGATTCACTAAAAGCTTTGCATCAAAATGGCGATTAGGCACCAAAGACATTGAGGTATTCACATTTTCAATACAGTCGGTTGACTGATGGGTTTGCTCCAAACACCAATCCACATTACACTTTCTGACCAGGTCTTTAAAACCCTTAGGAGTTCTCCTGGATTGGAAATTCAGAACATACCCAAAAGATTTTGCAGACTCAGAAAAGTCTAACACACAATTTTGCAGCATATTTCGCATTCAGAGATGGGCCTTATTAGTTCCATAAAAATGTAAACTAAAGGGAATTGCATACAAAAATCCATAGTATTGCAACTTTTCAAACTTTTGAAGCAGGATCATAAATGTGAAGACTTTCACTAGGCAGCATCCCTTGGCCCGACAAGCTATAACAGGAAAGCTGAGAAACTGTTCGCCTTTATCCCTTTCTCTGGTTTGTAGAGGACAGAGGAATGGAATGTTTTTGTTAAACCTTTCTGCCTACTTTGTGAAAATTAGAACCTGCCAAACATCAATCAGGGTTTTATAGTTAATACCTTTGACTGTTTCTTAAAACAGTGAAAATTGCTAAGTCCCATAGAAGATCTGGTTGGGGTTTTTGCTACTCCAATCTGGAGAAGATAAAATGTTCCTGGTTTTATCTATTGAGCGAACTTGCTGTAAGGATCTGCCATTGAAACATGCATTTGCATCTCTTCATGTTCGGCTTTCTACCTCACTGCATCAGCACAGCTTCACTTTTAATCTCCTTGAACCCTTGTTAGGTAAAGTGTAGTGTCTGTTTATTATTTAAAGTTTAATCTCCAGAGAAGTGATGAAGTCCTGAAACAACTTTCCTAGTCAGGCATAACCAAACATCTGTCTTAAATGTCATGCATTCATAGGCAGAACCCCAAAAGAGCAAGGCCTCTCTGATATGTCGAAGAGACTGAACCATTTTTGTTTACAGTTTTTCACAGTTTCATCCATTGACCTTCATTAAAACACTTGAAACTATTTCAAGTTCCTTTGTTTGCTAACAGTTCTCTGTTGAATTTATGATTAAGTTCAGGATACTATGTATCTTTTATAGTTGGGGCAAATGTTACAACTACCTTCAAGAACTGGCAAATCATTACATCCCATTTAAAGTATGAAGATCCATGAGGGTCCATGATTCTAAACCATCAGAATCATATTGATATAACATTTGCTCTATTTCAGTGAACAATGCCACTACATTAATTTTCTATGGAATGCTTATGGCATCAATAAGAAGATAGGATAGTACATGTATGGAGTATATTGTGGTGCCCATAGCATGCGGAAAAAGTGTGTTGCAATTTTTTATCTGCACAGGAGATGAATGTAACATTTTGATTTTAAACAGCTTTAGCACCTCTGAAACGCGAAGCTTAAAGCAAATGCCTGTGATTCTTTTAAAGTGCTAGTTCCATTCCTTCATGATAAGAAAATGTTCATTCATGATAGATGTTAGAAATTGGGTTCACTAGGCTTGCTCTGGAAACAGAGTCCAAAGAAAGTCCGATAAGTAAAAGTCCTTTTATTTCAGACGAGGTCTGTCTTTTTCTCTGTCTCCTCACTCTTCTCCCCATTTGTTCTATTTTACAGGGTTTTAGAAATGTAGGTGGAGAGTTTAAAAGATTGGGGTCCTTACCCAATCCAGAGCTCACTCATCACCTAACTGACACTACCTAGGTGCAACCCACAGGCTGACCAACCCCACTGTACAGCAGTCTGGGATTTTTCAAGATGCCAATTTCAACTAAGGTTGAGAAGGACCGCTTATTCTGAGCTGACTCCTCCTTACCAGATGTGGTTTCTTCCCTTCAAAACTTAACAGGGAACGCTTGCATGATTGCCATCAGAGTTGTGCCTGACACCCCCTTGTCTCTGTGGGAGCAACATGACCAGATGTGTCAGGGTGAGGCAGCTAATCACCTGTTGGAGATTTCCCCCATCCCCATTCTCTCCCAGGAGAAGGCTGGCTACCCACTTAAATTGGTCTATTGTTTAGAGAGAGGCTTTGAACTACAAGCTGGCCAGCATAGTAATTAACTATGCTTGGCAGAGTAGTTGAATACCCAAATCTCATTAAGGCTGGCTCAAGGAAATTCTTACAGTTTTAAATGCAAGAACCTACACATATATGTTAAAACTATGACTGAATTTGCAATTGAGACTAAGGAAAATATAGAAAATATAATGGCATTGACTTTTTTATATGCTACCAATCAAAACATGCATTTTAAGCAGCTTTTTCCCAAAGTGGCAAAAAAAGTTAAACACAGATGATTCCACACTTTGGCTAAAAAGAAAGGGGACATATTCATTTGAATTCCTAAAGGCCTTACGAGGTCATAACCAATGTTTCTGTGTCCTATGTGACTCCTTCCCAAATTCTCCACTATTTCAATCATGAAACATGTCATACAATTATTCATAACTGTAGACCATCCAGTGCCTTGTTCTATTAAAAAGGTGTGAGCATCTTCTATTATTTGTACTTTTAAGATATTCTTTGCTTCTGAATTACAAATGGTTCACTCTCGCTTTATTAGTTCATCATGTGAGACTATAGATATTTTAGTACTATCAAATAGTGCACTTGCATATTAGGAGCTCTTTTACTAGCACCCTGAAAAAACTTCTTGACTGCATAGGTATGGTTAATGTTGCTGAAATGTTGTAGTCAACACATTAGATGATTTCTAATGATATCGCTGTCTTTATATTCTAATGTTTGTGCCTCTTACTTTGCATCTCTATGGATTGCGCTTTTATTAGCCTTGTCACAATTTTTGCCTGCTTGACATTCAACTATATCTTTGTCCCTGTTAGGTACTCATTGACAGGGTTTCTGTTTTACATAATAACTATGGGCCCAAATCACAAAGCCATTTGCACACATAATTTCATCTTAGGTGCCCAAATGGCATGATTAAAGAGTGCAAATTATGTTTGCTATTCACATAACATGAATTTACACATACCACCAGCATGGTGAAATAATAAATCAGAGTAATTCTGTTCACAGGACGTGATCCATCCAGGGTGGATACACTTTAACCAATAGATGAACACTCACTTCCCTGTAGGTTTGTGGGCATTCAGAAGTGTTTTGCTATGTGCATTACAGCCAACGGCACAAACAAATAATTTACGATTTACTCCTGCCAAGAGAAACAGTAAATATATCCACGTTTAGCCAAATTGGTAGTTGTGCAGAGGAAGTGGTTTCTTCTTGGGACCGATACGATTTCTCACTTTGCTTAAAAAAAATTAATTTGATTAGATGTAAATCATGACGGTTTAAGCATTTGTTTAATGCTTGTGCATGTGAAGACTCATGGAAATCTTTGACTTCCACAGAATATCAGGTGTAGTCAGACCATTGGTTTGTCCCTTTTAATATAACTGGAGACTCTTGGCTTCCGGTACCCGAAAAATAAATCCTGCCCATTTGTGTACTCGCAAGTAGGTCGATTAACTAGCACCCCTCTCTCTCTTGTGGTAGAGTTTCCCAATGACCAAGAAGTATTTAATTAGTGGATAATAGATGCCTTAGATGATCTAGCTCCTTTAGTCCGCCCTTGCAGAAATAATCCTTTTGTCCATCGCAATCTCTTTCTTGAAAAAAAATTGGTATGATTCGAAAGGGCTTTGAGAAAAAAGCCTAGAGGTTGTCTGATTTGAAGGCTCTTCACAAGCCGTCTTGTCTCCAAATTAAATTTTTGCCGATTTTCAACTTATATCCTTGCAGCAATCGGAACGTGCCATTCTCTCTGGCTCTCCTCTTGACTCTTGTCCGCCTGCTAGCTTTCAAAGGACTATTGGAACTGTGAGCCCAGTTATCAATTGCATACTAAATACTTCACTTTCATTAGCAGTAGTTCTAGTGCCTTGGAAAGTGGCAGTGGTATTACCTCTTTTGAAAAATCCTTCAGCTAATACCTTGATTTTGGCCAACTTTAGGCCCATCTCGTTACTCCCTGCTCTTCCAAAGTGTTGTATTAATTGGTAAATGAGCATCTAATGGCCTTCTTGGAAAATGCTAAAGCTTTACACCCGTACCAATACGGTTTTAGGCCCAGACACTGTAGGGAATCAGCCCAGCTTGAGGTGTCTGAAACAATAAAGATGACACTGGATGATGGCCAAAACGCTGTCCTAATCCTTAGGACTTTTTGGCCATTTTTTATGCCATCTCACATTCTATACTTCTACAGCGTCTCTCTGAAAATAGCATAATTGGCAAGGCTTGGCCCTGGTTCTAGTCCTTCCTTACAGATAAGAGACAGTTGGTGTCAATCGAGCAGTTTTCCTCGGAAGAGAAAACACTAACATATGGTGTTCCGCAGGGCTCGTCACTCAGTCCTTCCGTATTTAACTCTATATAGCCCCATTGGAATATCTAATTGGCTACTTTGGAATTTCGACCACTTCTTATGCAGATGATACTTAATTGATTTTGTCCTTGGACAAAAATTCTTTTAGGTCACAACAAAATTTCAAGAATTGTTTCACCAGTATTTCCACTGGATGGAAAGTCATCATGTGAAATGCAATGCAGACAAAACGGAAAAACAGCAGCAAGACTTGTGATCAAACTTCCTTGGACTATCTCTGCCTCTCAGGGGCTCAGAGACATTGGTTACCTATTCACAATAGGTTACCTATTCACCTATTCCTTTTTAAAACTCTGGGTCTGGTTTTTAGGTCTTTCCATGCTACTGGCCCCAAATATCTGTCAGTTCGCTGTTTGCATTATAGGATTCAAAGGACTCTCACATCTTCTAATACTAATCTATTAAAAACACACACTTTTAGGCTAGAATACATAGGAGGGAACACTTTTGGGTTCTAACGCCTGCAATCAACTTCCTGGTTCTCTCCAACTTATGGTTAATGAAGCCACTTTTAAGAAGAGCCTGAAAACTTTGTTGTTCTTGGGTTCAGGTGAACTGTGTCATCACCTAACTTGTTTTCACTCAGGGGTATTTTTGTGTTTTATTTCAGGTGCTTTTTGGTTGATTTATTTAGCAACTGGTGAATGAGGATTGGTGTCTGAGTTAGAGCCAGGATGCCCAGTTTGAGTAACAGCACGCTTTACAAGTACCATTTTCAATAACTCATTTCTACAGTACTTCCTAATTTTTGGGGGAATTGAAAAATTATTGAAAATCTAGGTGTAAAGAAACTGTAAAGCAATTTGCTTGAGAATCAGACCATTTATGTTTTGCTTGGATGATAATGCTGCCAATTTCTTTGTATATTTAATATAAATGCACCTCTTAAAAAGTCATCATCAGCACTACTTATTTTTCAGTTCCTTTGCACAACATCTAATTCACTTTAGGAGTTGTGCATTGTTTTGTGTCTGTGTCCACCAAAAAATAGTTCCAACATTGCTTTTGTGCTTCTACTGTTCTCTCTGTTCACAAATAATGAAAACCCAGCTCTTGTAAAATGCTTGTTAGCTTTAGAAATATGAATGCCTCATTCATATCCCATATCCTTTTGACATTTCCCAAAATAATTCTTACCTTTCTTTTGCACTCCTACTGCTCTCACCAGTCACAAATAGTAAATGGCAAACCGTTGTACAGAGCTTGTTAGCTTTAGGTATGTGAATATCTCTTTCACATCCCTCATCCTGTCAATGTGATAATGATATACTGGTTGAAATATGTGTACATCTCCTTAAAATAGAAACATACAAATTACATGTAGGTTGAACCCCAAACAACTATGTTGATGATCTCTACTGTGAGAAAGTAGATTATTAGTTTTTGTGGATGGTAGTCTTGGACTACACTGCAAAGAATATTAGCTGTTTCTGAAAGGAAGTGTCCCATTTTCACGCGATAGGTGCAGTTTTTCAGAAATGATGTTTACCATGCCAGTGTCATACAGTTAGGAACTAGTGTGATCTTTGAATGAGCACCAAATAGTCTACATGTGGCAGAGAGAGGTCAAGCAGCATGAAGGCATGGTGATGGCCTCGATCATGTGCCATGCAGAATTCTTGCTTTATGTTTGATAAGGTTCTTTCAGTGCTCCTTTGTGGCCTACAACTTGTCACCATTCTTGGTGTGATGTTCAATTGGTCCACCTTGAGGCACCCCCTAATGAATTCTGTGATGGCACAATATATTGATGTGGCTAGTGAGGAAACGGGTGTTGAGTAGAAAACAGCGGGATGGAAACCTAGGAGTAAGAGACAGATTGGTTACCAACTTTCAATGTATACCTCCTACACTATCATTACTCTCAATATGAAAACCTCAAACTGTGACCTGTAAGGGAAGAGAGGAGGATTCGACTTCTCCACTAGGTGCTCTGTGTATTTTCATCAATTAGGAGCTGAAAACACAGAATTCGTGAGGTCACTTATAAGAGATAACAGGTTATGAAAGCATTCCTGTTGAACATTAATCACAATAATGAAACATACCACAATTGGGAGATTATTTTCTACAATACTTCATCTGATGCTCACAAAGGCAGTCACTCAAACACTCATAGTTCTTGAGTCTCTTCATGTAAGAGATTAGAGGTCACTGACAACTTTTACTCCTATTGTTCTAATGACAATAATCCCCAGCTCCTTTAGTTCTGATCTTTACACCTTGGAGCTCTGTCCTGGTAGTTTAACAACATTCTTGCAATCCGACTATTAGAGGTTTTATTTGCTTTCTCAGTCTCACCTCAGGGATTGCTTTCATAATACACTGATTCCAATGCATAATTTAAAAACACGTTTTCAAAAAAGGCGTTAACAATGCACTTTGAAAAGGGCCTCTTGTTTTCTTTCTTTTATGGCTTGAAGCAAGTATCTGATCTACAATATGATTAGCTCCAATAAAGGAATTATTCAAGGGCCATGATTTCCTGATTAGCACATGAGCCCTAGAGAGAGCACCCTCTGGCAGCACTACTACCTGGAGACCGGTCCACCGAATTCCCCTGAAAACATCTGGCTCTCTCAGGTAACTTAACTAGTTTCCAGAGTCACCTAAGATTCCTCAGAATAACGCAAAGTGATACCACAATGGGGCAGCCTTTTATAGCGGTGTCCTCTCAAAGATGACTGTCGTGCTAGGACTTGTGGGCATAGTAATCAGTTTTCAAAGGCCATTGTTAGACCTGATATCCACACTTTTATGCCTTCAAACCCCTGTTTTGCTAAACTTATTTTTGTTGGCATTAGGACTCTTTCACCCTCCTTACCAGTGGTAAAGTGTTAGGCATACAACCAATTGGCACATTTAATTTACTCTTAAGTCCCTAATAAATGGTACTACGTAAACGGTACTATATGTACCCAGGGCCTGTAAATTAAATGTTACAAGTGGGCTGTAGCACACATTGCGCCACACACTAAAGCAGCACTGCAAAACATGTCTGAGGCTTGCCACTGTAGCCAGTGGTGCAGTTTTAAATTGCCATTTCGACCTGGCAAGATAACCGTTTTGCCAAGACTAGACCTTCCTTCTTAATACTTATAAGTAACGCTTATCGTAAGTCCTAAAGGCTCCTAAAGCAGGGTGCATGGTATTTTAAAAGTAGAACATTTGTACTTACGTTTTACGGGGCAGATTTACAAGCCCCTTGCGCCACTTTTGCGTCACTTTTAACATGGGAAAAGTGACGCAAAAGTGGCGCAAGGGGCTTGTAAATCTGCCCCTACATGTACTAGCAGTGAAAAACTCCAAAAGTTGTTTTTCACTGCTTTAAGGCTATCTCTTCAATAGATTAATACTTGGTTTTCTTATTTCAATTATTAAGTGCTAGGTCCAATTTGGGACCAGATAAAGAAATGCTTTTGACAAGGATTGTGTTTATTATTTAAGTGGGGCTTCCACCCCTCACAACTAATAACCCCGTTTCCTAGATTGGTGTTCAGTAGTGGGATCTAGTACTTGTGTTTGTGTAGTGCCACTTAGTGATTTGTGCAAAAATGAAAATCTCTTGTAATAATCGGTTCATAAGAATCTATTTTTTTACATTCCTCTTGAATAACCATTTTTTCCTTTTTCCAAAATGTATTTCTGCCTCACTTGTGCACCTGTGATACTTATATGCAAGCATCATGGAGATGGATCTCAACAACCTCAAAAGCTACACTGTAGCGGAGCTGAAAGAGTTTTGCAAGGACTGGGGGCTATAGATGGCAAAGGTCTCCAAGAAAAAGGAGCTCCAGATAGACCTCAGAGTCTGGGAGGAGGCCTACCAGCTCATATGCACCATGCAGGCACAGGACCTTGCGTGGACAAAATGCGGCCAGTGCAGGTGTCTCCAACCAGGTCATCACGAGCTACTAGTAGCTCCCAGACACCTTCAAAGTAGCTGATAGCCTTGAGTTCATTTTTAAGTAAGCACAGGGTCAAATTTTCTTTTAACATAGAGGTAAGGCTGTGTTTACTTTACATTATTATCATCAGGCTGCAGAGAGCAGAGCCTGATAATAAGCAGTGCTCAGTCAGATTTATGGGCCAGGCTAGGTCACAGAGGTGAAGAACTGAAGCACTGAAGTATTTAACTCTTAATTAGAACATTGGAATGTTGGGAGCGCCATTGAAAACAATGGAGTAGCTCCGGGCTTATAATGGCTGGTATAAGCCCGGAGCTCCAACATTCCAATGTTTCTTTGTTCACAGCTGTGGCTGTGAACAAAGGCTTCAGGGAGCCTGAGGGGATTTCAATCCCCTCGCGCTCCCTGAAGCCTTTGTTTTATTTGTTAGAACATTCTGCCCTCTAGTGGCAGAATGTTTTAATAGCCTTATAGCCCTTCATAGCTGGGCTATACTGGCTATTAAAGTCATGCCCCCGTGTTAAAGGCCCTCGCCTTCGGCTCGGGCCTTTAACGCTGGAGCGGGCCTTTAATAGCTGGTATAGCCTGCTACGGTGGGCTATAAGGCTATAATGAAAGTCAATGTT
The DNA here is from genome assembly GCA_963921515.1 of Calotriton arnoldi. Classification (NCBI taxonomy): domain Eukaryota; kingdom Metazoa; phylum Chordata; class Amphibia; order Caudata; family Salamandridae; genus Calotriton; species Calotriton arnoldi. The sequence continues at coordinate 1,532,187 of CAWUFW010002580.1, forward strand.
CACTCAATATTGGAGCATGAGAAGAAAATGATGTTTCTGAATGCTTTTGAATGGGAAAAAACAAAAATGAAAAGTTACGTTAATGAATAACTTTTCATTTTAATGTTCTCCCATTTCAAAGGCCTTTTCCTCCAGGGGCCAGTACACACTGTGCCATATTTCAAACTGAAATTTGTCATTTTTTCATATGGGTGAAATTTAAGGTGTAGAAAACCTTTTTTATGAAACATTACGTATTAATGTCTTTCTCCACTTTCAATTAAGCCAGATACTTCTTAATGTTTTATGAAGCATGTTTCTTCACTTAAAATTCCTCCCATTTAAACAAATGTATTTTTCTGTTATAAATATGGCACCATGTCTACTGGCCACTGGGAGCAAGATGCTTGGTATTTGTAAATGTGACACTTGGAAATGGGAGAAACTTTAAATGATGTGTTTTCTGGAATGCATATAAACAAAGCTAACTCCTCAGTTTAATTTTCTCTATACAGTGTCATATTTATAAATGAAAAATACAGCCATTATTTTAAGTTTGAGAAATGTAAAGTGCAAACATTTTCCATATTCTGAACATTTTTACAGAACATTTTTCTGCACTTTAAATTTCTCCCATTTGTGTTATACATATAACGGGGCTACGTATGGCGAAAGGTATGTCTTGTGCCAGAAGTACATACAACACAGTCACTCAGTCACCCGTGCACATATATCCCACTCATAAGCACACATGTTCAGACATCCCCAAAGACCATGCTCTCTCTGACCCACATGGCAGCACTGTCATAGTGCCCCTAGTCAAAGTATTTTGTTCAAACCGTAGCATCTGGCTCTGTGGACATTAGGCTTAAAGTCAATTAAGCCTGCCGTGGGGGCATCTGGTATCAATCCATGAGTTGCTTAGCCTTCTATAGCTCACAATGATTTTCACTAATCAGAAGTAGCTCTCACTACAAAAAAAGTTGGAGACCCCTGGACTACATTAACTGGCCTCAGTTATATTACTGACTACAGCTGTTTAATCAAAAATAAAATTACTATTGGAACTTCAACAAACACGAATTGGCTACCTATTCTTCACCTATAGACTCCAAAGAGAATAATGTGTGTGCCATTACTTTTTAGGAGTGGGGCAATGCCAATATCCAAATACAGCTGTAATATTTAAAAAGAAAATGAATGAACAAAAGAAAACAGACTTTTCTCAGAGAGGACATAATTTAACCAAAAACATAGTTTGCACGAGTGCAGAGTTGAGCTGATTTTTCAGCTGATTTGCTGCTGATGACAATGTTAATATGAGTAAATGGATTGCTGTAAATTGACAGGGTGCTCTAAATGGGTCCTAAGCAATGACTGCCAGTGCTAACCTAATTCAAATTAGTTTTTAAAGATTTGTAAAGTAAAAATCACACCTAAACTAAAATGGCTGTATATACTTATTATGTATTGAAAACGTGCTGCAGTACCAGTAGTTGGCCATGTGTGGTGCTGGACTTAATCCAGGTCTGAGCTGGAGTACATGTACCCCTGAAGTGTGGCTTTTTTGCTGTAGTAACTTTAAACGTTCTAAGGGATGGAGGCATGTAAGTCTACACTTTGTAGTATATTTATGCTCGGAAATTGTGAATAGCCTAATGTAGTAAACTTACTACAAAATGTAAATGTAAATTGACACATGGAGGTTTATTCACATGTAAATTTATGCTAGTGAAAAGGCCTCATGGTATTGGTTATTATACAAAATTGTATAATTGCTCGAAAATTTAAATCCTGCTTTTAATGTTGACCTTTGTCTTTTTTTTAATGATTTTCTATTTAGAAAATTACTTTTCTTTTACATTAATTATGCAGTCCTTGTGACTTGCAGAAGTAAAAATAACAAATGTGAGAAAATTGAGTGCAACATATGTTCTCAATTACAGTTAATAACATAAATGACCAAATTCCCTGAAGACCTCACATTTCTTTCCTATAGGTTTACTACCCAGGCTCAAAATTCACGGGACATCAATAAAGAATACTGTATATACAAAGGCTCCCACTTTAGCTACAAAATCATATTAGGTTTTCGGCAATCTTTCTCCTATTCAGCAACACCCTAAATATACACCTCTCCAAGAGTCCAGTTGTGACTTCTTGAACACGGTTTGTGGCCAGTTGTGCCTATGTATTAAAATTATTATGAGGAAACATCAATTATTCAAATCACCTTTATTTACAGCAATAATGTTATAATCATGAATTGTTTCTATAATTGAAGGAAACTGATCAAGTCCCGTGAATTACAGAATTGATACAATGGAAAGTCTATATTTTTTATTTGTAACCTTTAGCCACTTATATGTATGCCTCTGGCACTTTGTGACTCAAATAATGTCTCCCCTGCATGATACACGGTTTAGTTGATATTACTGTGCCTCTAGCAGTTCTCACTTTTGCTTGCTTCTCTTTATTTTTATTGGAAACCATTCTTTTGAGTTATGCCTTCACAGTCAGGCAGCTACCATGGAGTCACAGAGAGACCATTTTTACTGAAAAGCAGTGCTTCTGATGTTGTCATGCTGTAAACACCTATCTACCTCACAATGTATAAGTTGTATTGTATATTGCTGGATGTCTCATCTTTAATATCAATTTCTTCTAAATATTTTAACTGATTTTAACCTATAGATACCTGGATTGTTATCTCACCCATAGGCCTCACTTCATAAGTGTTTATGGTGAATTTGACAACACAGTTTTATATGTTCCATGTAACAATTACACTTGTTACTTTTATTTTTTTGCTATTTGTATTTCGCTCAAAGCTACCTGAAGGCCATTTTAAGATAGAGACATCACAGCTTAAATGCCTTAATCAAACACAGGTTGGATTTTAATAGTTTGTGTAATGTCATGTACTGATCTAAATATTTATTTAGTAAGAAAGGCCTAGTTACATCAAGGGTTTTTGCTCCACACATGTGGAGGATAGACCAGGGTCTTACCAGTTTATCTAGTTAGGCCAATCTTAGAGGTTTGATGTAAAGTATCTTATGGCCTTTGATAAGGGGTAATATGGCCTCTTATCCTGCAAAGCTTGATGCATATGTGGCATTAACAACTACAAGTACTGTAGTGATTCAGTGGCATTAGCTATTTGTTTTGAGATAAAAGTCAAATTAGCTGCCTTGTTCCTAATCAGTTTTAGAGCTTTAAAAGTATATTCATTTATTAAAAGGTTTTTCAATCTGCCATTTGTCACTGTTTGTGAGAAGTTGTCCCTATTTGCTTGGTCACTTCTTTGTTTGCTGAATGTGATTGCTGCCTTTTAGACTTTGCACATTGGGTAACTGCAGTCGAGTGTATGTGCTCTGACCACTAAAACATGTAGAAATGAGATAATCCCTGGTTGGCATTTTAAACTCTCTAATAAGGCCTTTTGAAGCAGTATGTGAGTTTCCTGTGGTTAAACTCCGACAAGAATTGCCAACATTGAGCTGAGTAGACTTAGATATTAATTTCAAACTTTTGTCATCTGTTTTTTTCAGAAGACATGTTGTTCATTATGACTCCATTGTTCTTTACTGAATTGGCCAGTTTCAGTTGCTTTCATGGGGATAAATGCAGGGCCGGACTGGCTTCCGGGCGTTTTGGCATGCTGCCGAGCTGGGGGCTGATTTCGTTGATGGGGACCTGCGTGTGCTGAACGAAATTCGTTTTGCTTTGTTTATTTCGTAGCACACGCAGGTCTCCATCAACGAAATTAGCCCCCACGGCAGTGACATCAGCCCCCAGCTCGGCAGCATTCCAAAACGCCCGGTAGCCAGTCCGGCCCTGGATAAATGCCATTGAAGCATAATATCTTCAGGTGTGGTCATGCACAAATAACAACTGATGTTACTCATTTTGTACAAAACTGTTTGCCTGCATCTTGTAGTAAACATTTAACAATAATGTGTGAAGGGTGCCCTTTGTTCTCGCCGCTGTTTCTGCCCATCCCAGATAGCCAATCACTTTAAGAGGCCAGTTATTGACAACACCTTTGTCTTCTTGGGCCCTGAGGTCAAGCCACTGTCCTCGGAAGAGCAGGGTTTTTTAATTCCCGCCAGGAATGCAGATTGGGCCTCTGGAGGTGCAGGGAGCAGCAAAACTGGTTCTAATCTAGTTTTGGATCAGGAGCACTAATGTATACTTTGTTAAAGTTATGTTTCTAGTAAAAGTATCCCTGAGTGAGTGGAAAATACATTTTTGCTAGCATTTTCCCAAGTGAAGATATAAATGAACGATTTTAAATATAATTAGCCCTGCTCATGGTGAATCTATTCAAACCTACAGAGTGAAAACAGCTTTTTGATATTTAGTAATTCTGAAGGCACAGTACTTCTTCCAGTATGTATTGTTCCACCTTTTTATATATTAGGCACCCATTTTAGCAGGATTAAAAAACATCTTAGGGGTGACTTGATATATAAAAGTAGGTTCCTAATTGTAAAGGCATTTTTCCTTTCCATGTATCACTGCTGTGATTTTAAACTGCAGCGTAGTCTAAGTAGAATGGTTCTCCTGATAGTCATATATTTTTGTTATGTATGTGGATGATGTAAATACGCATTGAAGTCTACACATGACATTTACCTTCCTTGAAGCTTCTGGGTTGTATACTATGCCCATGCAGTATGGTTAAATAAGCCAATTGGATGACATTTACCACATTCTTCTGACACTGAATAGCGGATTCATTTTGGACAGGTTCCTAATACCAGCAAAAATGGTCCAGAAAAAGCAAAGAGTCTGTGGTGACCACACAGTGAAGGAGACATTGCTGTAGTATTATAATGGCGGAAGGTGTAAGAGTGAAGTGGTTTGAAATGACATGTTTCTTGGTCTTGAAATGCAAAAGAGACTCTAATGTGTAATTTATTCAGGGCCAGGCTGTGCATCCTTTGCAACATGGCATTTAATGGCCACAGTCCAAGAAAAAATCATGTCAGGTGTGCTGCGTTGAGAGACACAGCATTATCCTTCTTGGTCAGGGTAGCGTTACCTACCTCCTGGAGCGTCGTGGTAGCTCCGGGAATCATTGCTTATTTCTGAAAGGTCACATTCAAAGAATTTTCAGCACAGTACGACAGAGGAAGAACCAAGAGCTAGGATAATCTCACTACAGGGCTAATTATTTTCACAGCACATGAGACACTTCTACAGCGTCAGTGCATTATGGAGCTAACTGTGGCTTCAGGTTCCAACAAAGCATAATTGTCACCGAGGTCGGTTGCCTGGGATAGTTGAAATGGCAAACGATGGCTCTTGAATTAAGCAACGTGTGAGGAAGTGAAGGTGCACGGGCATGTTGGACCTGGTGTCTCTAGCTAGTTTGCGTTTGATCCCTGTGTGCTTAGGGACATAAAAACATGCTGTACTTTTCACCTTCTCTGTTTCTGTCCCTCTGTGATTCCTAATTAGTGTTTTCTGCAGGACAGGTCCTCGGCAGAGCTTTAGTGTTCTCTGCGGTACGGGCCCTCGGTAGTGCAATACCTGTTCACAAAGGGGCTGGATTTTGAACATTTAGAAATAGCCATTGTCTCAGACTCAGAAACATGGCGGGTCAACTCTGAAGGTCCAATTACTACTTGTATTCTGATTTTCCAAATGGATACAGGTATTTTTTCAAGTGCTGCTCTTTTTTAGGGTGCTTTCCACTCCATATTTGGGAGATGGTTGCAGTGGTTTGAGGTTTTACACTGAACTTTAGTGCAGATCGTTTAAATGCATTATGGGGCAAATTTACAAGCCCCTATCGCCACCACAACCTCACTTTCAGTGAATTTGTGATGGCGATAGGGGCTTTGCTTTATTTACAAGGCAGCGTTAAGCCACTTAATGTGGCTTAACGCTGCCTTGTAAATAAGGCCCCCTTTCATGCTGTAATTAGCGTGAAAGGGGAGGGCAATGGGTGTTGCGGTGGGTGTTCCACTGCAACACCCATTGATTTTGACGCTGCCACCTATTTACAAGGGTGGCGTAAATAGGAGGCAGCGCCAAAGTTAAGACCAGGGAAAACCTGGTCTAAAACAGGTGAAACAAGGAGAAATTATTTATTTCTCCTCGTTTTTTCTGTTTCCAAGTGTGCTGCGTTGTGCAGCACACATAGAAACAGCAAAACGCCAATGATTGTTTATGAGCAGGAAGGTGTCCCTTCCTGCACATAAACATTAAAAAAAAAAACTTCTTTGTGTGCTGTATTAAGCATCACACATAAAAGTTACAAAACATCATTTAAAGATTGTTTATGTGCAGGAAGGGAGACCTTCCTGCACATTAACAATCTTCCCCTCAACGCAGGCACCTTTGCACTATGGTGCAATGGTGCCTGCGTTGGCGCCAGGCTACTAACTTTAGCGCCAGCACAGGGGAAACGCAGGGCTGCACCATATTTTTGTAAATATGGTGCAGCCCTGCGTTTCTGAAATGGCGGAGTGCGGGCGGCGTTAAGCCAAGGAGGCTAACGACATGCTTGCCACTTCTATTGTAAATATGCACCTATGTTTCCCTAAGTGCAGTCAATGGAGGGCAGTTTCCAACCCAGCAGGAACGTCAATAAGCTTGTAAAAGCCAATAGTCACTTCAATTGTCAATGCACAGATATTATTCAACAGCAGTGCATGATTGCGTCACACACGCTAAAGATACAGAAAAGGGTTCAGCAGCCCAAATTTCGATCCCACGTCACTTGGGCCAAGAGGTGTATTACCTGTGCATGCTTCCACATCAAACTAGACATGTGCAGCACAGGAAATACCAATAAACATACCCCTAACAAACGCAGCATCTACGGTACAGACATCAAAAGGGCGTGCATCCGTAAGCAGAATATGTTCAGCACTGACTGCAACAGTGCAAGCTTCTCACACCAAGGAGGGGCCTGCAAGTAGCAGGGAAAGCTTCTTCCTTCACAAACACTTGCATCGCAGGCAGTCACAGATGGTTATTTAACAACAAATGTTGATAAGAGCTACCCGTACTAACTAAACGCGCCCATTTTAAATGGCTACCAGGATAATCCACAAATATATTGACAATGAAAAGCCACAACAAAATCCAAAATGACAGGCTTCATTTTTACTTTACATTTTTGTAAATGTCGTTATTTATGAGTCAAATTGCCTCTCTTTAAAGTGTGTTCTATGCCGACGAGAGAATTAAGGCACTGGAAAATTAAGTTATTTACACAAAATCACACAATTGATTGGCGAAGCTTAGATTAAGTGTCATGGTCTCCAATGGGCTGACTAACACGCAAACAACGTCTCCGCACAGGAAAATGCAACTTTATTTCAATCCATACTCTCTGGCAAGTTTTGTTTTAGATATAAAAGCACAATATGGCATCAATTACATTTTTGAGGAAATTAAGTTATGGTAATTTGCCGATTAACCTCCTATGGTTCGCCACCCCACTTTCAAAATACACAGGGGGATATGTACAATGAAGTGGCGGAGCGTGTCGTTAGCCTCCTGGGCTTAACAACACGCTCCGCCACTTCGGAAACGCAAGGCTGCACCATATTTGCAAGAATGTGGTGCAGCCTTGTGTTTCCCCCTGCGATGGCGCTAAGTTTCACAACTTAGCGCCAACGCAGGCACCCTTGCACCAGAGTGCAAGGGTGTCTGTGTGCAGGGGAGGATTGCTTATGTGTAGGAAGGTGTCCCTTCCTGCACATAAACAATCCTAAAATGCCATTTTGTAACTTCCATGTGTGCTGCTTCATGCAGCACACATGAAAGTTACAAAATGGCATTTTGTTTTAAAGGTTTGTTTATGTACAGGATGGGACACCTTCCTGGTCATAAACAAACCATGGCATTTTGCTTTTTCCATGTGTGCTGCACAAGGCAGCACACATGGAAATAGCAAAAACGAGGAGAAATAATGTATTTCTCCTCGTTTCGCCAATTTAAGACCAGGATTTTCCTGGTCTTAATTTTGGCGCTGCCTCCTATGTATGCCACCCTTGTACATAGGGGGCAGCGTCAAATACAATGGGTGTTGCGGTGGAACGCCCACCGCGACACCCACCCTTTCACGCTAACCATAGCGTGAAAGGGGGTCTTATGTACAAGGCAGCGTTAAGCCACGTTAAGTGGCTTAACGCTGCCTTGTACATAAGACAAGGCCCCTATCGCCACGAGAACGTCACAAAATGTGACGTTCCCATGGTGATAGGGGCTTGTACATATGCCCCATAGTGCTTATGTTGTAACATCAAAAATGAAATTCTCGTCTCAAATATTGCAAAGCAAATACGAACTGGGCTGTTTTCTGATCTAAACAAACCCCCTGCAAAGGGCAGTTCGGTTGGTTTAATCTGGAATCTAGTTAAATCAATAGAATCTCATCGGTGGCTCGCACCACTTGAAACAAGAGCAATAAAAAACACATATCAAAGTATAAAACTTACAAACATTTTGATTAAGTGGCGAGAACATGGTAATCTTTACAGCTTCTGCAGAAATATTTGTTAAAATTATCGCCGTTTTAGCGGCAGGAAACTGCCGCTAAAGCGGCGATAATGGGCTTGATAATATGCACTATAGAATTCCAATAGAAGCCCAGGTTAGATGTGCAGGACATCTAACCTGGGCTTCTATTGGAATTCCATAACGCATATTAGCAAGCCCATTATCGCCGTTTTAGCGGCAGTTTCCTGCCGCTAAAACGGCGATAATTTTAACGTGGTTCTTGCTAATATACCCCATTATTTTTACATACACAAGCAAAGGCACCCACTACAGAGGCTTTTCACAATTCATCACGTTCAGCCTGGGCTTAATTTGTGCCAATGGTTGCATTCTGTGCCCCAGCAATCATTTTTGTGGGCATGACTTATTTGTTATCATTAGACTGCGTACCAGGGGAATGCAGAGAAGGGAGAAGGGAGGAGGAATGTAAAGATAACAGCAGTAAAGAGAGAAAGCGGCGATGAAATCAGGAATAGAAAATAACCAGAAAGAGTGAATTGAAGAGACATGACGTGTGGGCCGTTTAAAGAGGTATAAGGTGAAATCGAGACTAGAAAGCTGAGGTATTTGACAATCCCTCCGTTCAGCAGTGCTGGCAAAGGGCTCCTAATAAAAGCTACGCCTGGGCGAAACTTAAATTAGGTTGTGATAACTAGCATCATTTTGTGAATTTCGCGTTATGCTTGTTTACACTAAATTCCAGAAATTACGTCATTATGCCACTCCACGTAATTACGTACTATTCGCAGTAAACATTTACTGTTAAAGTGCCATTCGCAATATATATTTACCATGCACATTCAGGAACAATAGAACTCGAGTGACTGTTGTTTACTGTGCTTTGGTTTTTTGCATTATGTTTTTACTGTGAAATGGGTTGTCACGTCAAAAGACGAATGCATTTCATGCTACAATGAATATAGTGCTAAATGACGGATTTGCATTTTGCATATTTCCACATAATGTATCTGATATTTCACATAATTATACGAAAACAAAATGCACAAATTTCACACCCGTTTAATATAAACATTGGGTCCTTCCACATATTTTTGTTTTTCAAATTAAGGCATGCTTTCATCTAACTTATTGAACTTCTTGCAGTACAAAAAACAGGATATGCAACTTCAGCATTAAAAGTCGAAAATGCAAAATAACTCTACTAAGACATCTTGTAGTCCGAGCTGAAATCAGGCAAAGTATCATGACCTCCAAGCCTGGATTTGCCAAAACATTAGATCTGAGTGGGTTTTCGGTTTCAGTTTTTGAATGCAAAACCCCCCATTTTCCCAGCACAAATCATTTATTTACAGTACAATAAAAGCCAGTGAAATAGAAAATTAAGGGGCATATTATCAAGGGCTCTATCGCCGCTTTAGCTGGACTTTTTCCCGCTAAAGCGGCGATAATTCTAACGCCCTATTAGCAAGCTGTCGCTAACTGCTGTTAGCGACAGCTTCTAGGCGATAGCGACCGGGTTGGGTGCCGCTTTGCATGCCAGCGATATTTATCGCTAATGGCATGCAAAGTAGGCGTTCCCAACCTAAAAGCGACTGGAAACAGTCGCTAAGCTCGCTATCGCCTATTAGCGAGGCAGGGGAGGTGATTAACGAACCAGCTGGTTTGTTAACGCCTGGTCCAGACCTGACTTAGCCATGTAATCACATGGGAGGTGGATTACATGGCTAACTCCCCCTCGCCCTATCACCTAGCTAACACTGGTCACAGTGTGAATATCGCTTGTTTTCAAGCGATATTCACACTGTTCTCCAGGGTTTCTATCGCTTAGGAGATAAGCGTTGCTGATAGCACGCTATCTCCGCGATAGAAACCTGCGATAGCCGGCGATAATTATCCAAGCGCTAACTGCGCTTAGCGATAATTATCGCCGGTTATTGCTAATAGGCCCCTAAATTTTTTTCATCCTAATATGCTACACCATTGGGTTTATAAAATAAATTATTTCTAGGTTTTATAACATAGATGATTATGTAAGCAGGTGAGAAATAATTTTCGTGGGTAAGCAATATTATAGGTATACATTTAATAATGGCTACTGTTTAAAAAAACAATGATATTCAACGAAATGTCCTGAGACTATGAAAGTGTCCCACTTTCATTTTATGTCAGCCTGCAAGGAAAGTCACCATTTCAAGAGGGCAACTAATAAGCTAGCCGAGCAGGCGAAGCTAACATTGGTTTGCAGACAAGGAAGTTATTCACTGAGTAATACCATTGGCAACTGTGACTGAAGTGATGCAATAAGCACTCTTTGGTGAAGGCAATAAAGGGGAAATGGTGTAATGCAATAGTGCCTGACCTTAAATTGTTACAGTCCACTACGCTTTAGTGGAGTAACCAAAATGCCAAAAGGAAAAGTTTTTTTTTTCTTTTTACTTTCAATAGTAACATTTCATATTTGTTAATAGCGCCTTTCCTCATGCCATATGCTTTTATACTTGGCACTGATGGGCCTTCCCAAATCCTCCACGTCCTCCTCTCAGAGCTATACTACATACAACTTCCAGGCTCATTACAGGCACCAAGAAATCAGACCACATCACATCTGCCCTAAAGCTACTCCCTTACTTCCCCTCAAGGCAAAGATTGATTTTAAGATTGCATGTACAACATATACAGAAATCCACAACAGACTACCCTCCTACCTGAAGGGGAACTTGAAGCTCATAGATGGACTGCGAAACAGAAGACACCGAGACAGACTGAAGCTTGAAATCCCCAAATCCAAATCTTCCAAACAGTCCATTCAGTGCCTTGCCCCAAGACTTTGGAACTCCATTCCTGAACTCGTCAGATGCATCTCAGAAATATTTGTCTCCCATAAAGATCTAAAACTAATTTCTTCAAATTATGCTTCACAGACTTAGACCTAATCCTCATTCTGTTATTATCTATCTATCTATCTATCTATCTATCTATCTATCTATCTATCTATCTATCTATCTATCTATCTATATATATATATATATATATATATATATATATATATATATATATATATATATATATATATATATATATATATATATATATATTTATATATATCTACTGGCTCCACAGTCCCAGGGGCACTCAAACCCAATGAGAGGCACTCGCGGGGATGAGATCTAAATGTATTCACTCGAACTCGTGTTTTGCATGAGTTTGAGTGAATACATCTAGAACTCACCCCGCGAGTGCCTCTCATTGGGTTTGAGTGCCCTTGAGACTGTGGAGCCAGTATTAAATAAAACGCGGGTACACCCCCGTGACAAGAGCACCCGTCCGCGAGTGCACCGGCTAAAGGTGAAAAAGGAGCCGTAAATATAAATATATATATATATATATATATATATATATATATATGTTAGATTTGGGGGTCTCTAGTTGGCAGAGGTAGGTACCTTTGTCCAAATAGGGACCCTTGCGTCTAGTCAGGGAAAGTAGGTACACTCCTAAAATAACCCCTGCTCACCCTCTTGGTAGCTTGGCACGAGCAGACAGGCTTATCTCAGAGGCAGTGTGTAAAGCATTTGTGAACACATACAGTAATCCAGTGACAACACTACAAATGGACACCACACAGGTTATATATTTATAAAAATAGGTATACTTTATATAGATTTATCACAAGACCATAAACGACAAAAATAATCCACAATACTGTCAAGAATACTTAGTTCTGATCAAAAAGGCTTAATTCAAGGTTCTGTGCGAGTCGGTAGCCTCCTCCGGCTACGGCGGTGTCGAGAACAAACAGAGTCTAACAAATCCAGCTGACCGCGTCGAGACGGGCCAACACAGCGTAGACAGACTCGGTCACAGTACCTTTACTTGAAGCGGCAGGCACGGGCGTGCGAGCCGGATGGCTGTTCGTCGCGGTCGCGATGCAAAAATGGAAGCGTTGCAGGACGCGTTGTCCCTCGATGCGGTGCAGGCAGCGGCTCGTTGACGTCGTCGAGACGGAGTCGGTGAGACCAGGGCCGTGCGTTGCAGGGCGAGACGGTGCTTCGTTGCAGTGCTGGCAGGTTGCGGTGCGGCGACGGAACCGGATTCAGGAGCTGGCGTCGATCAGTCCGGACAGCGGTGCGAGTCGGGCGGTGCGTCGCAAGCGTGCGAGCGGTGCCCAACTCCGGTGCGGTCACAGGACTCGAACTCAGCAGCAGTGACCGTGTAGGTCGGACCAGTTCGATTCGGCGTAGCGAAGCGTTGCAGGACGCGTTGTCCCTCGATGCGGTGTAGGCAGCGGCTCGTTGACGGAGTCGGTGAGACCAGGGCCGTGCGTTGCAGGGCGAGACGGTGCTTCGATGCGGTGCTTACAGGACACCGAGTCGGTCGTGAGAGTCGATCACAGCTCCCTACCTCTGTAGCCACTGAAACAGAGTTTCCAGCAGCAATTCACAAAGGGGGTGAAGTCCAATGGTCCTGGGACTTCGGTCAGGGGGCAAGCTCTCTTCCAAGCCCTTGGAGATCCTTCACAAGTTGATGAAAGTCACAGCAAAGCAAAAGTTCCTTTCTCCTTTCTTTGGCAGTCAGGCAAACCACTGCAGGCCAATCCCCCAAGCAGCACTTCAGGCTTAGGGATAGTCTCTCCTCAGTTTCTTCTTGGTTCCGCTCCTCAGCAAAGGTTTCTTCTTGTTCCCAAAAGTGATCTAATTTTCCTGGGGTCTGGGTGCCCCTCTTATACCCTGATTCTCTTTGTTCTCTGGAGGCAGAGAGGCCTCTGCCTAGTCCAAAACCAGTTCTGGTCAGTTCTGGAGCACTTTGTTTTTCTGACTCCTTCTTTCCTTTCAGAATGTGGGGCAGAGTGCTCAGCCGCCCGGCAGGAGGTGGAGCCAGCATTGTGGAAGGCAGGCACAGCCCTATTCAGACCCAGGTGCAACTCCTCCCTCCACTCTGGATGCAGATCTTTCTATTCAACCCTGCGCTGACTCACCCTGTCTCCTGTAGCCACCCCCAGCCCCTGTCACTCAATCTCCAGACAAGGAATACACAACCTAGCAGAGGCAGGCTTGGATAGTTAGGCAAGAAAATACCCACTTTCTAAAAGTGGTATTTTCAAACACAGAATGTTAAAACCAACTTCACTAAAAGATGTATTTTATCATCCTGAGTTCAGGCATACTAAATTCGTTTTTCTACCATGTTCCCTGGGTCAGTTCTGACTATAAGGTGTAATAGTCAGTCTGCCCATTCTGGCCTATGGGGAGCAGGTAGCCTTGCAATAGTGAAAAACGAAAATGGCTGTAATTCACTATTAGGACATGCCACACACACCAGGGCATGTCCTACCTTATACTTACAATGCACCCTGCCCTAGGGCCTACTTTAGGGGTGACCAACATGCAGTAAAGGGAAGGTTTAGGGACTGGTAAGTGGGTGTACTCACCAAGTCGACATGGCAGCCCTAGGCTGCACACAGGCTCTGCGATGGCAGGCCTGAGACACATTTTACAAGCCGCTTCTGTGGGTGGCACAACCAGTGCTGCAAGCCCACCAGCGGCATTGGATTTACAAGCCCTGGGCACACTGAGTGCACTGTACTAGGGACTGACAAGTAAACCAATCATCCAATCACGGAGTCACTAATACATATATCAATTAACGATAGGGAGCACTTGCACTTTGGCACTGATTAGCAGCGGCAAAGTGCCCATGAGCATCTAGTCCAGCAAAAACATATCGGCAACAGTGGAGGCATTACGAAAAAATGGAAGGGAGACCCACGCCAAGGATGCCAGGTCTAACACGTGTCCCCTCCAGCTGAAATGTGGGGAGAACTATCCTACCCCTAGGGAGTTCTCATCGCTAAGGCGGAAAAATCTGGACAGTCCATCAGCATTGGCGTGGTCTGTACCAGGGCGGTGTTCCACCGTAAAGTCCATCCCCTGTAGGGAAATGGACCACCTCAACAGCTTTGGATTCTCACCCTCATCTGCATCAACCATCTGAGGGGCCTGTGGTCTGTCTGAACCCGGAAGTGAGTCCCAAACAGGTATGGTCTCAGCTTCTTCAGTGCCCAGACCACAGCAAATGCCTCACGCTCGATAGCACTCCATCTCTGTTCCCGGGGAAGTAACCTCCTACTGATGAAGGCTACAGGTTGGTCTAGGCCCTCCTCATTGATCTGTGATAGAACAGCCCCTACACCATGCTCTGAAGCGTCTGTCTGAACAATGAACTCATTGGAGAAGTTGGGTGCCTGGAGCACAGGCGCCGTGCACATGGCAGTCTTCAAGGTGTCAAAAGCTTTCTGACAGGCGTCAGTCCAAATCACTTTCCTGGGCTGCTTCTTGGAAGTCAGCTCTGTCAAGGGGGCAACAATGCTGCCATACCCCTTGACGAATCTCCGGTAATACCCGGTGAGTCCTAGGAAGGCTCTCACCTCTGTCTGGGTCTTGGGGGCTCCCAAGCCAGAATGGTATCAATTTTCGGTTGGAGGGGCGCCACCTGGCCGCTCCCAACCTGGTGTCCCAAGTACACCACAGAACCCTGCCCAATCTGGCACTTACTCGCCTTGATTGTGAGGCCTGCCCTCCGCAGCGCCATCAACACTTCCCAGAGGTGACGCAGATGTTCTTCCCAACTGGAACTGAACACTGCGATGTCATCCAGGTAGGCGGCACTGAAATCCTCCAGTCCAACCAACACCTGGTTGACCAACCTCTGAAAGGTGGCAGGGGCATTCTTCATCCCAAAGGGCATCACCCGGAACTGGTAGTGCCCATCTGGTGTGGAGAATGCTGACCTCTCTTTGCCCCATCAGTCAAGGTGATCTGCCAGTACCCAGACGTTAAGTCAAACGTGCTGAGGTACCGCGCAGCCCCTAACCGATCTATGAGCTCATCAGCTCGGGGGATGGGGTGGGCGTCAGTCCTGGTGACGGAATTGAGTCCCCTGTAGTCCACACAGAACCGGAGTTCTGGGGTGGCACCAGGCGCGGCAGCCTTTGGAACCAAGACCACTGGGCTGGCCCAAGGGCTGTTAGAGGACTCAATTACCCCTAGCGCAAACATCTTGGAGACCTCCTCCTTGATGCAGGCTCTGACCCTGTCAGTCACCCTGTAAGCCTTGTGCTTCACAGGAAGACTGTCCCCAGTGTCCACATCATGGACGCACCAATGAGTGACACTGGGAACCAGGGAGAACAGGTCAGGGAACTGTCCCAACAGTTGGCGACAGTCACCCTGCTGCTCAGGTGTCAGGGAGGTAGAGAGGTTTACTCCCTCCACTGATCCATCTTGCTCTCGGGCTGACAGGAGGTCAGGAAGAGGCTCGGTCTCCTCCTCCATTCCATCATCTGTAGCTAAGAGCATGCCCACTTGGGACCTCTCCAAGTGGGGCTTCAGGCGGTTCACATGCAGGACCCGCAAGGGGTTCCTGGGAGACTGCAAGTCCACCAAATAGGTAACGGGACTCTTGCGCTCCACCACCGTAAAAGGGCCGGTCCACCTGTCCTGGAGCGCACAAGGCTCCACAGGGGCCATGACCCACACTTTCTGACCAGGCTGAAGCTCTACCAGAGTGGCATTCTGGTCGTACCACCGCTTCATCTCCTCCTGGCTGGCTTCCAGATTTGCCTCAGCAAGTTCTCTGAAACGCCTAGTCTGGTTCCTGAAGGCCAGCATGTAACTGTATACATCCTGGGGAGGTTTCCTAGGAGATTGCTCCCAGCCTTCCTTGACCAAACTCAGAGGTCCTCGCACCGGGTGTCCATAGAGGAGCTCAAAGGGACTGAACCCTAGAGACTTCTGTGGCACCTCCCGGTATGCAAACAACAGGCATGGTAAGAGGACGTCCCATTTACGCCTCATGGGTTCTTCCAGACCCATAATCATGCCCTTGAGGGTCCGGTTGAATCTCTCAACCAGCCCATTTCCTTGAGGGTGGTAAGGAGTGGTGAACTTGTAAGTTACACCGCACTCCTGCCACAGGGACTTCATGTACTTGGACACGAAGTTGGTACCTCTGTCAGACACCACCTCTTGAGGGAATCCCACACGTGAGAAAATTCCCATCAGTGCCCGTCCCACCACGGGGGCCGTCACTGTTCTCAGAGGGATGGCTTCAGGGTACCGGGTGGCATGGTCCACCAAGACCAGGATAAACCTGTTGCCCATGGCTGTCTTGGGGTCCAGTGGCCCCACAATATCAATACCCACCCGTTCAAAGGGGGTGCTGACCACAGGGAATGGCTGGAGAGGAGCCTTGTCCTTCCTCCCACTCTTTCCACTTGCCTGGCAAGTCTGGCATGTCCTGCAGTGAGTGGCGGCACTCCTGCGCATCTGGGGCCAATAGAAATGGGTAACAAGCCTGTCAAAGGTCTTGTCCTGCCCCAGATGTCCTGCTAACGGTACATCATGAGCCAACCCCAGTAGGAAGGCTCTGAAGCGCTGGGGTACCACCAGCACACGGGCTGACCCAGGCTCAGCAACCTTAGGCTCTGAATACAGGAGACCATTCTCCCAGTAAACCCAATGTGATCCAGACTGATCACCTGCTGCCTGGTCTGTGGCCTGTTGCCTCAGACCCACGAGAGAAGGGCATGTGTTCTGCTCCTCGCAGAACTCTTCCCTGGAGGGTCCTCCTTCTTGCTGCCAATGGGTCAGCTCAGGTAGGTCCCCCAGTTCAGCTACCTGTTCCCCTGTAGGCTCCAGGGCATCCTCCTCAGGGTCTGCCTCCTCCTGGACCGTGGGAACTTCGGGGGCCGGTTTCCCGTGCCCCCTGCCTCCTCTCTCTCCGGCAGGCACCTGGGCCTCCCTCTCAGGCTCCAGGTCCTCTTGAACACCTTTAGCTGCCATTGACCGGGTGGTCACACATGCCCAATCAGGCAAGCCCAACATTTCTAAATGCGCACTCCGCTCCACCTTAGCCCAAGGTGAGCTCTCCAAATCGTTCCCTAACAAACAGTCAACAGGCATGGCTGGCCTCACAGCTACTTGAAGAGTACCCGAGACCCCCCACTCAAAGGGAACCTGAGCCACCTTGCAGTGACTCTCTGTGTTGTCAGCGGCAACAACCGGATAGAATGCATCAGGGATAACCTGCTCCTTAGACACCAGGTGACACTTGACAGCTGTCACACTGGCTCCTGTGTCTCTCAGAGCCTCCACCCTATGGCCATTGATGGTCACCCACTGCCTGTATTTCTTAGTGCTCTCAGGCAGCGGGGTCCTAGGGACCATCTCAGAGTCTCCTAATGAGACAAGGGAAAACACTGTGGGATCCCCCCCACCTTGGGCACCCAACTCCTCCCCCAGGGCTACACTAGCCAACTGCCGGGGGACTGCACTGGTGGGTGCTGGTTTTCCATGCAAAGGGCAACGAGGATCGTTTGCCTTGTGGCCAGGGGCGCCACACTTGTAACACACCAGTGGTCCCTGGTGAACAGGGGGCCTGTCAGGGCCACTGGCTTCTTCTCAGGGGAGGCTGGGAACCTTTCCCTTGGTTCCCTTGGGGTTTACTTTGGGGCCCTTTCTGGAACTCCTTCTGTTTACCCTTGTCCCCCCACTCTTCTGCTGGGGACCCTGCCCACCCTTGGCGGAGTCTCCCACGTGACCCTTGTGGACCCGGGTACTCACCCAGCGGTCCGCCTCCTCAGCAAGCTGCCTAGGGTTAGTCAGTTTACTATCAATCAGGTGCTGGCGTAGCTCAGGAAAACAATTACCGGACAAGTGCTCCCAGGCAATCAAATCAAAGAGCACCTGAAAATCAGTCGCTTTGCTACCCTTTACCCAACCATCCAAGGCTCTGCAAAAGAAGGTCACATATTCAACACAGGTACTGCTTTCAATCTTACTACAGTTCCTGAACCTTTGCCTATAAAGCTCAGGGGTCAAACCATACCTAGTCATTAAGGCATCCTTCATGTGGCTGTACGAATTATAGACTTCAGAGGGCAAATCTAACAAGGTATCCCGCCCTTCACTGAGGAACCGTCCCCACAACCCCGCTCCCCAATCCTTCTCAGGGACCCGGTGGGAAGACATGGCTACCTCATAGGCTTTGAACCACTGCCCAATGTCATCATTTTTAAAAAACTCCTTCACCACATCTTTGGGAATATACACCCTAGCTTCAACAGGCACAGGCGGTACACTGCCACCAGAGGGAGTAATCTCTAAGCTCTTGGCCTTCAATTCCAACTCCCTCAAAACTTTCTCATGTTCAAACTGCATTTTCTTTTCCTCTAGGGCTAATTTCCTAGTTTGCATTTCGAATTCTAACTGCCCATTCAGCTTGAGCTTAGTCAGCTCCATTTCGTGCATCCTACTCTCTTTCCTGTCCTCCAACTCCTCTGGAGACAGTCCTCTGGCAGAAACACTGCTACCTACTGGGGAAGGTGGTCTTCTAGCCCCTAGACCCAATAGCCCCTCCAGCTGCCCTTCTGCATTCTCAGCCCCCTCCACAGGGGCACTCCTTGATTCGACCCAGGCCCTCAGCGCCTTTTGGAGGTCCTCCTTCCTGGAGATCCCGGTCATGGACACTTTAAACTTTTTGCAGAATTGCCTGAGCTGCTTAAGGGTGTAGCATTCTAGCCTCTCTTCTTCCCAATCACACTCAACAGAGGCTACTGATGCTGGTTTCTCCATAGTGACTGAACTTGGCATTTGCAAAAATAGGAAATCCCAGAAAAAATGCTATAAAAGTATGTGGTTGCGTTTTGGTCTGCACTCACTAAGTAGTGTTCACCAATCACTGTACATGAGTCACAAATGCAAGTCCAGAATCCTCACCGCTGACCACCAATGTTAGATTTGGGGGTCTCTAGTTGGCAGAGGTAGGTACCTTTGTCCAAATAGGGACCCTTGCGTCTAGTCAGGGAAAGTAGGTACACTCCTAAAATAACCCCTGCTCACCCTCTTGGTAGCTTGGCACGAGCAGACAGGCTTAGTCTCAGAGGCAGTGTGTAAAGCATTTGTGAACACATACAGTAATCCAGTGACAACACTACAAATGGACACCACACAGGTTATATATTTATAAAAATAGGTATACTTTATATAGATTTATCACAAGACCATAAACGACAAAAATAATCCATAATACTGTCAAGAATACTTAGTTCTGATCAAAAAGGCTTAATTCAAGGTTCTGTGCGAGTCGGTAGCCTCCTCCGGCTACGGCGGTGTCGAGAACAAACAGAGTCTAACAAATCCAGCTGACCGCGTCGAGACGGGCCAACACAGCGTAGACAGACTCGGCCACAGTACCTTTACTTGAAGCGGCAGGCACGGGCGTGCGAGCCGGATGGCTGTTCGTCGCGGTCGCGATGCAAAAATGGAAGCGTTGCAGGACGTGTTGTCCCTCGATGCGGTGCAGGCAGCGGCTCGTTGACGTCGTCGAGACGGAGTCGGTGAGACCAGGGCCGTGCGTTGCAGGGCGAGACGGTGCTTCGTTGCAGTGCTGGCAGGTTGCGGTGCGGCGACGGAACCGGATTCAGGAGCTGGCGTCGATCAGTCCGGACAGCGGTGCGAGTCGGGCGGTGCGTCGCAAAGCGTGCGAGCGGTGCCCAACTCCGGTGCGGTCACAGGACTCGAACTCAGCAGCAGTGACCGTGTCGGTCGGACCAGTTCGATTCGGCGTAGCGAAGCGTTGCAGGACGCGTTGTCCCTCGATGCGGTGTAGGCAGCGGCTCGTTGACGGAGTCGGTGAGACCAGGGCCGTGCGTTGCAGGGCGAGACGGTGCTTCGATGCGGTGCTTACAGGACACCGAGTCGGTCGTGAGAGTCGGTCACAGCTCCCTACCTCTGTAGCCAGTGAAACAGAGTTTCCAGCAGCAATTCACAAAGGGGTGAAGTCCAATGGTCCTGGGACTTCGGTCAGGGGGCAAGCTCTCTTCCAAGCCCTTGGAGATCCTTCACAAGTTGATGAAAGTCACAGCAAAGCAAAAGTTCCTTTCTCCTTTCTTTGGCAGTCAGGCAAACCACTGCAGGCCAATCCCCCAAGCAGCACTTCAGGCTTAGGGATAGTCTCTCCTCAGTTTCTTCTTGGTTCCGCTCCTCAGCAAAGGTTTCTTCTTGTTCCCAAAAGTGATCTAATTTTCCTGGGGTCTGGGTGCCCCTCTTATACCCTGATTCTCTTTGTTCTCTGGAGGCAGAGAGGCCTCTGCCTAGTCCAAAACCAGTTCTGGTCAGTTCTGGAGCACTTTGTTTTTCTGACTCCTTCTTTCCTTTCAGAATGTGGGGCAGAGTGCTCAGCCGCCCGGCAGGAGGTGGAGCCAGCATTGTGGAAGGCAGGCACAGCCCTATTCAGACCCAGGTGCAACTCCTCCCTCCACTCTGGATGCAGATCTTTCTATTCAGCCCTGCGCTGACTCACCCTGTCTCCTGTAGCCACCCCCAGCCCCTGTCACTCAATCTCCAGACAAGGAATACACAACCTAGCAGAGGCAGGCTTGGATAGTTAGGCAAGAAAATACCCACTTTCTAAAAGTGGTATTTTCAAACACAGAATGTTAAAACCAACTTCACTAAAAGATGTATTTTATCACCCTGAGTTCAGGCATACTAAATTCGTTTTTCTACCATGTTCCCTGGGTCAGTTCTGACTATAAGGTGTAATAGTCAGTCTGCCCATTCTGGCCTATGGGGAGCAGGTAGCCTTGCAATAGTGAAAAACGAAAATGGCTGTAATTCACTATTAGGACATGCCACACACACCAGGGCATGTCCTACCTTATACTTACAATGCACCCTGCCCTAGGGCCTACTTTAGGGGTGACCAACATGCAGTAAAGGGAAGGTTTAGGGACTGGTAAGTGGGTGTACTCACCAAGTCGACATGGCAGCCCTAGGCTGCACACAGGCTCTGCGATGGCAGGCCTGAGACACATTTTACAAGCCGCTTCTGTGGGTGGCACAACCAGTGCTGCAAGCCCACCAGCGGCATTGGATTTACAAGCCCTGGGCACACTGAGTGCACTGTACTAGGGACTGACAAGTAAACCAATCATCCAATCCGGAGTCACTAATACATATATCAATTAACGATAGGGAGCACTTGCACTTTGGCACTGATTAGCAGCGGCAAAGTGCCCATGAGCATCTAGTCCAGCAAAAACATATCGGCAACAGTGGAGGCATTACGAAAAAATGGAAGGGAGACCCACGCCAAGGATGCCAGGTCTAACACGTGTCCCCTCCAGCTGAAATGTGGGGAGAACTATCCTACCCCTAGGGAGTTCTCATCGCTAAGGCGGAAAAATCTGGACAGTCCATCAGCATTGGCGTGGTCTGTACCAGGGCGGTGTTCCACCGTAAAGTCCATCCCCTGTAGGGAAATGGACCACCTCAACAGCTTTGGATTCTCACCCCTCATCTGCATCAACCATCTGAGGGGCCTGTGGTCTGTCTGAACCCGGAAGTGAGTCCCAAACAGGTATGGTCTCAGCTTCTTCAGTGCCCAGACCACAGCAAATGCCTCACGCTCGATAGCACTCCATCTCTGTTCCCGGGGAAGTAACCTCCTACTGATGAAGGCTACAGGTTGGTCTAGGCCCTCCTCATTGATCTGTGATAGAACAGCCCCTACACCATGCTCTGAAGCGTCTGTCTGAACAATGAACTCATTGGAGAAGTTGGGTGCCTGGAGCACAGGCGCCGTGCACATGGCAGTCTTCAAGGTGTCAAAAGCTTTCTGACAGGCGTCAGTCCAAATCACTTTCCTGGGCTGCTTCTTGGAAGTCAGCTCTGTCAAGGGGGCAACAATGCTGCCATACCCCTTGACGAATCTCCGGTAATACCCGGTGAGTCCTAGGAAGGCTCTCACCTCTGTCTGGGTCTTGGGGGCTCCCAAGCCAGAATGGTATCAATTTTCGGTTGGAGGGGCGCCACCTGGCCGCTCCCAACCTGGTGTCCCAAGTACACCACAGAACCCTGCCCAATCTGGCACTTACTCGCCTTGATTGTGAGGCCTGCCCTCCGCAGCGCCATCAACACTTCCCAGAGGTGACGCAGATGTTCTTCCCAACTGGAACTGAACACTGCGATGTCATCCAGGTAGGCGGCACTGAAATCCTCCAGTCCAACCAACACCTGGTTGACCAACCTCTGAAAGGTGGCAGGGGCATTCTTCATCCCAAAGGGCATCACCCGGAACTGGTAGTGCCCATCTGGTGTGGAGAATGCTGACCTCTCTTTGCCCCATCAGTCAAGGTGATCTGCCAGTACCCAGACGTTAAGTCAAACGTGCTGAGGTACCGCGCAGCCCCTAACCGATCTATGAGCTCATCAGCTCGGGGGATGGGGTGGGCGTCAGTCCTGGTGACGGAATTGAGTCCCCTGTAGTCCACACAGAACCGGAGTTCTGGGGTGGCACCAGGCGCGGCAGCCTTTGGAACCAAGACCACTGGGCTGGCCCAAGGGCTGTTAGAGGACTCAATTACCCCTAGCGCAAACATCTTGGAGACCTCCTCCTTGATGCAGGCTCTGACCCTGTCAGTCACCCTGTAAGCCTTGTGCTTCACAGGAAGACTGTCCCCAGTGTCCACATCATGGACGCACCAATGAGTGACACTGGGAACCAGGGAGAACAGGTCAGGGAACTGTCCCAACAGTTGGCGACAGTCACCCTGCTGCTCAGGTGTCAGGGAGGTAGAGAGGTTTACTCCCTCCACTGATCCATCTTGCTCTCGGGCTGACAGGAGGTCAGGAAGAGGCTCGGTCTCCTCCTCCATTCCATCATCTGTAGCTAAGAGCATGCCCACTTGGGACCTCTCCAAGTGGGGCTTCAGGCGGTTCACATGCAGGACCCGCAAGGGGTTCCTGGGAGACTGCAAGTCCACCAAATAGGTAACGGGACTCTTGCGCTCCACCACCGTAAAAGGGCCGGTCCACCTGTCCTGGAGCGCACAAGGCTCCACAGGGGCCATGACCCACACTTTCTGACCAGGCTGAAGCTCTACCAGAGTGGCATTCTGGTCGTACCACCGCTTCATCTCCTCCTGGCTGGCTTCCAGATTTGCCTCAGCAAGTTCTCTGAAACGCCTAGTCTGGTTCCTGAAGGCCAGCATGTAACTGTATACATCCTGGGGAGGTTTCCTAGGAGATTGCTCCCAGCCTTCCTTGACCAAACTCAGAGGTCCTCGCACCGGGTGTCCATAGAGGAGCTCAAAGGGACTGAACCCTAGAGACTTCTGTGGCACCTCCCGGTATGCAAACAACAGGCATGGTAAGAGGACGTCCCATTTACGCCTCATGGGTTCTTCCAGACCCATAATCATGCCCTTGAGGGTCCGGTTGAATCTCTCAACCAGCCCATTTCCTTGAGGGTGGTAAGGAGTGGTGAACTTGTAAGTTACACCGCACTCCTGCCACAGGGACTTCATGTACTTGGACACGAAGTTGGTACCTCTGTCAGACACCACCTCTTGAGGGAATCCCACACGTGAGAAAATTCCCATCAGTGCCCGTCCCACCACGGGGGCCGTCACTGTTCTCAGAGGGATGGCTTCAGGGTACCGGGTGGCATGGTCCACCAAGACCAGGATAAACCTGTTGCCCATGGCTGTCTTGGGGTCCAGTGGCCCCACAATATCAATACCCACCCGTTCAAAGGGGGTGCTGACCACAGGGAATGGCTGGAGAGGAGCCTTGTCCTTCCTCCCACTCTTTCCACTTGCCTGGCAAGTCTGGCATGTCCTGCAGTGAGTGGCGGCACTCCTGCGCATCTGGGGCCAATAGAAATGGGTAACAAGCCTGTCAAAGGTCTTGTCCTGCCCCAGATGTCCTGCTAACGGTACATCATGAGCCAACCCCAGTAGGAAGGCTCTGAAGCGCTGGGGTACCACCAGCACACGGGCTGACCCAGGCTCAGCAACCTTAGGCTCTGAATACAGGAGACCATTCTCCCAGTAAACCCAATGTGATCCAGACTGATCACCTGCTGCCTGGTCTGTGGCCTGTTGCCTCAGACCCACTAGAGAAGGGCATGTGTTCTGCTCCTCGCAGAACTCTTCCCTGGAGGGTCCTCCTTCTTGCTGCCAATGGGTCAGCTCAGGTAGGTCCCCCAGTTCAGCTACCTGTTCCCCTGTAGGCTCCAGGGCATCCTCCTCAGGGTCTGCCTCCTCCTGGACCGTGGGAACTTCGGGGGCCGGTTTCCCGTGCCCCCTGCCTCCTCTCTCTCCGGCAGGCACCTGGGCCTCCCTCTCAGGCTCCAGGTCCTCTTGAACACCTTTAGCTGCCATTGACCGGGTGGTCACACATGCCCAATCAGGCAAGCCCAACATTTCTAAATGCGCACTCCGCTCCACCTTAGCCCAAGGTGAGCTCTCCAAATCGTTCCCTAACAAACAGTCAACAGGCATGGCTGGCCTCACAGCTACTTGAAGAGTACCCGAGACCCCCCACTCAAAGGGAACCTGAGCCACCTTGCAGTGACTCTCTGTGTTGTCAGCGGCAACAACCGGATAGAATGCATCAGGGATAACCTGCTCCTTAGACACCAGGTGACACTTGACAGCTGTCACACTGGCTCCTGTGTCTCTCAGAGCCTCCACCCTATGGCCATTGATGGTCACCCACTGCCTGTATTTCTTAGTGCTCTCAGGCAGCGGGGTCCTAGGGACCATCTCAGAGTCTCCTAATGAGACAAGGGAAAACACTGTGGGATCCCCCACCTTGGGCACCCAACTCCTCCCCCAGGGCTACACTAGCCAACTGCCGGGGGACTGCACTGGTGGGTGCTGGTTTTCCATGCAAAGGGCAACGAGGATCGTTTGCCTTGTGGCCAGGGCGCCACACTTGTAACACACCAGTGGTCCCTGGTGAACAGGGGGCCTGTCAGGGCCACTGGCTTCTTCTCAGGGGAGGCTGGGAACCTTTCCCTTGGTTCCCTTGGGGTTTACTTTGGGGCCCTTTCTGGAACTCCTTCTGTTTACCCTTGTCCCCCCACTCTTCTGCTGGGGACCCTGCCCACCCTTGGCGGAGTCTCCCACGTGACCCTTGTGGACCCGGGTACTCACCCAGCGGTCCGCCTCCTCAGCAAGCTGCCTAGGGTTAGTCAGCTTACTATCAATCAGGTGCTGGCGTAGCTCAGGAAAACAATTACCGGACAAGTGCTCCCAGGCAATCAAATCAAAGAGCACCTGAAAATCAGTCGCTTTGCTACCCTTTACCCAACCATCCAAGGCTCTGCAAAAGAAGGTCACATATTCAACCCAGGTACTGCTTTCAATCTTACTACAGTTCCTGAACCTTTGCCTATAAAGCTCAGGGGTCAAACCATACCTAGTCATTAAGGCATCCTTCATGTGGCTGTACGAATTATAGACTTCAGAGGGCAAATCTAACAAGGTATCCCGCCCTTCACTGAGGAACCGTCCCCACAACCCCGCTCCCCAATCCTTCTCAGGGACCCGGTGGGAAGACATGGCTACCTCATAGGCTTTGAACCACTGCCCAATGTCATCATTTTTAAAAACTCCTTCACCACATCTTTGGGAATATACACCCTAGCTTCAACAGGCACAGGCGGTACACTGCCACCAGAGGGAGTAATCTCTAAGCTCTTGGCCTTCAATTCCAACTCCCTCAAAACTTTCTCATGTTCAAACTGCATTTTCTTTTCCTCTAGGGCTAATTTCCTAGTTTGCATTTCGAATTCTAACTGCCCATTCAGCTTGAGCTTAGTCAGCTCCATTTCGTGCATCCTACTCTCTTTCCTGTCCTCCAACTCCTCTGGAGACAGTCCTCTGGCAGAAACACTGCTACCTACTGGGGAAGGTGGTCTTCTAGCCCCTAGACCCAATAGCCCCTCCAGCTGCCCTTCTGCATTCTCAGCCCCCTCCACAGGGGCACTCCTTGATTCAACCCAGGCCCTCAGCGCCTTTTGGAGGTCCTCCTTCCTGGAGATCCCGGTCATGGACACTTTAAACTTTTTGCAGAATTGCCTGAGCTGCTTAAGGGTGTAGCATTCTAGCCTCTCTTCTTCCCAATCACACTCAACAGAGGCTACTGATGCTGGTTTCTCCATAGTGACTGAACTTGGCATTTGCAAAAATAGGAAATCCCAGAAAAAATGCTATAAAAGTATGTGGTTGCGTTTTGGTCTGCACTCACTAAGTAGTGTTCACCAATCACTGTACATGAGTCACAAATGCAAGTCCAGAATCCTCACCGCTGACCACCAATGTTAGATTTGGGGGTCTCTAGTTGGCAGAGGTAGGTACCTTTGTCCAAATAGGGACCCTTGCGTCTAGTCAGGGAAAGTAGGTACACTCCTAAAATAACCCCTGCTCACCCTCTTGGTAGCTTGGCACGAGCAGACAGGCTTATCTCAGAGGCAGTGTGTAAAGCATTTGTGAACACATACAGTAATCCAGTGACAACACTACAAATGGACACCACACAGGTTATATATTTATAAAAATAGGTATACTTTATATAGATTTATCACAAGACCATAAACGACAAAAATAATCCACAATACTGTCAAGAATACTTAGTTCTGATCAAAAAGGCTTAATTCAAGGTTCTGTGCGAGTCGGTAGCCTCCTCCGGCTACGGCGGTGTCGAGAACAAACAGAGTCTAACAAATCCAGCTGACCGCGTCGAGACGGGCCAACACAGCGTAGACAGACTCGGTCACAGTACCTTTTACTTGAAGCGGCAGGCACGGGCGTGCGAGCCGGATGGCTGTTCGTCGCGGTCGCGATGCAAAAATGGAAGCGTTGCAGGACGCGTTGTCCCTCGATGCGGTGCAGGCAGCGGCTCGTTGGCGTCGTCGAGACGGAGTCGGTGAGACCAGGGCCGTGCGTTGCAGGGCGAGACGGTGCTTCGTTGCAGTGCTGGCAGGTTGCGGTGCGGCGACGGAACCGGATTCAGGAGCTGGCGTCGATCAGTCCGGACAGCGGTGCGAGTCGGGCGGTGCGTCGCAAAGCGTGCGAGCGGTGCCCAACTCCGGTGCGGTCACAGGACTCGAACTCAGCAGCAGTGACCGTGTCGGTCGGACCAGTTCGATTCGGCGTAGCGAAGCGTTGCAGGACGCGTTGTCCCTCGATGCGGTGCAGGCAGCGGCTCGTTGACGGAGTCGGTGAGACCAGGGCCGTGCGTTGCAGGGCGAGACGGTGCTTCGATGCGGTGCTTACAGGACACCGAGTCGGTCGTGAGAGTCGGTCACAGCTCCCTACCTCTGTAGCCACTGAAACAGAGTTTCCAGCAGCAATTCACAAAGGGGGTGAAGTCCAATGGTCCTGGGACTTCGGTCAGGGGGCAAGCTCTCTTCCAAGCCCTTGGAGATCCTTCACAAGTTGATGAAAGTCACAGCAAAGCAAAAGTTCCTTTCTCCTTTCTTTGGCAGTCAGGCAAACCACTGCAGGCCAATCCCCCAAGCAGCACTTCAGGCTTAGGGATAGTCTCTCCTCAGTTTCTTCTTGGTTCCGCTCCTCAGCAAAGGTTTCTTCTTGTTCCCAAAAGTGATCTAATTTTCCTGGGGTCTGGGTGCCCCTCTTATACCCTGATTCTCTTTGTTCTCTGGAGGCAGAGAGGCCTCTGCCTAGTCCAAAAACAGTTCTGGTCAGTTCTGGAGCACTTTGTTTTTCTGACTCCTTCTTTCCTTTCAGAATGTGGGGCAGAGTGCTCAGCCGCCCGGCAGGAGGTGGAGCCAGCATTGTGGAAGGCAGGCACAGCCCTATTCAGACCCAGGTGCAACTCCTCCCTCCACTCTGGATGCAGATCTTTCTATTCAGCCCTGCGCTGACTCACCCTGTCTCCTGTAGCCACCCCCAGCCCCTGTCACTCAATCTCCAGACAAGGAATACACAACCTAGCAGAGGCAGGCTTGGATAGTTAGGCAAGAAAATACCCACTTTCTAAAAGTGGTATTTTCAAACACAGAATGTTAAAACCAACTTCACTAAAAGATGTATTTTATCATCCTGAGTTCAGGCATACTAAATTCGTTTTTCTACCATGTTCCCTGGGTCAGTTCTGACTATAAGGTGTAATAGTCAGTCTGCCCATTCTGGCCTATGGGGAGCAGGTAGCCTTGCAATAGTGAAAAACGAAAATGGCTGTAATTCACTATTAGGACATGCCACACACACCAGGGCATGTCCTACCTTATACTTACAATGCACCCTGCCCTAGGGCCTACTTTAGGGGTGACCAACATGCAGTAAAGGGAAGGTTTAGGGACTGGTAAGTGGGTGTACTCACCAAGTCGACATGGCAGCCCTAGGCTGCACACAGGCTCTGCGATGGCAGGCCTGAGACACATTTTACAAGCCGCTTCTGTGGGTGGCACAACCAGTGCTGCAAGCCCACCAGCGGCATTGGATTTACAAGCCCTGGGCACACTGAGTGCACTGTACTAGGGACTGACAAGTAAACCAATCATCCAATCACGGAGTCACTAATACATATATCAATTAACGATAGGGAGCACTTGCACTTTGGCACTGATTAGCAGCGGCAAAGTGCCCATGAGCATCTAGTCCAGCAAAAACATATCGGCAACAGTGGAGGCATTACGAAAAAATGGAAGGGAGACCCACGCCAAGGATGCCAGGTCTAACAATATATATATATATATATATATATATAAATATCCAAGTAAACCTCTACTCCACACAGAAAAGAGCACGTACACAGAGAATGCTAGGTATAGAGGCATTTATTACTCCATAGGGCCTCCTCCGACCCGGCAGAGAGACGCGTTTCGACTGTCTCAGCAGCCTTCCTCAGTCTAGTGAGCGCCAGATTTCTTAAAAACATATATACTATTTCCCAGACATAGACATAGAAGACATACACTTGTTCCAGTTTAAAGCGATACATCCCCAAGCTACAGTGAACGCTGCGCGCACACGTGCAATACATGTAATGACATCGGTGGACAAACTGATAAAGATGAATAAATCAAATTAATGAACCATGAATAGTGCATTAACATTCTTCCCATGACTGCATAATGCGTCATCTGACCACTGCAATGTAAATGCATTATATGTATTTCACTATTGTGCCAAGGATGTATTGTTCATCATTATACTAGGAACATCAACTAAAATCGTTGTATATTCAATGAATGCAAAACACACAAGATGATGGACGGAATGCTGCACATTGGCAAACATTCACCCCCAGTCACAGATCTGGGTTTAATCCATCGTTATTTTGCTTCACCACGCCACCCCAGTTCAGACATAGCCATATGCAAATCAGTCTTGACCCTGTGCCTCATGGGAACAGTCCAGACCGAACTGCCAAGCCATGTCTTCCCTGGACCGGAATCAAGCATCACAGGACCGGTTTCAGGCTATCAGCCTTCATCAGCCAGGATAGCTTGACTCCAGTGGCGTAGTGAGCACGGGACCCACGTCTGGGCATACCCTTCCCACTTAGGGGCGAAATGCAAAACACACAAGATGATGGACGGAATGCTGCACATTGGCAAACATTCACCCCCAGTCACAGATCTGTGTTTAATCCATCGTTATTTTGCTTCACCACGCCACCCCAGTTCAGACATAGCCATATGCAAATCAGTCTTGACCCTGTGCCTCATGGGAACAGTCCAGACCGAACTGCCAAGCCATGTCTTCCCTGGACCGGAATCAAGCATCACAGGACCAGTTTCAGGCTATCAGCCTTCATCAGCCAGGATAGCTTGACTCCAGAGGCGTAGTGAGCACGGGACCCACGTATGGGCATACCCTTCCCACTTAGGGCGAAATGCAAAACACACAAGATGATGGACGGAATGCTGCACATTGGCAAACATTCACCCCCAGTCACAGATCTGGGTTTAATCCATCGTTATTTTGCTTCACCACGCCACCCCAGTTCAGACATAGCCATATGCAAATCAGTCTTGACCCTGTGCCTCATGGGAACAGTCCAGACCGAACTGCCAAGCCATGTCTTCCCTGGACCGGAATCAAGCATCACAGGACCGGTTTCAGGCTATCAGCCTTCATCAGCCAGGATAGCTTGACTCCAGTGGCGTAGTGAGCACGGGACCCACGTCTGGGCATACCCTTCCCACTTAGGGCGAAATGCAAAACACACAAGATGATGGACGGAATGCTGCACATTGGCAAACATTCACCCCCAGTCACAGATCTGTGTTTAATCCATCGTTATTTTGCTTCACCACGCCACCCCAGTTCAGACATAGCCATATGCAAATCAGTCTTGACCCTGTGCCTCATGGGAACAGTCCAGACCGAACTGCCAAGCCATGTCTTCCCTGGACCGGAATCAAGCATCACAGGACCGGTTTCAGGCTATCAGCCTTCATCAGCCAGGATAGCTTGACTCCAGTGGCGTAGTGAGCACGGGACCCACATCTGGGCATACCCTTCCCACTTAGGGCGAAATGCAAAACACACAAGATGATGGACGGA
The DNA here is from genome assembly GCA_963921515.1 of Calotriton arnoldi. Lineage (NCBI taxonomy): Eukaryota > Metazoa > Chordata > Amphibia > Caudata > Salamandridae > Calotriton > Calotriton arnoldi. Next base: position 1,563,040 of record CAWUFW010002580.1, read on the forward strand.
ATGCTGCACATTGGCAAACATTCACCCCCAGTCACAGATCTGGGTTTAATCCATCGTTATTTTGCTTCACCACGCCACCCCAGTTCAGACATAGCCATATGCAAATCAGTCTTGACCCTGTGCCTCATGGGAACAGTCCAGACCGAACTGCCAAGCCATGTCTTCCCTGGACCGGAACATCAACTAAAATCGTCGTATATTCAATGAATAGCGCAAACACAGCTGTTATGACTCTTAAAACATGAAGGGACATTCTGCGTGAACATAAGATACCAGGGAGATAAAACTCCATACAGCTGATTCCATAATAATCACAGATACCACTCAAAGCAGCGCCAATGAAATTCACTCGTAAATGAGATAAACAACATAGGAAATTGATGCTGAGTTGAATGTCAGCCACAGGCATTAAAGGAACTGAAAGTTAATATTGTCACTGTCCAAAGGTCGAAATAAAACACAAAGTGTGTATATTAGCACTCTAATGTCGACACTTAAACAGCATGTTGACCTCCCGAGAACTACATGTCCCATAATGCCCCATCCTGGAAATGAAAATGTCCAATGGATTCTGCTGAAAATGAAATTTCAACTGGTCTCAGCTATATATATAGGTTAGAGGGATGTTATAGGTAGGATCATATTTTACATGCACAAAGCCATAGAATTTCAACATTTATAATTGTACTTATCTCAAGAAACTATAACTTGTGATTTAAGGTAACTATAACTCACATGCCAGCCACGCACAGTTTTCTCATCATTAATTTTATTTCAAATATTGTAGTTATATTATGCTGGATGTCATAGAAGATTCCATTATTGATGTAAAATGTGGGGCAAGTAGCAGTGCATGGCGTGGGAGTGAGTTATCATTACCTTAGGGCACAAGTTATACTTTCTTAAGATAAGTATAACTATAATTGTTGAATATCTATGGTTTTGTGCATGTAAAATCTGAACCTAACTATAATGACCCTCTAACCTTTGGTTTATTTAGTGAATTTCTTAGGTTTTTAAATTCTATTTCCAAACTGTAATGCCCCTGTAATCTTTGGTTTTCTCACAGAATTTCTAGTTTTATTTAATGTTAAGTAATATTTAATTTACTTACGTTAATCAAATCCCCGTGCATAGCAGGGGATAGCTAAAAGGCCTGAGCTGTGGCCACGAACTGCTGTCAACTCCTGGTAGGGATCCAACCCTGCAGACAACCATCCCGCTCCTCGCACAGCCTTTGGCAAACCTCAGCAGAGGGTCGGCCTCAGGGCCTGTCCTGTGGCTTGGCAAAGGGACCCACCCCCTATACGTAGGCAACCCGTCAGGGGGGAATGCAGCCCCATCCCCCAGCCAATTAGGACCCCTGGGGACCCCATCCCCCAGGGCCCGGACAATTGCTGCAAGGAGAGGATGGCCGTGCAACACCTCTTGCCCAGGGGAATCCATCCCTCAGGACTTGGCCAACTAGTGTGAGAGGGGGGCTGCACTGACCCCTCCTCGGGCCTATTTCTGCCCTTTGGACCCCATCCCAAGGGGCCCAGCCAATAACTAAAAGGGAAGGGGGTCATGTGGCCCCCTTTCAGAGGGTGATTTTGGCCCTGGGGAACCAGTTCCGTGGGGCCTAGCTAATTAGTAAAGGGGGAGGGGGTCCACACAGCCCTCTCCCTGGGTCCCATCCCCTGGGGCCCGGCCACTTTATGCTGCATGCCCTGGCCCTATCCAGGGCACACAGTGTTCACTTGTTGGGAGCAGCTGGGGGGAGCCTGAATGCCTTCTTATCCCTGCCATCTCCTCACCTCCAGCCGAAGCCAGCATTGCTCCAGCACATAGAGAGCAGCAAAAAATGCTGCTCCATGCATCCGTGAGCAATTTTTTCATCAGTTTTCCTGCCCAATTGACAGTGGCCAGGGAAACAAATGAAAATTCAGCTTTAAGCGGGCGGGAGCAGTTTTCCTACTCCCGCCTGCTAGGAGTGGACTTATTGTTTGCTCTCGCTTGTGGGATCTGACAAAACTCCCGTCAAGTGAAAGCAAACATCTATGTCCAGAGGGTAGGCACCTCGGGACATACGGAGCTGGTCCCGGGGGGTTGGCAGTTCGTAGGGCCATTAATGGCCCCAGGAGGGGAGCCGCACAGCCTCCCTCCTTTGTGTTAGCATGTCCTGGCCTGGGGAGGTGGTGGTCCCCGGGGCTGAAAACGGCCCTGGAGGGAGGCCTGGCCCTGGAGAGGTGGTGTTCCCTCGGTTTGAAATTGCCCTGGGAGGCAAGCTGCAAGGCACCCCTCCCCCTTATAGAAAATCGGCCTAACCCCGGGAAGGTGGCCATCCACCAGCTGAAAAGGGCCCAGGATGGGTTGTCCATGCAGCCCCCTCCCTTTACAAACATTGGCCTTGCCCCAGGGAAGTGGTGGTCCCCGGGACCGCAAGCCACCTGAGGTGGGAGGCCACATGGCCTTCCCTCCTGTTTAATTTTCTACAGCCTGGCCACAGGGAGATGGCGGTCCCTGGGCCAAAACTGGCCATTGGGGGGTCATGTGTGCCCCTTCCCCATAATGCTCATATAGATTTGCCCCCAGGACCTGGCCCACCCAGGGGCTGAAGTAAAAACAAGTGTGGGAGACCACACTTAAAAAAAGATGCTTGCTCAGATTTGCGGATCCTCCACGCTTTTCACTGCAAAAATGTGTAAAAAAAATGCTTTTTGGCCCCGGCGGGACCCTACCACCGATCTTCTGGGGTCAGGGTATTCCTACTCTGCATTATTACAATAATAAATATGTTTTTCCTATATATTGGCTCAAATGTTTATATTGTAATATTTGCATGAATTACACCAGTATTATTTTGTAAGTTGGCAGGGATTGTCGTTTTTGCATTCTTTTGCATGGATGAAATAGACAGCAGTTTTAGATCTACGAGTGAAAATCCCTTAACATTGAAAAATATACTTTTAGTTGTTTTGATTCATATAATACCACAAATATGTATTCCAGTTCGTACTTGTCATCCGTCACTTGTGCAGTTCACTTATGCTTTCCGTAGAATGGTTGTTTGTAAAATATCCCCAGCAATTTCACATGAGAGGTAGGTCATTACTTTCATGTATTTATGTGGCAGGCTCAATAGTCACTCAAATTCTTGACCTGGGACAGCATTGTTTGTATACTGCATGGAGAATATTCCAGTAGGGCTCTTGTTGAATGGTATTTTACAAACAGTTATAAGTAACCATTTGGGTTTCTCTGCTTTCATCAAAGTACTCATTCAATAGTTATTTCAATGACATGTTCTGTTTCTTTTTTTAATTTTCTGTCAGGTGGACATTGTTGTATGTGTTTTATTCACAGGATAGAAGCGTTTTATTGTCAGATGTTTGTCAGAGTTGGGTGCTGTTAGACCTGGCACCAGTGGTGTGGGTCTCCCTTCCATTTTTTGCCTCTGCCTCCTGTGTTTTGCTATGTGTTGGACTCCATTTTTGCTGGTCTAGATGCTTTGGGCACTTTGCCACTGCTGTTCAGTGCCAAAGTGCAAGTGCTCCCTTTTGTAATTTGTTGTTATGGATTAGTGTTTCCATGATTGGCTATTTGATTTACTTGTCAGACCCTAGTATAGTGCACTGTGTGTGCCCAGGGCCTGTAAATCAAATGCTGCTGGTGGGCTTGCAGCACTGGTTGTGCCACCCACCAAAGCAGCCTGTAAAATGTGACTCAGGCCTGCCATTGCAGAGCCTGTGTGTAGTCTGGGACTGCCATGTCGACTTGGCAAGTGCACACACTTTCCAGTCCCTAAACCTTCCCTTTTCTACATATCAGCTACCCCTAAGGTAGGCCAAAGGTACCCCTGTGGGCAGGGTGCATTATATGTGAAAGATAGGACATGCCATGATGTGTGTGGCATGTCCTGATAGTGAAATACTGCCAATTTCGTTTTTCACTATTGTAAGGCTACCTGTTCCCATAGGACAGAATGGGGAGTTTGTTTATAACATCTTATAAACATAACTACCCCTGGGAACAAGGTAGGGAAAAAAAGTTGGATATGCCTGAACTCAGAATGTTACAATGCATCTTTTAGTGAGGGTGATTTTTACATTCTGTGTTTGAAAATACCACTTTTAGAAAGTAGGTATTTTCTTGCTTAGCCATCCAGTATGCCTCTGCTAGGTTTGTGTATTGCATGTCTGGCTTTTGGATGACAGGGGCTGGAGAGGGGCAGTGGCTCCAGAAGTCGGATGAGTCAGGGCTGGGCTGAATAGACCTGGGCTCCATTTAGAGTAGGGGGAGGAGATTTCCTTTCCCTGCATGGGCCTGGTCTGCCTTCAACAATGCTGTCTCCACCTCCTGCCAGGAAGCTGCACCAGTGAGGACAGAACTGGTTTTGGCTGGGTACAGACACTCTCTGCCTTCAGAGAACAAAGGATTTTTGTGGATAAAAAGAGGGGCCAAGACTCTAGACTTTTAGATCACTTCTGGGAAATCAAGAGGAACCTTTGCCAAGGAGAAGAGCCAGATAGGCTGAGGAGGAATTCTGCCCCTGTGCTGTTTGCTGTCTGGGGTTGGCCTGCAGTGGCTGCTTGCTGCCAAGGAAAGGAGAAAAAGGACTTTGCTGTTAACTTTGTCACCTGCTTGAAGAAAAGAACTCCAAGGGCTTGAAACTGAGCTTGCCTCCTGTTCTGAAGTCTCAGGGACACAAAGACTTCATCCCTTCTGTCTCCCTGAATCTGGAACTGCTGTTTCAGCTGCCACAGAAGGAAATTGCATCACGGACGCCGGCAAGCGATGCCGTAACCTGCACGAAGCCGTGGGCACCGCTCGTGAAGAGCATGACGCACTGCCCCGACTTGAACCGTAGGCCCGATGCCTGCCAACGCCGTTCCGCATCGACACTGAAGCCGTCATCGAGGCCGCTGCCTGCACCGGAGCCGAGGACACCGCTTACGAATTCCACAACACACCGTCCAGACTCGCACCGCAGCCCCGACTTCACCGACGCCGGTGCTTCATCAACGCGGAGCCGATTCTCGACGTGGCTGACTCCCAAATCCATCGACATCGTACCATCGTAAGGAACCGACGCCTCGCCGCCATCCATGACATCACCTCCCCAACACAGTAAGGAACCGACATCTCACCTCCCCTGCGCTGCAGTAAGGTACAGAGGCATCACCTCCCCTGGGGTCATAAGGAACCAACGCCGCAGGCACCAACGAACCATCACCTCCCCAACGCTGTGCACCGTCTTTGCTTTCATCAATTCCAAGGTACCGTTCTTTGTGGGTCTGCTTGACTCCGGGCCCGACGTCGCGCACCTCGCGGTCGGTGCCCTTCTTTGGGATTTTTATCTGTCGCGACGTCGTAATAACTCCAGGTGGAGTTATGTGTTGCTAGAAGCTTGATTTGAGTGAATAACCTATTTTTAAGGATATCTTTGATACTGTATTGTGAATTTTTGTCGTTTGGTCTTGTTTTGGTTTAGATAAAGATTACTTATTTTTCTAAACTGGTGTGGTGTCCATTTGTAGTGTTTTCACTGTATTACTGTATGTGTTCACAAATGCTTTACACACTGCCTCTGAGATAAGCCTGTCTGCTTGTGCCAAGCAACCAAGAGGGTGAGCAGGGGTTATTTTATGAGTGTATCCCCCTTACCCTGACTAGAAGCAAGGGTCCCTATATGCACAAAGGTACCTACCTCTGCCAACTAGGGACCCCCATTTCTAACAGGTGCCATATTCATTGTGCTTGAAATATATTAGGTTCATTGAGCCTTATCACGTTTTACAATTTGTCACTTCTGTAGCCCTTCCCATTCAAAATTTTGAGCTCACATTTCTTTCGCATGTTGACAACACAAACATTATCTCCTGCTTTGACGATTCCTCTTCTTCCAATATTGCCAAATTTCCAGACTGTCTCTTGGATGACCCAAAACTTTCTAAAAATCAACACTGACAAACCTGATATTCTGTTTCTGGGCAAATACACAGTTTAACACGACTCCTCAATATGGTAGCCTTCTGAAATCTGTCCCTTTCCCACCCCAGCCAATGAAGTTCATAACCTCGGCTTTTGATTTGACCACTAACACTCCCTTTCCACCAGATCAACATAATATCTTCTTTTACTACTTACATCTTTTGAAAAAAACAGCTCCCCTTTCTTCTACTGCCTTCTCAACAACTTGTTATACTGTTGGTTGTTCTCTCTACGCTGCCTTAGTGTAATGCACTATGTATCAGCCTTCGACAATACTTCATCCATTGCCTTTTCTACATTCAACACACAGCAACCAGAATCATCTTCAATCTTCCTAAATGAATCGACATTTTGCAAAATCTTTTTTTTTGCTTTGAAAATTTCTTTATTGATTTTTGTTAATCAACAATAACAATGAAACACATAGTGCAACATCAGTTGTGCTGATATTTCATTGTGTGCATAGTGAAAACAGCTCAGTCTGTCCCATTCCACCCCCCCCCTCTTCAGGTGCAAAGAGAAAAACTCATCATATCACATATCTGTGGTATATACCCGCCACACTGCTCAGAATCATATAAGAAGATCAAAATGGACCATACGCTGCAAGATGGTAGGCACATCACAAAGCGGCATTCTCACTCAGTCGGCTTCCAAATAATGAATATTAGATACATGGATATATGATTAGTGGGGCAAAAACAGTGATAGTCATCACAGGGTATCAGTTCAGTTCTCAAGTTGCCAATTCCACCTCATCTCTGGCATCCTGAGGAGGGGTTAAAAGATAGTTATGCAATGGATCCCAATTGTCTCTAGGTTGAGAATGAGTAGACAACAGTTCAGCGTATATGGACAAGGCCCCTGCTGTTTCTGCCTGCTCACATCTGGTTCAAAGCTATGTACATTGTTCACAGACCTCTCCACAATCCAGTCCTCTTTTTCTTTAAGTCAGAAATTGCTCCTTCCTCTTGCCCCTGCAAACTGTACATCCTCACAACTCCTATCCATCCCTAAAATCAGTTATTCCAGATTAGGAGGTTGCTCTTTCTCTTATCAGGCAGGCAACATTTGAAATTCACTGCGTCTCTCAATCCATCTTATCCATAATCACTTTCAATTCAGGAAAGCCCTCAAGATTCATATATTTTCCCTATTCATGTAAGTCCAACCAACTCCTTGCCAGTTTCTGCCTAAGTGCCAGGAGGCCCTGCTATCTGACAGTTTGCACTGATACATTCAGCTCATCATAATCATTATAGCTTTTTTGTTTAAGTGAGAGGGCTTTAAACTGTTGTTTTTCACCTCTTTCTCTTTCTCTCTATCTATCTGTGGAGTTATTGTAATGTTCCTCATGTTCCTACAAGCCCACTCCTTGACATATAGATTGTATGTGTGGAATGTCAAAAAGTGTCTGTTTTGAAAGTGTGGATGTTGTCATAATTTTCTTCAAACAGATCTATTGAACCGAATGTGCCAAGACAGATTGCAATAATATCATCTATTTAATGTAGTGTTTTTGATATTGTTGGTTCAAGAAATCCTCTTCCTGATTGGCCATTAATTGGTTTGTCTATTGTGGACGCTCTTCAATTTCCTGAGGAAGTCCATATGAGAACATGTTTGCTTTGGAAAGTGAAGCTATTTTGTTTGAGGATGAATTCAATGGGTTTGTGGCTGGAGTGTGGCTGGATTCACCCGTTTATCTATTATTGTCTTTCATTATCTATTGCAAACATACCACTCCATTTTAACTATTATAAAAGAATGCTATAAATTAGGTTTAAAAAAAGATGCATTTTTCATTTGTTAAAAAACATTTTTGAACTTTTGCTTAATATCATAAACATAGATTAAACTCAAATGGCAGGTTCCTTTTATTATTCATCAGTTATGAAAAGACTATAATTACAATTCGAACATCTATTGTCACAGTGATGCCCTCTGTGAAAAGAGCAGCAATATAATACATAAATTAGACACGTGATGCACAGTTCAGTTCTCATTAAGATAGCAGGGAGAGGTCATGGGCTATTCTGGTGTTCAATCCAATCATGCCTTGATCCTGAGGGTGGTGGAAAACTGTAATTATCAGCCAAATAAATAGCTGATTCACTAATATTCTTCCCAATAATTATGAAATGTTTGTAAATTATAGACTAATATTATAAGTAGATGATGAATCATGGGAAGTAATGATAAATAATAACAATATAAAACAAACACAGACACACACAAACACAAGCACCCACACACACACATACACACACACGCAGATGTGAGGCCCGTAATATTACATATGCATGTAGTATGTAAAATGCCATTTATTACCTTTATTGAGTGTGAGATGGGGCCATGATTCACAAGAGGTGATGCCTCAAGTGAGTCATGATGCCTTTCTACTCCTTTAACAATGATAATAATGTATATTCTGCAGATCTACATAAATGCTTTATAGTATGGTTTTCTTTTCAAGTGGTTTTGTTTAAAAAAATGGTATTTAAGTAAGACCATGGTTCAAGTGTTTAAATTTGTGCAGCACTGTAAAAACACACTGAAGGGACATTATGACTATGAGAAGAGTTGTTTCCCTGTGCAAGCAATTAACATAAGTAATCCTTGAGGCAGTAAAAGTGTTTTTCTCATGTCAGTTTTGAGGTACTGTAGTTATAAATCCACATTTGATCTTTGCACTGTAGTGAGAGATGTGTGAATGCATGTTTATTAATACTGGTTGCACTGATGTCATTTGTCATGAGGGATGTAATATTTGAGGTTGTAGCAGTGCATTACTAGGGTGCAAGGAACTGTTAGTTTGCTGAAAAATACTGGTGAAAATCAGTGGTTTTCATTTTTAAATTTGTAAGCATAGCTGAATGTTTGACTGGTTTTTATAGGTTATTTTTTGAGGTTTTTAAAAAAATACATTGAGGTGCTGTAAGAAAAGGTGCTACTACCTTCACTTAAACTTTGTTTTTTCAGTGCAATTTCGTTTTTTTAGCGTATACCACATCCAAATGTTTCCTGCACCCAACACTCCACTAGAATCCACATGAAATTTGGCAAATCGTTAGCAAATACAGTTTTCTGTTTAAATATGTCAAGTATTATGCACACAAGGGCGAGTAAATTTAAAGGGAGGTTACTTTTTGTGATATGATAACTTATTCTTATCACAGATCTGCACGAAGGACCTTTAACTTATCTAGCTTACTCTTGATTAAGTGAGTTTCATGCAAAACTATCAAGGAGGGGCAGAGTTAAATAGTGTAGGTCAAAAAAGTGTTCATTTGCAAATAGCTTTAGCACTGGTTAATGAATCAGCATGATATTTTTCACACTATTAGCTAGTAGGTCCAGTGTATAAATCTCAAGTTAAAGCCTAGTTGTCAGTTTCATAGTGTTATGGGCAATGTGATATGTAATCTGATCTGAGGATTATGTTTGTATTTGTAATTGCATCTGTCACAGCAAAAGTGAGGTCATGAGCATTTCAAGGGACATTTCTTCCTGTGCGCATTCTATCATGTTGAGAAACATATTGATGTAATCAATGTCAGTTGCAATACTTGTTAAAACTCAATTTGATTTGAAAATCTAAAATTTTAATACTGCATAATAAGGAATGTGGTGTGCATCTGCTGTCCCTTGGAACAAAATGAAACTCAATACAGAATGTGCACCAGGACAACATCCTTTTTCATAGCCATCTGGCTTGTATGCTGTGAAATTCCCATTGCAACCACAAAAGAAAACATATGTCTGTTCTTTAAGAAGCAACCCTCCTCCCCAAATACTTTTTCAGTTTAATATTCAGAAAAATGTGGGCTTTCTTAAAGTGGTCTTCTGGAGATTGTGTTTAATGTTAGTAATGTTTTCACCAAACTTTACAGCTTATTGCGATTAAGAAATATTAGGAATTTGTTTCATTCCAGCGAAGATCATGGAGATATTTTCTCAATTTAATTTGATACATTTTGATGGTAACATACTCTGTTGAAACACTTCACTGGCTAAAGAGAAGATGCAAAAAAGTATACGCACACACTTGTTTTAATGAAGAACATGGATTTATAAATTAGATTTTACAAAGCATACACCATATGTTTGTTTGATCACAATTAAGCAACCATAAACATGTTCAGATGTAGGTAATATGCTTTTAACCTCTTCCATGCTTGTGACGGCCGGGAGCCGTCACGCGTCACAGTGGGCGTGTGCGCAGGACGGCCCCGGCCGTCCGAATCCCCGCCCACTAATGGAGACGCCCGCACAGCACGGAAATTCCGCGCGCACGGAAGGGGTTAATAGGAATCCCCTAAAGTGAGATAGTTTTCATTTAGTATTATTGGAAAGTGGTTTATTAGTAGGGGTAAGTAGGTACCCTCAACTAGTAATAAGGCCACAATCACAATATAAGGTTCAGTCAAGGTCTCAATAAATTATACCTTGCTCAACCCTTGGTAGCTGGCTGCGAGTTGGCAGGCTTAACTTAGGAGACGGGAGTGTAAAGCATTTAAAAACATCAATACATTATATAAGCCAGACACAACACACAATGAAAATCCAACACCAATTTATAAACATAGGTAATATTTGTTTGATTAAAATGGCACCAAAACAACAAACATCCCATGTAGGGAGCCAGCGATAATAATTTTTAAAGATTAAATACTTTCTAGTGCCTAAAAAGGAAAAGTTCCAGCTTGGAACATCTAAACGGGACAAAGTCAGAATTTGAGGCCGACTATGATGGAGCACTGGTTGCATACACTGAGCGTTAGTCCCGCGGTCAAGCTTTTACCTTCGAACTTAGTCATTTTTCTGGAGCTTTTTCTATCATCATCGAGCGAGGCACCTCGTCAGGTTGGGTTTCGAGCCAACTGTGGCTTGTTTCAGCATAAGACCTTACTGAAATCCTGGAAGTCTTGAGCTCCGGAGCTTTCAGAAGGACAAACCTGAAATCCAGGCTGGGTCGCGGTTCGGCGACGGTGGCTTGACTCTCGACGACAGACCGATCAACTTATGAAGCTTTTTTCCAAAAATTCTCCAACATTTTCTATACTTCTGGAACTTCTTCCAGAAGGTCCTTTTGGGGTTTCAAAGTTCTCACAACACCAATCCAAGGTTCCAGAAGCTCTGAGTTGCTCCTTGGGATATTGGGACTATGTTTCCCAAAATGCACCAGTCCGAATCCTTAAAAGTCCACTGGTGCAGTCTAGCTGGGTTCTTCTTGTGGAGATTTGATTTGTTTAGCATTTTATAAAGTGCAAACAAATACCCTGAGGTGTCTTGGCACTAAAAACAGAGAACAATCAGACCACATTAGCATTTAGTGAACAGCTAGGTTTTTAGAAGCTTACGAAAGCTCAGGAGTGAAGAAGCAGATTTTATTTCCAAGTGAAGTAGGTTCCAGCTCTGTGCAGTACAGAGCACGAAGCTCCTGTCTCCCTAGGACGAGAGTTTGTGAGATGGCACCACCAGATTCATGGCTGTACTCGACCTGAGAGTCCTGTCGGGGAAATATCTCCTACGTTTTTCTCTGAGAAAAGTAGGACCTATCCCCTGAAGGGCTTTGTTTGTGATACAGAAAGTTTAAACAGAATCCTCTGGTGTACAGGAAGCCAATGCAAACTCACCAAGGCCTGGGAGGCTGACTCAAATCTCAGAACTTTCAACAGCAGCCTAGCTGCTGAGTTCTGAAGAATCTGGAGTTTCATCAGTAGGGGCTTTAAGTAAATTGGCATGAAGTCCATTACAATAGTCCACCCTGGACATTACAAGGGCCAGAACAACAGTTTTCAGCAAGTGAGTTGGAAGAACCTGCGCTATTTTCCTTATAATGCGAAGCATAAAGAAAGAAATAGAAACAACCTTATTGACCTGATCTTTATAGGTGAGCTTATCGACTAATAGGATTCCCAAATGTTGGAAAGTGGGTTATTAGTAGTAGCAAATATGCGTATGCCACTGGAAATAAGGCCAATAACACAGTCTAGGGCTCAGAATAGGTCTCAGAAAATGATTCCTGTGCTCAACCCTTGGCAGCTTGGCTGTGAGCAGGCAGGCTTAACTTCAGAGGCAGTTATTTAAAGCATTTAAAAACAGCAATTCAGTAAATAATTAAGACACCACGCACAATTAAAATCCAACACCACTATATAAAAATTGGGAATATCTTTATCTTTAAAATGACACCAAAACAAAAAATATCCAATGTAAGGTGCTGGAGATATGAATTTTTAAAGATTTAGCACTATATAGCACATAGAAACCTATAGCCCGTATTGGGACATCTGATCGCGCTAGGCCAGGTCAAAGTCAAAGTTTCAGGCTGACCGCGATGGAGCCCTGTGCGGTTACCCCTCGTGGTAGGTCTTGGTCAATATTTTTACCTTCTGACTTAGAAACATTTATGGAGCTTTTCTTCCTGGGGTTCCTCGAAGCTCTCAGTCAGTCTGGATTCGGTGAGGGTTCGCCGGCTTGCCTTGCAAAGAGCTCCCGGTCAAACTTATGGCAGTCAGCCCTCCGGAGCTTTCCAGCGGGAAGAACCAGAGATCCAGGCAAGCTCAAGGTTGAAGGTGGGTGGCTTGATTGTCACAATTGGTCTAAGTCACCTCGCCTACATTAAGAGTTAGAAACTTTTACTGAACTTTTTCTTCAGGGGTCCCTCACTACTCCTCACCAGTCCGGCTTCGGTGAGGGTTCATCGGCTTGGGTTTCAGCCAACTCCTTGTCAAACTCTGGAAGTCAGACTTCTGGAGGTTTTCAGCGGGTCGAACCTGGGCGGCAGGCCGGCTCGCGGTTGAGGGTCGCCGGCTTGGCTGGCCAGGTCGAGTCTGTCCACTTATGGAACTTTTTTTCAAAGTTGCTCCAAAGTTCTCCAAACTTCTGGAACTTTTTCCTGAAGTTCCTCAGAGGGTCCCAAAGTGTCCAAAACTTACCCCAAGGGTCTGGAACCTCAAAGATGGTCCTTAAAAGTTTGGGACTTCAGTTCCCACAATCCACTTGGACAAAAGCCATACAAATCCACTGGTATTACTCCAGGCTGGGGATTCTTGGTGGTGATGGGCCAGGTGATCTCTGATAACCTGTAGCTTGCAGGGAGTCCACTCTTTAGTCCTTTTGAAGCAAGTTAGGTGCACAAGGCTGTAGTACTAGATTGTGCAGCAGGCGCAGCCTTCAGAGTGCAGGGCCTGGTTGGTGCAAATCAAACTTCTCAGCATGGACCCCTCTTCTTCCTTTAGTTTCAAGCAGCAGATCTGATAGGGTCTGCACCTCTCAGATACTTATTCCAAGTTCTCTGGGTCAAGCAGGAGGGCACTCCTGTCCAATGAGGTGCAGGGAAACACCCCAGAGTATGACCATATCCTCCAAAGTGTGGCAATACAGTCTACCAGAGAGCACCATTTCTCCCAAATTCAACTGGCTAAACCCACTTCTAGGATGGTTCCTTTCCATAGTCTCTCTCCCCCTTACATCTGCTCATTCCTTCCTTAATCCTGCCATCTGGCTGGTTTCGAAAAGTAGGGGTGCCTGTCTCCTCCTTCTATTGAAGATGATTGTTTACAACCCCTTCCTCTGCTCTGGCATTCATATGTAGCAGAACCCTGCCCTGCCAGAATGACTCTCTAACCCCAAGGGCTACTTATCACCTCATCAAAGCAGCCTGGCTAATCCACTTAACTCTGACCAATAAGGACAGATCACTGGAAGGCGGAATTTCGGCTTACAGACAAGAAAGTCTTATAACTTCTTGTGTGCACATTTTAGGATAAATTTAACAATAGCATATCGTTGTATTTATCACTACCATCCTAGGAAGTCCTTGAATTATATTTTTATGACATCCTTGACGTTAATTATTATTTAATAACTTCTTGCCATGTTAACCTACGTGGCTGGGGATCTGCAAGACAATTACCATCCATCCAGGCACCTACCTCCTTCATGCAGTTCCAAAACAATTTCCTTGGGACTGGACCTTTCCTCAAGAGGGAGACAACAATTTGCATGTTGTCAGCGTCTGACACAAGCGACAGTCCAAAGAATTTCACAAGGGCAGTCAATGGTGTTACATAGATGTTAAAGAGTGTTGGACTTACCGATGAGCCCTGGGGGATCCCACATGGCAGAGAAAAAGATCTGGATGTAAAATTGCCTAGGGAAGCCGTCTGAACTCTATCACTAATAAAGGAACTGAAAAGTGCCAGAGTCATACCTTCAATGCCCAGGTCTTCGAGCCAGACAATCAGAAGCTCATGATTGACCTTATTGAAGGCTGCAGACAGATCAAGTAAAATGAGTGAAGCATTGCCCCCACCATCAACTGTGGCTTTAATCATCTCAGTAGCTGCAATAAGAGCTGATTCTGTAGAGTGCCCCTTACATAACCCATATTGAGAATCATCCAGCAGGTGGTTATTGTCCAGCAAAGCCGATAGCTGATAGTTCATCTCTTTCTTGATTACTTTAGCTGGAAAAGGTAGCCTAGATATAGGTCTATACCTATTTGGATCCAAGGTGTCCATGCTATGTTTCGTAAGTAAAGCCAGAATAGATGCCGATTTCCAAACTTTAGGAAAGCTGCCTGTCCTGAACATAGCATTGAAAATAGACGTAAGTTGTACAGCCCCCAAGTCCGGCGACTGCTGCAATATTTTAGTAGGGTCTGGATCAAGGGGTGAGCCTGATTTAGTAGAGAGCACAAGCTGCTTAACTTGATCTTTTAGGAGAGAATTAAACTATGAAAAGGAAGGCTAGTTGTTATCCCTAAAGCCAGTGCCAATCCTGCCACCAGATATTAGAGTATTGGAGAAACATTTATTAAAAATAGTCTCTACTTTGTTTAAAAAAAATGAAGCCAAGGAATTACAGAAATCCTCACTGCCACCTTCCACGCTCTTAGCAGCAGGAGAAGAGAGATTGGTAATGGCTTGAAATAGAACCTTAGAAGAGCAGCGGGCTGGTTCAATAGATCTAATGAAATACTCAGATTTTTCCTTAAATATAAGTGCTTTATAATCTGCCAATAGAATTTTGTATTTATCCTTTTCGGAATTATCATAGTTTATCCTCCAAATCCGTTCTTGTTTACGGAAAGCTTTCTTGGCTTCCCGGAGCATTTCCCCAAACCCAGGAGAGGTAGGTTTACTTCTACTTGAGGACCTAATTTTGACTGGAGCCAACACATCGGCGGCATTAGTCAGCCAGCAGGTGTATTTAGATACCATTACGCCCAGTTCTTCCGACTCAGTTGGCTGAGAATTGCTCAAATCCCAATTGAGCTCCAGAGTGTTGACCTGTTGCCATGCCTGAGAGACAAAATGCCTCCCAGGATCCTTCTTTGGAGCCAAATCCAAGCTTAAAGCAACTTCCCAGGACACCACCTTGTGGTCAGACCAGGTAACTGCCAATATTGCCAGATTAGCAAAGGAATTACATTTGGTAAAAATACCATCTAAGGTACGTTCCGCTCGATGGGTGGAACCCAACACTCGTTGCTCTAAACCAAATCCAGACATCAGGTCCAGCAGTGCCTCAGTATCCAAGTTTTTGTAATTTCTAAGTGAAAATTTAGACCTCCCAGCCCTGAAAAATCGGATTTAAGTAGGGAAGATTCAAGGGGCTGACTAGTAGCATCGAAAAAGGTGGGCTATATAGCAAAAGTCAGTTAATTGAGTGGGTCTCGGTGGGCTCTAATTTAAAGAGCAGCCCTTAAAACTCTAAATTGGGGGCGATGATGCAGGTGGAGCTCTTTTAACCCTTTCAGGGAATCCACTCCTTCAACTTTCCAAGCAAGGCAAAGTCCTTTTTGGGCTGAAGACCAAAGTGTGCAGCAGGTGCAGTCCTTATGAGTACAGTCCTAAGGGAGAGGTGTGGTGCAGCAGCCAGAGTGGCTGACTCCGAAGCACGGGCTCATGGTTCGATCCCTGGTGTTGGCAACAGCTCAGCTTAGCATCATGTGACTGGGTAATAGCTCACTTAATCTCCCTGAAGGTCCCAGGCACCTTGCAACCCGCCCGCGCATGCGCAGTTCTCTCAAGCAGTACCCGTATGGCGAGGAAGAGGAGGAGGGCAGCCCGGGGACGCCGCAGTAAACAGGTAAGTGGATTTTACTTTTTTTAAATTACTTGTAGCTTATATCTTAATAGGGGGGTGGAGGCGGGCGGCGGGCCAACTCCGCTTCGCTGCGGGGTGTGCGGAGATTTGCCTACTTCGCGTTCTCCGTGGAAAGCGGAGTAGGCAAATCTCCGCACACTCCGCGGGTGGAGCGGAGTTGTCCGCCCATGGTTAATTAAAGGATTCCCATGTTCATGTTAGCCTATGGAGCCAAGGTGCTGCAATGGGGAACAATCAAATTGGCAGTTTTTCCTCTCCATGGCATATCAAACAACTTTCAAATTGCCCCTACTTATAGTTACAAGGCACCCTACCCCCTGGGGCACTTAGGGGAGACATTAGGGTTGATCTATATGTACAAATAAGGTAGTTTAAGACTGTGGAAGTACCTTTAATTCCAAAGTCGAATTTGCATATAATTGAATTTTAAAAGCTGTCTGCAGGAGGGGCGTGGCCAAGATGTTGGACGGCTAAGACGCATTCTATCATCGCTTTGTCTCCGTCCTAAACACAGCTTCATCTAGCACCCTGCCTGCCTAGCGCATCGACTCCCAGAGGTGTCTTTCTGTGTGCGCAGATGGTTTGGCATCCTAAGCCACGTTGTTGGCATTCCTCATGGCACTAATACTGCCTTTTTCCAGCTGACCTGCCAGTGGCCAAGCCGCGAAAGAAGATGCAAGATGGAGGATGGCGTCCGCATCAGACACCTAGCACGGCACAACTGAAGGAGCTGGTGTCCTGGCCAGGTGCTGGGAGCAGAGCATAAACCCCTTTGAATCCCACAGGACAAACTTTTCATTGGACCCCCGAGCTGGCCCCTGCAATGACACAGCAGGTGCGGCTGCCCCGGATACCCGCCCCCCGGTCCGGGCACAGTTGGCTACTTTCTCCCTCTCCATAGACTCAGAGTGGTTGCACCTCGCTGCCTTGCCTCCCGAGTATGCGCGGTGCTTGAGGACTCCCAACGGGCACCTGTGGTGCTGATGGTCATCGCCCACGCTGCTCCTGGGGATAACACTGCTGAGGCTGAATTTCTGTGCTGCCCCTGATTCTGGAAACCCCTGCTGGATGATGGGGGATGCTTTCCCAGGGAGATGAATGGTACCCTCTGGGCCCCTCCTGGACATCTCTGTACTGCGGAATAACCTTCCACCCGAGATACCACACCTGCTTCCACGCTCAAATGGCGCTGGGCCCAAGTATCTATATCTGTTGTACCCAGGGGACGACTGGCCCCAGAGCTGCGCTGGGCACCTGAAAATCAGTGGGCTTAACTGCTGTGTTCCCTTCACCCACTCACCTTTTGTGCCTCTATTGAGGATTACCGTGATCAACATGCCTAGGCCTCTTATTGGACCCCTGCCCCCTCAGGGGACATCTGAGACACCCTGGACTCTGCTCTATGCACGTGAGGACCTGGGACCAGTCCTGGTTTTGATTAGAGCTCCAGGTGGTGAACGCCCCCCACCTCTGCTACCCGTTCTGCCACTTTGCCATGCTGAACTTGGGGGCCTTACACTAGTCTGTGCAGGGGTGATGGAATATTCTCTTGAACAGGCCTTCTCGGCTGTCTGGTGCCCTTTCTCACATTAGATTTGCATTGCTTACCACTGGGAATCGCTAACGGCAGCTCTTGAACCAAAGCCGTGGTTATGTCTTGATCTTGTGCCAAACAGGACTGCTCCCTCCAAAACATGCTTATGAAAACCTACTAGGGGTCCTTCATGTGACGCCACACCCCCGGTGCCTGCAGAGCACCCCCGCCTCTGAAGACGTGGAGAGCCCGATAACCCACTTTTTCCTGCAAGCCTTATTCGCCTCCTAAAGCAAAGACCTACAGGCGGTCAAGAAGGACCTCTCCTCCGACCTACATGAGTTACACTTGGATCTGGACTAAGTGGGGGAGAGGGTTTCTGCACTAGAAGATAAGGAGACCGGGCACAACAAGGAGATTGCATGGTTACAACAGTAGGTACACTGCCTCCAAGAACAACAAATGGACCTACACACTGAAGATCTAGAAAATCACTCCAGGTGAAATAATATTCATATCAGAGGGTCCTGATGGCTGCGGAGGCTGAGGTGAAGCTGGACCGGCTCCATCAGGTGCGCCCACCTAGAGATGTGAATGGTCCCTCTGCCGGCATACTAGTGTGTATCTATGATTTTCAACTGAAGGAATCCATCCTTCGCAAGGCCAGGGATGCACATCCGCTCCAGTGTTGGGGACATGCTCCTCTATTGTTCCAGGATCTGCAGCTATCACCCTCCAGAAGCGGCAAGACTTTCGTCCAATTACTGCCCATCTGCGATATGCAGGCATCGCTTACTCCTGGGGCCATCCTTTCTGATTTATCTTCAAACCCGAAGGCAAGCTCCATCAATGATGATTCCTCGCGAAGGCCTACCAGGTGCTGGGCATCCAAGTTCCTTCTCTGGAAGGGCGATTAGCTAGCCCATGAGCTCAGAGGCCAAGACAACAGCCACAGTGGGCACATTCCAAACATCTATCTGGAAGTCTTCGCCCAGACCCAGTGAATATCTAAATGGAACGGAAATCATTCTTAGAGACGCTCTCCAGTGACACTGACAAAGCTGTTTCACCTTGATGCTAACAATGTTTTCCCCTATGTTCTTCTTACGGCAGGTGGGACCAAGGGTGGTGGAGACGGGACTGTTCTGACCTAGTACTCTCTATCTGGATGGGCTGTTTCTCTTCTCCAGGGCTTCCCTATGGAGTCGGCCATGCCCGGCTGGACTACTCCCTATCTGCTCTTTCCACGAACATTGGACTATTACAAATATTTGTTATATTTTCCTTTATTTTGTTTTTTGAGGGGATTTTGGGGTTGTTGTTCCTCCTTCCTCTAGCATGGTCAAGCCTTGATTATCCTATCTGCTTGTGTTGGAACAGTGGGGGCAGCGAAGTATTTCTGCTCTATTGCTTTCCAGTCTTCTATGGGTGGCCTCACAGCACTCTACTCCCTCACTCACTTTTCATGGTGCTTAAAGTCCATAAGTCCTTAAAAGTAAGGGGCCTTAACAATCCCACTAAAAGATCTGCCATCCTCTAACTACTTGAGTACTCTGGCAGTGACATCTGTCTACGTAAAGAGATCCACTTGCTCCATAAAGATGTCCATAGAATGCAGTCTCACTGATTCCTGTGCCAACTATGGTCATCTGGCCCCAAGAAGAAGGGCAGGTGAGTATACTCTTCTCTCAGGGCTTCAAGGGGGAAATCCTCTCTACTGTAGCAGAGGTTAAATAGCTAAATGGTTAAATGGTGACTCCTTGCTTTCTGTCTGAGGATAGGTGCATTTCACTTTACTTTGGCAAATGTCTAAGAATAGACAGGAATGCTTTCTTATGAGCTCCCTCTCTTCTGTGCTCTAAATTCCTGATGCAGCTATAGTGATAGGAGGGGACATGAACTTAGTTATGGAATTGGACCTGGACCATTCTTGTCAATCACTGGCTCAGACAGGGGCCTTCATTGCAGTTGGTCTCAGTTGGCTTGCTGACTGTGGCCTGCAGGACGTATGGTGCCAACTCCATCCATCTACTAGGGACTACACATACTATTCGGCAGCCCACAAAACATATGCACATATCGATCACTTCTTCACTACCAAGACCCTACTGGCCTATGTTACATCTATTGCCCCACGCTCGCTCTACGATCATGCTTTTTTTTGTTTCCTTGAACCTCTGTTGGACTTGGCCCTTTTTGCAGGGTCATCCCAGAACTTTTTGCCTTCCTCCTGTATTTTTGCTGACCTGTTGTTGGTGGTTTTAGGACTCTGGGCACTTTATCTCTGCTGATCAGTGCTCTCTATGGTAAACTTGGTAAGATTGGTCTATATAAATATATATATATCTATATATATATTTCCACACAATAGGAGTCCAATTGAGGCGCGTTCACTGCGGGTGCATACGGAGGGCTTGACTCCAAAGCCCAAAGCAGTTTTCTATGAACAAATTCCGTTGCACTCAGTGATTCTTTTGGTTTACTGCTTTATTTGCAAGACAGCACTACTACACCAACGCGTTTTGACCTCCCAGGGTCTTTTTCACCCTGAAAAAGACCCTGGGAGGTCGAAACACGTTAGTGTACTAGTGCAGTCTTGCAAATAAAGCAGTAAACCAAAAGAATCACTGAGTGCGACGGAATTTGTACATACATATATATATACATATATTTGTCTATATATATAAAAAAATGTTGCTCCTATTTCCTTTTTCTAATTCTTTCCTGATATATAGTTGGGGCCCTCCTATACTCCCTATTTCTCCAAAAATATGTATATCTTTAAAATGCTATGACTGCCTATGTTACATTTACAATCTACTTCCTCCAACTGTAGCCGAATAAAAAAGATCACGTGACTTACGCTTTATAAAATCAATCACAAGTGATACTTTTCCCTTTAGAGGCACAACATTTTGTAAAGAAAATATAAACTTTTCCCATTCCATGTGTGTTAATAGATAAGGGCCATGTGTGCCAGTGCATGTGCTGTCTCTAGAAAACGAAGTCACTTTGTTGGAACAGGCCCTTTTTGCCGGGTTATCCCCAAACTTTTTGCCTTCTTCCTGTATTTTTGTCTGACCTGTTTTTGTTGGTTTTATGACTCTGGGCACTTGACCACTGCTGATCAGTGCTAAAGTGCATGTGCTCTCTAAGGTAAAATTGGTACGATTGGTCTATACCTATTTGGCATATTTAATTTACGCGTCAGTCCCTTGTACAGTGGTATCACATATACCCAGGGCCAGTAAATTAAATGCTACTGGTGGGCTTTCAGCGCTGCTTGCGCCACCCACCAAAGTAGCCTTTCAAACCTGTCTCAGGCCTCTGCCACTGTGGCAGTTTACTGCCACTGTGACGTGGCACATAAAGTGGTTGCCTTGTCTGTGACTCCCCTTTTACTACATATCAGTCACCCCTAAGGTAGGCCCTAGCTAGCCCTATGGACAGTGCAGTGTAGGTAAAAGTTAGGACATGTGCCTTAACTGTGTGGCATGTCCTGGTAGTGACAAACAGCCTATTTGGTTTCTCACTGCTGTGAGGCTGCCCTCTCATAGGAATGCATTGGGGATTCCCTGATATGGGCTTCAGTGGTAATTCCTGACATGAGAGGATTACCGTTATGAAGTTTGGTATGTTTGGAATAGTAGTGATGAATCCTGCTTGTTGGTGAAAGCGGATTTATTATTACTATTTTAGAAATGCCACTTTTAGAAGTAGGAATTTCTGTGCGCTATGTGTCTTTGTGCCTGCATGTTGTGTATTGACTGTCTGGCCTTGGAGTGACAGGGGCTGGGAGGTGCAGTGGCTCCAGAGAGTCTGGATGAGTCAGCGCTAGGCTGAATAAGCCTGGTCTGCATTTGGAGTTGTGGGAGGAGTAGCACCTGCACCTGAATAGGGCTCTGCCTGCCTTCCACAATGATGGATCCGCCCCCCTGTGGTGTGTCTGGGGCCCGGGCTTACAGTTACAATGGAGGTGGTATTTTAAAGTGCCCCCCAGAACTGGTTTGGACTGGGCTCAGAGCCCTGTGCCAGGGGGACGAACAAAGACATATGCACCATAAGTACTAGGGCTGTGACCCCATGTGAGTTGAACTGCTTGAACTGGAACTTGAGAAGAGAAGATGCAGAATGGACTGCTGTGTGCCAGGAGGAACCGCCGTTTGGGACCAAGCTGCTGCCTGCTGGGTGGCTGAAAGGACTGCCCTCTGCTAAGGGGCCCTGTGTGATGGCCTACCTGCGCCCTGTTCTCTGCCTCTGTGTCTCCAGGGACTAGGTGGCGTGTCCCCTGCCTGCAGTGTGTGGAGAGTGCTATGAAGTGCGGTGGTGCGCTCTGACTTGAAAGAGCACTGGTGCTGTTATTGTAGGGGAGATTCCCTAGTGCTTGGCTCCTGGCGATTTGGTGAAGGAGCGCATCCAGTGCTGCCGTTCTCTGTGGTCTCTGTGGTGAATCCTTTCTCTGTGGTCTCCGTTCTCTGTGGTCTTGGAATCAAAGGGGAGAGGAGAGCTGAAGTAAAGGAAGCGCTCTCCCTCCTCCCCCCCAGCCTTTATGTCCATATCGGCAGCTGGGGCTCTGCTAACTTGCCCCGGGTTGCGGATTCCTGTTGTGCCAGAAGGAGGCCGGTGCAGGGTTTTTGGAAATATCCTGCCCCCTCCCAGTCGTTGGGTGAAGCCAGAACCTCGCAGGCTCCTGGCCGTCATGGCAGACCCGCCGGCCCCACCCCCAGCAAGAGAGAGAGAGCAGGCCATAGCAGAGGAGAGCCAGGGGCTGCAAGCAGCGGCACCCCCCCCGGGTTTCCAGGAGAACGGACGGAGAGAGACTCAGCCCCGCTGTGTAGCCATGGACCAGAGGGAAGATTGCAGGAGTTCAGCCACACCCTCCAAACCGAGGTGAGGCCGGCCACACACGCAATCCCTAAAGCCATCCGCGAGGCCCAGGAGGGCTCCGGATGGACTGCAGCGCCATGGGAGCTGGTGGAGAAGTAGCAGGATACTGGCCACACGCCAGCAGTTGCCTGCTGGTGTTGGAGCGTGACTGGGTGTGTGTTGCTCCCTGTCCCTGTATTTTGTGTGCTGGGCACCAGGGGCATTCTTGTTCAGCTGGGACGGGGGAGATCTCGACAGATGCCCCCGCTTAGTGTAAAAGGGAGAGGCCGCATTCCCTGTTGTAGGTGGGCCGGCGGTCTACAGTTTGGAACCGCATTACCCATGAGATGCGTGCCAGTGCTACTGTGCCTGGTACCCTAGTGGGTATTACCAGATAATGTGCACCAGGAGCACAGGAGCGCAGTCCCAGGTTGTCGCTGCACATTATAGGCCCTGACACTGTGATGTATGTCATTTGGCCTTACAGTATCCGGATACGGATTATTTCAGGAAGTTGCCTGATGTGATGTTGTGCCATACTGTGTAGTTTATGCCTGATGCTTACCTGTATGTCACATTACATTGCCAAGGTTGGCACCCTAGGTACCGTAAGGGAACTCTGCATATGCCTATGGTGGGCGTGATGTATTTATAATGTGGGCCCTGCTGCAAGTGCCTACTAAGGTGCACTGCTGACTAGATGTATGCCTAATGTGATGTGCTAAGAACAGTTCTACCAGTAGTTACTGACTGTGCTAACTGATGTTTATGACAGTGTCCCGATTGGTCTATTGGCTGTATTACCTGTGAAGTCATGACAAGTGCCTGGTGTCACAGTGTATATATGTGATGAGGTTCTAATGTGTTTTTATGCATACTACAAAGGTTATTTTGATATAACCTTATGTGGAGTTTCTTTTGTGGTGTGCCTAGTGGGTCACTGCTGTGTAACTGTGTTGCGCAAACGCTTTACACATTGCCTCTGGTATAAGCCTGACTGCTCTGCCAAGCTACCAAGGGGGTGAGCAGGGGTTATCTTCAGTGTGTAACTTCCTTGCCCTGACTAGAGTGGTAGTTTCTGCCTGGCTTATGTGCATGCCCTAGCCAACCAGAAATCCCATTTTTAACACCCTCCGTTTACCTATTTCCCCGGCCCAGCATTCACATTGGTGCCTACGTGATACCTCACTTCACTATCTGGCTATGGTTGATTCAATTCAAAATGTTATTGTGTCTTATCTTCAAACTAATGACACTGGTGAGGTTCCCTTGGCCTCTGTTTGGTAAGCTTTGAAGCTAGTGGTATGCGGGGAGTTTATTGCTACTTCATTGCTACTTCCACAGCTGAGAACTGCCAACATCAGGACAAACGGCAAAGTCTTGAGTGCACAATTTCTGAACTGGAAGCTATTGATAAACAGACAGGGGCCACTAGAGTATGGAGGGAGCTTGAAAGGACCCGGCTCTTTCTCAAGCACTTAGATTTAGACACTGCGGAATACACTATGATTCCCCTTAAACATAGATTTTACTTGGGGAGCAACTGCTGTTGAATATGTTGACACATCACTTATGTACTAAAGTCTTTTCTGGATCAATTAAAGGGATTCGTACCTGGTCCTCCACAGAGACCAACACTGACAAGGAAATAGCATCAGTCTTTCATTCTTTCTACAGCTCCCTCTATGACACCTCTGACAGCCACACTGAGATACCGCTGAACTGTTGCTCTCATCTCACT
This sequence comes from Calotriton arnoldi, assembly GCA_963921515.1. Lineage (NCBI taxonomy): Eukaryota > Metazoa > Chordata > Amphibia > Caudata > Salamandridae > Calotriton > Calotriton arnoldi. The sequence continues at coordinate 1,587,276 of CAWUFW010002580.1, forward strand.
TCCCGAGGCGGAGGCCTTAGAACAGCCTATCTGCATATAAAAGGTCATTTTGGTCATAGCACGCTTGAAACCACAGAAGTCCCTGGGGCCCGAAGGCTCTAGCCCACAATTTGATACAACATTTTGTCAGGAACTAGACCCCTTACTCACCCAGTTGAATAACTCAATTATCGACTCAGGCTCCCTTACAGATTCTATGTTAGAGGCTTTCATCTCAGTAATTCCGAAACCAAGTAAGGATCCGGCCCTCTGTGGGTCATACAAGCTCATTTCTCTTCTCAATGTCGACGCAAAATTATTCACTAGCATATTAGCACAGCACCTTAATCTTTTAATGCTGGGTCTGATTGACCCAGACCAGGCAGGATTTATTCCTGCTTGCCTGTGCCGCGACAACACACTGCAACTATTACATCTTATGGGCAAGGTACACAGGTCCATCAAGGAAGCCCTGTTTCTGTCTAGCGATGCTGAAAAGGCCTTTGACCATGTATACTGGTCCTACCTCTTTGATGCGCTGAAGAAATTTGGAATTGGCGATAGATTCTGCAAATGGGTCCAGTGCGTTTACAGTGCTCCTCGAGCTACGGTCAGGGTTAACGGTGTTTCATTCCTTTCGTTCTCTATCCGGAGCATCACGCGCCAGGGCTGTCCCTTATCTCCTCTTCTTTTTGTGCTGTACATGGTGCTCTTGGTGCAATGGTTGAGAGATAATCCAGATATCTCCTGGATCCCCTTTGGTGGCAATCAGCATCTGGCCAGTTTGTATGCTGATGATGTTATCTTATCCATCACGGAGCCTAGGACCTCGGTCCCCTCCTTGATCGCTGAGCTTCAGGCCTTCAGGGTGGTCTCAGAATATGCAAAAATCTCAGATTTTAAATGTGTCCACTACGCCCGCTCATGAAGTCACATTACAATCTCTGTTCCACTTTGACTGGTCGGCAGATACCATCTCCTATCTGGGCATCTCCTTGGCACAGACCATCTCCAATGCAAAAGGACCTATCTGTCTGGAGCCGTCTTCACCTCTTGTGGCTAGGATGCATAGCAGCGGGTAAGATGTCCATTCTCCCTTGCAGACTTTATCTGTTTCAGACCCTGTCTTTGTCTCCCCCACCACCTACACTTCGTTCCCTCCAACTAGACATTAAAAAAAAATTAAATTGTGTGGTAAGAAACCCCATCTACACAAACACCTTACATACCTACCGAAAGGGGAAGGTGGTTTGGCGGTACTGCATCTGCTCCCCTACTATCAGGCTGCCCAACTTAGATTTTTGGTAGAGTGGAATCGAGCACTTTCAGAGAGGCATTGGTCCTTTATGGACTAGGAGGTGGCTAGTACCAACATTTAGAAGGAAGGCTGGCTTCCCCGTAAACACAGGGCTTGGGGCCTCTATTCTTTTTCAGTAACCAGCGCTATACATAAAGTATGGGACTCTGTGGCAGTCAGAATAGGCCTGATGACCTTCCCTTCGCCATTACACTCCTTTTTGCTAATCCTGACTTTATCCCTGGGATGCATCTGGAGTCATTCCGTTCCTGGCGAGATAGTGGCTGTAAACGGATGGGCTGTCTTTTGGACACCCAAGGACTTATCCCCTTCGATCAACTAAAGGTTGAATACGCCTTAGCAGGTTCAGTTCGCATATCATACCTTCAGCTTCGGCATTGGGTGACTGGTGCGTGGATAAGACAAAATGTGGGGTGACCGATGACCACCTTTGAGAACTGGCAATTTCTTAAAACTGATGATAAACGTCTTATAGCAGAACTTTATCCCTTGCTGGAAGGAGGGAAGCCCTTGCTCAAATCCAGAGCACAGCTTTGATGGGAAGCGGAACTGGGCAGAAACCTCTCTGATAAAGAATGAGAGGATATTTTTCATAGAGTCCACCACACAGCACATAATATAGCTAGTTCAGAAACTGCCTATAAAATTGCCTCCTATTGGTACCTAACCCCACCAAGACTCCAAAAGTGGAAGATGGGGTGTTTGGGCACCCTTCATCCGGATTTTATCTTCTGAGTTCCGTGAGTTGACATGTCCAACTTACCAGCAACTCTTCCGCCTGATCCTAGACACGGCCTACATTACAAAATAGACTGTTTTATGATGCTCTTACACATATTGTATCCATATCTTGACCTCGCCTTATGATCACTTTCTTGACCGTTATTTAGTATCTAGAGTTCAATTATTTGGTTGTCTTTCTTAATTGCCAGCAGCAGGCTCCCACCCCTGTCCTTGGGGATAAGCCGGACACCTGATTACTTATGCATCCTACATTTAATCGTGGGCGGCCCTTTGGGGTTGTAGGTGACATGCTGTGTATTTGCATTGTGATGCAACTACCAATGTTAATAAACAGAATTGTTCCATAAAAGCAGACTGTAAAGCAGGGCTGCTTTTAAAATGACAGCAGGCAACACAGCAACACACACTTAAGTACATTAAATCTACAGGGCTTATAAACCTACATGCCCTACCATATACTATGACAGGAAGGCTGGCAGTACCAATTGTAATTATACCTATTTACCAAATACTTTTAATCAGAGCACAGGCCCTGGAACTGGTTAGCAGACCCTAGGGCACAATCAGAGTAAGAAAATCAGCATCTAGTAGTCAAAATGGGGGCAAAAAGTGGGGGACATTGCAAAAAGCCCTTGTTTCTCACAAGTATTTTAATGATAGTTGAAATTGTTTTACTTCTTACTCTTGTGTGGTTTAAGAGGTGACTCCATATAGCAGTCTAGAGAGCCTTTTTCAGCAATAACTGATCCATTGCCTCTATGAGAAAATCCATTTAAGAAAATGGAACTCTTGATACCATTAGACCTCTTCATGATGGAAGCTTCAGTGGCTTGATAGGATGGGACATTCTGGATATTGCACTGACAGGTGTAGAATGATAGAGGGCAAGATTTTGTTATAAGATCTTGATTTAAGATATTGTAAAACCTTTAAACACTCAGGGGCAGATCTACAAGAAAGTGCCGCAGCGTGGCGCTGCAAGCCCTTTGTCTGCGCCACGCTGCGGCACTTTCAGAGCACAGGAATGCGACATATTTACAAGAATATGTCGCATTCCTGTGCTTCTCCCTGCGCTGGCGCACAAACAGCTGCCAAGCGCCGGCGCAGGCACCCTTGCACCATGGTGCAAGGGTGCCTGCGCCATGGGGAGATTGTTTTTGTGCAGGAAGGGGCACCTTTCTGCACAAAAACAATCAGTACAGGCTTTTCCTCTTTCAATGCGTGCTGCAGAATGCAGCACGCATTGAAAGAGAAAAACGAGGAGAAATGAAAACATTTCTCCTCGGTGCGCCTCGCTACGCCACCTCTAGGGTGGCGTAGCATTCACACGCATCTCCAGAGTTACGATTTCTCGTAAATCTGGAGATGTGTCTTGTTCCATGGGTGTTGCGTGGGAACACCCACAGCAACACCCATGGAACGCCCCTTCAACGCAAAGTGCTGCGTGTGAAGGGACGGTATTTACAAGGAGAGGAAAAGTCACGCATGGTGGCTTTTCCTCTCCTTGTAAATATCGAGGAGCCCCCTGCGCCACCAGTACGTCACGAAAAGTGACGTACTGGTGGCGCAGGGGGCTTGTAAATCTGCCCCCATATGTGCATAAGGGCCAAATAATGTATTTGAAAGCTTTTTTTCAGTAAAATATTCCACCTGCCTTTAGTGACTCTGCTATACCAGAAAATGTACAGAGGGTAGGGAGATCCCCTCCAAGAAGATGAGAATCTCTAAATCTCGCAGGCTGTCCTCATCAAAGGTAGCAGAGGTGAGGACTTTGCGGATCTGGCACAAAGGTAGTCCCCCTGTCTTACAAATATAGATCCTTCAGATGGGCTAACATGTCCATCACTCCTGGCTTAGTCAAAGTAATTAGGAGCCTCATTTAGATTTTGGTGGATGTAGCATGTACCATCACAGCAGTTCCTGTTAATGCATTGAAACTTTGACTGACGGCTCATCAACATGATGGAGATGTACGGCAGATCTTCAATATTTTATTTTATAAGTCCAACATTCAGTGATCAAAATGCAAATAATGCAAAAACAGGCTTTATATACAGTTCCTTGAAGTTGATAGCTCCGTCCCGTCCGGGGCTATCGCAGTGTCGTGAACACCCAAATCCAACGGTTCCAGCCGACTGTGGTGGTGTGGGCTGGCTGCGATGTCAGAGGATCCTCAAAACAGTACCTTTTTATTCCAGCCGACCGCGGTGGTGCGGGCCGACTGTAGCGGGCGTCAAGGCTGCAGCATGAAGCAGAGCAGTGCAGCATGCTGTGCACTCAGGTCCCGATGTAGGCAGCGGCTCGTGGCAGTCAGTGAGACCAGGGCTGCAGTGTGAAGTGGGGTGATGCTCATTGCGGTGCTGACAGGTCACGGTGCAAGCCACAGTGCCAGTTGAGGATCTACAGTCATTGGGGCTGGCGTCGGTGGGCCAAGACTGTGGTGTGGGATGGTGTGGTGTGTCATGTAATTTACAAGCGGTGCCCACAAGCCACGGTGCAGGCAGTGGCGGTGATGTCAGCTTGCAGTGGTGTCATCGGTGAGACCCATGCAACGGAGTGAATCGAGGCAGTGCGGAGTGTGGTGCCCACAGGTCATGGTGCAAGCAGCAGCTCGGTGGCTGCGGCGCACATCATCATCGGTGAGACCAGGGTTGTGGTGCGAACTGCAGCAGTGCCCTTTGCGGTGCCTTCAGGTCACGGAACAGCCAGCAGTCTCGGTGAAGGCGTTGGGCTGCAGTTTCCCTCTGTGGCCACTGAAACACACAGTCCCAAAGGTGGTACCCAGAAGATGTTGAAGTCTTTGATTTCCCTGAGACTTCCAACAGGAGGCAAACTCTACATCAAGCCCTTGGAGATACTTAGGTTGCAGAAAGAACAGTCCAGTCCTTTCACTGCCCAAAAGAGAAGCAGCAACCGCAGGCCAACCCAGCAAAGCATGCAGCAAAGTGGTAGTCTCTCCTCACACCTCTTCCAGCTCTTCTTCCTGGCAGGTTCCTTAGTCCAGCAGTAATCTAAAGTTCTGGGTTCAGGGCCCCAATATTTATACCACATTTCCCTGTGAAGTGGTCACAAACAAAGTTCCACTGTCATACATAATCCAGTTCTGCCTGGCTTAGGCCAGGCTCACTTCAGGAGATGGAGACAGCATTGTGGAAGACAGACACAGTCCATTCAGGTGCAAGCAACAACTCCTCCCACTACTCTGAATGCAGGAAGGTCTATTCAGCCTGGCTATGAGTCACCCAGGAAAGGCAGGACACACCTCAACCCCCCCTGATGTCTGTCTAGTGTGAATGCACAACCCAGCCCCTGTCAGTCTAAAGCCTAGACAGCTAATACACAAAACCGGCAGAGGCACATAGACGGTTAGACAAGAAAATACCCACTTTCTAAAAGTGGTATTTTCAAACACAGAATATCAAAATCATCTTTACTAAAAGACATATTTTTAAATCCTGAGTTAAAGAAGCCTTAACTCCATTTCTCTATCTTGTCCCAATGGAAAGTTACGCTTGTAAGATTTTACAAAGCAACTCTCCTTGTCAGCCTTTTGGACAGATCGCCTTGCAATAGTGAAACATGAAATGCACAGTATTTCACTATCAGGTCATGTACAACACACTAATATATGTCCCACCTTTCTCATACACTGCACCCTGCCCACAGAGGTACCTTTGGCCTACCTGAGGGGTGTCTTATATGTAAGAAAATGGAAGGTTAGGGCCTTGAAGTGGGTGCACTTGCCAGGTCGACATGGCAGTAAAAACTGCATGCAGACGCTGCAGTGGCAGGTCTGAGACACCTTTGAAAGGCTGCCTGTGTGGGTGGCACAATCAGTGCTGCAGGCCCACTAGCAGCATTTGATTTACAGACCATGGGAACACACAGTGCACTGTACTAGGGACTTAGTAGTAAATCAAGTAATCCAATGATGGAAACACCAATCCATAAACACAATTTACCTGGAGAGCATATGGACTTTAGCACTGAATAGTAGTGGTAAAGTGCCCAGAGTCCTAAAACCAACAAAAACAAGGTCCAAAACAGGAGGCCAAAAAGCAAAAAGTCTGGGGATGAACCTGCTGAAAAAGCCAAGTCTAACAGTGTTTTTTACAAGTTTTCAATGCTCCTTACTGCCAGGTTTTACCCGGTGATGACGGACAGTGAAAACTGCTCATTTGACCACCCACTCTAAATCTGCTTGGCGGTCTAATGGCCAAACTCCTGACAACCCTTACTCTGTTGGGCTGTCAGAGGTGTATGCCAGCAGTGGAGACGGATTAGTCTCCACTGCTGACATACTTCAGTTCCGCCCTACTCTAAATGAAGGGGGGGCTCCTTCAGTTTGGCAAAGAGGGTACTCCGTTGCCTTTGTGATGGAGTACCCTCTCCGCCAAACTCTAAATCAGGCTCTAGGTCCCGTAGTTCCGTGGAGGGAGGACACTGTCAAAAGCCGGAACAAGCAGATTGATACTTCTCATGGTAGATCGGGCTAGGCTTGGAAAGGGTGAAATGTGGAAAGAAATATCAAAAGATAATGTCACTGCAACAAAAATCTGAGTTAATAAACAGTGGGTAAGTGTGAAATGAAATGCAATTACATTTTGAGTTATTAATATTAACATTTTTATTAAGAGGATTAAGACATGGAACTGTCATGTGGCAGCATTTCCTACATCAGGGTTACTTACTTGAAATGCATTTGATCCCATCTGTAAATCATTTCCAGTGCAGTAAATTGGATTTCACATTAAACCCGGGTACCCGCCCAGAGAATACTATCTATTCATCATCCTCCCGGGGCAGACCTCCCGGGGGAGGCATTTCACTATGCCCAATTGGTATCCACACGGGTAGTCTTCTAGAGCATCTTGTAATAAATATTGTCCTGCATAAAACATCATAGACATAATCTAATATTGTGTAGGTAAATTCATACAGATAAGTCTAGATACCATACTTAGCTGATATATGTATCATGACCATAAATGCAAATTCAAGCTATATAGACGTGGGGATGGAAATGTTAATTCTCAATAAATATTTCTTCAAGCTATGTAGATGTGGAGTTAAAAACAGTAAATCTGCACTTATTTATATATGCTTACCTTCACTATATTAATGTTTTTGGGAAGTCTGGCCACGATATTTTGATAGTTATGTAGGGCGTTATTTTTGCACACTATATTCTGACATACAACCTTACACATATGCCAACGTCCGAGCCTACTGTCATGCTAAAGAGATTGATGTATCTCTGTCTGTTCGCAAACACGTGAAAATATTAAAAAAACAATATTGCACATATTTTTTATCTTATATATTTCACTTCCCTTGACACGTTTTCTATTTCCTATACTAGAAACTGAATGCATCATTTCACACAAGTGCATGCAAGTGTTTACTTCGTGATTTATGTTTGCTCCTGGCAGATCCAATTGTTCTAGTAAATGTCAACATATTTTGTTCGTTCAGATAGAATATTGATGAGACAGGCACCAATTAGTTTTGATAAAGAATTTGTCAGTAATAGATCAAACTTAGACTTGAGGGAAAGCAGATTCAGAATATAACGAATAGACAACAAAAATCAGAAATAATGAAGCGAAAGAAAGAATGAAATATTGTAAACAGGTTTGCATTGTTTGATAGAAAATACCTGAGTAATTGCCATCAATTTAGTGTGAATTTAACCTGAAGACACTGAATTGCTAACATAATATTTTGGAATAGTTGCTATTGTTGCAAGCTCAAATTTCATTTAGACTTTTTCTGGAATTCATGTTTACGATTCATTAGCCATATATGGCCTGTAAGATGTGTAGTTGTGTTTAGAACAGACAACATATCTGTTTGACTACTTTCAACTTACTATCCTTTAAATTAAGGAAACGTTCATCCTATTCATCCTTGCATAGCTGTTGAGCTGTATAAACAAATAGTTTGACCTTTGACAGTGAGAGTGAACCAGAGGTCATAAAAAGCACATAGATGTCAAGAAGTCAATGCCAATGGTATGCTAAAATATATGGAACTATGTAATGCAAATATAATTGCTTCACATATTTGCCAGGTTAAGTAAATGTACTTTTTTCAGGTTTTAGTATTGAGCTTCTCTGTACTTCATCGTACAGGGGCAGATTTACAAGCCCCCTGCGCCACCAATACGTCACTTTTTGTGACGTATTGGAGGCGCATTCCACTTCTCCATATTTACAAGGAGAGGAAAAGCCACCCTGCGTGACTTTTCCTCTCCTTGTAAATATGGCCTCTTCACACGCAGCACTTTGCGTGGAAGGGGCGTTCCATGGGTGTTGCTGTGGGTGTTCCCACGCAACACCCATGGAACGAGACACATTTCCAGATTTACGAGGAATTGCAATCTGGAAATGCGTGTCAATGCTACACCTCCCCAGGGGAGGCGTAGCGAGGCGCAACGAGGAGACATTTTTTCATTTCTCGTTTTTTCCTCTTTCAAAGCGTGCTGCATTCTACAGCACGCATTGAAAGAGGAAAATGCCTGTAGTGATTGTTTTTGTGCAGGAAGGTGCCCCTTCCTGCACAAAAACTATCTCCCCATGATGCAGGCATCCTTGCACCATGGTGCAAGGGTGCCTGCACCGGCGCATGGCAGCTGTTTCTGCGCCAGTGCAGGGGAGAGCACAGGAATGTGACATATTATTGTAAATATATCGCATTCCTTTGCTTTGGAAGTGCCGCAGCGTGGCGCAGCCAAAGGTCTTGCGTTGCCGCGCTGCGGCACTTCCTTGTAGATCTGCCCCACAGTTGGCACATTGAAGAATAATAAAGTAGGTGTTGATACAACACGTTTGTAAGGAAATGCCATACATGTAAAACATTTTGGATAAAAAAATAGCATGTGTGAAAAAATGTAATTACACAATCTGCACAACTTTTACATATTGTTGAGGAATATCGGCCAAAACACAATTGTATCTGAGTATCATACATGTACAGATCTACATTTGATATATATATATTTATATTCTATTTTTGTACAAAAGTGATTGGGTATTTTCAAGTTTAAGCCCCCACACCCTCCAAAAAATACAGCATTGATAATGAAAGAATTACAGAAGCGTGACCGAGCTAACCACTTGATCGCCATATTCTGTGCAATATCCATCTAAGTGAAAGGTAGTGTTGCATTGAGCCCTACTTAGAAGCGCTAATATTAAAAACCTGTAAACTACAATTTCCTGTGTAGCCCGCCTCTTTCTCATGTCATACTCTAGGCACAACCAAGTTCATGGTATTTTGCCCACAGACCCTCAAAACTTTGCAAATGATTGCTGGCAACCTCTGCTTTCATACATCATACTTTTGGCCTCAATGCACTAATTCGTGTTTACAAACCATGATTAATTTGTTGGTACTAGTAGGCTACTGCAATATCTCTTCATGCTGCAGCAAACCCTACATGAACTAAAAGTTGATAGACTTGCATTAAATCCATATCCCAATAGTCAATTAATTAATCTGAAGGTTAGATGGGTTGCCCAGTATAGCATCTAAAAGATTGGAAATATCATTCCAGGAAACGGAAAACTTTGGACATGACCACAGTGCACGAATGTGTCATGTCCTGAAACACTGAAACATGTAGCTATTGCTGCTGTTCCAAAATTAAAAAGATGCACCCTCTTGTAATAAAGCTTGTGTGGGATTGTTAATTGCAGCAATTGAAATCCCACTCGCTTTAATACCTCACTTACGCACAGTAGGGCTTTCTCACAGTCTGGGTCATTCAAATCCCGTAGTCCTATCTCATGCTGAGTCATTCTAGAAAAGTCAGTGATCTATTTACCAGGGATCTGTAAATTGATGAAGCAGCCTTTTTACCGAGCGGTTCATATATGACCAGGTTGTATTAAAGTGTGCATTCTGGCAAATCGCCCTATAGTGTTATGTACTTTATAATAGTGTGTTTTAGTTGAAGATACCTAAACTCTTCTGTCTTATCCAAATCGTGTTCCTGCTGCGGTTGATCAAATATCATGAAGCCCATCCCACCCCATTCCTTGTGTCCCCAAGTTTAGAAATGCCAATCTGGTCCCATTTTGTAAATCCTGTGAGGTGCTTTAAGCCAACTACAGTGTTTTTTGACCTTACCCTCTCAAGTCAGTTCGTTAATAGCTATGGACCACTTCCTGATCATGCTACACAAGTTCCTGGCACAACGTTTGTGGAAAGTCTTCAGTTCAGAGTGTGAGGGTCAACTTTAACATCATGTGCGTGCCTATCTTTGATGGTAGAGGGTTCCTGCTTTGATTCAGATGCCCGCTCAGTCACCACAGCCAGGTGAGAGGCTTATTAAAATTTACAGACATGCCCACATCATAAATGCCTCTGTTTAAAAGATCAAAGGATATCCTCAGCACTTTGTCATTCCATTGGGTGACGTGGAGGAGCACAACCAATTTTTCAAAGAAAGGATCTCATAAGGTGCATGTTTATGTATATAAAAAACACAGAAGTGCTTTAGTTTCATACAATGCAACCCTTCCGAGGAGGGAAAACAAAGGTTTCTTTCACAGACTGATATCCTCCTGCTAATGGGTTAGTAGCATACCCAATTATCCACACTGAAATTATTCATAGCTTGTAGCATGCATTTGCATAGATACCTAAAGTGCTGTTTTTAATGTAAAGGTGGGGCAGATGATATTGATCAAGTACTCAGTAGAAAAATTTCCTCTGTAGACCAGTTAATCATAAAGCTTGAGCATTCAAAATGCAGATCACATTTACAGTGCAGCCTGTTGATTGCAGTGTCAGGGTCTACCGCATATAAAAGCACTTCATTGGCATATAGGGAAATTATATAGTCCTGCATCTCAGACCAGCAAAAATCACTTATTAACATTTCACACCGGACCCAGCAAGACCAGGGTTCCAGTACCAGAGTTAACATTCCAGTAGTGTGGAGAGTGGGCACCTCTTCCTAGTTATGCTCTCAAGCAAAAACTGACATATCAGCACCCTGGTCTTCCTCACTGAAGCCATTAGAGGTATATAAAACAATTATATACAAGACAGGCAGACTTGACTCTTCTTCGGCCTCTTGGCACATGGTCAACAAATTTCCAGAGGTTAGACGAGAAAGCATTTAAAACAGTTTGGTAGGAGTCTTGTAAGTCCAGGTGCCTTCCAGATTCTATTTGTGAAGCAGTATAAAGAACTTCCTCATTTGTGATTGCTTCATATATGTTTGACATACTATTTTTGCCCAGATTTGGAAGCAGTCTATTGTGATACATATGAACATTTCCTCATCATTACCTGGTCTCAAAAATTCATAAAATACCAAAAGTAGTCTGCAGTAACGTGCTATGGCCACATCACTGTCCAGTCTGTCATCATTCACATTTTTAATATCTTGGACATACCTAGTGTCATCATCCCATTTGCTTAGCTAGGTTTTCCAGCTTTATTAACCTTGGTGTAAATCCATTTATTAGGAACTGAGGTAGGACACTTTAGCCTCGTAATATACCAAGCATCGTTATTCTTCCCAAGTCACAGACAGTTGTCTTCCTAGCAGCGTATCTGGGTTACTAATATATGTGATCTCTATCAATATTGAGTCCTGTATTTGCGGGCTCACTGTATTTGTATCAAGTAGCAAAGGAGAATCACAGGATGACCCTAGCGCCAGACTGTAAGTCATCTGGAGCCTTTACAGGCTTTCACCTGAAGAAATAATCCATTCTATAAAAATAGTTGTGTACTATGGAGTGGGAGAACTGCTTAATTCCCTCTTGCAATGATCTACACATATATAAAAGTCTCATGGCTATTTTACATTTCAACTACTTTTAGGCTAAACTTTGCCAATATTTATCACAGGATTAGCACCTATGCATTTCTTTTTCCACCAACATGTTAACATCACCTCCCAGAATGAAGATTGCCTTTAAGTATGCCAGCAACAAGGCCCCTAATTTGTCTAAAGTATCTGTTGTGCTCAGATGTGAGTTATGTGCGCAGTGTGCCATAGGCTTCAAGCAGCGCCCTGCTGATGAGACCCAAATAGGCCAAAACCAGTCTGGGGTTGCTTGTGCTCCCTCTCAGAGAGGAACTGGTTTGGCAGTTTAGGATGAACTATTCCAATTGGATCAGAATCAGAACTGATTTGATTATGGTCGGCCCTGTTTGAAGTGGCATGGTGCGCAAAACAATTGATGACTGCATTGCAGCACAGAGTAATTACCAGTGGCACAAAATAATTCAAGCAATCCACCCATCATTTTTTTTCTCTAATTTGTCTAAGACCACAGATTGCAAGCCAGGAGAGAGCAACATATTAAACATGATTAGGCTTTCACCATCCCAAATACATACAAATGGTGCATACCAGCCCTGGGTATCCACCCAATGTTTTGCCTAAACGAAACAGTGAAGATGTTTGCATTAGGAATGAAGTATGCTTACAGCTAGCACAGTCTAAGTAAGTATTTCTGCCTTTACCAATAAACCAAAAATTATTTCCTTTGTCTGTTCAATATTTATATCTTCACCACTCTCCTAATGTCACCCAGGCCATTGGTAGACGCTGATTATCTAGTAAATGGATCTTTGCATGTCCACTTGTTACTGGGCACAGTACCATTAATGAACCTGATATTGTGGTCAATCAGGAATCTATTAATCTCAGCTTGGTCAACAACTAAGTTTTATAAACTATCATCTGACTCCACTCTCTAAACATACACATGGTGGGCCTAAAACTACCCACCATCCCAATGCATCAAGTGCCTGTCACCCCAACATTTCCAACCCGAGAGCCACAGAGAACACCATTCATCCCTCCCAAGAACTCTGTGACACCCTCTCAGATTACTTCAACAGCAAAATTGCCACCATCAACAACAACTTCGACACCGAAGCCCCTACTCTTAGCCTCGACAACCTCGACCAACCAGTGAACACCAGCTAACCGATAACCACCTGGTCTCTGCTCACCACCCAGACTACCACAGCCATCATGACATCCATCCACTCTGGGGTGCACAATTATCCCTGCCCCACCTTCTTTTAAACCTCGGAGCCATCCCAATCAGCACGTAACTCACCAGCATCCTCAACACATCCATCTCCACAGCAACCTTCCCAGACATATGGAAACATGCAGAAGTCAGACCCCTCCTAAAGAAGCCCTCTTCCGACCCCAGCGACCTCAAAAATTACAGACCGATCTTCCTGCTCCCCAACCCAGCCAAAGTACTCAAGAAAGTCATCAACCAACAGCTCACCGAATACATGGTACACAACCAGCCGCTTGACTCCTCACAATCAGGATTCCGTGCCAACCGCAGCACTGAGACTGTGCTAATTGCCTCCAAAGATGACATCAGGACTCTCGTCGATCATGAAGAAACTGTGGCCCTGATCCTCATTGACCTCTCTGCTGCGTTCGACACCGTCTCCCACCACACCATCATCGACAGACTCCAAAATGCTGGCATACCACACAACCCCCTGGAGTGGATCACTTCTTTTCTTTCAGGACACATGCAGAGCATCCGACTGTCTCCCTTCACCTCTGCACCCAAGAACATCATTTGTGGCGTAGCCCAAGGATCCTCCCTCAGCCCCACCCTGTTCAGCATCTACATGACCCCCTCGCAGACGCCGTCAGAGCAGATGGACTCAACATAATCTCCTAAGCTGACAACACCCAACTAATCCTCTCACTCACGGAGGACACCTCCAATGCCAAAACAAGCTTCTGCAACACCATGACCAACGTGGCAAAATGAATGAGAGACAGCTGCCTCAAACTCAACTCTGACAAAAGAGAAGCACTTATCTTCAGAAAAAACACCTCCATATGGGACCACAGCTGCTCGCTGGCAGAACTTGGACCAACACCCACACCAATAGACCATGCATGCAACCTCGGCATCATCCTTGACAGCCAACTAACCATGAAACGACAAGTCAATGCAGTCACCCCCTCCTGCTTCCACACCCTCTGCAAACCCCACAGACTCTTCAGATGGATCCCCATCAACACCAGAAAGATCGACATGCAGGCACTTGTATCTAGCCGCCTCAACTATGGCAACGCTCTCTATGCCAGAATCTCCACCAAGCTCCTCAAAAGACTTCAAACGATACAGAACACCACAGCAATACACATCCAGGACCTCCCCAAACGGATTCGCATTACCCCTCACCTCAGAAACCTCCACTTGCTCCCCATACAGAAGAGATGCCATTTCAAGATCCTCACACATGCATACAGAGCTCTACATGATCAAGGACCATCATAAATCAACCATCGATTGAAGTTCCACATGCCCTAAAGACAACTGCGCTCTGCTTCACTCGCCCTTGCACACACCCCCTTCATCCATCGCAGCAGCAGCGGGGGTCGCTCCTTCTCCCTCATCGCTGCCAGGGCCTGGAACGACCTGCCCGTCCACCTCCAAAAAGCACCCTCCCTGGCGAACTTCAGAAAGAAACTCGAGACCTGGCTTTTCAACTGAGACACAGCACTCTCAGCGCACAATTACCCTTGGGGTGAAAGTGTTGCGCTATACAAATGCTGACTGATTGATTACTTGATTGATTTATTGATTGATGGTGGTCCACACACACAACCCTTAGCCCAAAAACAGCCTTCTATTTGTTGATGAGGGGGTTGGGTAAGGGCAAGAGATTCCAGTTCACTTTATGTTCCTCCTGATGCCCTCAAGTCCCATTCAAACAAGAGAAGCAAGCAAAGAGATCAAGGAAACTAAAAGAAACCCGGGGTCAGCATTTGCTCCTCTTCAAAATTGGGAGCCATCGAGCCAGATGATTCATTTACACTTTTTGGGCGAGTAAATCCTTTACTGTGGCTAATCAAGGATTAAAAAGGATTAATACATACATTTAATGAATATGTCATGTTAGTATGCATGCGTTAGCAACGCATGCCATTACAACGTGGTCGTTACAACGACCGCATTGTTACATCGCAAACCTTTACAACGCAGAACAACGACTTGCTGTAGGGAGCGCTGGATGTTGGAATAGTATAATTTACTATTCCAACTCCAGTCTGTGCAACAGTAGGGAAGGTGTTGGATTTTAAATCCAACACCTCCTGCCCCCTAACGCAAGTCGTTGTTCTGACTTGCGTTGTAAAAGTATGCGATGTAACAACGCAGTCGTTGTAACGACCGCGTTGTAATGGCATGCGTTGTCTCGCATGCGTGGTAAACGCTGTTTACCACATTTAATACCAATCATTTTCAGAAAATTATGCAGAAGTCTATCCTGAAAAGGGGAATACAGAACTCTCTCTCTCTCTCGTTCTCTCCTTGACTTCTCTGTGCTCGATGGAATGACACTTTAAAAGGCTTCACTGGCATTTCATTACAAGATGGCAATGAATCACAAAGATGCTTATCCAAGAGGACTGTCGTTTGTCACAGTAATTGTCATATGTTTAATTTAGCATACCCTTCTCAAAAGCTGCAGTTGCAAAATGGAAAATAACGCAACGCACATACAACGGCTTAAATAAATGTGCGAAACTCCAGCATTTTCCTGCATTGCAATGAGAATGCAAGAATGTAAAATGTTCTAGCACGGCAGGGCACATTCCCCCAAATAGGCCCATATTTTACTTATGTTAAGGAAACAGCAAGAGCTAGCCATGTAAAAAAAAAATGTTTAAAAATGCCATGTTGGTTCGTTAGACTTGTTAGTGATTGGCCTGAACCATAACATGCCAATGGAGTCCCAAGGCATGAAACTAATGCAATATAAAAGAACCCACTTTAGGAAATCTATCATTGTGGAAAGTACTATCTGTAACAGGTGCTGAGCTCTGGAATAGCAGACACGTAGTGTTGTCATTGAGTTGAACCAGTAGGATTCCAAGTCTGGCAGATACTCTTGTGCTGGAACCATGTTCCCAGCCCGCCTCAATTAACCACCCTTCCCGCTCCCCAGTCCAGTGTAATGTGCAGGCATCAGGACACAGGCAGCAGTGTCACGCAACCGGCGTGAACCAGCGTGAAACAGCATGACACAGTGTGACTCGGCTGCAAATGCCACACTTTATGTACAATAAGTAATTCATTTTGTCTGCATCACATTCTGATTGGAGCAGGAGTCAGATGAGATACAGAACCCCATCAGAGCTAGTCTCAATATTTATTCAGAAGAAACAAAAACACACTTAGCTGCCAATTCCCCAGTTGAAAAGACATCAACTTCTATTTGTGCAGTGTAGAACTATCACAGATATGCCTGTCTGTGTGAATTGTACCAGTTTCCACACAATGAAGTACTTTTCTCTAAACTGAAAGAACTGTGTATTACAGCTCAATGGACTCCTTTTTTATCAACCATAGACCAACGAGAAACTAGATTAAAACCTACAGGGGTTCATACTCATGCCTCGCAGGTTGCTGGCGCTTATTTGGAGTGGGCACATAATTCAATAAACTACTTTATTATCAATGTATACAAATGTATATTGTAACTTGCGACCTAGCTGGAGGTCGAGCCAGGATCACTGCAAATAAAGTATTAAACCGCTCAGCTTTCTTATGCAGTATTCACATCTTTGATCTACACCTTGTACACACTTTAACATCTAAGCTATTTGTAATCATTCAAACCTGTGATCTGGATCTCTCTCTCTCTCTCTCACACACACACACACACGCACACCCACATGGACACATATCCACATGTCTGCAGCACATTACATTAACCGCCTACACTATTTGACCAGCATTGTACCCTGAGACTTGCAGACAACACATATATATCTATAGGAGATGCCCCTACTCCTTAAGGTCTCCGAGCAGGACATTGAATAAGCTAGAACCGCTTTACTTACACATGTTCTCTTACAGTCAATTTCCTTGGGGCAGAGTTTGTAAAAAACATGATTCAGTCCCTGCCTGCCACTGCAGACTTCTGTCCCCAAATGTGTGAGTTCCGGCAGTCACGTTTTTCCATTTCCAGAACAACCTATTAGAAACATGGAAATCTGAACTTTGTCCTTTAACATTTTGGAAACACATTGAGTTGTTTTTATTATTTTTTACTTTTGATGGCAAGAGCTTCGAAGGCTGTAATGACTGCAGTGGCGTTAACGTTTAATTTAAATGAACAATTCTAAAGGCCTCTGCGCTTTTGAACAATGTTGAGTTGATAAAATTGAGTTTCGGTAAATCTTTCATATTGCTTCTGTTTTTTTGTCCACTGTAGATGAAGGGTTCTTCTGTTTACCTAGACAAGGAGCAGCTGGACTGCACTATGATAAAAGCAAGGCTTCCTGCTAGTACCCTTTAGGTGTTTGTGCTGTTTTCAAATAATTCTAGGGTAAATTCATTTCGAGGAAGAAACAATAACTCCAGAAAGCTTCTCCCCAAAATTGCAAGGTTTATTTGATGAAGTCTGGAATCTCTGTACATTGCCTTAGAGGCATGTTTGAATTCTTCAAAAGGCCAATTTACTGATTGTGTGGTTTGAAGAAACAGACCAAATATCGGGAAGTTTCACTATTGCAAATATTCAGTATAGCAGGAGAAAGAAGATCGCCTTTACTTGCTGTGATGTTTTAGGTTTATTATATCCCGTTTGGTTTTATTCTGTGGCTGCATTGGAAAAATATCAGATTGGAAGTGTTGTAGGAATTGGTACTGGACATTATTGGAAATCGTGTTAAGATTTCCATGTTATGTGTAACACTACTTTGGAAAGTACACATTTTCGCTTTTTCAATAAACCCTAAGGCTGATCTCTGACCCTCAGTCGTCTAATATAGCCCCTCACCACAATGTAGGTCTCCATTTATCAATTTACATTACAAATTCCATGTTGTGGTATTTGATTTATATCCAATGCTGCCATCTTGTGGCTGATGAGTATTAATTGTGACCATACATCAGAAAATGTAGGAATGGTTCATTTTGATAAAATGAAAAAAAGGAAAAACCTTCAACATAAAAGGAGAAAAAACTAAAGAGAATAGTATAAAGTGATTGGGGATTTGGTCTATATAAGCCAATAGGTTTGCCTAGGAGCAAATTACATAAAATACAGCAAATGCACTCTAAACATCTTAGTGCCAACTTTAGAAATGACATAGCAATCACATAAAAATGTATAAGTAAGACAGGTATTTATTTATTTATTCTGAGGTTTTATATAGCGCTGGCCAGACCCGAGGGTATTGGAGCGCTTTACATCAGTCATATTGCAAAAGATCACAAAATACAGTAATAGTATAGAACATGGTCGGAGAGTTTCAGCGAGTTGTGTAACCAGGGGGCACTGAATAGTTGGAATGTCTTCAACGGGTGACATAGTCTTGGGCAGAGCTCCTCTTCAGGGAGTAATGACCTCAGCGTTTCTGTGGCTCCTGTCCCTTCGCTAGGGAACGATCTAGGAAAAGGATTTTGAGCTGACCTTTGAATTTTGCAAAGGAGGGGATAGTTCTGATGTGGGGGGGAGAAGAGTTCCAGATGTTGGGCGCGTTACCCTCGAAGGACCGGGCCGCGGTTTTTTGTTTGCGTTCTTTCAGCGGGATGAGTAGTAGTGTGTTCGAGCTCCTGAGGGTCCTGGTCTGACCGGCTTTTTTGAGTTTGGAAGCCAGGTATTCAGGTTTGCCTGTGTGAATGGCTTTGTGCGTGAGGCAGGCTGTTCTGAAACTAGCACGCATTTCAACTGGGAGCCATTTTAGTTCTCTGAGTGCGGGTGAGATGTGGTCGAATTTCTTCACTCCTGTGACCATTCTGGCTGCTGCGTTGAGAGTTGTTTTGAGGGGAACAAGGTGTGTCTTTGATGTACCTGAGAGGGCTGCGATCCCATAGTCTAATCTAGACAACACCAATGCTTGTGTGGCTTGTTTGAGGTCCTTGGGCGGGATGAAAGGTTTTATTTTGTTCAGTAGCTTCAGGTTTAGGAAGGCGCTCTTGGCGGAGTTCTTAATGTGTTTGGTCATGTCTAGTTTCGGGTCTAGAGTGATACCTAGTGATTTTACAGAGTCCGCCAGGGTGAGGTTACCGTTGAGCGCATCGATAGCTTTTAGCCATTCCGCAATTTGGGGGTTCTCTTCTTTGTTAGAGATGAGGAGTATTTCAGTTTTGTCTTGTTGAGTTTTAGGTGGTTACTTGAAAGCCAGCTTTGGACTTCTCTAAGTGTGTCATTGAGTCTCTGAATGTCCGCAATCGAGGTGGTTTCCAGATAGATCTGTGTGTCGCCTGCATACAGATGGAAGGGGATGTTGGCTTTTTTGAGTAGGGTGGTGAGGGGTTCCATGTAAATGCTGAAAAGTTGCGGGGAGAGCACTGAACCTTGGGGGACTCCCCTGCTGACAGGGTGTAGGTCGGACGCAAAGTTTTAGATTTTTATTCTTTGGGTGCGGTTGTGAAGGAAGGTAAACTCATGTATGCATGTTAGTGCAAAGAAACAGCACAGCACACTCCAAATTCCCCGCTGACAAACATTTATCTGATAAATGTATGTTTCATTGGTAACACTTATGCCATCAGTAAACGCGACTATGTTGTCGTCAGCTGTCCTGTACTTTGCCGACAGAACATTCCACTATTTCATGTATCATTAAGTTTTGTTTCTTTCCGCCCATATATTTTTATGGATATTACCGGGGTGTGCTTTATGTTAGAGCCATTCATTTTTACAACCCACCACATTTTATACCATAAGCGAGATTGAGAGTGAAACTTAACGAGGTATTAATTAAAATATGACAGTGAATGTCTCTATTTTTAAAACAAAAATCCTAAATGAGTGCACATTTGGGGGATACACTTCATAGTCGTGTCCTGTTTCGTCGTGTATGTACATATAGATTAAAATAACTGCGATGTAGCATCTCCAATGAGAGGTTCCTTTTGGTCATCAATGCTGAAAGAATATTTTCAAATTAATTTCTGATTACGCAAGAGGGTCGATTGGTAATGATTTTTGTCGTATTCTTCCAAATACACTTTTCTAGCTGTGACACCTAGTGTCTGAGGCTGAGCGTATAGTACTGGTTAGTTTGGCAATATTGTGGTTAGTGTTACAGGCAGATGACACTAGGAGGAAATTAACGAAGTCACGCATTGTGTTTATCAGCAGAGAAAGAGTTCAGTTGCTCCTCTGTGAAGTTACCACACTTTGCAGTAGCGCACTAGTGTACACTTGGTGATGTGTCACTGCCACCAACTGTACACTCGGCGTCCTGGAAGTGTCACATTTATTCGGAAAAAAACGGGACTTTTAAACGTCAACCTCAGGGGAGGATTAACTGGAAAAGTCTTGGCATTCTCCTAGCTTGTAATGTCTTCATCGACGATTCTCCAATGTTCTCTGCACCTGATTTCAGTGTCGATGCGCAATAAAAACAATGTATGAATGGTAAAAGCTGAGCATCTGGGCCCTCAACTTCACCACTCTCCCCTGAGAATGGAGCACCCTGACCCAATCCGTCCAGAACAGGGTACCAGTGTTTGAAGGTCGTGTACTGTTGACTGGTACGGCTTTCCCAATACAACAGGAAATCACCATCCTCTGGAAAGTTAAAGAGCCTGGACATGTTCTTTATGTTTGGTTCTTGGATGGAGCATGGACCAGATACTCGTCCTGTTACTGATGGAGCATCCTTTCCTTATTGACTTGTGACTGAAGGGGAGAACCGTGAATTATCACTGGTGAACAAGTCGTGCAAACTGTAGAAATCTCTGGTCAGGTTGGTGTACCAGGATGTGCAGTTAGACATAGTCAAGAGTTAAAAGGAGGACAGAAACTCATCTGGAAGTAGCATTGGAAAGATGTTCCAAAGTCCATTTTGAAATAGATTGTAGGAATAACTGTCCGATTTTTAGAAGCTAGAATCAATATCAAGTATTTGGGATGTTTTTTCAGTAAAGAGATAATAGTGAAGATCCTGAACCTTTTTTTTTCTCTTGGCAATGGAGCTGTTACTTTCTTACTCAGGAACAGGAATGCTAAAAGGATTTTCAGTGTTCCTGGCCAAAGAGTATTTTGCCAGGTGGAGCGCTCACTACAAACTCAAAAAGGAATTTGGTGCTACAACTGAGGAGCGCTCTCAAGATACTGCTTACCTTATGATGATATCAGCTTTGTCCACGAGCTTCTGGATCTGTGATATCTTTGACAACACATTTGCATTTATTTTTCAAACTCCAGAGGATAGAGAAATAGCACAGACCATTATCTTGTATCCATCATTCGTAGCCCTGTATTGGAATTGGACTGTTGCCGCCTGCTTGTTGGAGGTTGCAATCCTTCATCTCTCTGGGAGGGATGACAAATAGACTACTCTACATCTCCTTTTGACATAGTTCATTTGATTTTGCTGCAGATTTAGAGGATGTAGAAGTAGATTACTAATGCGTCCTGTAGATCTGTTCCCTCTGTTTCTTTCATGATGATCTGCGAGGAGCGCCTTCATTGTCACTTCCAGATAAACTCTGATGTCGTCTCTGCTCCGCAGTGGGAAGAGGATGCAGTAACCCAAAGCTGCTGACTTTGGGAACTAGGGAACCAGGTTCAAGTCTCGGTGTCCGTTCAAAATCTTTTGATTCTGATCAAAACAGTATTCTCCAGTGCCTAAAACAACAAACATGAAGATGTCCTTGTGTAATGTAACTGGTGCTCATGGAAAGTGCTCAAATACCTTTGGATTGAGTTTGCGCAATAAAAAAAACTGCAAAAAAAGACCAGTTGTTCCCTATTGCCATTTGCTTTAAAATATAACTGCTTCCGGTCACCAGAGGAAATCAAGACATGTTTTTACTGGGCACTCGGTTTTCCAATTTTACCAGAGAAGCTTGCCTGGGGTTACGCAGAGCTCGTTTTCTCATGCACCATTATGTCTCTAGTAGTTTGGAATGGGGAGCTATGTGGTAACACGGTGCTTCTTCCACCGTTCTGAACTGCAAAACTCAGAATATTTCATTTTCTTTCCACAGTTATTTTTCAAGGTTTTACCTGGTACAATATATGCAGGTGGACATACAAAACATATTTCCAATGTTTGCACAGGACTAGCAGTCCTATTTGGGTGCAGATTACTGTTTGCACCTGGGTCGAGATTAGGACTGCACTCGGAATGACGCCTATATGTATTTAAAGAATATGAAATATTGCAGCATTCATTCTCCTTTAATGACTCATTAAGGGCCCATGGTATTAATCAGTTGATGAAATAATACAGCAGAGAAAGTACTGGGAGCCTGCTAGAGTGCAGCAGAGTAAAGTTTATAGGCTTCTCCTTTATTAAAATGCTAAATTTAGAAAAGCTAGGTTTGTGCTGACTGCTAGGCAAAGCAAAATGAAAATGATGTAACATGCATATCCAATACCTCCAGCAAAGGCACACCACTGCTGATGGGAATTCATTGAGGAGCCTGTGCTGAGGAACAGAACACAAATAGTGCTCCGTGGCAGTTTTCTCCCTCCTTTATCATCAGCCCTGGACAACTCTGCAGCAGTATTATGCGTTTTTACTTAAAGGTGGGTCGGTCTTTGATGAAAATCTATGTGATGAACGTTGTATCTTTAGTGTTCAGCCGGGTCTGCTGGCTTAGTGAACTAATGCATCCAATGTAGGTTCCTGTGTTTCACTTCATTGTTACAGGTTCAAATCCTGGCAGGTCCACTCAGCCTTTCATCCTTCTGAGGTTGATGAAATGAGCACTGTTTGGTAACAGTAAACATCTGTTTTTCAGCGCCAAGAGGCCTATGGGTGAACATGCGCTTTACAAATACTTATGTTATATTCATGTTTATTCAATAACATTTAATATGCTGCGTGGAGCTCAATCTAAGGAGTTTGGGAACTTGCAATCATTACTGCTTTCTACATGTATGAAGACGAGAAATATGGTTAAATACAATTCAGTGATGACATTGCACTGCGTCATTACTGTTTCAGCGTGTTGACCACAGCTCATTGACACTTGTGGAGAAAATGCACAAGTTAGTAAGTACACACAAAACATGGAAACTTTACTCCACCACACATGTACATACTATTTGTTGCAGCACATAACCGTGACTACTCACTACACATAGGCACCCTCACATAATACCATTTAGCTTCACAACGGCAAACCGAGAAGACCTCTGGCAAAGAGCCCCCCTGCGGGGCCCGTTGGGCATTGCAGCGCCAGCCCAACAAGGATCTGCCCTATGGTGAAGCATGACACCCCTCAGGGTGTGTGAAGGCCCTTGTTCCTTATTGGAGCTATCCCTGGATGAGCATTCCCTACCGTGTCCTGTCTAGCACCTTATGGTAAACCGCCATTATCAACATGGCCTATCACTTCTTTCATCCTTCGACCCCATTAGGAACAGCATACTTCTTCTCTTTACCAATATACTTGGGGCCTGTATGCTGGACCTATCAAGCCCCCCGTCCCTCCCTGTGAGACCGTGACTAATTAGTGTAGTAAAATAAACTCCCACTGTACTGGGCTAATAGTGATGTCAGCACAGATAGTGATGAGACAGGTAACTGAGGGCAGCCACAGGCAAGTTCAGATGAACGAAAGGAACTTTACGCAGAGCGTCAGATCCTTTCAGAAAGACAGTGCCTGAAGAAGGCCATAGGTTCCCTCATCTGCCCACAGAAACTAAGACCACAATGTGCAGTCAATGTGCAACATATGTAAAACATCAAAGAATGCACTGCAAGCAGCCTTATGGGCAGCACACCTTATCACAAGTAAAATAACAGTTGCAACTGCTGGTCTCAGCTAATGGAAGAAGGCTGAAGATGATGGTGCTGGTGAGAGAGAGGACAGAGTGTAGGGGTAACACCACTGGAGGATTGTGAGATCAATTCAAAGGGAGTTCTGTTGTCAAAATATCCCTGACAAAATAAAGAAACAGTCATGACGTTTATAAAACAAATATTAAGTAATGCTTTTCTACAAATGGTAAGTAAAGACTAAATTAACTAAATAGAAAAGTAAAGATGACCATCATATTTCTCAAAATTTTGAGAGATATTTGTGCAGGTCGTTAGAAAATTGAATTAAGTATCAAGAGAATGCTAAAAAATGTCGAACTTTTATACATTTTCAGATTGGACCATTTCCACCCACATCTCCACATCTTATGGCGTTTAAATGTTTTAGAGGCACCCGAGTCAAAATGAAGCCAGAAAACTATCTTTATGTTAGGTTGGGTCATTGAAGTGGTCTAGTTGGTGTCTTATGGGATGTCCAAGAGGAAATAGGGCAAGGCAGAAGTGGTCGATGTCATCACTGGAGTGGCCCTCCGCTCTTGCCACATAGACATTGCTATTGCTTGTAATTGCAGTGTTTTTGGTGTTTCAGGGTTGGCTTTACACAGTGATTAATTTGTGCCTGTGGTTTTCGGTGCTCAGCACCAGCACTTGACCATCAACACCGGCACATTTCATGAACACCAGTTAACACATTCATTTATGGTAGGCATGGGGAGATTACGTGATATGCCCAGAATCACAGGATGTTGAGCTAACGCCGCTACTCGAACTTGGTTCCCCAGCTCCAAAGACGGCAGCTCTGACCATTACGCTGCATACTCTCCCCACTTTCATGGTTAGTAGTTGGTTCTGTTTTAGACGGTGCTAACAGGAGAAATGGGCTGATAAAAGCCGCCTCCTCACATGAGCCCCAGCACTTATTTTTTTACAAATTGACCACTGGCTTTACATCAGAACCGACATCATGACAATGAAAGGCTCAAATAGGTGGTGCACCCATATGCTCAATACACTCACACCTGGTAAGCCTGAGAATCCCACAAGGCAGAAATGCTGTGTGAGAGATGGCATGTGGTTGAATAGAAGAGTTGGGTGAATGGTAGGGAGACTTGTACTGAGAACGTTTGTGCTGGGCCAAATTTCCTTTCTTTCACAAATGATAAAAGAGACCCTTCTCTATGTTTACCTCTTGATAAATTCTAGATCCAGCCAGACCCCAACTGTTAGACCTGGCACCATTGGCGTGGGTCTCCCTTCCATTTTTTGCCTTTACCTCCTGTATTTTGCTGAGTGTTGGACTCCATTTTTGCTGGTCTAGATGCTTTGGGCACTTTGCCACTGCTGTTCAGTGCCAAAGTGCAAGTGCTCTCTTTTGTAAATTGTGTTATGGATTAGTGTTTCCATGATTGGCTATTTGATTTACTTGTCAGACCCTAGTATAGTGCACTGTGAGTGCCCAGGGCCTGTAGATCAAATGCTGCTGGTGGGCTTGCAGCACTGGTTGTGCCACCCACCAAAGCAGCCTGTAAAATGTGACTCAGGCCTGCCATTGCAGAGCCTGTGTGCAGTATGGGACTGCCATGGCGACTTTGCAAGTGCACACACTTGCGAGTCCCTAAACCTTCCCTTTTCTACATATCAGTCACCCCTAAGGTAGGCCCACGGTACCCCTGTGGGCAGGGTGCATTGTACGTGAAAGGTAGGACATGCCCTGATGTGTGTGGCTTGTCCTGATAGTGAAATACTGCCAATTTCGTTTTTCACTATTGCAAGGCTACCTGTTCCCATAGGACAGAATGGGGAGTTTGTTTATAACATCTTATAAACATAACTGGCCCTGGGAACAAGGTAGAAAAATAAAGTTTAGTATGCCTGAACTCAGAATGTTAAAATACATCTTTTAGTGAGGGTGATTTTTACATTCTGTGTTTGAAAATACCACTTTTAGAAAGTAGGTATTTTCTTGCCTAACCATCCAGTGTGCCTCTGCTAGGTTTGTGTATTGCATGTCTGGCTTTTGGATGACAGGGGCTGGAGTGGGGCAGTGGCTCCAGAAGCCTGATGAGTCATGGCTGGGCTGAATAGACCTGGGCTTCATTTAGAGTAGGGGCAGGAGATTTCCTTTCACCTGCATGGGCCTGGTCTGCCTTCAACAATGCTGTCTCCACCTCCTGCCAGGAAGCTGCACCAGTGATGACAGAACTTGGTTATGGCTGGATACAGACTCTCTACCTTCAGAGAACAAAGGATTTTTGTGTATAAAAAGAGGGGACCAGATCCAAGACTTTTAGATCACTTCTGGGAAATCAAGAGGAACCTGTGCCAAGGAGAAGAGCCGGATAAGCTGAGGAGGAATACTCCCCCTGTGCTGTTTGCTGTCTGGGGTTGGCCTGCAGTGGCTGCTTGCTGCCAAAGAAAGGAGAAAAAGGACTTTGCTTTTTGCTTCGTCACCTGCTTGAAGAAAAGATCTCCAAGGGCTTGAAAGTGAGCTTGCCTCCTGTTCTGAAGTCTCAGGGACACAAAGACTTCATCCCTTCTGTCTCTCTGCATCTGGAACTGCTGTTTCAGCTGCCACAGAAGGAAATTGCAACACCGACGCCGGCGAGCGACGCCGTAACCTGCACCGAAGCCGTGGGCACCGCTCGTGAAGAGCACAACGCACTACCCCAAGTTGCACCGTAGGCCCGACGCCTGCTGACGCCGTGCCGCATCAACTCCGAAGCCATCAGCGAGGCCGCTGCCTGCACCGGAGCCGAGGACACCGCTCGTGACGTCCACGATGCAACGTCCCGACTCGCACAGCAGCACCGACGCCGGTGCTTTATCAACGCGGAGCCGATCCTCGACGTGGGTGACTCCTGAATTCATCGACCTCACACCGTCGTAAGGAACCGCCGCCTCGCCGCCATCGTGACGTCATCTCCCCGACACAGTAAGGAACAGATGTCTCACCTCCCCTGCACCGCAGTAAGGAACAGAGGCTTCACCTCCACTGGGGTCGTAAGGAACCGACACCGCAGGTGCCAACAAAGCATCACCTCCCCGACGCCGTGTACCGCTGTTGCTTTCATCAATTCCAAGGTACTGTTGTTTGTGGGTCTGCTTGACTCCAGGCCCGACGCCGCGCACCTCGCGGTCGGCACCGTTCTTTGGGATTTTCATCTGTCATGACATCGTAATGACTCCAGGTGGAGTTATTTGTTGCTAGAAGCTTGATTTGAGTGAATAACCTATTTTTAAGGATATTTTTGATAATGTATTGTGGATTTTTGTCGTTTGGTCTTGTTTTGGTTTAGATAAAGATTATTTATTTTTCTAAACTGGTGTGGTGTCCATTTGTAGTGTTTTCACTGTATTACTGTATGTGTTCACAACTGCTTTACACACTGCCTCTGAGATAAGCCTGTCTGCTCAAGCCAAGCTACCAAGGGGGTGAGCAGGGGTTATTTTAGGAGTGTATCCCCCTTACCTTGACTAGAAGTAAGGGTCCCTATTTGGACAAAGGTACCTTCCTCTGCCAACTAGAGACCCCCATTTCTAACACCAACCATATCGTTTCATTCATGATCAAACTTATTTGTACTCCTTACAGTCACCAATGTGAGTTTTTCCCCATCGAGCAGGGTTACTGCATGTCTAGGTGACTATCTCTCTTCAATAGGATTAAATGGACCTGTTCTGCTTTTGACAGTACTTTGTGGAACAAAATGCCGGAAATTCTTTGTCACAGATGGAAGTGTCAAAGCGTCACTGTCGCCAGGTCCAAAAAATAAGTTAGAGACACATTGTTGCTTCGTTGAGCAAGCCTTTAATCAGTGGCAGACTGATTTCATAGAGAGCTGTCAAGGACGAGAGGGCTGAGCAAGTCAATTAACTTTGGAGAATCTCATATCCATGGGCAATTCACACCTTTTATGAACACAATAGAGTTCTGAAGGAAGGTATTCTCTAGTGCTCTGTGGAAAGCCCAATCAGCCAAGACATGCCTGTCGGGCAAGTCTAAACTAGATATTCAAAAGGCACAATACACATCCTTTCTAAAAGTCATAGTTAGAACATATAAAATAAAAAGCTGCTAGTTGTTGATTTTTAGTTAATACAGTTATATGTAATGCTAATGACTTCCTGTTTTGAAAGAAAAGGGCAAATACAAATTCTATTTAAATCTAAACATGAAGATTAAATGAACAGCAGGATATTGAAGAATCTACAGCATATTTAGGAAGAAATAATAGAATACAGACAGGTTAGTTGCTTGCAAACAAAATGATAAATGAGGAAACCTCATAAGTGCAATGAAATAAGAGGATGGGCCTTATTTATGAGAAGTGTCGAATTGCTGGGACAAAGCAGCGATGCAACACTTCTCAGTGCGCCCTCCTTGCGACACCATTGATGCATCATATGTACTGTATGACTCATCATGTCACAAGAAATGACAGATACATCAGTATTACTGACGCAAGCGTGACGCAACTCCAGCAATGCAGGGGGGAGGGCTATGATCATAGCACTGTGTCACCCTTACGCCTGCCATGAGGCAGGCCTAAGGTTTTCATGCAATTGCATCCTAGAATTGGTGCACTGAAAGCTTATAGATTTGAATGCGCCACTTCTACGAGGCTTTGATACGGGGGAACACCCACCCTGCATACATTATACCTGACGCAGGGCTTTACAAAGTGATACATCTGCCTAGATGCGGTACTTTGTAAATAGGGTGCAACATGGCGAACTTTTTCGCTGCCGGTGCACCAGCGGCGCAAAAGTGTTGCAAGGGCTCATAAATAAGCCCTGAAATATTCATGTAAAGTGCAATGGCAAAAGCAAGGCTGACAAATTATAATCCTTCATATATGGAATAATGTACCTGAACTGTACAATGTAAGGATACTGCTACTCATATTACAGTTCCATGGCTACAAAACTCCCAGGCGACTTGCAATATCTCTTTTAATATATTATCATTATTACATTATTTCATAGGATATGTTTTTTTCAATAAGCAGGACACAATTAGATGGTCAACATATTTGGAAAAAAAGAGCTTTTCTCTTTAATGAAAGTAATTAGTAGAAAGTCCAACCTGTGCCCTTCGTTTCTCTTGCTCCGATGTTTGGTATCATGGGCATGCCTTTAGGCTGTTTGAGGGTATTGTGGTGGCTGTAGCACGACCCTGCAACAAAACAATAGTTTTTGCAAGTGCAGTAAGGTGAAGCTGGCAAAAAGTTGCTGGGAAATATAACTAGGTTCCCTCCTTGCAAAGGTGAAGTCACATAAAAGGGAAAGACCCTTAAACCTGGCCACTGTAGGAAGTCTAAACGGAAAGCTTGTTGAAATCACTACTAACTTGTAATAATGTGTTACACGTGAGTAAAGTACATTCTGGCAGCACTACAGGTGTGAAATTGAAAATAAGTTTCAGGCTTATATAGGGATGCTAGTCTTTCCAACATAGTTTATTTCAACGGTATGCTAGCATTCTGCCAATCACTTTTTTAATTTTGCTGTTCCAAGTAGAAAAGCAGTGTCAGCAGTGCCATGTGTCTGTCGATCCATAAACTGCTTCAGGAGCAGAATGCAGAATGAAATGCTTCTGTGCATCAATCCGATGTGCACGGCCTAGCACCGTTGTTCTACCACCGGTAATTACCACATGTAAGGAACAATAAATTCTGATCTGAAGAAGACGAGGTGAATTGTCTGTGGTCTCTGGAGAGGCTGAATATATTATTATCCCCGTTGAGTCTGACTGGATGGCACTTGGTAAATTAGCAGACCTGGCAGAAATAATGCTGTTGTTGAAATGTAATCGTTAAAGAAACAAGTGTTTGCTTATTTTGCTACCATTGCTGCACTTGATTAGAAAATACTGCTTCATGCTTTCACATTGATATATCACAGTAAAAAACGACAGGTTGGACTCCGCACAGTGTATACTTGAGTGACCCCATGAAATATTTAGGCCTTAGCAGATATCTCACTATGATGCATGCTGCAAAAGTGCAGGGGTGCGGTTTGGAGTTTTCCAATACATTTTGCAAGCACGCTTGCTGACTACGGTTGGGTGTTGCAAGAATCGGGACCAAAGCCATGAACAAATAGTCCCTAAAGAAAAAAGAAAATCATTTGCATAATATCATCAGTGATAGGGCAACCTATTTTTTTTGTAGATATTTTGTGTAGCAATCCTCGTTACTGCACATAGTTTTAGTTGCTTTTCCTGTTACTTTCTCCACTGAGGATTTCGGTCTGAGACCCCTGTTATCATGGTAACAGTGGCGTAGCTAGGGTTTTTGCCGCCCGGGGTGATTCCTGAGTTTGCTGCCCAGTGATGGCTGGAGCAGGTAAGAGCAGGGGCGGGGGGGTGCTGGCGACAGATGCAACAACGAGCGAGGGGTGGGGTGCTGGTGACAACAGACGACAACGAGCGGGGGTGGCATCAGACAGCGATGGAGAATAAAAAATACCTTACCTTGTGCTTGCCGTCACCCCCAAAAAAGGTGCCGCCTGGGGCGGACCGCCTCCCCCACCCCACTTAGCTACGCCACTGAGTGGCAATACCGCACAGAGTAAACACCAAGGGGTATATTCACAAGAACGCGTGATAACTACCGCAAGAGTAGCGTAACGCAACTTCCAATAGCGCAGCCTATCACAGGAAAATAACCCTGTGTCAACGTGGGATTCACAACAAGGCGGTAGCATGCGATAGTCACCAGATAACGCGTCAAATGCCAGCGTGTAAATCAACACCACACCCAAAAAATGCAGAACGTGAGAAATCATGCGATGAGGCCAATCGCGGTACAAAAAAGCTGCGAAAAACAGACTCAGGCCTGCAACTCCCACGCGTCTGGCGGGCAATTGCACCATACAAACCACAGGCACAAGACACCAGAAACAAGCCAAAGCACGTAGCAACATCCATGCACCCTGACCAAGCGCAGAGGGCAACGCGAATCCCACAACCCCCACAGACCACCAGCAAGGAACAAGTGGGTCGGGGAAGGCCAAGGATAAAATGGAGAGGAAGACGGGGTGCAGACCGCAGGAAAACAAGACCAAGGCCACGGAGGCGACAGAACACTACCAGCAAATGACCCACAAGCAGACCGCCTGGAATGCAGTCGCAGAGCCCAGGAGGCCAATCCAGGAGGCCAAGAGGCTCCGCCAGGACGTGACAACCGAAACCAGGCACAAACCCGCTGCCAACAGGAAGGCAGCAACGGCAACAGGAGGTGGCAGTCCAGCGACACAGGAGGAGCAGGTGGAAAGCCAGGCCACAGTCATCAGTGTGGAGAGGGTGCAAGGATTAGGGAGTACAGACACAGCTCGACAGGACCTGACACAACAACAACAGGGTGAGGATCCAACAGGGACTGGGGGGACGGGGGGTGATGGGCACAATGCCACACATGCACAATGAGGTGTAGCACACTGCACATCCACAAGTACCCAGGGACATGTCCCCCATCCCGTAGCAAACTGCAGCACACACACATAGCAATCACAGAACATACCATGACAATGTGGCACAACGTGTAACACCCACACTGCAGGACAGGGGACACAACTGGGTCCACCCAGGTGCAGAAACAGAACAATCACATTGGACAGAGCAGGGAACTGTGAGATGCACATCTGCCCCTACAACCCTACATCAGCCATGTAGGCCAAATGTACACTGCCCCAACTCAAATATCCACCACCGCCCAAACAGTCACAATCTACGTTGTCACACAGTCTGCATGTCGACAAGAACAAGGCGCCAACACAATGCCAACATGCACCTCCCCTTCACAATGCAGAGGGACAAACAACACCTCCAGCAGGTCTGAACAGACAACCCATCAGTGATGCCCGAGACGAACACCACACCCCCGACGCCCTACAACAGCCAATGGACATCCCACACAACCCACCACCAGGACCAGGGCAGACAAGCTACTCAGAGGAGAACCCAGACTCTGCAACAGACCACACAGCATGAAGCACCCGCAATCACGGCTGCCTCACAACACCTCACCCACCCACACATGGCACCCCAATGCCAGGTGGCCGAACGCCAAAAGGAGGTGGCCCAACAGGTGAGGGTGTTGCCTAACCCATGGAATGCGAAGTAGAACACATACGTGGGTGTCCAATACCCTTCAGGGACCACCTACACCCCACAAAGGAGACCCACAACTCCACAGAGACACATGCACATATCATGTTGAACTGGCTATGGGCACGTGCACCCGGCCCCTTTATTGGCAGGGCCACATGTACAGTGATGCCTGTGCTGGATGTGTGTGGGGTGAGTATAAGCCAGCCGCACGGAGTGCTTGGTGCTGGCAACAACCTGAACAGTGGACCCCAGTGCAATGGAAACAGAAAACACCAGCATAACAGAGTCAATTGCAGAGCAACATGGAGGGATCCGGAGTAAGGACAGCGGTCACCCAATATTCAGTCTGGACGTTCCGTGAGTTGCAGTGCACTGAGGTTGGGGCACTAGAGAAGAGCGCGCTCAAGCGAAGGAATTGCTAGGATTGTGTCCCTTAGGGTTAGTCCTGATGCAGATGCAGTGGGGTGTGGTACACCTGCATCAACTTCCTCATCAACGTCCCAGGTCTCCCACACTGCCTGAGGTGACAGTTGCGTCCGCAGTCCACAGCGCAATACCCAGTATCAGATCCGGGTGTGTAGCTTGACTACCGCCACCTGTCTGCATTCCTGCCCTGGGGCTGTTGCCACCTGCCCTCCCATTGTCTGTGCCTTCTCCCATCTGCACACTTGACACATCCTCCTCCTCTTGGTCCCAGGTCTTCCACACTGCATGAGGTGACATTGCTGCACAACCTCACAACAGCACAAAACTCAATCAGTAACAGACAATGGCTTGCGGTGCACTGAGTCACTGGCACCTGGAATGCTGAGCAGGGCAGCAGGCCGATGATGGCATCCACGACAGGTCTGGGCAACTCTGTAGGTCTGTCAGGACCACCCTTTCGACTGGCAGATGGCGGTTGGAGGTGGTCCTTGCCGTGGTGGCGTGTGCCTCCTGCAGTGATGCGACGTCCGGGCCGCTCAAGACTCGATGCCATGTGTGGGCCCTTGTGGCCTGCAGCTGGGGCCAGAGGAGGCGGACAGTGCAGGGCCACAGACACATGGCGTTGATGACCCCAAGACCATCGCTACAGAGGCCATTCAATGTCTCAGAAGAAGGGGTCCCATGCGTGACCAGCACAGAGTTAGTGGCCCCGGATGCACTGCGGCCGGCACAGGCACCCAGCCAAGGGACGGTGACTTGCGGTGCAGTCAGATGGGCCATGCAACCTGAGCGGGTCCCCATCAATGTCCGAGGTGTATGTTGCGGAGTGTTGCGGGGGACAGTGGAAGGTGTCCTCCAGGGCATGATGCGGAAGGTCTGATGTTATCCGGAAGCAGCAAATTGAGGAGTGGAAAGCGCAACCCTTGTTGTCACCAACAATTCGGGATCAGCTACATGAGGATGAAAACTAGCCCCTATTCCATTGACACAAACGCCAACAATGTACAACCAGTGAGTGTCCATGAATGTTGGGGAGCACACTTAGTGGCACAGGTGCTCAGAGGGGATGCAGTCTGCGATGATGCCGGTACACAGATGTGAACTCCAACATTGCCAAATCAAGTCTCTGTGACCTACTGGACCGCAGTGTAGGCCGGAGGCAGCGGTCAGCATGGGCCCACAACCACCTGTCGTTGGCTTGCAGGGCACAGAGTTAGTGACACAGTGGCAGTTGTCGGTAGTGTTCAATCACCTCCGTGACGATGATCCTGTTCCCTCCGGCCTGCAACGCGTCATCCTCTTACGCCCCTCCGTGCGTGCGAAGACATGTATTCAGCCTTTTGAATTACCGATGTTCAGTTCCAATTCTGTGATCCCACTCGAGCGCAGCGTAGGCGAGTGCAGTGGTCCGCGTAGGCCCACAGACACGTGTGGTTGTGATGCCATGCACAGACTTGTTGCCACCACATCGAAGGGTGTATGGTGAATAGTTCTCTGCCTTAAATAATGTTCACTGCCATGCTGTAATCAAGACTCAGTTCCAAATGTGTGACCTACCTGACCGTGGTGTAGGCCTGAGGCAGCGGTCAGCACGGCCGATTCACCTTGTGACGCCAGCATAGGTTGGATGGCCCCACCGGCCTGCGTAGTTCAGGTTCAGTGGCACCACGTGTAGCAGGTTGGCGTTGAACAGGTTTAGTGGCACCACGTGTAGCAGGCTGGTGTTGAACAGGGTTAGTGGCACCACGTGTAGCAGGCTGGCGTTGAACAGGGTTAGTGGCACCACGTGTCGCAAGATGCCCATATGGAACTATGCCTCACTGAACTGGGGGGGGTCTGGTGCTGTGGCCGCTGGCCGGGATGTGGGGTCACTGCCATTCATGACTCAAGACACAGTTCCACATGTGGGACCTACTGGTCCGAAGAGTAGTCCGGGGGCGACAGTGGAGTACGTCAACGATTAGGGAATAAAGCGGGCCTGTGTCGTGGAGGCCTGGTGGTCTGAGCTGACTGCCAAGTTCGCGGGCCTCGGGCTTGGAGCTTGCGCCGGCACATGGTGGGCCCTCCTTGACACACGCCGGTGTCGGAAGGTGATCAGTGTGGCCTGGCTGCGCAGAGGCGGGCCTGACGTGTTCATGGTCCAGCGTGCCGGGGACCGGCAGGCGCACTGCATCGCAGGCAACTCGGCTCACGAGGACGACATCGGCCTCGTGGCGGGGTGAGAGGCGCCGCCCTGGCAGAGACGTTGGTCTTTCAGGAAGGGGACCACGCCCAGGCATACGTGCTTTTTATTCACACCCCTACGCTGGCGTGGCGTACGTTGGGCCATCCCACTCAGCTGACGCTTAGGGGGGGCATAACAGGCAACATTTCCGCGATGTCCCCCACTGGCTGTGGTGACATTGTGGCGTCCACTGTCCACTACACTCCATACGCAAGCGGTGTATGTCGCCATGGATATGGGTGTGATCTGCATACTGCGAGGTGTCCAGCACATCTCTGGCACTGTTGGCATTGTGTACTTTCCCAATTATGGTTCTGCTGCATCCTTCACACATGCCTGGTTGCCACCTCTCCCCACATTCAGATATTGTGTGGCTGAGCTGCCATGCCATTGCTGGATCATGTTCAGGGCTTGCCCATGTGGACATTGTAAGTTGTTCTGTCGTGTCTGGTGGGTGGGCATATTGTTGTGCCTGTTGTATGTGATTTTGTGACGTGTGCATTGCCAGAGTATGTGGCTGGCTGTGAGACTCCTCCGACTCTGGCGGGTGTTGGATGGGGGTCCCAGGGGCCAACATGTGCAGCCACGCCATCAGCTTTGTGTGGGATGGGATGTTGGTTGTCCGCTGTGTTGTTGCCGTAGGCCTGTTAGGCGATGATGGTCAGGATGCGTAGGTTGGTTGTCCCTTTCAGCCTGTAGTGGAAGGTGACATTGTCAGGTGTTGGGTCTGTGCGGCTGGTACGTTTCCTGGGGTTGCGCTGTCTTTGTCTGCGCTGCGTCTGTGTTGGTCCGAGGGGGGGGTGTTCCGGGTGTGGGATGGGGTCCTGGGGGTGGTGGTGGGTGTTGTGGCCCTCTTGGGTGTCCGGGCCGCATGATGGGTGGCTCCATGGCATCTGTTGCCCTTCGGATGTGGCCCTGGGCTGTGCTCCCTTTTGTGGTGCTGGCTGCCGTCCGACTTTACACCAGGTCCGAGCTGGTGTAGATTTCCTATTGCTAACGCGCCTTTTCGCCTGTTTTGTGTTTTTATCGCGGATGTGGCTGGTCGTTGTGAATGTTGAGGTGTGCTGTTGTCTCTGCTTTTGTCACGGGAATGCCTACTCTGCATCTCATTAGCGATATTTGCGAGGGTCCTCTGTGGCGATGTTTTTTGCGGCTGCTATCGTGGGTAAACTGGTGCTGTGGGCTGTTAACACGGGCTTGTGAATGGGGGGGTAAATTTATCACGACTTTGTCTGCGATAAAGTGCCGTTAATTCAGCGATAGCTCCTTGTGAATATGCCCCCAATAGCCTTGGGTAAGGTATTTACCATGGGTAGTAACACCACCCATCCCGAGTTCTGCATGTGGGATTGTGCATCACATGCAGCGTCAGTATTTGCACATTTTTCAGCTCTTAAAAACTATTTTTGCATTCACCAAACTCACAGGAGTTTTTCTTTTGGGAAATATGTCCCCTGAAATTGAGGATATTTGGTAATTATTGCAAAACTCAGAATCGCACTTCAGGTGCAAACTCCTTTGTCCCCCAAAATCAGAGGCATTGAAATAATTAGAAACTATAGACACCTAATAAGGTGGCATTCCTGCTAAATTTCAAGTGAAATAAAAGCAGCCAATAAATAGTTCACATAAGAGTTATTAAGTAGCAAAATTACATGTATTTGGTTTAGATAGTTAAGAATTCAAAATAAGAATTCAATATTTTAATTCACAGTACACCAGTATTTGCTCAAATGTCTGGAGTATAGAGTGATATATCCATTGAGAAGAAATGTTTTTGTTCATTATTCAGTTGCGAAGGTTTGATGTATAATGAGATTACAGTCACGCCATTAACACAATGTCCCTACTTTTTAAATTGGCTGGTCTGCCAATCACTGTTTATCACCAGTGTAGGTTACTTTGACTGCAAAGCGGTTCTACACTCTGTCGTGGAATATGTGGAACATGTCATGAACATTGTCCTATAGTGACATTATGTAATATGAAAACATTATTCCTCTGTGGAAATAGAAATAAATATAGTGAAGTGTTTTGCTGAAAGGGGATTGATACAAAAAGCATTTATGAATATAGGAAGTAATACTACAGAAGTAGCCTTTTATGTACTCTTCCAACTCTTCGGGAATCAGCCCAAAACGTCCAACTCCCTATTAGTAAAAATATAAAGAGGTCACAGTCCTTTGTATTTGTACTATGTGTACATGAATATTCCCTGACAATCCCATCGTAACCCCATTTTAGAGATGTAGTTGTCAATTGTATGAAAGAGCACATAAAAAGTTACTACAGGAGTGCTACTGTAAATACTCAAAATGTATTTGTGAATAGGCCCCTTACTTTTAGTGAGTAAAGTACAGGCCATTTATTACAAATAATGAGCACTTGATTGATTGATATTATTCTTTATTCGATTATGCATCATAATCATAAAAGATAAAAGCCACATAAAAACATTAAAAACCTTATTAAACACAGTCCAATACGTTTCATTCAGTTAACACAATGTATGAGCGTTTAGGGAACTTTTAAAAATTAGCAGGCCAGCCTAACATACACATCATTAATTACTAGGCACACATTATTTTGTTCCAATATAAGGCTCCTTTTAAGTAGCCAGTAACCGCTAACATCACCGCCTGGTCATGTAATAACTGTAAGTGTAAACAGGTAGGTTGAAATTGGGTGAAACCCCTCGCTTTAAAAGTAGTAATAGGTACCATTTGCGCAAGAATTCATAAAGTTACAGAATAAAACCAGGTGTATTAATGTCTGGGGTGAACTATCATCACAAAGGCAAGTTAAAAGGGCATGGGGACTATACTGACCCGGAGGGAAACAGATCATTGTACGGATAGAGCCCATATGAAATTTTGTAAGCAGCGATCTGTCCCTAGGGTGTTTAACTACTATGAGATAAGGTTCAACAGCAACAACGGATTTCAGCAGCAGGTAGGATATGTTGGAGTTTTTCTCCAACACCAAAGTTTCCCTCTCATCTTTGAACGTATTTAAAATTTGTTCCTTAAAAAGACCCCATTACCCTTTTTAAGGAGATGAGGCCTGTTAAAAATGTCGATACAGTCTAGGGAACGGGCAGCGTTTTTTATATAACTTATCCACGGTATCTTTTGGCCATACGTGCACTCCAAACAGTCCTCAATCACGCTCCTATTGAACCACAGTCTCTCATCAGCCCAAATTGAAATCCAAAGTAACAGTGCAGCCAGTTTAACCTGATCCTCTTCACAATCCAAGCCCAGTTCCTCGTGGGTGGTGAACCAGGAACTAGTTGGACCCAGCCCCAGTAATTTTCTACAGAATCGATCCTCTTCATGCTGGATCACCCTGCACTTACGGTACCCCCAAATGGCTGCACCGTAAGTCAGGACTGGGAGACATTTCATTCTGTAGATTTGCAACAGGCGCGAAATAGGTTTGTTACCCACTGACTTGTGTAAATTTGGAGCAACGACTGGAAATACTAGAAAGCCAGTTGTTCTGCTGGTCAAAAGATACACCCAAATAGGAGAAGGTGGGAACCCTTGTGATTTTTTGGCCCTTGATGTCAATGGATCTTGTTTTTGCTGCTTTCCTCCTGCAAACCATACTGTGGGTCTTTGAAATGTTTGTATCTAGATCCAGATCATCCATAAACTTGACAAACCTATCAACCAGAAGTTTTAACCCATTAGCCGTTCTGGCCATCAATACGACGTTGTCTGCATAAAGCAGGGTAGGCACACTGACGGACTTTACCCTAGGCAAATCAACCCCATTTTCGCTCAGGGAGGTGTTCAGGCTGTTTATAGATAACAAAACCAAAATTGGTGCCATCACACATCCCTGCCTAACCCCCGTGGGAAGCTAAATGATTCAGTTGTCTCCCCCTCCGTGCCATATCTTACACAAGCATTTACATCAGCCTGTAGGGCTCTAAGAAAGTCAATCAGCAGAGCTGGCAATCCCAATACCCCGAGAATATCCCAGAGCTTAGACCTGTTTACCCGGTCAAAGGCACTACTGAGGTTCATAAATGCAAGGAAAATGGACCCCTGTTTTGCCACAACATATTTCCCTATTATAAGGTTGAGGTTCAAGCATTGTTCCAGCATACCCATCCCTTCCCTAAATCCATATTGAATTGGGCAGATAATATCGTTTGCCTGGGCCCAAGCTTCCACTCGCTGTAGGACGATACGCCCTACCACCTGTACCACTGAATTTAACAGGGAAATTGGTCTATAGCACGTGGGGTCCTGCTGGTTCCCCTTCTTAAACACTGGGACTATGGTAGCAGATTTCCAACACGGCCGTAGACCTAACTGGGTCACAGCATTAAGAACGTTGGTCAAGACTGAAGCCCAGAGTCAGTGTTCTGCCTTCTATAGATCCATTGGTGTCCCATCTGGCCAAGGTGCTTTATTGGACGGGCTACCCATGATTGCTTCATAGACCTCCTCGTAATCAAACCTGATCTCGAGTGGGTACAGGTTAGCAACACCCTGATTTATGGGCAGGTTTTTGTCCAGTGCATACACCTTATGGTAGTGGGCGACCCAAAGGGCTGGAGAGATAGAGGAGTCTATGTCATCTTGGGTGGCCATACTGGGATGCCTTCCATTGACCACCGCCCTAAAACCCCGGGAGTCTCTAGAGGAGCAAGTGGACACCAACTGATCCCAAGAGGCTTCTTTGAACTCCGCCTTCCACTTCCCAAGAGCTAATTTGTACACCCTTCTAGCCTCCTTGATGATATCCTGAAAACGGGGATTGGTGTTAAGGGCCTCACGCAGATGATTGCCCGCTGACCTGCATGCTTTATTGAACCAGCCCGGTTTTGCACCCCTGGATTTGTTCGCCATCTCCCTTATGATATTGATGGTAGACTCATTTAACTGGTTGAATGCTTCCACAGTTAAGGAAGGTGATGTTTCAAGGGCTAACAAGGGCTCCATAATAATAAGAACATTAAGACTGACTACAGATTTATTCAATTTTGGAATTGGGAGGTTGCACCACTTTACCCAGAGTCCCCCGTCTTTCGAAGTTAAGCCGGTCAGGCCTGGATCAGGATTTATGCCAGGACCAACATTAACTTCCAACACAATTTCTATTGGGTTATGGTCGCTAAAGTTGGTTTTATGTACCACCCCTGAGCTGACATTACCATCAAGTGACCTCGAGATAAAAATGTAATCAAAGATGGTCCCTTACCCCATCCCACGAAGGTAGGCAATTCCCTTGACAAGCTAGGGCCCACAGGGATTACATTTCTTAGACTAGCCTGCTCAAGCACCTCCGATAGCTTACGGCCCATCTGGTCAGACCTGGAATCGCTAGTGACTAGGTCTTCTAACACAAAAGGGTTACCATCATTGGAATTATGTCCTAGCTTACCATTAAAATCCCCACCTATTATTATGTTAAAAGAATTAAAATAAGCATATGATCTGGGCTCTAAGAGTGACACTACTTCAAAAAGCGCCTCGATCTGACACCCAAGGTCGCTAATAGAGTTGTAGAAATTCACTAGGAAAAAATGGAAATCTTTAGAGATAATCACCCATAGGATCTGAATTCCACTGTGCTTTAGGGGGATTGGAAATACCCTCAGATTAGTTGAAAATCGGACATGGATTATTAGCCCTCCTCACGGCCTATGACCAGGGGAAGGAGTTGTTGCCACATACAAGGTTTCATATCCATCCCAACCAACTGGATCTAGAGCCCAGGTCTCCTGGAGCAAGATAACGTCAAAATCAGAAACTAAATTGTGCCATTCAGGGTCCACCAGCTTATCCCTGATACCCGCTATGTTCCAGCTTCAAATTCTTAGTGAACAACCTTGGACACTTAGAGTTGAAGGCTCTATAGATGGTATGCTTCGGTGATCGATGGCTGGGCTAAGGGGGCTATAGCTAGGCGGGCAGGAAAAGTATCCGGAAGTCAATGATTTTGATCCAGGGCAGAGAGAGGATCAAATCTATTACTAACAGGAATAGCTATTTGTTCAGAGGAGATAACTGAGTGCCTAAAAGTGTGGTGATTCATACTGACCCTTGTTGGGGGGTGGGGCTGTAACCAAAGGTAGAAAAAGCCAAGCGGGAGGATGGTAATACGTACTGTCTTGTTGGACAGTGGAATAGAGCTATGAAGTAATCGCTTGGCCAGAACAGGTGACCTACAATTGATCACAACACAATCCCCCTCTAGGGATTTAGGCATAGGGCCAACCCACCCAACCCTTTTAACAAACAAAATATCGTCATAGTCCCTACAATCAAAATGAGCGCTATTTACTAACCAATGACATACTTTGTTTTTGAGTTGGCCGGTGGTTTCTGTGGTATTAACATTGATGCTTGTTACACCTGACAATATAGCTACATAGGGACAACAATCCAGGGGTAAATTTAGGCGTGGGAGCCCGGATTCCTGCTTAGCCTTACTACCCACCATTTTCCCTGGCCCTGATTGTTCAGTTCAAGACGTTCGGGTCCTGTCCTTTCTGGTAAGTTCCTTGCTGCGGGCAAAGCCGAGGGAACTAAAGGCTGGGAGAGCAGCTGAAGTGGGTTATGAACACAGGTATCCAATACGTCCACGGCTTGGCCTTTGGACAGAGTGTCTCACCCATATGCAGTGTTCGGATCTGGCCTTGTGAACCATCCTCCCATGGAGCAGATCGAATTAATGGATTCTTTTAATGGTTCAATCCCTACAGCCAGATTTGTTATGGCTGACTCCAAAGTGGACAATCTTTCATTCAAAGGGGCAATACTTTGCTGGATCGTGTCCTGAAATTGACCGAACACATCGGACCAGTCCATGTTTGCAGGGCTCACTGGGTCTGACCAATTAGGGCTGGGCCGGTTTCTTAAAGGGTTGGAGGATCCTTTCGTTCCCTTTGCTTTAGCAGGTTGTTTATACTGCCCCTTCCTTTTGGGCAGGGGTGAGCAGATGCTATTATTAGGGGTTTCTGTAACAAGGTTGTCATGGGGATGAACCACGGGAGAGACACAGGAAAGGCTTTG
This sequence comes from Calotriton arnoldi, assembly GCA_963921515.1. Lineage (NCBI taxonomy): Eukaryota > Metazoa > Chordata > Amphibia > Caudata > Salamandridae > Calotriton > Calotriton arnoldi. The sequence continues at coordinate 1,628,877 of CAWUFW010002580.1, forward strand.
CTTTGTCTGAGCCGCTGGGTGACCTTGGGGGGCAGACTGTTGGTCCTGTGTAGCTGCCCCCCCTAGTGTGATGCCTGGTCCCCCCCACCTTAATCGATAGTCTACGCTCGGCCAAGTCAATTTCAGTAGTAATGACCCCTGCTGCTCTGGCCAGGAAAGAATCCAAAGTGGTACTATTTGTAAATTTAATATTCGGCTCTTGTGGACCCGGCACCTTGCGCTTCACCATTTTGAACCAGAATCCACCTTAGTCTGGAAAGCAGAGAATCAAAACAGGTTGATAAGGCCAACTTGCCCAGGGAATGAAATATGCAGCATAAACGTATGGCGTATAAAAGGTAAGTGAAAATTATTGAGACTCATCCACCAGGCTTAAACTTCAAGCTTTCTCAGGTGCACGAGGGGGCCCCAGCCCAGCTTCCTCCAGGTGATTATGGGCAACGATGGGCCCAGTCTTCACCCGGGCACGAGCCCCGCACAGCAGGAGCACAACAAGCAATTTAAACAGCGCCTCCGGGTGTGGGTGAGGCGCTGGCGTGGTTCCTGTCGTGGTTCTGGTCGGGGCTTGTGGTTTGCTCTGGCACCCTTCACAAAACTGCCCAAGTGACTGCCAAGGGCTCCCTCGCAGTGGGAGCACAACAAGTGATTTAAACAGCGCCTTTGGGTACGGCGCTGGCACGGCTCCTGCCGTGGTGCTGGTCGGGGCTTGTGGTTTGCTCTGGCCCCCTTCACAAAACTGCCCAAGTGACTACCAAGGGCTCCCGGTCAGCGGGAGCACAACAAGTGATTTAAACAGCGCCTCCAGGTGCGGGTTTGATGGTGACACGGCTCCTGCGGCGGTGCTGGTCGGGGCTTGTGGTTTGCTCTGGCCCTCTTCACAAAACTGCCCAAGTGACTGCCAATGAGCACTTCTGTTTCCCTGTTAAGTGGATGGAGTAGGGTTTTTGACAGAAACGTTTTGTCTGTGTCACATCACACATCACACATTCACCGTCATTTCACTTGTCACACTACAATGTATCAGGAAGGAAAAGAAAAAGGACAAACATACAATTAGATGACATGTGTCTTGCCTATCTTCTTACACTCCTTTTCTGGTCCTGGGTAATGCTGATATTGCCCCTCAATCCTCTGATCCCAATGCGTACATGTCTAAGCCAATAGATAAAGTGCGTATGCGGGGCAGACCAGTTCATCACTAAGGGTTCACCTTCAAAATGTGAGATAAGTTACAAGCAATTCCAGTTACTCGTAGCTCCCTAGTGAGAATTGTTCTGAAACACTCATCCACCGAACATCAAACATCACCGACCACCCATTTATTTTACAAGCATTGCAAGCACTACCTGGTATGGCAAACTAAGGCTTGCATTTCTGACCCTGCACCTCCCTTTTTGTACTTCAAAGCTGTGCAAGGCCTTGACAAATCCACAAAGTCAACATCACAGTATGCTTACAATCCATCCAATGCTACGTTATGCTTGTAAAATACACAAAATAAACTCAAACAAAGAAAGACTTAGAGACAGCTATGGGAACCTATATAAAGGGATAATGCTATATTTATGTATCATAATTACTAGAGCTCCCATTTGCCTATATATGATTATTTACCATGCTATTTAGCACCCTAAACAGAACTGACTTTAAGTGCGTGTTTCACAACAGATTCACAGTGAGATTTGGAATTGGACAAGTGGGAATACTAATCTAAGATGTCTAACTTTAATTACATTACTAATTTTAATTAGGTTTTTAGTTACTTGCTGGGCGACGATGAGAACATTTGATATCTAAAGAGAACTGAAGCTGAATAGTCTGCATTTGCATTGAGCATTTTACCTTGTTACAGATTTGATATCGTTATGTTTATATTTAATAGGTCTTATGGGAATATATGCCATGATTTTTCTGTAGAGCAGTCCAGTCTATTTTTGTTCAGAGTTGTATGAAAACAGCACACACTTTTTTTAAAGTATTCGATAAAAGGTTTAGTAACATGTATTTTGCATTTGCAATTCTCATTCAGAAAACAAAAATCAAGTTGTCGAATTTAACCACATGCCATGCCATGAAAGAGGCAGAATAAATGTCAGAAATGAGCAGAAAGAGGCAAAATAAAGATGAGAAATGAGTAGAAAGAGGCAGAATAAAGGTGATAACCGAGCAGAAAGAGGCAGAATAAAGATCAGCAACAAGCAGAAAGAGGCAAAATAGAGGTCAGAAACGAGGATCAAGAGGCAGTATAAAGGTCAGAAATTAGCTGAAAGAGACAAAATAAAGATGAGAAACGATTAGAAAGAGGCAGAATAAAGGTCATCAGAAATGAACAGAAAGAGGCAAAATAAAGGTCAGCAACAAGCAGAAAGAGGCATAATAAATATGAGACACAAGCAGAAAGAGGCAGAATAAAGGTCATGAGGGAGCAGAAAGAAACAAAATAACGGGCAGAATGAGCAGAAAGAGGCAACATAGAGGATAGTAGCAAGCAGAGAAGAGGCAGAAAAACTAGCCAAAAATTAGCAGAGGAGGCACAAAACCGAAGGCAGCAGAGGGTAGCAGACTGCAGGCAAGATGGATAAGAGGACCATAACAGGGGGAGCTGGAATGAGGACAACAGGGGGAGCCGGAATGAAGACCTCCTCCTGTGTGCCCCCCTACTTTTTTTACCACTCACCCACTGACAGACCAACTCATACACTCATGCACCCACTGACAGACCCACTCACATACCCACTGACAGACCCACTCAGAGATTCACACACCCACTGACAGACACACTCAGACACTCATGAACCCACTCACAGATCTTTTCAAGCACCTATTCACAGACCCACCGAGAGACACACACACACCAACAGACTCACTCAGAGACTCACACACACTCACACACTGATACACACACTTGAAGATATACTCAGAGACTCATACACCCACTCACAGACTCACTCAGGCCCTCATGCACCCCCTCACAGACCCACATAGAGAATCTTGCATGCTTTCACAGACCCACTTAGACACTCATGTTCCTATTCCCAGACCCACTCCCCCAGAGACTCATGCAGTCACTAGTCACTGATCACCTTAGAGACTCATTCACCCACTCACAGACCCACTAAGACACTAATGCACCCACTCATAGTGCCACTCAGAGACTCATGCATCCACTCACAGACCCACTCAGAGACTCATGTACCCACTCACAGACCTACTCAGAGAGTCACACACCCACTTATAGACCTACTCAGAGAGTCACACAGCCACTTACAGACCCATTCAGAAACTCACACAGCCACCCTCAGACCCTATTCAGACACTCATACATCCAGTCACATACCCACTTAAAGTCATACACCCACTCAGAGTCCTACTCAGAGAATCATGCACCCACACACAGACCTATTCAGAGACTAATGCACCCACTCACTCACCCACCCACTCAGAGACTCAAGCACTCACTCACAGATCTACACAGGCACTCCCACGCCCACTTACACAGCCATGTACACATCCATACAGTCACTCGCAGCACCCACTCATAGATCCATATAGCCACTCAAACACCCACAAACCCACTAACACACCCACTCAGAGACCCTTACAGCCACTGACACACAAACTCACCTACCTGTACAGCCACTCACACACCCACTCTCAAACATTACTGTTAGGAAATACAATTTTAAAAATGTTGAAATTCATGGAAAAAAATCAAGGATTACAGGAACATTATAGTTAGGAAATAGATTTTTTTAAATGTAGAAATTCACTGAAAAAACAAAGGTTACAGGGACTTTATAGTAAGGAAATAGAATTTAAAAAAACCTTAGTAGTACCCTGAAAAAAACAAAAGTTATAGGGACTTTATAGTTAGGCTCAGATTTCACTCATCCAAAACCAGTGAAATTCAACAGTTATAGTTACCTGAGCTAACTATAATTTACGCCTGCAATTCTCTGCTTATGACCTCACATATAACATTACTCATGACATGATCAGGGACATCACTGATGACATCATTGATGATATCTCAATTGACATCACTGATGACTTCACTGTTGACTTCATCCACAGAATCACACACCCACTCACACCTCCATACAACCTTTCATATACCCACTCATACACCCACACAATCACTCACATACCAATTCACAGACCCATACAACAACTGACACACACACACTCACTCATACAGCTCTCACACAACTACTCTCTCACACAGCCACTCACACACACCCACAAAACCACTCACACACCCACTCAGAGACCCATACAGCCACTAACACACTCACTCACATACCCTTACAACCACACATATACCCATTCACAAACCCGCATACCCACACAGCTGCTAACACCGTCACTCACTTACCCTTACAGCCACTCACACAACCTCTCACTCACCGATACACCTACTAAGGGAGCTACTCACTCACCCACACAACCACTCACACATCCATTAACTCATCCACAAAACAACTTACATACCTATTCACACATCAATACAATCACTCATGCACCCACTCACTCATCTATACAGCCACTCACACAGATACTGTGCAAAACAGCCACTCACACACCCACTCAATTACCCATACACCCAGTCAAACAGCCACTCACTTACCCATATATCCACTTGCACAACCCAAGTCACTTACCCATAGAGCCATTCTCACAGTCACTCTGTCACCCCTTATAGCCACCCACATACACACTCATCCACCCATAGAGCCACTCACACAGTCACCAATACAGCCACACACACACACACTAACCCACCCATACAGCCACTCATACAGTCACTCTCTCATCCATACAGCTACTCACACACCCACTTATTCACCCATACAGCCACTCACATACCCACACACACACTGATACAGCCACTCAGACACGCACTCCCACACTAATACAGACAGTCACAGTGTCACTCAGATGACATATATTACAAACAGAATCACTCATTAGTAGTACAAAAAGAGTAGTAATTTAACATATGCAGTAGCTTAGTATATATCTTTAACTTGCATAAATCTTTACGAAACACAGTCACTGGATGATATCATCAGTGATGTCATCACTGATGTCATTTGAGATTTCATCAGTGATTTCACAGATCATGTCATGAGTGATGTAATAAGTGAGGTCATTAGGGGAGAGAATGTGGCCTAACGGCTAGGGCGGTCGACCTCGGAGCTGGGGAACCAGGTTCGAGTCTAATCAGGCACTTAATCTCCCCGTGCCTAACAAAAAATGAATGTGTCTGCCTGTAACGTAACTGGTGCTCATGTAAAGCGCTCTGATACATTCGGGTCTAGTTCGCGCTATATAAAACTCCACGAAAGAAATAAGCAGTGCACTGCGGGGGCATAAGTTATAGTTAGCTCAGGTAACTATAACTGCTGAATTTCTCTGGTTATGTTGGGGTGAAATGTCAGCCTAACTCTACCAACCCCTTAACCTTTGTTTTCTGCTTCACCTTTTCGGGATACTGGTTATATTACATTATTGTAAATTAAGATTATAGCTTATTCTCTGTTACAACTAGTTATGTGCATTATTTGCAATTGACTATTAGTTGCATACTAGCTATTCATTTAGAGAGATAACGCCCACTGGGGCGATATCCCTAATAATTTGGATATGTGAATATTTACATGTGGCTGACATTTCCTATGTTCCTTTAATGTTTTTTATTCTTGCAATTACTGTGATAATAATATGTATTTAATCTATAAAGGATATAAGCACTATAGATTATTGTGCTTTGAAATACTAGTCCAAAATGGCCGCCATGTTCGTGACAACAAACACACTGGTTGAGGTTTAGTCTGTTTTCACTGTTTTTGTAATTGTTTATAATGAAATTGATGCTGAATGCATTCATGACCGTGATCAAGGCGGAATGCCGAAACGCGTCTTTATGTGTCATTAAAGCTTGTTATTCAAGTCTGTTGGAGTGTCCGTGAATTTTCTACGTACTTGTGGAGATTGGAGGATATTACGAGGGCTACCCGGTAACCCATCGCGGACCGCCCATTTGACAGTGCTGGGTGTAACCGGGACTGGTGGTAAAGAATGTTTGATATACACCGGAGCTGACCCCTGCCCTGATCGGATTGCGGGAAGTCGTAGGCTGAATAGGTGTATTCAGCCGAAGAATCAACGTGTGTTCTACGCAGTGGCATTGTAAGCGTAGAGACTGAACGCATCTTGTATTTAGCAGTACAGCTACACAGAACGCGGCTGGAGTATCCGGATTTCCATCGGGGAACTTTGCCGGTGTATCGGGGAACGCGACCACGGCGGAAGACGCGGGGTGCCTTTTCATGATTGCTGGTGAGTGTGCTCCGGTTGGGAATTCGGGAATGCCTTGGTTTGCGGGTCTGTGATCAGGAGGGCTGGGAGCTGACGATAATACGAGACGGAAGAGTCTCGAAGTCAGTACTGACAGGCAGTGATTCAAACTACAAGCAATAATGGCAACAGGTCTGGATGCCAAAAGAAAAGAGACCGCAAACAGATTATTCTTTACCCAAATGGGATCGTGCAGCGAGGGTGCAACCATGTCGCAAAATTTAACTGGGGAAATCAAATTGCAAAATTTATACCACCGTTTGGAAAAAATTGCACAAAGGAATTTTCCAAATGGTGGGAGGCAGAGTCATTACAAAGGTACATTGAAGTAGAAAGAGTGCCCCGGGGTTACGGATTTTTACGATACCAACGTTTGAGGATCCGGACCCAGATATGTTAGAGGAATGGTCCTGCAACTCTGCTTCCTGTTCAATGACCATGATGAGAATTTTGGTCAAGTATGCCCTCAAAGACAGAAGTAAATTGTTGGCTGAAATTGAGGAGGTTTTGAAAGAACTTAACAAATTGGTGGCCAAAGAGGTGTTGGATGAATTTATGAAGAATTTGCTCATGCGTATGGATAAACTGGAACAGGAAATTACTGCAAAAAAACAACGGAAGTTTCTAAGAGACTTTAAAGATTATCAAGCAGGTCGCACTCTCACATTCCACAAAAAGTATGATCGTTTATTTGAGAGCAAACAAAGTGGTACAACAGAGATAGTGACAGTACCAGGACTTAATGTGGATTACAGTGAGAGTGATGTTTCAGACGGGAGCATGTCAGATGCATCAGTGACGACAGCGAGCCAAGGAGTTAATCCGGTCCAGAATAAGAGGAGCAATGTTTTGTTACAATTCCAGATGTTAAATCAAGAAAGGACAGATCATTATCAAGACCAGAATTCCCAAAGGGGGAGAGGTCGAGGACGAGGAAGCAGAGGAAAAACACGAGGAACAAGCAAGCAAAGGAAAGAAGGAAAAAACGACGAACAGACGCCCGTGGGAATGTTGACAAGGGGCAAGAAAGTGAAAACATGAATGTGGTGAATTTGTCTCAGAGAGCTCTTTCTAAGGTAGAAATTGAGCTCCTATCATTGGGGTTGTCATTTTGCCCTTCAGCCAATTTGAATTTTGCCCAAACTAGAATTGATTTATTTTACTTTTCTAGAAAATTAAAGTTAAAAAAATGGTTTGATACGCAATGCACGACCACTAGAACACAAGAAGCAAGTGTGGGTTTGAGTAATTTAAATATCGAGGATATTGACACATTACAGGTAGTCTCTGCTTTGAGTGGTACTGATGAATATCATGATGATGCGATTTTAAATTTAGGTAATTTTGATTTTGTATTAGATGTGAATCCAGGAAGTACCTTCAAACCTAAATCAGTATTTTTGCCAAACATCCAGTGTGATGCAACAGAGGTGTTTGAAAAAGGGGTACTACAGGATCTAAAGAAAATTAGATATCAGAAGATTCCAATATGGAAAAAGAATTTGAGTGTGGATCAGATAACAGCTATTGAGAATTTGAAATCTGATAAGACCATTGTAATACGCCAATCAGACAAGGGCGGAAACGTCGTTGTTATTGATAAAGATAAATACTTGGCAGAAGGTTTGAGACAGTTGAATGATGTAAACTGTTACAGTATCACAGACAGAAATGAGGTGTCGAAATCTAACAAGATATTTGGGGGTATGTTGGTGGAGTGGAGAGAGAGAGGATTACTCGAATGGGAAGAATTCAATTATTTGAAGTGCACTCATCCTAAGATTCCAGTGCTCTATCTTCTCCCTAAACTGCACAAAGATGCCCTACATCCCCCAGGGAGGCCGATTGTCTCTTCGATCGGTTCTTTATTGGAGAACACCTCAAGATACATTGATCACTATTTAAGACCTTTTGTGGTAGGTTTACCTGCATATATAAAGGATACAACACATTTTTTGACAGTAATTGATGGAATTCAGTGGGAAGAAAATTACACACTAGTCACGTTGGATGTGAGTAGCTTATATACAAGCATTAAACATGATTTGGGCCTGAAAGCAATCAGGCATTTCTTAAAAATGAGGTCAATTTCTTTACTGTTCCATTCTGAAATGCTTTTGGATATGATTTATTATTGTTTGAGCAATAATTTTTTTATTTTTGACAATGCAGTTTACCGTCAGTCGCAGGGCACAGCGATGGGCACCTGCTTCGCCCCCAGCTATGCTAATTTATTCATGGGCTGGTGGGAGGAGCAGGTGTCCACACAGTTGGTGGAATTTGATAACTGTGTCCTGTGGCTGCGGTACATTGATGATATTTTTGTATTTGGAAGGGAGATGTGGATTCAGCTAAAAGATTTGTAGCTAAATTGAATGATAATTCATGTAATTTGATTTTTACTGAACATGTGAGCAAAACCACAATTGAATTTTTAGATGTGCAGATCAATGTAACTAATGACACACTGGTAACAAAATTGTTCAGGAAAGCCACGTCAGGCAACAATTTATTGAGTGCTAAGAGCGCACATCCATCCAGCCTGGTTCAGAGTATCCCCTATGGGGAGCTACTACGTGCTAAGCGTAATTGTAGCACAATAGAGGCTTATGAATCAGAAAAAGATGTTATGACCCAGAGGTTTTTAGAGAGAGGCTATAGTCAAAAATCCATTATCAATGCAGCTGAGAAGGTAGAAAAATATAGCAGGAATGAACTACTTCATCCACAGAGACAAGATGATAATTCAGAGACCATAAGATTTATAACAACGTTCTCATCTCAGGCACCAGAAATCCGCAAAATCTTAAACAAACACTGGCATGTCCTCAGAACAGATGATAACTTAAACAAGTGTTTGAAGAATAATCCCCAGATCACTTTTAAGAAAAGTCAATCTTTAAGGGATGAGCTCAGTTACAACTTGATAACACGTGATGAAAGCAGTAGGAATACCAGTAAATCTGGTTTTTGGTGTTGCAAGAATTGCAAAGCTTGCAACAACAGTAAAGATTGTGTCAGCTTTGGTATACCTAACTCACAGCGAGAATTCGTGATTAGAAAACCTCTCACATGTAACACTACTTACTGTGTTTATGCTCTCTTTTGTCCCTGTAATAAAATATATATAGGAGCACGATACATCGTGCGAAAAAGAGTTTTATAGCATGTACGTGCTATTAGACATAATAACAAACTGTATCCAGTAGCACGCCACTTTCATGACTGTCATTTCCAGGATGAAAGATTATTACAGATGGTTGTGATTGATGGTATATCAATGAGTATCAGGGAGGCAACAGAGAGTTGGAACTTCGCAAACTGGAGTCAAAATACATTATTGACTTCGGTACACTGGTCCCGCAAGGGTTGAACTCCAGCGAAGAACTGGCAGTTCATTTACATTATTAGGGATTGTTTGTGGTTTCTTTTCAAGAGGCATTGATTTTAACTTTTAACTTTTCATATTTTTACACAGATGCTGGTTCTCTATGTTATGGTTGTGCAGAACTTTGGGTCGTTGAGCTAAGCAAGACATCTATTGTGTCAATATGAGACAGAGGAAGATTGTTTTGACACTGGTGGAATATTGCTAGTTGATTGGGGTATTCACATATTTGTGGTACTGTGATTAGCCCACTAGGGCTTTGCTTCACCTTTTCGGGATATTGGTTATATTACATTATTGTAAATTAAGATTATAGCTTATTCTCTGTTACAACTAGTTATGTGCATTATTTGCAATTGACTATTAGTTCCATACTAGCTATTCATTTAGAGAGATAACGCCCACTGGGGCGATATCCCTAATAATTTGGATATGTGAATATTTACATGTGGCTGACATTTCCTATGTTCCTTTAATGTTTTTATTCTTGCAATTACTGTGATAATAATATGTATTTAATCTATAAAGGATATAAGCACTATAGATTATTGTGCTTTGAAATACTAGTCCAAAATGGCCGCCATGTTCGTGACAACAAACACACTGGTTGAGGTTTAGTCTGTTTTCACTGTTTTTGTAATTGTTTATAATGAAATTGATGCTGAATGCATTCATGACCGTGATCAAGGCGGAATGCCGAAACGCGTCTTTATGTGTCATTAAAGCTTGTTATTCAAGTCTGTTGGAGTGTCCGTGAATTTTCTACGTACTTGTGGAGATTGGAGGATATTACGAGGGCTACCCGGTAACCCATCACGGACCGCCCATTTGACAGTGCCGGGTGTAACCGGGACTGGTGGTAAAGAATGTTTGATATACACCGGAGCTGACCCCTGCCCTGATCGGATTGCGGGAAGTCGTAGGCTGAATAGGTGTATTCAGCCGAAGAATCAACGTGTGTTCTACGCAGTGGCATTGTAAGCGTAGAGACTGAACGCATCTTGTATTTAGCAGTACAGCTACACAGAACGCGGCTGGAGTATCCGGATTTCCATCGGGGAACTTTGCCGGTGTATCGGAGAACGCGACCACGGCGGAAGACGCGGGGTGCCTTTTCATGATTGCTGGTGAGTGTGCTCCGGTTGGGAATTCGGGAATGCCTTGGTTTGCGGGTCTGTGATCAGGAGGGCTGGGAGCTGACGATAATACGAGACGGAAGAGTCTCGAAGTCAGTACTGACAGGCAGTGATTCAAACTACAAGCAATAATGGCAACAGGTCTGGATGCCAAAAGAAAAGAGACCGCAAACAGATTATTCTTTACCCAAATGGGATCGTGCAGCGAGGGTGCAACCATGTCGCAAAATTTAACTGGGGAAATCAAATTGCAAAATTTATACCACCGTTTGGAAAAATTGCACAAAAAGGAATTTTCCAAATGGTGGGAGGCAGAGTCATTACAAAGGTACATTGAAGTAGAAAGAGTGCGGTTGCCAGTAGATAGTTATAGTTAGGACCTAGTTTCCATAGGAAAAGTGTTTATTCTTTTCCCAATAACTTTGGCGCCGGTTGACGAATCTTGGCGAAATTTTCAAAACTTGTGGCCTGCTCCGTTCAGCTCCTATCCTGAAAGTTTTGGGGTGATTCGCAAAGCGGGGGCCGAGAAAAAAGGGGGTCCCAAAACGTGTTTTCTCCATGTTAATTCCCATAGGAAATTTTAGACACGGCTACAGCTCGAACTGCTGAACGGAATTACACCAAATTTGGCAAAAAGGTAGCCCTTGTTTCAGAAAGAGAACTTTTTTTAAATGGAGTAAATCCTTTCAGTAGTTCCTGATAAATTAAAAAAATAGAGGTCGGAAAATCAATTTCCCATAGGAAACTTTAGACACGGTTACAGCTGAAACTGCTGAACGGAATTACACCAAATTTGGCAAAAAGTTAGCCCTTGGTTCAGAAAGAGACCTTTTGTTTAAATGGAGTAAATCCTTTCAGTAGTTGCTGAGAAAATCAAAAAATAAAAGTTTCGATATATAGAGGCGCAGTGGATCCGTGCACCCTCCTGACCACGAGCTTTATTCTAATTGGCTGTCAACACTCAAAACCAGGAAGTGTTGGCAGCCATCTTGTGACTCAGTAGAACCGAGTCACAAGAAAACAGAAAAACAATCACAAAAAACAAGAAAAGGGGGCAGGGTAGAAACACCCTGACCCCCAGGCCTGCTCAGGGGGTCCCACAAGGACCCCCAGGGCCAAAAAAAGCATTTAAAAAAAAAAAATCGGCAAGATTCGCGCACCCAGCGCGAATTTCGGCCGAAAAAAAAAAAAAAAATGAAGCGCGGGCTCCCGCGCTTCGTTAAAATTTAGCCCCCGGGTAGACCAAGTCCCGGGGGCATTCAATAATGTAATTGCGGGGGCCCAAGGAGGCCCCCGCAGCCTTGGACCACCACCCCCCGGGGCTTTCCATAAACATTTGCGGGGGCACACGGCCCCCCCGCAGCCCCGGGGACCGCCACCCCCCGGGGCTTCTTATTTTTAATGTGTGGGGGGCCTCCAAGGCCCCCCCAAGCCCCGGGGACTGCCACCCCCCGGGGCTTTTATTAATTATAATTGCGGGGCACACGGCCCCCCCACTGCCCCGGGGACCGCCACCCCCCGGGGCTTTTATTTTTTTAAACATAGACCTGTGTGGGGGGGCTCGAGCCCCCCCACACGCCCCAGGGACCACCACCTCCCCGGGGCACTAATATTCAAATTCGGGGGTCCGTAACGAACCCCCGAGCCCCGGGGACCACCACCTCCCCGGGGCTGTGCAATAGGTGGGAGAGGGGGGAGCCCGTGATGGCCCTGGGGACCGCCACCCCCCAGGGCCGGCTCCTGCAGTGTCCCGGGGTGCCCACCCCCGGGACACTGCTGTTTGCAAAGACAGGGCGGGAGCCGCGTGGCTCCCGCCCTGTCATTGCAAACTGCTTTGCTTCATTGCAAAGCAGATTGCTTTTCCACAAGGGGAGCTGCATGTCAGCAGCTCCCCATGTGGAAAAGCAATGCCGGCTCCTGCAGGACGCGGGGAGCCGGCGGGACCATGGGGGAATTGGGGCTCCCCCCACGGTCCCCAACGGATAGAGCCTGCCCCGGGGAATGGGGTCCCCGGGGCTAGAAGTGGCCCGGGAGGGGGTCCACACGGCACCCCTCCCCAAAAATAAAGGCCGGCCCGGGGGATGGGGTCCCCGGGGCCAATAGAGGCCTCAGGAGGGGGGCCACGCAGCCCCCCTCCATAAAAAAATAAAATATTTGGCCATGCCCCGGGGGATGGGGTCCCCGGGGCCAGAATTGGCCACGGGAGGGGGGCCCACGCGGCCCCCTTCCCGTTCAGATTTTTTAAAAAGGGGTCAGGCCCTGGGGGATGGGGTCCCAGGGCCCAAAAAAAGGAAAGAGAAGGGGGGCCACACAGCCCCCTTCTAAAAAAAAAAACGTGATTGTGCCGGAGGCCCCGCCCCCTCCCAGCAACACTCGGCAAACGCGCTCTGTGGTGCGTTTTAAGTTGGGGAATTAATTCCCCTTCAATACTGGGGGTCCCTGGGGGCCAACTAGCCCACCAGCTACCTCCAGTAAGCGCCACAGGGCTGCGTTGCAGAGAGGTGGTCCAGGCCACGCCCCTTTTTACACCTCTCTGCAACGCAGCTCTGTGGCGCTTACTGGAGGTACCTCGTGGGCTAGTTGGACCCCAGGGACCCTCAGGATTCAAGGGGACTTTATCCCCCAACTTAAAACGCGCCACGGGGCACGTTTGTACAGTGGTGAAGGGAGGGGGCGGGACCTGAGGTGACATGTGTGCAAACACACCCTGTGGCGCGTTTTAAGTTGGGGAATTAATTCCCCTTCAATCCTGAGGGTCCCTGGGAGCCAACTAGCCCACCAGGTACCTCCAGTAAGCGCCACAGGGCTGCGTTGCAGAGAGGTGGTCCAGGCCATGCCCATTTTTACACCTCTCTGCAATGCAGCTCTGTGTCGCTTACTGGGGGTACCTGGTGGGCTAGTTGGACCCCAGGGACCCTCAGGTTTCAAGGGGACTTTATCCCGCAACTTAAAACGTGCCACGGGCGTGTTTGCACAGTGGTGAAGGGAGGGGGCGGGGCCTGAGGTGACATGTGTGCAAACACGCCCTGTGGCGCCTTTTAAGTTGGGGAATTAATTCCCTTTCAATCCTGAGGGCCCCTGGGGGCCAACTAACCCACCAGGTGCTTCCAGTAAGCGCCACTGCGCTGCGTTGCAGAGAGGTGGTCCAGGTCACGCCCCTTTTTACACCTCTCTGCAATGCAGCTCTGTAGCACTTACTGGAGGTACCTGGTGGGCTAGTTGGACCCCAGGGACCCTCAGGATTCAAGGGGACTTAATCCCCCAACTTACAACGCGCCAGGGGGCGCGTTTGCAGAGTGGTGGAGAAAGGGGGCATGGCCTTTGTCTACCTCTCACCAATCCCACTGCGTGGGGCTTACTGGAGGTAAAAGGTAGGCTAGTTGGCCCCTAAAGGACCCCCAGCAGTGAAGGGGACTTCAATCCCCATCCAAGAGCACGCCAGGGAGCGCGTTTGTAGAGTGGTGGGCAAAGTGGGCAAAGTGGGCGTGGCCTGGTACGAGTACTTACCAGTGCTGCTGTGTGGGACTGACTGGAGGTAATAGTTTGGGAAGTAAGTCCCACACAGTGGGATTGCTAAGACGTCATCGGAGGCCATAGCCCCCTTTCTCTACCACTCTGCAAACGTGCCTCGTGGCAGACTACGGGATGGGGGATGAAGTCCAATTTTGTCCTGAGGGAGTTTGGGGGCCAAGAATCCCTCCTGGTACCTCCTGTAAGTCCTCCTGTAAGTCCTACGCAGCGGAATTCCGGAGCGTTGGTTGGAAGCCCAGCACCCTTTCTCCACCACTCTGCAAACGCGACTACTAGTTAAAGTAGCATATTTCTGCACCTCTGACTTAGAGGTAGTTTTAATCCCCCTGCCCTATTATGTACTGGGGCCTTACAGAGGAGGTCATGCTAATCACAGGGGTACCCCAATGCATAGTGTTCCCTAGTGTATGTAGGTGTTTTCACTGTATTCTAAGTGTCTTTTAGCATAGCACTGGCTCTAGGCCTGGTTAGTCAGACTCAGTTACCCCCAGTACCCGGCTGAAAAAGTTGTGCGCACAGGATGATTTTGCAACAAGGCCTCTTTCTGCTCCTCTGTTGGTTCTTTCTGCACATGTCTTGTTTCTTCCTGCACTTTTGTTCGTCTTTGTGGACTTCTGTTGCTTCTTTCTGCATTTCTTTTGCTTCTTTCTGTGCGTTTTTTCTTCTTTCTTCACATGTCCTACCTCTGTAGGCATAGTTAGAAACTAGCATTTAAAAAACCTTTGAAATCCACTTAAAAAACCATAGGTTTTAGGCACGTTATAGTTAGAAATTAGCATTTAAAAAACCTTTGAAATTCACTGAAAAAACCATAGGTTTCAGGCATGTTATAGTGAGAAATTAGCATTTAAAAAACCTTTAAAATTCACTGAAAAAACCATAGGTTTCAGGCACGTTATAGTTAGAAATTAGCATTTAAAAAACCTTAGAAATTCACTGAAAAAACCATAGGTTTCAGGGGCGTTATAGTTCGTTGGACATTTCACTCGTACATGTCATGAGTGATGTAATATGTGACGTCATCAGCAGTGCATTGCGGGGGCGCGAGTTATAGTTAGCTGAACTAACTATAACGGGGAATTTCTATGGTTTTGTACGAGTGAAATGTCCAACTAACTATAACGCCCCTGAAACCTATGGTTTTTTCAGTGAATATATATATATATATATATATATATATATATATATATATATATATATATATAAACAAAAGAAGAGACGCTCCTTCCGAGAGACTGGAAATCCAAGGGAGGTGGCGCGTGGGCCGGCAGAGCCTCCGGCAATAATCCGTGTCCCAATAAACAAAGTTGCATGCGCTCTCAGGAATACACCACAGATGGAGGTACACATAGATTTATTACCTCATAAATCCAATATGACGCGTTTCGGCCGTCAAGCAGCCTTGTTCACTTGACGGCCATACCGGCTGGTGTGGCTCTACTTGTCTCTGGATGCAGAGGCTTTTTCTTTTGGAATATGCAAACGGACGACGCCTGTGTAAAGAGCCCCGATCCGCCAGGCAGGGCATCCTGACAGCGTCATTCTCATATGGAATTGTTTCTTTGAAGGTCGCCCGCCGGCTGTAAAGTGTAAACAGTAGAGATGACTGAGATAAGGCCACCGCCAATGTGATGGGAGGCCCGTTTTGGAGATATCTTTTATGCGAGCACTTCCTGACAGCCAGGATTTATAGAGGCATTAATCCTTCATACATGCCGGGAGTTTTAAAACAAGCGTCTTGGAAGGTATGTTTGGAAATTAAAAAGGATATCTGGAATTACATGTGATAGGCGGAAATGACGTCTCCATCTTTCAATAGACTGCACTACTTTTTGCACAAAATGAAATTTATTTCTGTTGAGGCAAACACAGTAAATGTGATTTATGGAACTAATAGATGGTGTCATTGACTGTGATTAACAACCTAAGTGGCTTAATTTGGATGGACAAAACTATGAGCAGAACTATCTGTAACAATGCATTATGGGCCCTGTGGTCTCAACAATATAAACTGTCGAATTGCTGAAAGATAAGTCTTGAATCTTTATGCCAACTATTGGCTTGGATGAAAATATAAACTTGTAAACTTATCAATTTGGACCACAGTCCCCGAAAAATGAACTACTTAAGTTTTGATAACAATATACTGAACTTAAATCGTAGTCCATCTTCAGTGTTTGTATGACCAGTAGCCTTTAAAAACAGGCCCACTGATTAAATCACATGATGCATATGATTAAAGCCTTGAGGAGGCTGAAACACGTTATGCTGCAACCTGCCATGAATAAATTATTATCTTTTAACTACTATACCGGCTGGTGTGGCTCTACTTGTCTCTGGATGCAGAGGCTTTTTCTTTTGGAATATATATATATATTCAACATTCCCCACACTCTCCACACGGCGAGGACTTCACGGCACCATGAAGAATAGTCTTGACAGATCGTTTTTCTTCTTTTCAAAAGATAAGTATTTATTTAAACCACCATAGTGCAATATATATCGGATAGCTCAAGTCAAATAAAATAAGCAAGCACTGAAATTGTGGTCCGTGTCCGTTTGTCCATGGGAAGGAACAGTGCGAAAGTGGATTTTGGATATATATATATTCACTGAAAAAACCATAGGTTTCAGGGACGTTATAGTTAGAAATTAGCATTTAAAAAACCTTACAAATTCACTGAAAAAACCACAGGTTTCAGGGATGTTATAGTTAGTTGGACATTTCACTCGTACAAAACCAGAGAAATTCGGCCATTATAGTTAGTTCAGGTAACTATAACTCGCGCCCCCGCAATGCACTGCTGATGACGTCACATATTACATCATTCATGACATGGTCAGTGACATCACTGATGACATCACTGATGACATCTCAAATGACATCACTGATGACATCATCCAGTGCCTGTGTGTTTCTGTAAAGTTTAAATATGTTTTATATATATATATATATATGCCAAAGTGTATTGAAGAATGAGTGGGTGTATAAGTGTCTGAATGGATGATTTAGTAGGTGCGTGACTGACTGTATAAGTGAGTGATTAAATGTGTCTTACTGAATGCATGGGTTAGTGACTGATACAAATATTCACACAGTTTAGTTTGTCAGTTGGTGTGTAAGCGGTTGCATGGGTTGGTGAGTAGCTAAAAGAGTGTCTATATGGGTTATTGATTGGTTGTCTGAGTTGGAGAAGTGTGGCTCAATGGTTAGAGCGGCAGACCCTGATGCAGAGATCTGGCCCGGGACCAGGGTTCAATTCCCGCCTCGGTGGGTCTTGGGCTCAATTTCCTCAGACCTGATAATTCTCGCCTCGGTGCTTATTCTAATCATGGGTCCCACTCTGCAACTCTGGGCAATAGCTTGCTTAATCTCCACAACGGCCCCACCAGCGCTGGGATGCCTGGCTTCACCTTGGGGGTGCCCAGGAGTGGACATTTCACAGGGAATAGCCAGGAAGGGTTCCACAGCGGTATGCGTATAGCGCCAGGACGCCCCATAGCTGGGGCAGCAGTGCGCTTTACAAGTACGAATTTACATTTACATTTACATTTACATCTGTATGGGTGCCTGAGTGTCTGTGTGGGTGGGTGGGGGATGTGTGACTTTGTGCATAGATGTGTGAGTGGGTGATTCACTAGGTGTATGGGTTCAAGAGTACATCTGTGATGGGCTGTATGGGTGGGTGAGTGTATGTATGGGTGGGTTGGTGAGTGTTTAGATGTGTCAGTGGTACATGTGTGAGTAACTACATATGTAAAGGCAGCATATGTGAGTGTTGGAGTATATAAACGACTATATGTGAGAGTGAGTGATTGTGAGAGTGGCTGTATGGATGAGTGTGTGCTTGTATTAGTTATTGTATGAGTGTAAGTATGTGTTAGTATATGTTTGAATAAGTGAATTGGTGTGTGTATAACTGTACAGGTGAGTGAATGGGAGTGTGATTAATTCTTTGCATGACTGACTAGGTGTGTGAGTAACTCTATGGATGAGTGGCGGTGTGTGAGTGTCTGTAGAGGTATGTGAGTAAATATGATAGTGCCGTATTGATGGTTGACTGCATGTATGAGTGACTGTATGGGTGAATGAGTGGATGTGTCGTAGACCTAGGAATCAGTGAGTGGGTATGTACTAAATGGTATTGGTGTGTCTATGGTTTCGAAAATGGTAGTCTGTATTTTAGAGTGGGTGTATCAAAGGTTATATTAGGGTATGAGGAGGTGCATCAGATTATCACGTGGATGATGTCATCAGTGATGACATCAGTGATGTCATTTGAGATGTCATCAGTGATGTCATCAGTGATGTCACTAACCATGTCATGAATGATGTAATATGTGATGTCATCAGCAGTGAATTGCGGGGGCGCGAGTTATAGTTTGCTGAACTAACTATAACGGCTACATTTCTCTGGTTTTGTACGAGTGAAATGTCCAACTAACTATAACGTCCCTGAAACCTGTGGTTTTTTCAGTGAATTTCTAAGGTTTTTTAAATGCTAATTTCTAACTACAACGTCCCTGAAACCTATGTTTTTTTCAGTGAATTTCAAAAGTTTTTTAAATGATAATTTCTAACTATAACGTCCCTGAAACCTGTGGTTTTTTCAGTGAATTTCAAAGGATTTTTAAATGCTAATTTCTAACTATGCCTACAGAGGTAGGACATGTGCAGAAAGAGGAAGAAAGGCGCAGAAAGAAGCAAGAGAAATGCAGAAAGAGGCAACAGAAATCCAGAAAGACAAAGAAAGGTGCAGAAAGAAGCAAGAGATGTGCACAAAGAACCAACAGGGGAGCAGAAAGAGGCCTTGTTGCAAAGTCATCCTGTGCCCCCAACTTTTTGCAGACGGGTACTGGTGGTAACTGACTCTGACTAGCCAGGCCTAGAGCCAGTGCTATGCTAAAAGACACTAAGAATACAGTGAAAACACCTACATACACTAGGGAACACTGCGCGTTGGGGCACCCCTGTGATTGGCATGACCTCCTCTGTAAGGCCCTAGTACATAATAGGACAGGGGGATTAAAATTACCTCTAAGTCAGAGGTGCAGAAAGATGCTTTTTTAAGAAGTAGTCGCGTTTGCAGAGTGGTGGAGAAAGGGTGCTGGGCCTCCGACCAGCGCTCAGGAATTCCGCTGCATAGGACTTAGAGGAGGTACCAAGAGGGCTTCTTGGCCCCCAAAGTCCCTCAGGAGTAAATTGGACTTCATCCCCCATCCCGTAGTCTGCCAGGAGGCGCGTTTGCAGAGTGGTGGAGAAAGGGGGGCATGTCCTCCTTAGACGTCTTAGCAATCCCACTGTGTGGGACTTACTGGAGGTAACAAGAGGGGTAGTTGGCCCCCAAGGACATCCTTGGGGGTCAACTACCCCTCCTATTACCTCTAGTAAGTTCCACACAGCAGGATGGCTAAGTTCTCATAGCAGGCCACGCCCCCTTTGCCCACCACTCTGCAAACGAGCTCCCTGGTGCGCTCATGGATGGGGATTGAAGTCCCCTTCGCAGCTGGGGGTCCTTTAGGGGCCAACTAGCCTACCTCTTACCTCCAGTAAGCCCCACACAGTGTGATTGCTGAGAGGTAGACAAAGGCCATGCCCCCTTTCCCCACCACTCTGCAAACGCGCCTCCTGGTGCGTTGCAAGCTGGGGTATTAAGTCCCCTTCATTCCTGAGGGTCCCTGGGGGCCAACTAGCCCACCAGGTACCTCCAGTAAGCGCCACACAGCTGGATTGCTGAGAGTAGTCGGAGGCCACGCCCCCTTTTTACACCACTCTGCAAACGCAGCTCCTGACGCACTGCTGCTCGGGGGATGAAGTCCACTTGTGTCCTGAGGTCCTCGGGACACAAGAGGACCTCATCGCCCCACCACCAGTACGCCAAGAGGTGCGTTTGCAGAGTGGTGTAAAAAGGGGCGTGGCCTCGGACCACCTCTCTGCAAAGCAGCTCTGTGGCGCCTACTGGAGGTACCTGGTGGGCTAGTTGGCCCCCAGGGACCCTCAGTATTCAAGGGGAATTATTTCCCCAAGTTACAACGGGCCACGGGGCGTGTTTGCAGAGTGGTGCAGGGAGGGGGCGGGGCCTCCGGCGAGATGCCAGCTTTTTTTAAATATTTTTTTTTTAGAAGGGGAGCTGTGTGGCCCCCCTTCTTTTATCATTTTTGGGGCCCTGGGGACTCCATCCCCCAGGGCCTGAACCCTTTTTATCCAAAAATGTTTTTTTTTAAATCGGGAAGGGGCCCGCGTGGCCCCTCCCGAGGCCAATTTAGGCCCCGGGGACCCCATCCCCCGGGACATGGCCAACATTTTTTTTTTATTAATTTATATTTGGAGGGGGGCCACGTATATATATATATATATATATTCACTGAAAAAACCATAGGTTTTAGGGACAGTTATAGTTAGTTGGACATTTCACTCGTACAAAACCATAGAAATTCCCCCGTTATAGTTAGTTCAGCTAACTATAACTCGCGCCTCCGCAATGCACTGCTGATGACGTCACATATTACATCACTCATGACATGGTCAGTGACATCACTGATGACATCACTGATGACATCTCAAATGACATCACTGATGACATCACTGATGACATCATCCAGTGACTGTGTGTTTCTGTAAAGGTTAAATATGTTTAATATATATAGGGAAAGGCGTATTGAAGAATGAGTGGGTGTATAAGTGTCTGAATGGATGATTTAGTACGTGAGTGACTGACTCTACAAGTGAGTGATTAAATGTATCTTACTGAATGCATGGGTTAGTGACTAAACTGTGTGAATGTCTGTATCCGTCTGTCTGTTGGTTTGTAAGCGGCTGCATGGCTTTCTGAATAGCTACATGAGTGTCTACATGGGTTATTGATTGATTGTCTGAGTATCTGTATGGGTGCCTGAGTGTTTGTATGGGTGGGGTGTGTGTGACTCTGTGCATAGATGTGTGAGTTGGTGATTCACTGGGTGCATGGTTTCAAGAGTGCATCTGTGATGGACTGTATGGGTGGGTGAGTGTGTGTATGGGTGTGTTAGTGATTGAATGTATATCTCAGTGGTACATGTGTGAGTAACTACATATGTGAAAGGCAGTATATATGTGTGTTGGAGTATATAAATGGCTATAAGTGAGAGTGTGTGATTGTGAGAGTGGCTGTATGGATGAGTGTGTACTTGTATCAGTGATTGTATAAGAGCGTAAGAATGTGCTAGTATTTGTATGAGTAAGTGAGCTGGTGTGTGTATAACTGTATAGGTGAGTAAATGGGTGTGTGATTAAGTTTTTGCATGACTGACTAGGTGTGTGAGTACCTCTATGGATGAGTGGCGGTGTGTGAGTGTTTATATAGGTGTATGAGTGCTTTTGATAGTCCTGTACTGAGTGACTAAGTATGAGTGACTGTATGGGTGAGTGAGTGGATGTGTGTGTAGACCTAAGAATCAGTGAGTGGGTATGTAGTTTTTGGTGTTGGAGTGTCTATGGTTTTGAGAATGGCAGTCTGTAATTTAGAGTGGGTGTATCAAAAGTTATATTAGGGTGTGAGAAGATGCATGAAATTATCACATGGATGATGTCATCAGTGATGTCATTTGAGATGTCATCAGTGATGTCATCAGTGATGTCACTGACCATGTCATGAGTGATGTAATATGTGACGTCATCAGCAGTGCATTGCGGGGCGCGAGTTATAGTTAGCTGAACTAACTATAACGGGGGAATTTCTATGGTTTTGTACGAGTGAAATGTCCAACTAACTATAACTGTCCCTAAAACCTATGGTTTTTTCAGTGAATTTCAAAGGTTTTTTAAATGCTAATTTCTAACTATAACGTGTCTGAAACCTATGGTTTTTTCAGTGAATTTCAAAGGTTTTTTAAATGCTAATTTCTAACTATAACGTGCCTGTAACCTATGATTGTTCAAGTGAATTTCAAAGGTTTTTTAAATGCTAGTTTCTAACTATGCCTACAGAGGTAGGACATGTGAAGAAAGAAGAAAAAACGCACAGAAAGAAGCAAAAGATGTGCAGAAAGAACCAACAGAGGAGCAGAAAGAGGCCTTGTTGCAAAATCATCCTGTGCCCACAACTTTTTCAGACGGGTACTGGTGGTAACTGACTCTGACTAACCAGAGCCAGTGCTATGCTAAAAGACACTTAGAATACAGTGAAAACACCTACATACACTAGGGAACACTATGCGTTGGGGTACCCCTGTGATTAGCATGACCTCCTCTGCAAGTCCCTAGTACATAATAGGGCAGGGGGATTAAAACTACCTCTTAAAACGCGCTACAGGGCGCGTTTGCACAGTGGTGAAGGGAGGGGGCCTGAGGTGACATGTGTGCACACGCACTCCGTGGCACGTTTTAAGTTGCGGGATTAAGTCCCCTTGAATTCTGAGGGTCCCTGGGGCCCAACTAGCCCCCAGGTACCTACAGTTAGGACCACAGAGCTGAGTTGCAGAGAGGCGTTCCGAGGCCACGCACCTTTTTCACCTCTCTGCAACGCAACTCTGTTGTGCTTACTGAAGGTACCTGGTGGGCTAGTTGGCCCCCAGGGTCCCTCAGGATTCAAAGGGAATTAATTCCCCAACTTAAAACGCACCACAGGGCGTGTTTGCGCACATGTCACCTGAGGCCCCGCCCCTCCCTTCACCACTGTGCAAACGCGCCCCGTGGTGCGTTTTAAGTTGGGGGATTAGGTCACCTTGAATCCTGAGGGTCCCTGGGGCCCAACTAGCCCACTAGGTACTTCCAGTAAGCACCACAGGCCTGCGTTGCAACGCCTGTAACAAATTGTGCAGTT
Organism: Calotriton arnoldi; assembly: GCA_963921515.1. Taxonomy (NCBI): domain Eukaryota; kingdom Metazoa; phylum Chordata; class Amphibia; order Caudata; family Salamandridae; genus Calotriton; species Calotriton arnoldi. The sequence continues at coordinate 1,652,093 of CAWUFW010002580.1, forward strand.
GTGTTTAGGTAGTGAAGAGGGTCGTGCTGGGGGTAGTGTTTTAGGGTTTAGGGTAGTGCAGTGGTGTTTGTGTAGTGTAGGGGGTCATGCTGGGGGTAGATTTAGGGTTTAGGGTAGTGCAGTGGTGTTTGGGTAGTGTAGGGAGTCGTGCTGGGGGAAGTGTTTTAGGGTTTAGGGTAGTGCAGTGGTGTTTGGGTAGTGTAGGGGGTCGTGCTGGGGGTAGTGTTTTAGGGTTTAGGGTAGTGCAGTGGTGTTTGGGTAGTGTAGGGGGTCATGCTGGGGGTAGTGATTTAGGGTAGTGCAGTGGTGTTTGGGTAGTGTAGGGGGTACTGCTGGGGGTAGTGTTTTAGGGTTTAGGTTAGTGCAGTGGTGTTTGGGTAGTGTAGGGGTACTGCTGGGGGTAGTGTTTTAGGGTTTAGGGTAGTGCAGTGGTGTTTGTGTAGTGTAGGGGGTAGTGTTTTAGGGTTTAGGGTAGTGCAGTGGTGTTTGTGTAGTGTAGGAGGTCGTGTTTTAGGGTTTAGGGTAGTGCAGTGGTCTTTGGGTAATGTAGGGAGTCGTGCGGGGGTAGTGTTTTAGGGTTTAGGGTAGTGTAGGGGGTCATGCGGGGGGTAGTGTTTTAGGGATTAGGGTAGTGCATTGGTGTTTGGGTAGTGTAGGGGGTCATGCGGGGGTAGTGTTTTAGGGTTTAGGGCAGTGCAGTGGTGTTTGGGTAGTGTATGGGGTCGTGCTGGGGGGAGTGTTTTAGGGTTTAGGGCAGTGCAGTGGTGTTCGGGTAGTGTAGGGGTTCGTGCTGGGGGAGTGTTTTAGGGTTTAGGGCAGTGCAGTGGTGTTCGGTAGTGTAGGGGGTCGTGCTGGGGGAGTGTTTGAGGGATTAGGGCAGTGCAGTCGTGTTCGGGTAGTGTAGGGGGTTGTGCTGGGGGTAGTATTTTAGGGTTTAGGGTAGTGCAGTGGTGTTCGGGTAGTGTAGGGGGTCGTGCTGGGGGTAGTGTTCTAGGGTTTAGGGCAGTGCAGTGGTGTTTGGGCAGTGTAGGGGTAATGCTGGGGGTGGTGTTTTAGGGTTTAGGGCAGTGCAGTGGTGTTCGGGCAGTGTAGGGGGTGGTGTTTCAGGGTTTAGGGCAGTGCAGTGGTGTTCGGGCAGTGTAGGGGGTCGTGCAGGGGTGGTGTTTCAGGGTTTAGGGCAGTGGTGTTCGGGCAGTGTAGGGGGTCGTGCTGGGGGTGGTGTTTCAGGGTTTGGGGCAGTGTAGTGGTGTTCGAGCAGTAAAGGGGTCGTGCTGGGGGTGGTGTTTCAGGGTTTAGGGCAGTGCAGTGGTGTTCGGGCAGTGTAGGGGGCGGTGCAGGTGGTGGTGTTTCAGGGTTTAGGGCAGTGCAGTGGTGTTCGGACAGTGTAGGGGTGCTGCAGGGGGTGGTGTTTCAGAGTTTAGGGCAGTGCAGTGGTGTTCGGGCAGTGTAGGGGGTCATGCAGGGGGTGGTGTTTCAGGGTTTAGGGCAGTGCAGTGGTGTTCGGGCAGTGTAGGGGGTCGTGCTGGGGCTGGTGTTTCAGGGTTTAGGGCAGTACAGTGGTGTTCGGGCAGTGTAGGGGGTCGTGCTGGGGCTGGTGTTTCAGGGTTTAGGGCAGTGCAGTGGTGTTCGGGCAGTGTAGGGGGTTGTGCTGGGGATAGTGTTTCAGGGTTTAGGGCAGTGCAGTGGTGTTCGGGCAGTGTAGGTGGTCGTGCTGGGGCTGGTGTTTCAGGGTTTAGGGCAGTGCAGTGGTGTTCGGGCAGTGTAGGGGGTCATGCTGGGGCTGGTGTTTCAGGGTTTAGGGCAGTGCAGTGGTGTTCGGGCAGTGTAGGGGGTCTTGCTGGGGCTGGTGTTTAGGGGTTTAGGGCAGTGCAGTGGTGTTCGGGCAGTGTAGGGGGTCGTGCTGGGGGTGGTGTTTCAGGGTTTAGGGCAGTGCAGTGGTGTTTGGGCAGTGTAGGGGGTCATGCTGGGGCTAGTGTTTCAGGATTTAGGGCAGAGCAATGGTGTTCAGGCAGTGTAGGGGTTTTGCTTGAGGTGGTGTTTCAGGGTTTAGGGCAGTGCAGTGGTGTTCGTGCAGTGTAGGGGGTGGTGTTTCAGGGTTTAGGGCAGTGGTGTTCAGGCAGTGTAGGGGGTCTTGCTGGGGTTGATGTTTCAGGGTTTAGGGCAGTGCAGTGGTGTTCGGGCAGTGTAGGGGGTCGTGCTGGGGGTGGTGTTTCAGGGTTTAGGGCAGTGCAGTGGTGTTCCGGCAGTGTAGGAGGTCGTGCAGGGGGTGGTGTTTCAGGGTTTAGGGCAGTGCAGTGGTGTTCGGGCAGTGTAGGGGGTCGTGCTGGGTGTGGTGTTTCAGGGTTTAGGGCAGTGCAGTGGTGTTCGGGCAGTGTAGGGTGTCGTGCTGAGGGGTGGTGTTTCAGGGTTTAGGGCAGTGCAGTGGTGTTCGGGCAGTGTAGGGGGTCATGCAGGGGGTGGTGTTTCAGGGTTTAGGGCAGTGCAGTGGTGTTTGGGCAGTGTAGGGGGTCGGGCAGGGGTGGTATTTCAGGGTTTAGGGCAGTGCAGTGGTGTTCGGCCAGTGTAGGTGGTCTTGCTGTCGGTGGTGTTTCAGGCTTTAGTGCAGTGGTGTTCGGGCAGTGTAGGGGGTCTTGCAGGGGTGGTGTTTCAGGGTTTAGGGCAGTGCAGTGGTGTTCGGGCAGTGTAGGGGGTGGTGTTTCAGGGTTTAGGGCAGTGCAGTGGTGTTCGGGCAGTGTAGGGGGTCGTGCAGGGGTGGTGTTTCAGGGTTTAGGGCAGTGGTGTTCGGGCAGTGTAGGGGGTCGTGCTGGGGGTGGTGTTTCAGGGTTTGGGGCAGTGCAGTGGTGTTCGAGCAGTAAAGGGGGTCGTGCTGGGGGTGGTGTTTCAGGGTTTAGGGCAGTGCAGTGGTGTTCGGGCAGTGTAGGGGGCGGTGCAGGGGGTGGTGTTTCAGGGTTTAGGGCAGTGCAGTGGTGTTCGGGCAGGGTAGGGGTGCTGCAGGGGGTGGTGTTTCAGAGTTTAGGGCAGTGCAGTGGTGTTCGGGCAGTGTAGGGGATCATGCAGGGGGTGGTGTTTCAGGGTTTAGGGCAGTGCAGTGGTGTTCGGGCAGTGTAGGGGTGGTGCTGGGGCTGGTGTTTCAGGGTTTAGGGCAGTGCAGTGGTGTTCGGGCAGTGTAGGTGGTCGTGCTGGGGCTGGTGTTTCAGGGTTTAGGGCAGTGCAGTGGTGTTCGGGCAGTGTAGGGGGTCATGCTGGGGCTGGTGTTTCAGGGTTTAGGGCAGTGCAGTGGTGTTCGGGCCGTGTAGGGGTCTTGCTGGGGCTGGTGTTTCAGGGTTTAGGGCAGGGCAGTGGTGTTCGGGCCGTGTAGGGGGTCATGCTGGGGGTGGTGTTTCAGGGTTTACGGCAGTGCAGTGGTGTTTGGGCAGTGTAGGGGGTCATGCTGGGGCTAGTGTTTCAGGATTTAGGGCAGAGCAATGGTGTTCAGGCAGTGTAGGGGGTTTTGCTGGAGGTGGTGTTTCAGGGTTTAGGGCAGTGCAGTGGTGTTCGTGCAGTGTAGGGGGTGGTGTTTCAGGGTTTAGGGCAGTGGTGTTCAGGCAGTGTAGGGGGTCTTGCTGGGGTTGATGTTTCAGGGTTTAGGGCAGAGCAGTGGTGTTCGGGCAGTGTAGGGGGTCGTGCTGGGGGTGGTGTTTCAGGGTTTAGGGCAGTGCAGTGGTGTTCCGGCAGTGTAGGAGGTCGTGCCGGGGGTGGTGTTTCAGGGTTTAGGGCAGTGCAGTGGTGTTCGGGCAGTGTAGGGGGTCGTGCTGGGGGTCGTGCTGGGGGTGGTGTTTCAGGGTTTAGGGCAGTGCAGTGGTGTTCGGGCAGTGTAGGGTGTCGTGCTGAGGGGTGGTATTTCAGGGTTTAGGGCAGTGCAGTGGTGTTCGGGCAGTGTAGGGGTCGTGCAGGGGGTGGTGTTTCAGGGTTTAGGGCAGTGCAGTGGTGTTTGGGCAGTGTAGGGGGTCATGCAGGGGGTGGTATTTCAGGGTTTAGGGCAGTGCAGTGGTGTTTGGCCAGTGTAGGTGGTCTTGCTGGGGGTGGTGTTTCAGGCTTTAGTGCAGTGGTGTTCGGGCAATGTAGGGGGTCTTGCTGGGGGTGGTGTTTCAGGGTTTAGGGCAGTGCAGTGGTGTTCGGGCAGTGTAGGGGGTCTTGCTGGGGCTGGTGTTTCAGGGTTTAGGGCAGTGCAGTGGTGTTCGGGCAGTGTAGGGGGTCGTGCTGGGGCTGGTGTTTGAGGGTTTAAGGTAGTGCAGTGGTGTTCGGGCAGTGTAGGGGGTCGTGCTGGGGCTGGTGTTTCAGGGTTTAGGGCAGTGCAGTGGTATTCGGGCAGTGTAGGGGGTCGTGCTGGGGGTGGTGTTTCAGGCTTTAGTGCAGTGGTGTTCGGGCAGTGTAGGGGGTCTTGCTGGGGGTGGTGTTTCAGGGTTTAGGGCAGTGCAGTGGTGTTCGGGCAGTGTAGGGGGTCTTGCTGGGGCTGGTGTTTCAGGGTTTAGGGCAGTGCAGTGGTGTTCGGGCAGTGTAGGGGGTCGTGCTGGGGCTGGTGTTTGAGGGTTTAAGGTAGTGCAGTGGTGTTCGGGCAGTGTAGGGGGTCGTGCTGGGGCTGGTGTTTCAGGGTTTAGGGCAGTGCAGTGGTGTTCGGGCAGTGTAGGGGGTCGTGCTGGGGGTGGTGTTTCAGGGTTTAGGGCAGTGCAGTGGTGTTCGGTCAGTGTAGGGGGTCGTGCTGGGGGTGGTGTTTCAGGGTTTAGGGCAGTGCAGTGGTGTTCGGGCAGTGTAGGGGGTCGTGCTGGGGCTGGTGTTTCATGGTTTAGGGCAGTGCAGTGGTGTTCGGGCAGTGTAGGGGGTCGTGCTGGGGGTGGTGTTTCAAGGTTTAGGGCAGTGCAGTGGTGTTCGGGCAGTGTAGGGGGTCATGCTGGGGGTGGTGTTTCAGGGTTTAGGGCAGTGCAGTGGTGTACGGGCAGTGTAGGGGGTCTTGCTGGGGGTGGTGTTTCAGGGATTAGGGCAGTGGTGTTCGGGCAGTGTAGGGGGTCTTGCTGGGGGTAGTGTTTCGGGGTTTAGGGCAGTGCAGTGGTGTTCGTGCAGTGTAGGGGGTCATGCTGGGGGTGGTGTTTTAGGGTTTAGGGCAGTGCAGTAGTGTAGGAAGGTGGAATCTGACTATATGGTTGCCCCCACTTTTTTTATGGTGTTTTGCTGGTTTATGACTTAGTTGGACTGGGATCCTGCTATTCAGGGCCCCAGTCTATCTGCTTTCTCTGTAAAAAGGTTTCCATGTGCCTTAGGCACATCTCTGATTGGAATCTGGAGTGCCGTTATAAGTCCCTAGTATATGGTATACTATGTACCAAGGGCATAGGTACCTCAGAGGCCTATCAGGGGCTGCAGCATGTATTATGCCACCCCTGGAAGGCCATCCAAACTGACACCACAGGTCTGCTACTGCAGCCTGGGTAGGGTGGTGCATGCACCCCTTACTGTGATATAGGTTACCTATATCACTAAATACATACACACATATAAACCTATAAGTCACTCCTAAGGCAGGCCTTATCAATCCTAAAGGCAGAGTGCATGGTTCCTATGTGAGAGGGTGCCCCTGCATGAGCAGGGCCCCTCTGCAGCGTTCGGAGACCATCTCTGATGCTGTTTGTAGTGCAGCCTGACCATATACTCTTAAGCGCATTATATCCTCGCGGTAAAATGCTAACTTTGGAATGGCTGCACCTAAACATGTCGTGTTTGGTGTCAAACATCTTGGAATACTACCCCCACCAATCCTGGTGGCGGGGGTAGCATTCCACCCTTCTAGAGGGAAAGACATGTTAACTCTGGCTTACCCGGTAACTTCTTTCTGAAGCCCTGGCATCACAAAATGGATGCTGCTGCCACAGACACAAGTCTGGCCTCCTGCTGCTGGACGAAACTCCGGCAGGGGAGGCCTGGACAATAGGTTTCCTGTTGCAGGGAGGTGTGACCACCTCCCCAGACAGGATAATGTGTATTGGGGCTGGGTGGGTGCACTCTTAGAGTGCTTTGAAGTCCTGCACTGGGGGAGCAAAAGGCTCCTCTGTGCATATGCCAGTTCAAACCAGCTCAGGGGCTACCTGCCCCTGCTCTGGCGCGAAACTGGACAAAGGGAAGTGGGTGTAGCCACCCCTCCCTTGACCCTCCCATAGGTGGGGTCATAGAGCTAGTCCATCCCCTCTTTTTAGTATAAGAGGGGGAACCTTGCCATTGCAAAGCAGATAACCCCTGGACGACACTCTACAGAAGAATCCTGGCCCTTCGATGTTCCACTACCTTTGGAAGACAGAAGAATCTCCTTGGAGTCAAGGAGTGACTCCCTGCTTGGCAGGCACCAAAAACAACAACGACGGTCGCAAACTACGCCGCTCCCGCCGGAGTCCGAAGTCTCTGCAGCCCAGGAAGTGGATTTCCTGACCTCTCCCAGGCCACCGTGAGTCCCCAGCGAAGCTGAGGCAAGTGGACCCCACGAGTAACGAGGAACCGCGACCCCTGGGTACCGTGCACTATTGTCGAGTGCAACCCCTTCACAACGTTCTACGAACCTGTGCTTTGGACCACGTGTGGTCCCGACCTCCAGCAGGAATCCCTCCGAAGATCAGAGGCCTACACCGTCCTGAGTGACCGTGGGCCCCTGTTGAGTGATTCCGCCCGAGGTGTCTTTGCGATCCCTTGCCCACTGGCTTGTGGGTCCCCAGAAGACTTCTTAAAGAAACCAAAGGGCTCCCCTGGTTGCTCCAGGCCTGCCCTGACTTACCCTCGCTGGGTGAGTTCCACAGACCTTGCTGGTCTGCGCCATCGACTTTTCTTCATCTCCCCGAGACTTGCGGCTGCCAAGGCTTGTTGGCTCCGATCGAGTTGCCGACACCGCAGTCAGCTGCAGACGTCGAGGGACACACCGAATCCAGCTCCTGGTCGTCATCGACGCTTCCTGGACCACGTGGCTGAAGAGTCAAGGCACCCGCAACCGACCTGAATCACTCGACGACGGTGGGCATCCATCTTCCTTGCCCCGAGTCACTGCCAAGTGACTTTGAACACTGTCCCCTCTGCTTTCATGTCATCCTTCTTCAGAATCCAGGCTTGGATTCCACCGGACACTTCTTCCGCTCCCGCAAGCAGCAAGTCTTCTTTGTTCGCCATTGAAAACGACGCCGCGACCCGACACCAAAGGACACCTATGCACCCGGCTTCCCTGGGTGAGGTAACTCCAGCACTACGGTGCTCCTGTGGGTGTGGGCCCTAGAACTACTTACCCTGTAAGTGACTTGCTTGTAGGTTCTCCCGAAGTATCCTAGAACTCTTAATTTCCAACCGCGACTTGCCCCATTGAAGTTAACGGCGATCCGCGCCTGTGTATCCACACTGCACGCGTCCCCCGTGGGTCCTTTACTTACCTGCCTTGGGTGGTTTCGTGAGGCCCCAGCACTTCTGAAGGCCCTAGGCCTTGTCTCCCTGCAAGTCGTTGTCCCTAAGTCTCTTACTTAGTATATGGTCTGGTACGCCCCTAGGGCCCCAGCCATATTTTGTGCTTAACTTATTGTGAAACGTTGATTTGTGCATATGTTTGTCTTCTAATCTCATAAAGAGATTAGTAGAGAGTTATTTAGAAATAAATACATATATATTTGATATATATACCTGTGTGGTGTCTTTTCATTTGGTGATTCAAGAGATTATATGGTAAAACAAGCTGCTTTACATTCCTCCGAGACTTAGCCTGAAGGCTGCTCTCCACAGCTACCACTAGGATAGCTTTCTTTAAAAGGTTGTCTTAAACCTATCTACCATAAGAGTCGATTTGCCCTGGTGCAAGGTGTCCACTTTAATTAGTGAACAGCATATACCAGGCCAACTTCTCACAAGTAGTGTTCGGGCAGTGTAGGGGATCGTGCAGGGGGTGGTGTTTCAGGGTTTAGGGCAGTGCAGTGGTGTTCGGGCAGTGTAGGGGGTCGTGCTGGGGGTGGTGTTTCAGGGTTTAGGGCAGTGCAGTGGTGTTCGGGCAGTGTAGGGGGTCGTGCAGGGGGTGGTGTTTCAGGGTTTAGGGCAGTGCAGTGGTGTTCGGGCAGTGTAGGGGTCGTGCTGGGGCTGGTGTTTCATGGTTTAGGGCAGTGCAGTGGTGTTCGGGCAGTGTAGGGGGTCGTGCTGGGGGTGGTGTTTCAAGGTTTAGGGCAGTGCAGTGGTGTTCGGGCAGTGTAGGGGGTCATGCTGGGGGTGGTGTTTCAGGGTTTAGGGCAGTGCAGTGGTGTACGGGCAGTGTAGGGGGTCTTGCTGGGGGTGGTGTTTCAGGGATTAGGGCAGTGGTGTTCGGGCAGTGTAGGGGGTCTTGCTGGGGGTAGTGTTTCGGGGTTTAGGGCAGTGCAGTGGTGTTCGTGCAGTGTAGGGGGTCATGCTGGGGGTGGTGTTTCAGGGTTTAGGGCAGTGCAGTAGTGTAGGAAGGTGGAATCTGACTATATGGTTGCCCCCACTTTTTTATGGTGTTTTGCTGGTTTATGACTTAGTTGGACTGGGATCCTGCTATTCAGGGCCCCAGTCTATCTGCTTTCTCTGTAAAAAGGTTTCCATGTGCCTTAGGCACATCTCTGATTGGAATCTGGAGTGCCGTTATAAGTCCCTAGTATATGGTATACTATGTACCAAGGGCATAGGTACCTCAGAGGCCTATCAGGGGCTGCAGCATGTATTATGCCACCCCTGGAAGGCCATCCAAACTGACACCACAGGTCTGCTACTGCAGCCTGGGTAGGGTGGTGCATGCACTCCTTACTGTGATATAGGTTACCTATATCACTAAATACATACACACATATAAACCTATAAGTCACTCCTAAGGCAGGCCTTATCAATCCTAAAGGCAGAGTGCATGGTTCCTGTGTGAGAGGGTGCCCCTGCATGAGCAGGGCCCCTCTGCAGCGTTCGGAGACCATCTCTGATGCTGTTTGTAGTGCAGCCTGACCATATACTCTTAAGCGCATTATATCCTCGCGGTAAAATGCTAACTTTGGAATGGCTGCACCTAAACATGTCGTGTTTGGTGTCAAACATCTTGGAATACTACCCCCCGCCAATCCTGGCGGCGGGGGTAGCATTCCACCCTTCTAGAGGGAAAGACATGTTAACTCTGGCTTACCCGGTAACTTCTTTCTGAAGCCCTGGCATCACAAAATGGATGCTGCTGCCACAGACACAAGTCTGGCCTCCTGCTGCTGGACGAAACTCCGGCAGGGGAGGCCTGGACAATAGGTTTCCTGTTGCAGGGAGGTGTGACCACCTCCCCAGACAGGATAATGTGTATTGGGGCTGGGTGGGTGCACTCTTAGAGTGCTTTGAAGTCCTGCACTGGGGGAGCAAAGGCTCCTCTGTGCATATGCCAGTTCAAACCAGCTCAGGGGCTACCTGCCCCTGCTCTGGCGCGAAACTGGACAAAGGGAAGTGGGTGTAGCCACCCCTCCCTTGACCCTCCCATAGGTGGGGTCATAGAGCTAGTCCATCCCCTCTTTTTAGTATAAGAGGGGGAACCTTGCCATTGCAAAGCAGATAACCCCTGGACGACACTCTACAGAAGAATCCTGGCCCTTCGACGTTCCACTACCTTTGGAAGACAGAAGAATCTCCTTGGAGTCAAGGAGTGACTCCCCTGCTTGGCAGGCACCAAAAACAACAACGACGGTCGCAAACTACGCCGCTCCCGCCGGAGTCCGAAGTCCCTGCAGCCCAGGAAGTGGATTTCCTGACCTCTCCCAGGCCATCGTGAGTCCCCAGCGAAGCTGAGGCAAGTGGACCCCACGAGTAACGAGGAACCGCGACCCCTGGGTACCGTGCACTATTGTCGAGTGCAACCCCTTCACAACGTTCTACGAACCTGTGCTTTGGACCACGTGTGGTCCCGACCTCCAGCAGGAATCTCTCCGAAGATCAGAGGCCTACACCGTCCTGAGTGACCGTGGGCCCCTGTTGAGTGATTCCGCCCGAGGTGTCTTTGCGATCCCTTGCCCGCTGGCTTGTGGGTCCCCAGAAGACTTCTTAAAGAAACCAAAGGGCTCCCCTGGTTGCTCCAGGCCTGCCCTGACTTACCCTCGCTGGGTGAGTTCCACAGACCTTGCTGGTCTGCGCCATCGACTTTTCTTCATCTCCCCGAGACTTGCGGCTGCCAAAGCTTGTTGGCTCCGATCGAGTTGCCGACACCGCAGTCAGCTGCAGACGTCGAGGGACACACCGAATCCAGCTCCTGGTTGTCGTCGACGCCTCCTGGACCACGTGCCTGAAGAGTCAAGGCACCCGCAACCGACCTGAATCACTCGACGACGGTGGGCATCCATCTTCCTTGCCCCGAGTCACTGCCAAGTGACTTTGAACACTGTCCCCTCTGCTTTCAGGTCATCCTTCTTCAGAATCCAGGCTTGGATTCCACCGGACACTTCTTCCGCTCCCGCAAGCAGCAAGTCTTCTTTGTTCGCCATTGAAAACGACGCCGCGACCCGACACCAAAGGACACCTATGCACCCGGCTTCCCTGGGTGAGGTAACTCCAGCACTACGGTGCTCCTGTGGGTGTGGGCCCTAGAACTACTTACCCTGTAAGTGACTTGCTTGTAGGTTCTCCCGAAGTATCCTAGAACTCTTAATTTCCAACCGCGACTTGCCCCATTGAAGTTAACGGCGATCCGCGCCTGTGTATCCACACTGCACGCGTCCCCCGTGGGTCCTTTACTTACCTGCCTTGGGTGGTTTCGTGAGGCCCCAGCACTTCTGAAGGCCCTAGGCCTTGTCTCCCTGCAAGTCGTTGTCCCTAAGTCTCTTACTTAGTATATGGTCTGGTACGCCCCTAGGGCCCCAGCCATATTTTGTGCTTAACTTATTGTGAAACGTTGATTTGTGCATATGTTTGTCTTCTAATCTCATAAAGAGATTAGTAGAGAGTTATTTAGAAATAAATACATATATATTTGATATATATACCTGTGTGGTGTCTTTTCATTTGGTGATTCAAGAGATTATATGGTAAAACAAGCTGCTTTACATTCCTCCGAGACTTAGCCTGAAGGCTGCTCTCCACAGCTACCACTAGGATAGCTTTCTTTAAAAGGTTGTCTTAAACCTATCTACCATAAGAGTCGATTTGCCCTGGTGCAAGGTGTCCACTTTAATTAGTGAACAGCATATACCAGGCCAACTTCTCACAAGTAGTGTTCGGGCAGTGTAGGGGATCGTGCAGGGGGTGGTGTTTCAGGGTTTAGGGCAGTGCAGTGGTGTTCGGGCAGTGTAGGGGGTCGTGCTGGGGGTGGTGTTTCAGGGTTTAGGGCAGTGCAGTGGTGTTCGGGCAGTGTAGGGGGTCGTGCAGGGGGTGGTGTTTCAGGGTTTAGGGCAGTGCAGTGGTGTTCGGGCAGTGTAGGGGTCGTGCTGGGGCTGGTGTTTCAGGGTTTAGGGCAGTGCAGTGGTGTTCGGGCAGTGTAGGGGGTCTTGCTGGGGGTGGTGTTTCAGGGTTTAGGGCAGTGCAGTGGTGTTCGGGCAGTGTAGGGGGTCGTGCTGGGGCTGGTGTTTCAGGGTTTAGGGCAGTACAGTGGTGTTTGGGCAGTGTAGGGGGTCGTGCTGGGGCTGGTGTTTCAGGGTTTAGGGCAGTGCAGTGGTGTTCGGGCAGTGTAGGGGGTTGTGCTGGGGCTGGTGTTTCAGGGTTTAGGGCAGTGCAGTGGTGTTCGGGCAGTGTAGGTGGTCGTGCTGGGGCTGGTGTTTCAGGGTTTAGGGCAGTGCAGTGGTGTTCGGGCAGTGTAGGGGGTCATGCTGGGGCTGGTGTTTCAGGGTTTAGGGCAGTGCAGTGGTGTTCGGGCAGTGTAGGGGGTCTTGCTGGGGCTGGTGTTTCAGGGTTTAGGGCAGTGCAGTGGTGTTCGGGCAGTGTAGGGGGTCGTGCTGGGGGTGGTGTTTCAGGGTTTAGGGCAGTGCAGTGGTGTTTGGGCAGTGTAGGGGGTCATGCTGGGGCTAGTGTTTCAGGATTTAGGGCAATCAATCAATCAATCAAGCATTTGTATAGCGCGCTACTCACCCGGAGGGTCTCAAGGCGCTAGGGGGAGGGGGGTCCGCTACTGTTCGAACAGCCAGGTCTTGAGTTGCTTCCTGAAGGAGAGGTGGTCTTGGGTCAGGCGGAGGTGGATGGGTAGGGAGTTCCACGTCTTGGCAGCCAGGTAGGAGAAGGATCTTCCTCCCGTTGTGGCTCTTCGGATGCGGGGGACAGCGGCGAGGGCGTGGTTGGTCGATCGTAGCTGGCAGGTGGGAGTGTAGAAGGTCAGACGGTCGTTGAGGTATCTGGGGCCTTGGTTGTGGAGAGCTTTGTGTGCGTGGGTGAGGAGTCGGAACGTGATTCTCTTGCTGACGGGGAGCCAGTGCAGGTCTCTCAGGTGTCCGGCGATGTGGCTGTGTCGGGGGATGTCCAGGATGAGTCGAGCTGAGGCGTTCTGGATGCGTTGGAGTCTTTTCTGAAGTTTGGCTGTGGTTCCGGCGTAGAGGGAGTTGCCGTAGTCCAGTCGGCTGGTGACGAGGGCCTGGGTGACCGTCTTCCTGGTTTCGGTGGGGATCCACCGGAAGATCTTCCGCAGCATGCGTAGGACGTTGAAGCAAGACGAGGAGACGGCGTTGACTTGTCTGGTCATTGAGAGGGAGGAGTCCAGGATGAAGCCCAGGTTGCGTGCGTGGTCCGTTGGTTTGGGTGCGTTGCCCAGGGCAGGGGGCCACCAGGAGTCGTCCCAGGCGGAGGGTGATGATCCTAGGATGAGGACTTCCGTCTTATCTGAGTTCAGTTTCAGGCGGCTGTTCCTCATCCACTCGGCTACGTCCTTCATCCCTTCATGTAGGTTGGTTTTGGCGGTTGTGGGGTCGTTGGTGAGGGAGAGGATCAGCTGGGTGTCGTCGGCGTAGGAGATGATGTTGAGGTTGTGTTGGCGTGCGATGGCTGCGAGGGGGCTCATGTAGACGTTGAAGAGGGTGGGGCTGAGTGATGATCCTTGTGGCACGCCGCAGATGACTTCGGTGGCCTCGGAACTGAACGGGGGGAGGCGGACTCTCTGGGTTCTTCCGGCGAGGAAGGAGATGATCCACTCCAGTGCCTTCTCTTGGATTCCGACGTTGTTCAGGCGTTGCACTAGGGTGCGGTGGCAGACTGTGTCGAACGCTGCGGAGAGGTCCAGGAGGATGAGGGCCGCTGTTTCCCGTTGTCGAGCAGGGCTCGGATGTCGTCGGTGGCTGCGATGAGGGCGGTCTCGGTGCTGTGGTTGGCCCGGAAGCCGGACTGTGAGTGGTCGAGGGATCCATTCGTCTCGATGAAGGCGGCCAGTTGTCTGTTGACGGTCTTCTCGATGACTTTGGCAGGAAAAGGAAGGAGCGAGATGGGGCGGTAGTTTTTGAGGTCGGTGGGGTCCGCTGACGGTTTCTTCAGTAGGGCGCAGAGTTCGGCGTGCTTCCAGCTCTCTGGGAAGGTGGCGGTGTCGAAGGAGGTGTTGATGATGTCCCGGAGGTGCAGGGCAGAGCAATGGTGTTCAGGCAGTGTAGGGGGTTTTGCTTGAGGTGATGTTTCAGGGTTTAGGGCAGTGCAGTGGTGTTCGTGCAGTGTAGGGGGTGGTGTTTCAGGGTTTAGGGCAGTGGTGTTCAGGCAGTGTAGGGGGTCTTGCTGGGGTTGATGTTTCAGGGTTTAGGGCAGTGCAGTGGTGTTCGGGCAGTGTAGGGGGTCGTGCTGGGGGTGGTGTTTCAGGGTTTAGGGCAGTGCAGTGGTGTTCCGGCAGTGTAGGAGGTCGTGCAGGGGGTGGTGTTTCAGGGTTTAGGGCAGTGCAGTGGTGTTCGGGCAGTGTAGGGGGTCGTGCTGGGTGTGGTGTTTCAGGGTTTAGGGCAGTGCAGTGGTGTTCGGGCAGTGTAGGGTGTCGTGCTGAGGGGTGGTGTTTCAGGGTTTAGGGCAGTGCAGTGGTGTTCGGGCAGTGTAGGGGGTCATGCAGGGGTGTTGTTTCAGGGTTTAGGGCAGTGCAGTGGTGTTTGGGCAGTGTAGGGGTCGTGCAGGGGTGGTATTTCAGGGTTTAGGGCAGTGCAGTGGTGTTCGGCCAGTATAGGTGGTCTTGCTGGGGGTGGTGTTTCAGGCTTTAGTGCAGTGGTGTTCGGGCAGTGTAGGGGGTCTTGCAGGGGGTGGTGTTTCAGGGTTTAGGGCAGTGCAGTGGTGTTCGGGCAGTGTAGGGGGTGGTGTTTCAGGGTTTAGGGCAGTGCAGTGGTGTTCGGGCAGTGTAGGGGGTCGTGCAGGGGTGGTGTTTCAGGGTTTAGGGCAGTGGTGTTCGGGCAGTGTAGGGGGTCATGCTGGGGGTGGTGTTTCAGGGTTTGGGGCAGTGCAGTGGTGTTCGAGCAGTAAAGGGGGTCGTGCTGGGGGTGGTGTTTCAGGGTTTAGGGCAGTGCAGTGGTGTTCGGGCAGTGTAGGGGGCGGTGCAGGGGTGGTGTTTCAGGGTTTAGGGCAGTGCAGTGGTGTTCGGGCAGTGTAGGGGTGCTGCAGGGGGTGGTGTTTCAGAGTTTAGGGCAGTGCAGTGGTGTTCGGGCAGTGTAGGGGGTCGTGCTGGGGCTGGTGTTTCAGGGTTTAGGGCAGTACAGTGGTGTTCGGGCAGTGTAGGGGGTCGTGCTGGGGCTGGTGTGTCAGGGTTTAGGGCAGTGCAGTGGTGTTCGGGCAGTGTAGGTGGTCATGCTGGGGCTGGTGTTTCAGGGTTTAGGGCAGTGCAGTGGTGTTCGGGCAGTGTAGGGGGTCATGCTGGGGCTGGTGTTTCAGGGTTTAGGGCAGTGCAGTGGTGTTCGGGCCGTGTAGGGGGTCTTGCTGGGGCTGGTGTTTCAGGGTTTAGGGCAGTGCAGTGGTGTTCGGGCAGTGTAGGGGTCGTGCTGGGGTGGTGTTTCAGGGTTTAGGGCAGTGCAGTGGTGTTCGGGCAGTGTAGGGGGTCGTGCTGGGGCTGGTGTTTCAGGGTTTAGGGCAGTGCAGTGGTGTTCGGGCAGTGTAGGGGGTTGTGCTGGGGCTGGTGTGTCAGGGTTTAGGGCAGTGCAGTGGTGTTCGGGCAGTGTAGGTGGTCGTGCTGGGGCTGGTGTTTCAGGGTTTAGGGCAGTGCAGTGGTGTTCGGGCAGTGTAGGGGTCATGCTGGGGCTGGTGTTTCAGGGTTTAGGGCAGTGCAGTGGTGTTCGGGCCGTGTAGGGGGTCTTGCTGGGGCTGGTGTTTCAGGGTTTAGGGCAGTGCAGTGGTGTTCAGGCAGTGTAGGGGGTCGTGCTGGGGTGGTGTTTCAGGGTTTAGGGCAGTGCAGTGGTGTTCGGGCAGTGTAGGGGGTCATGCTGGGGCTAGTGTTTCAGGGTTTAGGGCAGAGCAATGGTGTTCAGGCAGTGTAGGGGGTTGTGCTGGAGGTGGTTGTAGGAAGGTGGAATCTGACTATATGGTTGCCCCCACTTTTTTTCCTGGTGTTTTGCTGGTTTATGACTTAGTTGGACTGGGACCCTGCTATTCAGGGCCCCAGTCTATCTGCTCTCTCTAAACGACATGGAGTGCACTCTAGGTGCACTAGTGATTGGATACTGTGGTGCCTTATGAGTCCCTAGTATATGGTACCTTAGGTGCCAAGGGCATAGGTACTTCACAGGCCTACCAGGGGCTGCAGCATGTGTTATGCCACCCCTGGGAAGCAGTCTAAATCTGACACCACAGGCCTGCTACTGCAGCCTGGGTGAGGTGGTGCTAGCACCCCTCACTGAGATATAGGTTTCCTATATCTCTCCTGCACACACATATAAACCTATCAGTCACCCCTAAGGCAGGCCCTATCAATCCTGAGGGCAGGGTGCTTGGCTTCTATGTGAGGGGTGCCTCTGCCTGAGCAGGGCCCCTCTGCAGCTCTCAGAGTCTATTCTCTGGTGCTGTTTGTGGATGCGGTTAAACCATATACTATTAAGTGCATTATATCCTCGCGGTAAATGCTAACTTTGGAATGGCTGCATCAAAACATGTCGTGTTTGGTGTCAAACATCTTGGAATACTACCCCCCGCCAATCTTGGCGGCGGGGGTAGCATTCCACCCTTCTAGAGGGATAAGACATGTACCTGCTGTGGAAACGCGGTAGAATCCTAAAGAGCCCTGGCATCACAAAATGGATGCCACCAGTCACAGACACTGGGCTGCCCTCCTGCTGATGACCGAAACTCGCAGTGGAGGAAGCCCAACAATAGGCATCCTGTCACAGGGAGGTGTAACCACCTCCCAGACAGGGTTTAGTGTATTGGGGCTGGGTGGGTGCACTCTTAGAGTGCTTTGAAGTCCTGCACTGGGGAGCAGAAGGCTCCTCTGTGCATATGCCAGTTCAAACCAGCTCAGGGGCTACCTGCCCCTGCTCTGGCGCGAAACTGGACAAAGGGAAGTGGGTGTAGCCACCCCCTCCCTTGACCCTCCCATAGGTGGGGTCATAGAGCTAGTCCATCCCCTCTTTTAGTATAAGAGGGGGAACCTTGCCATTGCAAAGCAGATAACCCCTGGACGACGCTCTACAGAAGAATCCTGGCCCTTCGACGTTCCACTACCTTTGGAAGACAGAAGAATCTCCCTTGGAGTCAAGGAGTGACTCCCCTGCTTGGCAGGCACCAAAAACGACAACGGCGGTCGCAAACTACGCCGCTCCCGCCAGAGTCCGAAGTCCCTGCAGCCCAAGAAGTGGATTTCCTGACTTCTCCAAGGCCATCGTGAGTCCCCAGCGAAGCTGAGGCAAGTGGACCCCACGAGTGACGAGGAACCGCGACCCCTGGGTACCGTGCACTATTGTCGAGTGCAACCCCTTCACAACGTTCTACGAACTTGTGCTTTGGACCACGTGTGGTCCCGACCTCCAGCAGGAATCTCTCCGAAGATCAGAGGCCTATACCGTCCCGAGTGACCGTGGGCCCCTGTTGAGTGATTCCGCCCGAGGTGTCTTCGCGATCCCTTGCCAGCCGGCTCGTGGGTCCCCAGAAGACTTCTTAAAGAAACCAAAGGGCTCCCCTGGATGCTCTAGGCCTGCCCTGACTTACCCTCACTGGGTGAGTCCCTCAGACCTTGCTGGTCTGTGCCATCGACTTTTCTTCATCTCCCCGAGACTTGCTGTTGCCAAGGCTTGTTGGCTCCGATTAAGTTGCCGACACCGCAGTACGCTGCAGACTTCGTGGGACACCCAGAATCCAGCTCCTGGTCGTCGTCGACGCCTCCTGGACCTCGTGGCTGAAGAGTCAAGGCACCCGCAACCGACCTGAATCAACCGACGACGGTGGGCATCCATCTTCCTTGCCCCGAGTCACTGCCAAGTGACTTTGAACACTGTCCCCTCTGCTTTCAGGTCATCCTTCTTCAGAATCCAGGCTTGGATTCCACCGGACACTTCTTCAGCTCCCGCAAGCAGCAAGTCTTCTTTGTTCGCCATTGAAAACGACGCCGCGACCCGACACCAAAGGACACCTATGCACCCGGCTTCCCTGGGTGAGGTAACTCCAGCACTACGGTGCTCCTGTGGGTGTGGGCCCTAGAACTACTTACCCTGTAAGTGACTTGCTTGTAGGTTCTCCCGAAGTATCCTAGAACTCTTAATTTCCAACCGCGACTTGCCCCATTGAAGTCAACAGCGATCTGCGCCTGTGTATCCACACTGCACGCGTCCCCCGTGGGTCCTTTACTTACCTGCCTTGGGTGGCTTCGTGAGGCCCCAGCACTTCTGAAGGCCCTAGGCCTTGTCTCCCTGCAAGTCGTTGTTGCTAAGTCCCTTTTTTAGTATATGGTCTGGTACGCCCCTAGGGCCCCAGCCATATTTTGTGCTTAACTTATTGTGAAACGTTGATTTGTGCATATGTTTGTCTTCTAATCTCATAAAGAGATTAGTAGAGAGTTATTTAGAAATAAATACATATATATTTGATATATATACCTGTGTGGTGTCTTTTCATTTGGTGATTCAAGATATTATATGGTAAAACAAGCTGCTTTACATTCCTTCAAGACTTAGCCTGAAGGCTGCTCTCCACAGCTACCACTAGGATAGCTTTCTTTAAAAAGGTTGTCTTAAACCTATCTACCATAAGAGTCGATTTGCCCTGGTGCAAGGTGTCCACTTTAATTAGTGAACAGCATATACCAGGCCAACTTCGCACATTGGTGGGCAGCGTGTGGGATTCCAGCTTGCCATTGTTTTACCAGAAAATCTCTATTTGAATTACTAACTGAAAACCATTATAGGTACTCAAGGTACATATAAAGTCAAGCTTAGTATCAATAAGTTCTACTGAACTTAGAGCTGTGTGCCAAGGGATAGCACACCCTTTCCACAGCTCAAGCTAGGATCAGTAGGCCACAAACTAGTGTAGGTAGTACAACACTGCACAACACTAGAATGTCCTTAAAGGGTGGACCCAGTGGATCCACTCAGCCTCAGTATAAGGACATGGCTTTCTCTGACTTGAGAGCCATGTGTGTTGAAAGACACCTGAAGCTAGGACAGAGTCCCTCAACACTACACCTGATAGATCTGCTGACAGCAGATGACCTTAGATTGGCTCTAGGAGCTAAAGGGTCTGAATCAGTGGGTGGGTCAGTCATAGTATCTGGGTCAGATGATGAAAATCAGAATGACCAAGACTCTGTGATTGAAGGGCCAGGCTTCAAGGGGCCTGAAAAGGACAGAGGAATTCTCCCTAAGAGAACTGACAGAGAGGAGGAGAGGCACAGATCCCCTTCCAGGGAATCTGACCACTCTTATCACTCTGGCAGAGAATTTGTCCAGCAGAGGAGCTCACACTTTTCCTTAAGAGAGACCTCCTCTGAGAGAAGGTGCAAACTGCTCCAGTATGAGGAAGCCAAAGTGGCCCTCAGAACCAAGCAGTTGGCACTGGATAGGGAAGCCCTGGAGATCCAGAGAGCTTCTAGAAAAGAGGGGTTAGAACCCCCTGGTGGCAGCAACAGTGTCCCTAGAGGCAGAGAATATATTCCTGACCATAGGAACCTGAGCAAGGTTGTTCCTCCCTACCAGAGTGGGGATGATATCCACAAGTGGATAACTGCTATGGAGAGGGCCTGTAGAGTACAGCAGGTCCCCCAAAAGCAGTGGGCAGCAATCTTGTGGCTCTCCTTTTCAGATAAAGGAAGAGACAAGCTCCTCACTGTTAGAGAGGAGGATGCTGATGATTATGAGGTCCTGAAGAGTGCACTGATAGATGGGTTTGGCTTAACCACTGAGGAGTACAGGTTGAAGTTCAGAGATACCCAGAAGGCACAGACTCAGGACTGGACAGACTTTGTAGATTGTGCATCCAAGGCTCTGGAGGGTTGGCTGGTTGGCAGTAGGGTTACTGAGTTCAAAGGATTTTATAATCTAATGATGAGAGAACAGATCCTTAATAATTGTCAAAACCAGCTTTTACACCAGTACCTGGTGGACTCTGATCTGACCTCTCCCCAAGAATTGGGAAAGAAGGCAGACAAATGGGTCAGAACCAGAGTAAGGCCTAAGAATCAGGGTGGTGACCACAAGAAAGATTCTACCAAGTCCCAAGAGAAAGGTGGGGATAAATCTAAGGATAAGTCCACTACAGGGCCCCAAAAGTCCTCTTCTGGGGGTGGGTCCCAAACTCCTTCCTCTCCTGAAAAGAAACCCTATTGCCATGTCTGTAAAAAGCCTGGGCACTGGAAATCTGATCCCAGTTGTCCCAGGATTGGCAATAAAGAAAATGTTCCTCCAACAACTACTACCACCCCTCCTGGTACTACCAGTAGTAATCCTCCAGTTGGGAGTAGTGCACCCAAAAGTTAGGTGCTTTTGCAAGAGGAACAGAGGTGGGCCCTAGTTCAGACAGGACCCCCTCAACAGACTCCTCAGATTCTGATGGTGGTATAGGATTTGCCACCTTTACCTTGGGTCCCACAGCATTGGGCAGGTACAGACTGGAGCCAATAATTAATGGTCAGAAAGCTGTGGCATTTAGGGACACAGGGGCTAGTGTCACCATGGTGGCAGGGAAACTAGTCCCCCTCACCAGCTTTTACCTGAGTTTAAATACCAGGTGACCAACATTGATGGTGTCAGAACAGAGCACCCCATGGCCATAGTCAATCTCAGCTGGGAGGGGGTCACAGGCCCAAAAGAGTGGCAGTGTCCCCAACCTTACCTGTAGATTGCCTGATGGGCAATGATCTGGAAATTTCAGCCTGGGCTGAAATTGAACACCAAACCCATCTGAGGATGTTGGGTGTCCCTGTAAAGGTTAGTGGGGCTGTGATGGCCACAGCCCCAGCCCAAGATTTTGGAGAGATGGAGCCTGGAAGAATGGCCCACTCTCCCCCAGAAGAGAGCACAAGGGTTGAAGAAAAGTCTTCTTCCCTCCAGACAGTAGGTAAGGGTCAGCCTCCTCAGGGAACTGACCCTCCCCTAGTGAAGGAACTGCCACAGAGGTAGTCAGGCCTGGCCTGGCCCCACCCCTGATGGCAGAGGACCCTTCCAAGGTGGTACCCAGTCTGGAGCAGGTAAACTGCCCCTCTCTACCCTGCCTCAGTCAGCCCAGGGCTGCAGAGGTCAGGGAGGTCAGTGGACCCCCAGGGCCCCCTGTCCAGAGGAACCCCCATCAGCAGATTAGGGGCACCCAGTCTAGTAGCCCTAGCCAGGTGAAAATTCCTCAACCCACTGAGGGATCCCCCATACCTTTATGTAGGGACCACCCCCAGAAGGACTCTGTTAGGCAAGGGCAAACCTGGAACCAAAAGGTTCCAAACATGCCATGTCCCTCCAGTGTTCCACCCAAAGGGACCCAACCCCCAGCTGTAGGCAGTCAAAGGTTGACCCTTAGAGCAAAGTGCAACTCAGTCATGGAAAGACAGGCATACATGGTGACCAGTGATCTGAGGAAGCTGAGGCCAACCTTCCTAGGGCCTCACTTCCCTACTCAGACACCCCACCAGCCTTGTACTTTACCAAAGCACACCAGAGGTAGTGATTCCCCATGGTGGAGACCCTCTCATACCCTTAGGGTGGGGATTGCTTAGGGGACCATAAGACAGGGGGCAACCATGCTAGTGCAGGTGCTTCATTATATGGCCACTTAATCAATAAAGGCTCAACTGGTCAAGGTTAGCCTTATCTCCTTTCGTTTGGGGGGTTATGTAGGAAGGTGGAATCTGACTATATGGTTGCCCCCACTTTTTTTCCTGGTGTTTTGCTGGTTTATGACTTAGTTGGACTGGGACCCTGCTATTCAGGGCCCCAGTCTATCTGCTCTCTCTAAACGACATGGAGTGCACTCTAGGTGCACTAGTGATTGGATACTGTGGTGCCTTATGAGTCCCTAGTATATGGTACCTTAGGTGCCAAGGGCATAGGTACTTCACAGGCCTACCAGGGGCTGCAGCATGTGTTATGCCACCCCTGGGAAGCAGTCTAAATCTGACACCACAGGCCTGCTACTGCAGCCTGGGTGAGGTGGTGCTAGCACCCCTCACTGAGATATAGGTTTCCTATATCTCTCCTGCACACACATATAAACCTATCAGTCACCCCTAAGGCAGGCCCTATCAATCCTGAGGGCAGGGTGCTTGGCTTCTATGTGAGGGGGTGCCTCTGCCTGAGCAGGGCCCCTCTGCAGCTCTCAGAGTCTATTCTCTGGTGCTGTTTGTGGATGCGGTTAAACCATATACTATTAAGTGCATTATATCCTCGCGGTAAATGCTAACTTTGGAATGGCTGCATCAAAACATGTCGTGTTTGGTGTCAAACATCTTGGAATACTACCCCCGCCAATCTTGGCGGCGGGGGTAGCATTCCACCCTTCTAGAGGGATAAGACATGTACCTGCTGTGGAAACGCGGTAGAATCCTAAAGAGCCCTGGCATCACAAAATGGATGCCACCAGTCACAGACACTGGGCTGCCCTCCTGCTGATGACCGAAACTCGCAGTGGAGGAAGCCCAACAATAGGCATCCTGTCACAGGGAGGTGTAACCACCTCCCAGACAGGGTTTAGTGTATTGGGGCTGGGTGGGTGCACTCTTAGAGTGATTTGAAGTCCTGCACTGGGGGAGCAGAAGGCTCCTCTGTGCATATGCCAGTTCAAACCAGCTCAGGGGCTACCTGCCCCTGCTCTGGCGCGAAACTGGACAAAGGGAAGTGGGTGTAGCCACCCCTCCCTTGACCCTCCCATAGGTGGGGTCATAGAGCTAGTCCATCCCCTCTTTTAGTATAAGAGGGGGAACCTTGCCATTGCAAAGCAGATAACCCCTGGACGACGCTCTACAGAAGAATCCTGGCCCTTCGACGTTCCACTACCTTTGGAAGACAGAAGAATCTCCCTTGGAGTCAAGGAGTGACTCCCCTGCTTGGCAGGCACCAAAAACGACAACGACGGTCGCAAACTACGCCGCTCCCGCCGGAGTCCGAAGTCCCTGCAGCCCAAGAAGTGGATTTCCTGACTTCTCCAAGGCCATCGTGAGTCCCCAGCGAAGCTGAGGCAAGTGGACCCCACGAGTGATGAGGAACCGCGACCCCTGGGTACCGTGCACTATTGTCGAGTGCAACCCCTTCACAACGTTCTACGAACTTGTGCTTTGGACCACGTGTGGTCCCGACCTCCAGCAGGAATCCCTCCGAAGATCAGAGGCCTACACCATCCCGAGTGACCGTGGGCCCCTGTTGAGTGATTCCGCCCGAGGTGTCTTTGCGATCCCTTGCCAGCTGGCTCGTGGGTCCCCAGAAGACTTCTTAAAGAAACCAAAGGGCTCCCCTGGATGCTCTAGGCCTGCCCTGACTTACCCTCACTGGGTGAGTCCCTCAGACCTTGCTGGTCTGTGTCATCGACTTTTCTTCATCTCCCCGAGACTTGCTGTTGCCAAGGCTTGTTGGCTCCGATCGAGTTGCCGACACCGCAGTAAGCTGCAGACTTCGTGGGACACCCAGAATCCAGCTCCTGGTCATCGTCGACGCCTCCTGGACCTCGTGGCTGAAGAGTCAAGGCACCCGCAACCGACCTGAATCAACCGACGACGGTGGGCATCCATCTTCCTTGCCCCGAGTCACTGCCAAGTGACTTTGAACACTGTCCCCTCTGCTTTCAGGTCATCCTTCTTCAGAATCCAGGCTTGGATTCCACCGGACACTTCTTCAGCTCCCGCAAGCAGGAAGTCTTCTTTGTTCGCCATTGAAAACGACGCCGCGACCCGACACCAAAGGACACCTATGCACCCGGCTTCCCTGGGTGAGGTAACTCCAGCACTACGGTGCTCCTGTGGGTGTGGGCCCTAGAACTACTTACCCTGTAAGTGACTTGCTTGTAGGTTCTCCCGAAGTATCCTAGAACTCTTAATTTCCAACCGCGACTTGCCCCATTGAAGTCAACAGCGATCTGCGCCTGTGTATCCACACTGCACGCGTCCCCGTGGGTCCTTTACTTACCTGCCTTGGGTGGCTTCGTGAGGCCCCAGCACTTCTGAAGGCCCTAGGCCTTGTCTCCCTGCAAGTCGTTGTTGCTAAGTCCCTTTTTAGTATATGGTCTGGTACGCCCCTAGGGCCCCAGCCATATTTTGTGCTTAACTTATTGTGAAACGTTGATTTGTGCATATGTTTGTCTTCTAATCTCATAAAGAGATTAGTAGAGAGTTATTTAGAAATAAATACATATATATTTGATATATACCTGTGTGGTGTCTTTTCATTTGGTGATTCAAGATATTATATGGTAAAACAAGCTGCTTTACATTCCTTCAAGACTTAGCCTGAAGGCTGCTCTCCACAGCTACCACTAGGATAGCTTTCTTTAAAAAGGTTGTCTTAAACCTATCTACCATAAGAGTCGATTTGCCCTGGTGCAAGGTGTCCACTTTAATTAGTGAACAGCATATACCAGGCCAACTTCTCACAGTGGTGTTTCAGGGTTTAGGGCAGTGCAGTGGTGTTCGTGCAGTGTAGGGGGTGGTGTTTCAGGGTTTAGGGCAGTGGTGTTCAGGCAGTGTAGGGGGTCTTGCTGGGGTTGATGTTTCAGGGTTTAGGGCAGAGCAGTGGTGTTCGGGCAGTGTAGGGGGTCGTGCTGGGGGTGGTGTGTCAGGGTTTAGGGCAGTGCAGTGGTGTTCCGGCAGTGTAGGAGGTCGTGCAGGGGGTGGTGTTTCAGGGTTTAGGGCAGTGCAGTGGTGTTCGGGCAGTGTAGGGGGTCGTGCCGGGGGTCGTGCTGGGGGTGGTGTTTCAGGGTTTAGGGCAGTGCAGTGGTGTTCGGGCAGTGTAGGGTGTCGTGCTGAGGGGTGGTGTTTCAGGGTTTAGGGCAGTGCAGTGGTGTTCGGGCAGTGTAGGGGGTCGTGCAGGGGGTGGTGTTTCAGGGTTTAGGGCAGTGCAGTGGTGTTTGGGCAGTGTAGGGGGTCCTGCAGGGGTGGTATTTCAGGGTTTAGGGCAGTGCAGTGGTGTTCGGCCAGTGTAGGTGGTCTTGCTGGTGGTGGTGTTTCAGGCTTTAGTGCAGTGGTGTTCGGGCAGTGTAGGGGGTCTTGCTGGGGGTGGTGTTTCAGGGTTTAGGGCAGTGCATTGGTGTTCGGGCAGTGTAGGGGTCTTGCTGGGGCTGGTGTTTCAGGGTTTAGGGCAGTGCAGTGGTGTTCGGGCAGTGTAGGGGGTCGTGCTGGGGCTGGTGTTTGAGGGTTTAAGGTAGTGCAGTGGTGTTCGGGCAGTGTAGGGGGTCGTGCTGGGGCTGGTGTTTCAGGGTTTAGGGCAGTGCAGTGGTGTTCTGGCAGTGTAGGGGGTCGTGCTGGGGGTGGTGTTTCAGGCTTTAGTGCAGTGGTGTTCGGGCAGTGTAGGGGGTCTTGCTGGGGGTGGTGTTTCAGGGTTTAGGGCAGTGCAGTGGTGTTCGGGCAGTGTAGGGGTCTTGCTGGGGCTGGTGTTTCAGGGTTTAGGGCAGTGCAGTGGTGTTCGGGCAGTGTAGGGGGTCGTGCTGGGGCTGGTGTTTGAGGGTTTAAGGTAGTGCAGTGGTGTTCAGGCAGTGTAGGGGGTCGTGCTGGGGCTGGTGTTTCAGGGTTTAGGGCAGTGCAGTGGTGTTCGGGCAGTGTAGGGGGTCGTGCTGGGGGTGGTGTTTCAGGGTTTAGGGCAGTGCAGTGGTGTTCGGTCAGTGTAGGGGGTCGTGCTGGGGTGGTGTTTCAGGGTTTAGGGCAGTGCAGTGGTGTTCGGGCAGTGTAGGGGTCGTGCTGGGGCTGGTGTTTCATGGTTTACGGCAGTGCAGTGGTGTTCGGGCAGTGTAGGGGGTCGTGCTGGGGGTGGTGTTTCAAGGTTTAGGGCAGTGCAGTGGTGTTCGGGCAGTGTAGGGGGTCATGCTGGGGGTGGTGTTTCAGGGTTTAGGGCAGTGCAGTGGTGTACGGGCAGTGTAGGGGGTCTTGCTGGGGGTGGTGTTTCAGGGATTAGGGCAGTGGTGTTCGGGCAGTGTAGGGGTCTTGCTGGGGGTAGTGTTTCGGGGTTTAGGGCAGTGCAGTGGTGTTCGTGCAGTGTAGGGGGTCGTGCTGGGGGTGGTGTTTCAGGGTTTAGGGCAGTGCAGTAGTGTTCGGGCAGTGTAGGGGATCGTGCAGGGGGTGGTGTTTCAGGGTTTAGGGCAGTGCAGTGGTGTTCGGGCAGTGTAGGGGGTCGTGCTGGGGGTGGTGTTTCAGGGTTTAGGGCAGTGCAGTGGTGTTCGGGCAGTGTAGGGGGTCGTGCAGGGGGTGGTGTTTCAGGGTTTAGGGCAGTGCAGTGGTGTTCGGGCAGTGTAGGGGTCGTGCTGGGGCTGGTGTTTCAGGGTTTAGGGCAGTGCAGTGGTGTTCGGGCAGTGTAGGGGGTCTTGCTGGGGGTGGTGTTTCAGGGTTTAGGGCAGTGGTGTTCGGGCAGTGTAGGGGGTCTTGCTGGGGGTGGTGTTTCAGAGATTAGGGCAGTGCAGTGGTGTTCGGGCAGTGTAGGGGGTCTTGCTGGGGGTAGTGTTTCAGGGTTTAGGGCAGTGCAGTGGTGTTCGTGCAGTGTAGGGGGTCGTGCTGGGGATGGTGTTTCAGGGTTTAGGGCAGTGCAGTAGTGTTCGGGCAGTGTAGGGGGTCATGCAGGGGGTGGTGTTTCAGGGTTTAGGGCAGTGCAGTGGTGTTCGGGCAGTGTAGGGGGTCGTGCTGGGGGTGGTGTTTCAGGGTTTAGGGCAGTGCAGTGGTGTTCGGGCAGTGTAGGGGTCGTGCTGGGGGTGGTGTTTCAGGGTTTAGGGCAGTGGTGTTCGGGCAGTGTAGGGGGTCTTGCTGGGTGTGATGTTTCAGGGTTTAGGGCAGTGCAGTGGTGTTCGGGCAGTGTAGGAGGTCTTGCTGGGGGTAGTGTTTCAGGGTTTAGGGCAGTGCAGTGGTGTTTGGGCAGTGTAGGGGTCATGCTGGGGGTGGTGTTTCAGGGTTTAGGGCAGTGCAGTGGTGTTCGGGCAGTGTAGGGGGTCATGCTGGGGGTGGTGTTTCAGGGTTTAGGGCAGTGCAGTGGTGTTCGGGCAGTGTAGGGGTCGTGCTAGGGTATGTGTTTCAGGGTTTAGGGCAGTGTAGTGGTGTTCGGGCAGTGTAGGGGGTCGTGCAGGGGCTGGTGTTTCAGGGTTTAGGGCAGTGCAGTGGTGTTCGGGCAGTGTAGGGGGTCGTGCTGGGGTAGTGTTTTAGGGTTTAGGGTAGTGCAGTGGTGCTTGTGTAGTGTAGGGGTCATGCTGGGGGTAGTGTTTTAGGGTTTAGGGTAGTGCAGTGGTGTTTGGGTAGTGTAGGGGGTCGTGCTGGGGGTAGTGTTTTAGGATTTAGGTTAGTGCAGTGGTGTTTGGGTAGTGTAGGGGTCGTGCTGGGGGTAGTGTTTTAGGGTTTAAGGTAGTGCAGTGGTGTTTGTGTAGTGTAGGGGTCGTGCTGGGGGTAGTGTTTTAGGGTTTAGGGTAGTGCAGTGGTGCTTGTGTAGTGTAGGGGGTCGTGCTGGGGGTAGTGTTTTAGGGTTTAGGGTAGTGCAGTGGTGTTTGTGTAGTGTAGGGGTCATGTTTTAGGGTAGTGCAGTGGTGTTTGGGTAGTGTAGGGGGTCGTGCTGGGGGTAGTGTTTTAGGATTTAGGTTAGTGCAGTGGTGTTGGGGTAGTGTTTTAGGGTTTAGGGTAGTGCAGTGGTGTTTGTGTAGTGTAGGGGTCATGCTGGGGGTAGTGTTTTAGGGTTTAGGATAGTGCAGTGGTGCTTGTGTAGTGTAGGGGGTCGTGCTGGGGTAGTGTTTTAGGGTTTAGGGTAGTGCAGTGGTGTTTTTGTAGTGTAGGGGGTCATGTTTTAAGATGCAATGCTCCAATACCTGACCAGTCTGCACTACATAAAACTAAAAATAAAAAGTGTTTTGCACACTTTTGTCATTGGGCTATATGTGGGCTACATCTGGGTAATATTTGTGCTACATTTGGGCTCTTTTTCACTGGTGGCCATCTTGGAAGACTTCTTTGTTATGAAGTTTCCTAATTTCCTCATTTACTGCAGTCTCCTCAGTAGGAAATGCTTTCAGTTTTTTACTTTGATTCCATCAAGAAGGCATTCAGATGTGTCACACATTTGCCATAAATTCAGAATGTTATTACTCTAGTTGTTCATTAGATCACTGTAGTAAAGCTACTGCTCACCAAGGAGTTAACTGGAAGTCTACTGCTGGTATTGAAAGTGATTGTTTCAGTCTGCATGTCAGAATTTTCTAATGAAACAGAAGAGGATTTGAGATCTCACTTAAAACATGCCCTAATTTTTCTTTCTGCAGCACTAACCTAATTTCTATTTCAAAAAGAACCCCCTCATTTTGTTCCTTTTTAAATTAAATGTTTTAAGTGTTACCAGTTTATTCTAATCAAGATGGCTTCAGGTGTGCCATACTTTTGTCATAAGTAAGGCTGTTAGCACTCTAGTTGTTCTTTAGAACACTCTGGGAAGCTGCAGTAGAACACAAAGGCATCAACTGACAGGCTGCTCCTGTTGAAATATAACAGGAAGATATTTGAGATCTCACTTAAAACATGTCCTAATTTTTCTTTCTACAGCACTAACCATAATTTCTATGGCAAAATGAACCCCCTCATTTTGTTCCTTTTTAAATTAAATGTTTTAAGTGTTACCAGTTTATTCCAATCAAGATGGCTTCAGGTGTGCCATACTTTTGTCATAAGTAAGACTGTTAGCGCTCTAGTTGTTCTTTAGAACACTCTGGGAAGCTGCAGTAGAACACAAAGGCATCAACTGACAGGCTGCTCCTGTTGAAATATAACAGGAAGATATTTGAGATCACACTTGAAACATGTCCTAATTTTTCTTTCTACAGCACTAACCATAATTTCTATGACAAAATGAACCCCATCATTTTGTTCCTTTTTAAATTAAATGTTTTAAGTGTTACCAGTTTATTCCAATCAACATGGCTTCAGGTGTGCCATACTTTTGTTATAAGTAAGACTGTTAGCGCTCTAGTTGTTCTTTAGAACACTCTGGGAAGCTGCAGTAGAACACAAAGGCATCAACTGACAGGCTGCTCCTGTTGAAATATAACAGGAAGATATTTGAGATCACACTTGAAACATGTCCTAATTTTTCTTTCCAGAGCACTAACCATAATTTCTATGACAAGATGAACCCCATCATTTTGTTCCTTTTTAAATTAAATGTTTTAAGTGTTACCAGTTTATTCCAATCAAGATGGCTTCAGGTGTGCCATACTTTTGTCATAAGTAAGGCTGTTAGCACTCTAGTTGTTCTTTAGAACACTCTGGGAAGCTGCAGTAGAACACAAAGGAATCAACTGACAGTCTCTGCCCTTGTTGGATGTACATGTTTTACTGAGAATGTCAGACTTCATTCTCACATGACTGAGAAAGATAATGTGAATTTACAGAAAATATGCTCTCATTTTAGCTTCTGGGGCACCTTCCAAAACTGTATGGGACAAGCATGTGAAAATAGTTTTCTCTCAAACATGATTCATGATATCCCAGCAGAAGGTTTTTCACAGGGTAAAATCACCTTAGAACACACCACAATTCCTGAAATTAGTATGGTACCATCAACAAATGAATTCTAATGTAACTAAAGTCTGTTATCACCCTTTATAGTTCTCCTTTTGGTAACCCTCAAAATCTTTGATTCACTACAATGCATTTCAAAGGGGTACTATCATTTATATTGGTCCCAAGATGGCTGCCAGCAATTCCAGGATCAAGTGCTGACAGCCAATCAGATCTCACGATGACATGTGTGGTTAGGCTCCGCCCAGATATATATGTGTTTTTACTTTTGATTTTCTCAGCAACTACTGAACGGATTTACACCATTTAACAAAAAGGGTTCTTTTGAACCAAGAACTACCTCTTTGCCAAATTTGGTGTAATTCCGTTCAGCAGTTCGGGCTGTAGCCTTGCATAAAGTTTCCTATGGGAAATTGATTTTTGACTCTTATTTTTTTATTTCTCCGCAACTACTGAACGGATTTACACCATTTAACAAAAAGGGTTCTTTCTGAACCAAGAACTACCTCTTTGCCAAATTTGGTGTAATTCCGTTCAACAGTTCGGGCTGTAGCCGTGTCTAAAGTTTCCTATGGGAAAATGAATGGGGAAAACACGTTTTGGGACCCCTTTTTCTCGGCCCCGCTTGACGAATCACCCTGAGACTTTCAGGGTAGGAGCGGACCGGAGCGGGCCATAAAGTTTGAAAATTTTGCGAAGATTCGTCAACCGACGCAAGAGTTATTTCAAATAGAATGTCGCGGATTTCCTATGGAAAATAGGTCCTAACTATAACTATCTACTGGCGACCGCCAGTAGATAATATATATATATATATATATATATATATATATATATATATATATATATATATATATATATATATATATATTGAAAATAAGGAAATTCTCTTTTGCATATTTGTTGTTTATATTTTCATTTTACATCACACGTTAATCGCAAAAGTCTTTAATTTCTTGTCCCACAAAGGTTTTCACAGTGGGGCCTACAATTAGACAGCATGCAAGGGTGGTCTGAATCGCTTAACATTAGTTACATCCCTAAGTTTAATTAGATTTTTGATCACATGCTGTTTGATGGTCAGAACATTTGAACACTTCTGAGCAGTGAAGCTTAAAATAGTTGCTCTAGGGCTGAACTTTTCAAACATGTGGTGGTTACACTTATAGTGGAATTTCATCTAAGAAGCTGGATGGGGCTATTTGGGGTCTTCGTTCCCATAATGTAGTCTGTGCCGTTCACTTGAAGTATAGTAAATGTGGAAGTGAGCATCTTGGAAGACTTCCCAAAATATTTTGAGATTTCATTAGTACTAATGAACAAAAGCAAAGGACATAAATGTATACTCTCACTGCTCATCGTGAAAAGGTAGATCCCCAAGCATAACTCCCATGCATTCATGATACCAACACTATCATGAGATTAAAAGTAAATTTTCCTTGACTTAACTTAACTACTGTTTTTCATTCTCAACAACAATATTGCACATTACCTGTTCTCTTTGCAAATATAAACATTACAAACTGTCTATAATCTTAAATTACAAATTTTGTGACTAGTGTCCTCACACATAAAACTGTAATTCCATCTGCATTTGCATTTGCATAAAGGCCAATAAACAAATGTAAAAATGAGAGTGAACTAACAAATTTAAAAATCCCAAACATTTCTACTGAAAAAGAGATAACCGTTCTGTCTTTCAAGATAAAATCCCCAAGAGTGTATTTCTGACAACTACCATCATAGCACTGCTGAACATGAGCACTGTTATTTATTCAGAATTTGGAATGAAAGACATACGATCCTCCATCTATATGTAGTTTGTCTGCTCACCCAAATTCTAAAATCGGGCTTTTGAATCTGTTAGAAATTGGGTTTCTGGTGGGCAGAGGTATGTGCCCTGACCAAGAAGGAACCATAATCCTAGTCAGGGTTAGTCAGAAACACACTTTAAATTAACCTTTGCTCACCCTCTGTTAACCTGGCACAGAGCAAGCAGGCTTAACTTAAGAGGCAATGGGTAAAGTATTTGTGGAACACTGTTCGAAGTGTTGCACAAATACACAGTGAAAACACCACGCAAAAGACGCCACACCAGTTTAGAAAAATAGATTATGATTTTAAAGCTAAAACAAGACCAAAATGACAAAAATCTAATGAGCAAAATTTGAAATATAAATTTTTAAAGATTAAATGTAAAAATAGTGCTTAGAAGCAATAAGTGCCTATGGGGGTTATCTGGTCATGCTGAATCAGGGCATAGTCAAGAGTTCAGGCTGACCACAATGGAGCATTGGCTGGATACAGGAGCCACGCTAGACCCGCTTAGCAAAGTACCTTGATCCTAGTCACAACAGTGAGATGCGAGGCACAGCCGAGCGATGTGTCGGAATCGATCCCTGCAGTCGAGGTGATGCATTGATTTTCTCTGCACAATGATGGCCATGTGCTGGTTCTGAAGAAGAAGCACCGAAGCTGATATGTGTTGATTCCGAAGCCAATGCGACCGAGTTTCTCCACGCATTCGAGGGGATACGTCGATCTTCTCTCACTACAGCGCAGGTGATGCGGCGGTTCCGATGCATCGATTCTGGAGGCGATGTGTTTGTTCCGAGTGTGATTCACCAGTTCTGTTTCCACAGCAGAGGATGTGTCAGTTCTACTGGAGAAAGCACCTGGATCCACTTCCAATGGACCAGGCGCTGGAGGTGAGACTTTGATATCTCTGAGTCTCAAAACAGGAGCCAAGACACCATGCCCTTTGAGATCACTCTGGGTTCTAGCAAGAGTCCAGTTCTTCCTCAGCAGGGGCAGAGAGAAGCAGGTAGCCGAGCTACACAGCAGAAAAGCAGTTCTTTCAGAGAAGCAATCCAGAAGAGTGGCAGTCTGTGTAGCAGCACAGTAGTCCTTCTTCCTAAAAGAGTTTCTTTACCGGTCCAGAAGTGTCTGATTTGGTGGGGTCAGAGACCCAGTGCTTATACCCAGTTGTGCTTTTGAAGTGGAAGTGACTTCAAAGAAGGGCTTTGAAGTGCACAGAGGTCCTCCTTTCCCACCCCTCGGTCCAGACTGACTACAGGGGGGTAATCAACCCTCTGTGTGGTGACAAGACACTGCCCATTCAGGCGTAAGTGTCAGCTCCTCCCTCCCATCCTGCCCAGGATGAGCCATCAGGATGCAGATGGGCACGCAGTCACACCTACCCTTCCTTTGTGTGTGGCTATCTAGAGGGAATGAACAACGTCCAGCTGTCACCCACCCAGACATGTATTGAAGACAGGCTGCAGTCACACAGAGTTTTAAGAGCAGAGAAATGCCATCTTTCTACAAGTCGATACCAAAGGGGATGATGGACGGAGCGCTTGAGCTAATCAAACACTCACCCCCAATCAACTGATCTGGGTTTAATCCATCATAATTCTTTAGCTCACTCCACCACCCCAGTTCAGACATGGCCATATGCAAATCAGTCTGACCCTGTGCCTCATGGGAACAGTCCAGCCCGAACTGCCAAGCCATGTCTTCCCTGGACCGGAAACAAGCATCCTGGGACCGGTTTCTGGCTATTCAGCCGTCATCAGCCAGGCTAGCTTGAATCCAGTGGCAAAGTGAGCAAGGGACCCACGTCTGGGCATACCCTGCCAACTTAGGGCGAACAAGCGATACACAAGGGGATGATGGACGGAGCGCTTGAGATAATCAAACACTCACCCCCAGTCAACTGATCTGGGTTTAATCCATCATCATTCTTTAGCTCACTCCACCACCCCAGTTCAGACATGGCCATATGCAAATCAGTCTGACCCTGTGCCTCATGGGAACAGTCCAGCCCGAACTGCCAAGCCATGTCTTCCCTGGACTGGAAACAAGCAAGTGAGCAAGGGACCCACGTCTGGGCATACCCTGTCCATCATCCCCTTTGGTATCGCTTTGTTCGCCCTAAGTTGGCAGGGCATGGCCAGACGTGGGTCCCTTGCTCACTTTGCCACTGGATTCAAGCTAGCCTGGCTGATGACGGCTGAATAGCCAGAAACCGGTCCCAGGATGCTTGTTTCCGGTCCAGGGAAGACATGGCTTGGCAGTTCGGGCTGGACTGTTCCCATGAGGCACAGGGTCAGACTGATTTGCATATGGCCATGTCTGAACTGGGGTGGTGGAGTGAGCTAAAGAATGATGATGGATTAAACCCAGATCAGTTGACTGGGGGTGAGTGTTTGATTAGCTCAAGCGCTCCGTCCATCATCCCCTTTGGTATCGCTTTGTTCGCCCTAAGTTGGCAGGGTATGCCCAGACGTGGGTCCCTTGCTCACTTTGCCACTGGATTCAAGCTAGCCTGGCTGATGACGGCTGAATAGCCAGAAACCGGTCCCAGGATGCTTGTTTCCGGTCCAGGGAAGACATGGCTTGGCAGTTTGGGCTGGACTGTTCCCATGAGGCACAGGGTCAGACTGATTTGCATATGGCCATGTCTGAACTGGGGTGGTGGAGTGAGCTAAAGAATGATGATGGATTAAACCCAGATCAGTTGACTGGGGGTGAGTGTTTGATTAGCTCAAGCGCTCCGTCCATCATCCCCTTTGGTTTCGCATCTTTCTACAAGTGGCATTTCCAAAATAGTAATGTTAAATCCAACTTTGCCAGCAAAGAGGATTTATCATTACCATACCAATGAAATAAAACATGAAAGAGCTACTCCTTCTCAATCAGGTATTTCAGCTTAAAGGTGTAAAAGGAATTCCCAATGGTAACCTATGAAAAGGGTGGGCCTCAAAGTAGTGAAAAACAAATTTAGGTATTTTTCACTACCAGGACATGTAAAACTTAAAAGTACATGTCCTACCTTTTACTTACACAGCACCCTGCCCTATGGGCTACCTAGGGCCTAACTTACTTAAGGGTCACTTATATGCAATAAAAGGGGAGTTTAAGGCTTGGCAAGGGGTTTTAAATGCTATGTCAACATGACAGTAAACCTGCACACACAGGCTCTGCAGTGGCAGACCTGAGAAGTGTTTGAAGGGCTACTTGTATAGGTTGCACAATCAGTGCTGCTGGTCCACTAGTAACATTACATTTACAGGCCCTGGGCACAAGTAGTGCACTCTACTAGAGACTTACAGGTACATTAAATATACCAGTTGTGGATAAGTCAGTGTAACTTTGCTTAGGGGAGAAGCACGTGCATTTTAGCACCTGTTAGAGCGCAAAGCACTCAGAGTTCTAAGGCCAACAAAAGAAGAAGGTCAGAAAAATAGGAGGAGGAAGGCAAAAAGTGTGGGGTGACCCTTCAGAGAGGGCCATTTGCCAACAGAATGTTACTCCTGCCATACAGAAACACTTTGGGTCTGATTCCCAAAGACAAATCCACATGTGAACCTATGCTTACTTCGAAATCTTTAACCTTAATGCAATTCAGCAAATGGAGGTTTACACCTAGATTTAGGAACATGTGACCCCACCCACAGTTATGAGGGTATGTGTGCATGTTAAATTCAAAACACAACCTTAATGCTTCTATTATTAGGTGTATAGGTATATTTTAGACTTATATGCTCCAAGTGTTCTTTCTTCCCTTTGTACTTCCTTACTTTTACCTTTTCTCCTCCCATTTTGCAATAGATATATTTCCATTTTCTATTGGTTCCCCTAACTACTGACACATTTACAGCTAACTTGTATCTCTATGTGCACAGAGTTTGCACCCCCATAGCGGAGAACTGTACATGTAAACAAAAGTGCACACCAATGTGAATTTCATGTATGATTACATGAAGCCATAGTGCAAGAGTACTACTTCACCTAAGCATAACTGCCTTTTGTGAATCCGGCCACATGACTTTCTATGGGAGACAAGACTTTGAATCAGATGCATTTCAGCATGTTGGAGGTCCACTAACCGTTTCAGAATATTGATATGTTAAAGATAAAGATAGCCTTAAAAGAACAGAAAATGGTAAGCAACATTAACATTGATTCCTTTAAGGAAATGAAAGTTAAAGAGGAAAGAGAACATGTAAACCAATAATCCATGCATATTAATTGTATTGAACTGAACTGAGATAGAAGGAAAGCTAGAGAAAAATAGAGATGAAGAGAAATAGATGGAAGTAGGAGCTAGAGATTTTGGGAGAAAGAGAAAGCAATAGGGTTGGGAGGTAGAGAGCCATGGTAGAGAAAAAGAGGGACAGAGAGAGAACAGAATATAAAAAGAAAGAGGAGATGAGTAAAAGAGAAGTAGAATGAGAGATAGTCAACAATCCTTTCAGGAATATTTTATCAATAAGCTAAAAAAGCAGGGTTAAAAGAATTGAATTGAACTTAAATAGGGAGAAGAGAGAAGTAAGACATAAGAGAGGGAGAAAAACAGAGAAAAGAAGACTTAGAGAGACAGACAGACAGAGAGAATAAAAGTGAGAGAATGCAAGATAGGGACAAAATAAGAGAGATGGAGATAGCAACTGTGGAAGACAAAGAAAAAAACAGCACAGCTCATAAATTTACAACTAGCTTTAAATAGCCCCTGCATAAATCAGATGTTTGTTGCAACACTGAGCATCAGTATTGTAATCTGCTCCACAAATATCATCAGACATACTTTTCAAGAAAATTGTTGTATATTGTGAATTTGATTCTGGGATGAATCTAATCCATTATAAAGAGAAATCAAGAGAATAGTTGGGACCAAAAGCATTCAGAAAAGGTTAGTCAATTCGAGACAAGTGTGTATTTTCCAGTTGTAGCTAGTGGTACCTTTTTATATATATGTTAATTCTGAAGAAAGGCAGAAAGTGTTAGGAATGCAAATTATTCATCTGAGATAGTATCATAATATATTGAGTTTGCAAAAGAATGCTTGTTATTGTGCGGTAAGAGATGGTTTGACATCCTCTCAATTTGAAAAGGGATTATTTTCAACACCTCAAATGACTAGGTGTCAATTATAAGAGTGGGAGCAAGTAAGCCTTCATGTATTTGTAAACTGTGGGAATGTGAGGAACTAATAAAACATGCAATTACGATTTGAGATAATCTGAGAAACTGTGCTACATCAAAATTCTCCAAATTGACCTTGCAAATAGTTTTAGCAAAGTGATATTTTACAACATGGTGGCTTTCTCCTTGTTTATATGTGCTCACTTTCCTTGCCATGATTTTCAAAGTATGACTTTAGGATGAGCAGTACAGAACCAGCTATTTTTTGTCTCATCCCATAGTGAATAAATAGACTACTCTAGACTCTATGACCCTGGTTAAGAGTGGCCATTTAAAGAGTCTGCTCATTTCAGATCCCAGAGATAACATTGCCAAATTGAATAGTATCTCTCTGGGAAAGAAATATGTGCTCATCATATGATAGACCCTTGGAACCAATTAGAAATGTGTACTTAGATTTAACAAATCCAATTTTTCCTATTATTCCATATTGCTGGCAGATTTTCATCAAGTGATTTTGGCTTCTTTCAGCTACTGTAGTTCAGGAGGAAAACTACCAGGATGCTACCATGCCCTTCAGAGTTTATAGGCAATTCATGAGGGCCTATGAGCTAAATTTGTCCAGCACCTTCTAAGTAGAATGTACAGTCTCTAGTCTTTTAGTTAGCCCTACATTGGGCTTCTATGCCAGATATATTTGCAAGATTTTATTATCCATTCGTGACACCCACTGGAATGTGAAGCTGAATTTTTACTACCAAAAAAGATATTAATCAGAGAATCCTCATTTTTATCTTGAAACCACATACTCCTGTGAAATATCTTCCTATTAGTGCAGAAATGTTTGCTGAGATAATTCAGGACTAAGTCTGCAAATGAAGAGGACTAGGGTGTGATATCATGGTGGTAATACAGAATATTGTGATTACTCCCAAAAGTTAGACATTTGTGGGTATTTGCCAAAAATGTGTGTAAGAAATTGGGTTACTGATGGAGGGGTTGTAATCCTACTCCAGCAGGAACCACAATCCTTGTCACAATCAAATGCTAAATTAACCTATGCTCAACTCTCTGGTAGCTTGACACAGAGCAGTCAGGCTTGGCTTAGAGGCAATGTGTAAAGTGTTTATGCAATACAGACAGTAATAAAGTGAGAACACTACACAAAAAGAATCCCACACAGATTTAGAAAAATAAAGGATGTTTCTATAAATAAAACAAGACCAAAATGACAAAAACACAATCAGTACAACCAGAGATATGCAATTTTTAATATTTAGGTGAAAATAGTGGCAAAAAGCAAAAAAAGGGCCACTCGAGACTATCTGGTCGTGCAAGACTGTGTGAAAGTTGCAAGTCGACCAACATACCCATTTTTTTCTACAAGAACATTGCATGTAATTCTGTGCCTAATATACAGGAATAATTTGTGGAGAAGTGTGGCTCAATGGTTAGAGCGGCAGACCCTGATGCAGAGATCTGGCCCGGGACCAGGGTTCAATTCCCGCCTCGGTGGGTCTTGGGCTCAACTTCCTCGGACCTGATAATTCTTGCCTCGGTGCCTATTCTAATCATGGGTCCCACTCTGCAACTCTGGGCAATAGCTTGCTTAATCTCCACAACGGCCCCACCAGCGCTGGGATGCCTGGCTTCACCTTGGGGTGCCCAGGAGTGGACATTTCACAGGGAAAAGCCAGGAAGGGTTCCACAGCGGTATGCGTTCAGCGCCAGGATGCCTCAGGGTAGCAGTGCGCTTTACAAGTACAAATTCATTTCATTTGTTGTATGTAATAGGCATCAGAAATGGGTATTATACTTAAGTGACCTGTAGATGTTCTCTATTTGAAATACTGTTAATCTCTGTCACTTCTGTTTATGTAAAGATTGTACTGTACCCTTGAATTTGATCTACATGATTATAAATTTTCTATTTGTGAAGAAAACTCCCGTTTATATATGCTTTATTCATTTTTGATTACACAAAACCATTTGCATTTGTATGTTGGAAGCCACTATTTGGGATTTATAAGTGATTTTCTAAATTGTTATTATTTAGCAAAGTAAATTCCCTTGTAGGTACTTTTAGAAAGTTGACATTATCTTGCCTTAGCTATTTGGTGCCTGCAGCCTGTCTCTGTTCACATGACTGGGGCCAGTTGACAGTTGGGCTTTGTGTATTCCTCCTTGACAGCCACACACAATGGGAGCTTAGGTGTGGCTGGATGGGCCATCACTGCCAGGATGAAAGGGAGCAGCTGGCCCCAGCCTCACTTACACCTGGACAGGCTGTGTCCTGTTTCCAAACAAAGGGCTTAACAACCTTGCATTATCACTTCAGCCAGCTTGCAGCCAGGGCAGAGGAGGTAGAGAATTCCATGCACTTTAAAGCCACTGTCTGGAAGCTTCTCCCACCTTCCAGAACCAGGGCATAAATGTGTAAAAGAAAGACCTCAGACACAACCATTAAAGTATACTTCTGGACCTGTGGAGACTCTGCTGAAAGGACTGACAGTCTGCTAGACTGCTACTCTGAAGAAATGCTGCCTTTCTGTGCAGACCTGCTGCCCTCTTCCATGGGGAGAAAGAACTGAACCTCCATCCTATCTTGAACCCAGACCCCAGAGTGACTGAGAGGGATCATCTGCTGGCCTCCTGATCTGAGCCTCAGAGACAATAAAGTCTCCCCAACAGCTCCTGGACATGTCCTCAGTGTATTCCTGACCCCCAAGTGGTGCCTCTCAGATCCTGGACTCTTGATGTGGCTCAGCAGGCTCTTAATTCAAGCTTTTGGGATCTTCATAACCGCAAATGGTCCCTTTGCACCGGAACTGCGACAGTTATGCCGACATTCCGGTCAAGCTGCCGGCAGCCCATCTCTTCGCACTGCAAGCATCGCTCACCCATGTGGACCACCAACGCAAAGCTCCAGCCTGTCTGCCTGCAATGCCCTGCTTGCACTTTGTGCCACGCTGATGACTGCCATTACTGGCTCCTTGCTCTTGGTGACCTTCTTCAACGTAAACGGGACTCTTGGCACAAAACTTGAGAAGGTAAACCTTTAGCAGGTGTAACCTGGGATCTGTATCGTGGTTGACTTGAACTTTTACTTTGACCCGGTCCAGCACAACCAGATATCCCTGGTTGGCTCTTTATGCTTTTAGGCACTATGTTGCAGTTTATTCTTTACAATTTCATTACTCTGGTTCTACTGATTGGATTTTTGTTGTTTTTCTCTTGTTTTATGTATTAAATTCTGGTCTGTTTTTCTAACCTGGCGTTTACACTTTTTGGGCCCGATTCACAGAACTAACTTAAGACAAAATCCTAAACTTACTACCATTTTGGTATTCACAGAAGGCACTTACTCATTTTGGTATTCACAGAAGGCACTTACTTACTCATTTTGAGTAACTTACTCATTTTGAGTAACTTACTCATTTTGTGTAACTTACTCATTTTGGTATTAACAGAAGGCACTTACTCATTGATGAGTAAGTGCCTTCTGTGAATACTAAAATGATTAAGTTACACAAAATGAGTAAGTTACTCATTTTAGTATTCACAGAAGGCACTTACTCATTTATGAGTAAGTGCCTTCTGTGAATACCAAAATGAGTAAGTTACACAAAATGAGTAAGTTACTCAAAATGAGTAAGTAAGTGCCTTCTGTGAATACCAAAATGAGTAAGTGCCTTCTGTGAATACCAAAATGGTAGTAAGTTTAGGATTATGTCTTAAGTTAGTTCTGTGAATCGGGCCCTTTGTGTGGTTTTCTCACTATTTCACTGTTCGATGTGTTGCAAAAATACCTTACAAACTGCTTCTAAGTTAAGTCTGACTGCACTGTGCCAAGCTACCAGGGAGTTGTGCACAGGTTACTTTGGAGATAGCTTGTGCCTTACCCTGACTAGGATTGTGGTAGTGGCTTAACCAGGAATCATACCCCAGTCAACCATTTTCTAACAG
This sequence comes from Calotriton arnoldi, assembly GCA_963921515.1. Taxonomy (NCBI): domain Eukaryota; kingdom Metazoa; phylum Chordata; class Amphibia; order Caudata; family Salamandridae; genus Calotriton; species Calotriton arnoldi. The sequence goes on from CAWUFW010002580.1 coordinate 1,692,012, forward strand.
TTACTACCTGCTGAAGAAGGAAACTATCCAGAAACACGTCTAGAGATAGACATTACCAGCTGCACCAACAATTGTGAAAACTAAATACTTTTACTGAAGTGTTTCTCTGCACTGCATCTGAGTGAACTGAGTGCTGAGATGTGAGAAAATGTGCTCCCTCCACCCTTTATTTGATAAGGCTCCTTTGAGCTGATGACCTGACGAGGTGCGGTTGATGCACTTGCACTCAGTGAGTGGTACAGAGACCTGAGAAGACTGTGAGCAACATTTCCAGTACCTCTAAAACAACGTGTTACTCTCTACTTATGAAAGAGAATTAAACATGTGTCTAGACATACACAGCACTGACTGCACCAACAATAGGGAACACTTGAGACTTTAACTGAAGTACGTGTTACCCTGCACTGCACTTACCATAATGCATCTGAGCAAACTGAGTGCTGGGATGTGAGGCAGTGTGCTCCCTCCTTCCTTCCCAACTTTATTTATTGCTTGGAATTACGACTCACAAAAAGTCAGCTCACCACCCAGCAGTGGGTCGTGGCCCGCAGTTTGGGAAACACTGAGTTAAGCCATTCAAAATACAATTAGTCATGCGTGAATAATATTGACATTTTTGCTTTGCCTAAATGATGTGTTTATCCCACACATTACTGGAATGTGTTATATGACTTAATTTTAGTTAAGAAAATGTTGAAACTAAAGACAGTTTGAAAGAAAAAGGCTATTAAAAAATGTACAACATTGTGTTTCTTGTATAGGCCTTTATATTGCCATTCTTTTGTTGTTAACCAATCTAAATAATAGGTATTGCTATCACTGATTGTAACAAGTGATGAGTCTATGGCCTTTCCTAATGTGTTACTGGATAATCAAATGAGATGTCAGTAGTATATGATTACCTCATTGGGGCTTCTGGCTGGCATTGTAATAGAGAACGTCACCCTAATATCTATTTCAATCTGTTACCATATATTTTTCATATTTGCTGGCTGGGATGATTGGAACCCACTCTCGACACTATTTTGCAGACAGTTCAGAATGGAAAATTTAGTCATGAAGAAAATGCCGTATTTTGAATCATTTTTTGGGTCATTTTAGGAGTCTGGAGGGGCTGTCAGAGTTGCTGCAGGCCCTTCACCTTCCTGTCTTTTAAGTAGACAAGCCAGATGTCATGTTGGCCACAGCATGTGATAGGGTCAAAGAAATCTGGTTACCATTGGGAGAGGCACGCTGGAGGTCCAGTGCTGCGGTGGAAAGGTCATGCGAGGCTTGGTGTTTCAGGTGGACGGGGGCACAGGCGGCTTGGCATTGCAAGCAGCGAGGGAAACATAAGGCCAGGTGACACGTAGAAGGAGGGCACATTAGGTTGGATTGTGTGGTCTAGGAGAGCATAGTAGGGCCGGTGCTGTATGGGGACGGGACACAGGAGGTTTAGTGCTGTGGGGTTGGAGGAAGACTTGAGACTGAGTGAAACGAGATAGTAGGGCACATGCGCCTCCTTGCACAGGGTATGAGGGCAAGTGATGTTGAGGCGGCCAAGGGGCATAGGAGGCCAAATGATTCACGGGAGAGAAACTGACAGAGGAAACTGGGATTTAACATACCTTCCAAATATCAGTCTCTGCCGTTCTTTTCTTCTGGCGCTGCCTGTGGGTGGCATGTTGGAAATTTTGCTTGCATTAGGCAAGCTGTAGGAAGGTTTGTAGTATCACCCGCAGAAGAGGAAGTGAATAGCTCTCCTGCTTGCTGCTCACTGCTCTCCTACTTTAACGTGTGCAGTTGTAGAGCAGGACAATTAAAAGGAGGGTCAGTCAACTTTATTTAAACAATTTTGTGGCAACTTTTAGAACAATCATGACATTTTTACAAAAGTGCAAATTTGCATTTTTTCATGTCATATAAAAAAACAGCATACAATGTTTAAAAACTAAATGTAAGGAGCAGTTGAAGCGTATAAACCATAGTTGTCTCCACTAAAACAGGCATTGGCTAACAGTGGTCATAAACTTAGTATAGAACAGCACTTGCTACTATGTTCATCATCAGATTCACTCCATGATGGTTCTTGTGATCTGATGTTGAGATGCATTAGTTTGTTTTCTCGTTTTACTTGTTGACATGTGTTAGCATGAAACATGTGCTTATAGGTCTGAGAAGTCAAATTACTCTGTATATTGAATGCTAAAAAAAGAAATACATATTGTGGGAACCCACCAACATATGGATGACAGACACAAGACAACTGGAGTTAGAGAGAGGTGCTAGAGTGGAACAGCATTGGCACTTCCTTACAGGAGTCCATATCTTAAATGATACAATGACAGTACTTCTAAGGTACATATTTAATCACAAAATAGTTACCCCAGCCCCATTATAATTGCAGGTAGTGAGCAAACTAAATATGACATATCTCTCAAGACTACTTGTCACCATTTAAAGTACGATAACAGAAGACATGCATTTTACAGACCCTCATTAACTACTACTCAAACTGTATTTTTCACACCTGATATTTCTTGCACGTGACAGAGAAATCAGAAAATGAGACCCACAATCACTATAGATAATTTAATGAAATCAACATAAATAAACATATCTCTTATTCCTAATAAGGACCCAGACTCCAATCTTTCTCTCTGACAGTGTTTTGTACCACGGAGAATCAGGGAAGATCCAATTGTGATGTGTTTGTGGCTGATCGTTGTGAATAAAGGCAGTATTTCTGCACGACAGTGGCTTGATGTCTTTCACCCACTCAGAGGTCTGTCACCCTGGCACTGCGGCCCCTGCGAGGCAGGCGTGCCCCTCTGCATGCAGTGCTTCTTGTCTGGATTGCCTTCTACATGCCCCTACCTGTGCTGTGATTGTGCCCACACATTTAATCACAGCGCACCACGACACGGCAGAGGCAGTGTCTGCATGCCAGACAGAATGCGGTTCAGGGAGGGGATTAGTTCCAGATTGTCGCATGAGGATAGTCTCTTGCAATGTGTCGGAGCTGCTCATTTCCAAGCTGCACATGAACATTCCTCTGAGAAATAACCTGGTGTTCCTGGTCAGAAATAAATCCGATATAGGTGACCATAGGGCCTATGCATGGACTCTTGGTCGCTGCAGTTTGTGGCTCAGAATGATGTGTCCTTGTCTCACTGGGTGCTGTTTTTAAGGCTGTGCTGTCACTGTGTTAATGCAGATGCTTGCTTAACACTTAGTAAATTGTCTCTAGTGTCACATCCACACCTCTTTTCTCCTGAAGTATACAATGAACTGTAGATGTTAAAGAACATTCTGCAAACATTTGCTGTTGCATCCTTATATTCTCGAAGGGAGATGGCAACACTCCTCCTACTAAGTCAATAAAAGATTTTAGCGCAAATCCATGTAGTATCTTTTTCTGTATTTTATGCCGCCAATAAATTGTGCATTAGTAGCAAATCTATCGTTTTGCCTTGCTTTCCGTGGCTTGGCATTTGGACCCCCATGGGTAGCTGGAGCAGCCTGAAAAGCTCCCGACTGCATGTTTCCTTCCCCAGTATGGAAACATTTTACAAATATTATGGCGTATCTGACCAGATGTAGACTGACTAGTAGGCAAATACAAATGTGAGCCTGCAACGAAAGCTTCCTCCACGAACAGCTGGGGCAAAACCAACAACATGGCATGAGAACCGGCCATGTAGCCGGCCAGGGCAGGCATTGGCATCAAAAGAGATATCCTGGTCATTTGAGCACTTTTTATGACAAATCGAGGAGTTTGTACGTCGGCTGTAGGTGTGCATTTAAAAGTTATGCATTGCTGATCAGCGTGAAACTCTGTAAAGTAAAGAGCTTGACATCATAGAACGATTTGTATAGAGGGATCGGAGGCCTCCCCACATTTTATACCTAATAAAGAGTTTTTAGTTTTAAAGGATGTTCATCTATGATCGGCCAGGCTTTTCTTTTGGAAATAAGGAAAGGACTAAAAAGGATGCATAGGAGGAAAGTGATTGAAGGGAAAAGATGCTGAACATTGTGGTGTATGTCTGGATGCATATGCGTTTGCCATGGAAGAGCTGCACAGATGCATGTGGAAAGGCTGTGTCATATGCAATGCATGGAAAGGTTTGGCAATTGGCATTCTTCGTTGGAAACTGGATTGCTAGCAATGACTTCTCACTCCTTGCAAGTCAGATGGATGAGGAGATGACTCGTACACATGCCCCCAACATTAGAATTTCAAGATGTCATTGTATTTTGCCACACAAGTACCCACAAAGGGCTCCAACCTTCTTAGGCAGAGAGCAGCCCTCCACAAAGGGAACTCACCGAGGAGTGAACATCATCTCCTCTGGTTAAAGCAGCTGCTGGGTTTTGTTCTGTTCAGGACTGTTCTCTGCCCTCTTGATGCCAGCAATGCTAAGTGCCACGCTGGCATGGCATGGTTTCCCTTTAAGCGACGCATGTCACAAAGTAGAGATATGACAGTGCATCAGGTGGCCTGTGTACTGTTGGACCTGCTTCATACAATGATGCTTCCTCATAAAGATGACCTCATTGACAATCATGAGCCCTGCAGGGAATGATTCCATCTTGCACTGGCAACGAATTTACACAGTTTGGGCGCTTAACAAAATAGCTCCCTGGATGTTTACAAGTTCAACACAAATTATACTGTCAAAAGGACAAAGTTTCGTCTTCAATAGAAATGGTTTGTGGTTTGTCTCAAACAGATGTCAGGTACCCTTCGTGTTTCTCCGATGGAGCAGTCCGAGGTGACTGAAGGCCGCATCGTTCCAATATGCTGCCTTGCTGTCCTCAAAATAAAACAAATTCCCAATACAGTGGAATGTAATTACGAAAATATTTGAGCACGGAATGTTCACGTCCTGTAGCTCTTCTGCAGTGCAGTAGCAGATGTTTTCAGATAGCTTGGTCAGCTATCATATTCTCCAAAATATATATATATTTTTTATTGTTCTGTGGGTTTGGGAAACCACAGCTGCTTTCTGGAGCTGAATTCTTTCCTGATTCCGAGACTCCAGCAACTGCCAAGATGTCTGAAGGAGCCTGCGCCGAGGGAAATAAAGACACAGAAAGTAGGCATTCATTAAGAGCCGTGTACATGGCAACCGCGCGGCGCGGGGACCTGCCCGTCTGGCATCCGGTAATAGGAAGGCGTGCAGAGAGGAGCGCGCATCTCCTCCCCCAGTCTGAGCCGAGGAGCACATCCTGTTCCACGCGCCCGCGAACCCGCGAGAGCGGAAACACTGACAACAATTAGCATTACTCTCCTGTCACGCTTCTAAAAATAATAAAAACCGCTTCCCTTTTGTTGTTTTCCTTCAGAAGGCTCCGCGATATTTAGGACTTTTGAACTGTCACTGCTAGGCAAAGCTATGTTTGCCAAAGCATAACTTAAGGCTCTCAGTGAAAGCACTTTTCAAAAGTTATAGTTGGAACCCTGCATCACACATTATAAATACCACAGTTACATTATTACTTGAGGTATTTTTCGAATGATTAATAACGAATATTTGATAAGGTGAGCGGGTAAAATCGCCACAGGGCAAGCTTCGATTTTACTTAAATAAAATCTACCGTGTACCATGTCTTTCCCCTTACAATCCGACGGGGAGTCAGAACTAGTATTTCTCTTTCTTCTGTGTATGTAGGCTACATTTTTTTAGTGGATTCATTTATTTGTGTATACTTTTTTCAGATCGTCTCTGACAATCAACAACATTACTAAAACTTGCATGTGCAATGTGGAAATGTCAGCACATGTTATACAAATCCAGGGCTTCATTTACAAGAGGCCTGCGCCGCCTGAGAGGGAGAGCGTCACATGTTATGACGCTCCAGCGGCGCAGGCTTCAAAGTCATATCTATGAGGCAACGCAAAGATACCCTAGGTGTCTTTGCATGACCTCATATATATGGAGTAAGTGAAGGCAGCGCAAAGCACTGCGTTGCCTTACTCTACGTCAAGGAGGTGTTCCCTGGGCATTGCTGTGGATTTTGTGCATTCTGCAGCACACATCGACATTTTTTTTTTGTTGCAGGAAGATGTCCCTTCCTGCACAAAAACAGTTGTGACAACAACGCAGACACCCTTGCCCCATGGTGCAAGGATGCCTGCGTTGGCGCTAGGCACCAATTTGTGCTCCAGCTTAGGCAGAGAGGACAGGAATGCGCAGTACTTCATTAATGCATCACATTCCTGCCCTTTCCTTTTGACACAGGGCAGCGCAGCAAGAAGCCTTGCGGCGCTGCCCTGCGCCAAAAAGTTGTAAATGAGGCCCGGATGTTTTTGGGATGAGGTAAGCAGTGCTTGATGACTGACGAATTTATTAGCTAGAAGTTAAATTTCGTTAAACAGTTTGTGGGTGCCCACACATGCTGGAGTTAATTGTGAGTTCTAATGTGCATTGGGAAGACCATATGCTCCAGAGCATCAAATTCCCACTTAATGTTGTAGTGTTCATCAGAGGCATTGCTTCTGTTATTAAATGCAAGGCGTTGAGGGTGAATGTCACAAACCTGTCCCTGTCTACTCTTGGTACGCAGACTATATATTGGGTCTACATTTACCCTAGATTTATCTCTGCTAAAAGCACTGTTGGAAGGTGGTTTATTGGTGGTGGTAAGTATGCACCTACCACCAGTAACAAAGCCACTGACAATGTACTGGGTCCTAAAAAGGTCCTCTATAAATGAGTTCCTTGCTCAACTCTTGGTAGCTGACACCTAGCAATAAGGCTTAACTTAAGGACAGGCATGTAAAGCATTTAAGAATACCAATACAGTAAATAAGTATGACACAACATACAATAAAAATCCCACACCAATTTATAAAAAGAGGAAATATTTTTATCTTTACAATGACAACAAAATAACTAAAATCCAAAATAGGGAACCAGAGGTATGAATTTTTAAAGAATAAACACTTTCTAGCGCTTAGAAACCAATAGCGCTACTCTGGGACATCTGGTTGAGCTTGACCGGGACAAAGTCAAAGTATCAGGCCAACCACAATGGAGCCCTGCTTGAATACACTAAGCGGGAGGCTCCAGTCAAAATTTGACCTTCACACTTAGAAACTTTTCTAGAGCATTTCCTTCTAAGGGCCCTCGCTGCTCTTCACCAGACCGGATTCAGTGAAGGTTCGTTCAGCTTGACTTTCCGGGAGCTCCCGGTCAAATCCTGGAAGTCGGACATCCAGAGCTTTTTAGTGGGACAATCCTGGAATCAGGCCCGGTCGCGGTTGAAGGTGGCCGGCTTGGCCTCGCAGTCAGGTCGGTCACCTTATGAAGCTTTTTTCCAAAAGTTCCCAACACTTTCCCAAACTTCTAGAGGTCTTTCCAGAAGGTCTACCTGTACGTTCCAAGTGTCAAGAACACAAATCCAAGGGTCTGAAATCTCCTAGATGGTCATTGGCAGGCCTGGATCAAACTTCCCACAATGCACTTTGTCAACCGCTTTAAAAGTCCCCTAGATGCACTCCAGGAGGGGGACTCTGGCCGGAGAAGGGTCAGTTAAGCTCTTTTAACCTGTATCCACAGGGAGTCCACTCCTTACTCCTTCTTGAAGTAAGGGAAAGTCCTCATATCTGTAGTACCCAATAGTGCAGCAGGTGCAGTATCACCAGGCAGGCCCTTGAGTGCAGATCAGGATTCCAGCACGACAGTCCGCCTTCTTATCGGAGTTTCTGGCAGCAGAACTGAGAGGCTTTGCAACTCTCATATATTTATTCTCAGCTTCCCGGCATCAAGAGGGGGACACCCCTGACCAATCAGATGCAGGGTGCCACCCAGGGGCATGACCACTTGCTCCAAAGTGTGGCATCTTCTTGTCCCAGAAAGCACTATTCTTCCAAAATCCATGATGACTGAAATTTCAGCAGATCAGTAAGAGCTAACTAAACCAACTCTCAGTGTGGCTCATTTCCATAGCTCTCCTCCCCTTAACATCTGCACTTTCCTTCCTTAAGACTGCTATCTGGCTGGGGCACAGGGGACTGGTGGTAAGTAAGACTGACATTCCCTGCCTATCCTGTCCTCCTTTGAAGCTTCATGCTTTACAACCCCTCCTCCTTGCCCTGGCATTCCTGTGTAACTGCAGAGCTCTCTCCAACACATAGCCTCTCCCCTGGATAACCACGTATCACCTATTCAAGGCAGCCTTGCTAAGCCTGTTAGCACTGACCAATCAGGGAAGAGTGCAGTAAGGCTGGATTTTGGCTTACAGACAAGAAAGTGTTATAACTTATTTTCTGTACAAGTTATGATAAATTCAACAAGCGCAATCTGTTGGATTTTTCAATACCATTATGTTAATCTTTGAATCATATTTTATGCTTTCCTAGCAATAGTTATGCATCCATAAAATATTGCCATGTTAGCCTATGAGGCCAAATATCTACAATAGGGAAAATGAAATGTGCAATTCCTCCCTCACCAGTGTTTATAAATCATCTTTTATAAGGAGCCTGCTCATATCTACAGGACCCCCCCCAATCCTGGGACACCTAGGGGAGTCCTAGGGGTTGCCTAATATGTAAAACGGATGTAGATTAATACTTCACAGTGCCTACAGCACCAAAGTCAACTTTGCAGGGTATTTCCTACACTGGGGAAAATAAAATGGGCAGTTTTCCCTCACCAGGGTTTATAAAACACATTTGATAGGGACGCTGCTTACAGTTACCTGACCCTTCCACCCCTGGAACACTTATGGGAGAGCTTGGGGGTACCTGGTATATAAGATAATGTAGATTGTCACTTTTATAGGGCCCCTGCCACCAAAGTGGAGTTTGCAGTGAATTTACTTTTTAAAAGCAGTGCTGCAACTCAAGGCTGCTTTTAAAAGTACCTCAGGCTCTCATCAGTGCATGCATGCAAGTGCAAAAAAAGGCTGCTGGCCTCTAAACTGCCAGGCCCTATTATATATGAGGGACTTATAGGTAGTTTTCATCCCCTTGCCCTATTATCTACTAGGCGCTTATAGGGTAGGTCAAGTCAATTATAAATGTTGAGCATAGTATTGGCCCTAGGCCTGACTAGCAGGGCTCAGGGCACAGTCAAAGTCAGCTACCATTAGTACCAGTCAGCACACAAAAATTGGGGGTGAATAGGCCAAAAGGGTGATTTTCTAAGAAGCACATATTATTCCCTCATCTCAAAAAGAAAAACAGTACAGAAGCCATGACATTGATGTCTCGTTGACAGACATTTCCTAAGCATTCACCCTTTCCAATCAATTTCCAAAGAAAGTTTTAAAACAGGATATCATTAAAAGCACCTACTAATAACAAAGAGAGAGTACCAAACAAAAAATCAGCTTTACAATTTGTTAAACTGCAGTCTTGTACACTGGGTGTAAAGGACTGTAGATGTAGGTCTCATGGTCTGGAAGCATGGTCTCAACACACAACAGCAAAGCCATTCACAGTCATGTGACCCAGGATTCTGACAGAAAGGCATAGGTGTAGTTGGTAGGGCAGAAAAATGCCAGCTTTCTAAAAGTGACATTTTTAAAATTGCAACTTAAAATACAACTTTAACTTAAAAGAGGCTTTTAGATCAAAATGAAATTGAGTGGAAACAACAATTCTCTCTTTCTGCTCCCAATCTGAAGTTAAGACATATTAGATCTAATAAGGTAACCAGTGTTATTGTATGGGAGAGATAGTCTTACAACAGTGAAAAATGACTACATTAGTTTTTCTCTGCCAGGACATGTAAAACTTAAACCCACATACCCTCTTTGGTAATACCATGCCCTCTGTTCTAGGGGTAATTAGGGCCTACCTTAGGGGTGATTTATTCATTTAAAAAGGAAGGTTTAGGCCTGGCAAAGGTTTATTTTGCCAGGTTGAAAGGGCAGTTTATAACTGCACTAATGGCAAACCTTAGACATGTTTTGCAATGCTACTTTAGTGGGTGGCACAATGAGTGTTGCAGACCCACTAGTAGCATTTAGGGCCTCATTACGATGTCGGGCGGAAAGCCTCCACCCAACAGTCGGAATTTCTTAGACTGCGTTGGAACCCTTCTAAGTTTCATGAAAGTTTCCTTACTTCTAGTGATTTCGAGGGACTTTTCTTATAAGGTGTCTAAATCTTGTGCCCATACTCCAAAGAACATGGAACCCGTTGTCAAATGTTAAAAATAAGGCTAACCAGTTCGAGTTTATATGCAAAGCAGTTGCCAAAATCTATGAACATGTTTAATAGTCTAGGGTTTCTTTTCTCTGTCTGCTATAAAAAAAAGAGGTTGTCATTCAGTCCTCGTTACTGTCCCCTAATCTGAAACCTCTGCATACTCCATCTACTTTGATCTGGCATGCAAGTGGCACAACTGCAGGGGGAAAAGAACAATGGAGGCATCCGGCCACAGGCTTTGATAGAAAGCACCAGATAAGACATCAATCACCCAGACAGTCACAGTCAGTTTTGTAGAATGCAATGTGACCCAAGATAAAAATACTGGTCCATTAAAGAGTGATCAAAGAACCCTAGACAAAAAGTGCTAATCCAACTGCCAATCAGCAGAAGACCATCCAATTTAGCATATTCATTCAGAACGTTCTTGTTTTTATGCTTAAAATAAGACATCCAGTTTACTTTCATGGATCTTGTCATAGTTTGTTTACCCTCCCCTATAGCACAGACCCTGGTTTCTTGTGATTAGCTTCATGCAGAAATGCCTGTCACCTTTCGACTGATTATTTAGCAAGACTGTTAAATAAAGCAAATTTTCTGTTTTATTTTTTTTTAATGCATTTTTTAAAAGTAGGTAGTGGTCTGTGGGGCCACTGCCTGCTCTTAAAAAATGTGTTTGCATACATTCACAAAGGGGAAGGGGTCCCGTGGCGATCCCTTCCCATTTGCTAATGGGTTACCAAAAACTTGAAGTTGGTGGTAAAATGCAAATGTTTTGTGACCATATTCTGTCGCAAAACATTCATACACACCCTTGCGATTCGGTATTAGGGAGGGACACCCTTAACAGGCCCCTTTCTAATGCTGAATAATAAAATCCAAATTGCAATTCAGTAACAAGTTACCGAATCTCAATTTGGGCTTTGTACATCCCAAAATGCATTTTTCCTGTCGCAAGGCCATTTGTGATAGGAAAATTGCTTCCTACATGTGGCCCTTTATTCTTTTGGGCGGGCATCAGGGGTGTAGTTTTCCTAAGTGCTGTAGGTGCAGTTTCACCAGGTCCCAGTGATTTTGGATACCCTGTGAACTCTAACTATGCTTATCTTGTACTACCCCAAAAAGGATAGGGCACCTGTTAGAAATGGGGGTCTCTAGTTGGCAAAGGTAGTCACATTTGTCCACATAGGGACCCTTGCTTCTAGTCAGTGTAAGTGGGATACCCACTTTAGATAACCCCTGCTCAGCCCTTGTTAGCTTGGCACGAGCAGACAGACTTATCCCAAAGGCAATGTGTAAAGTATTTGTACTCAAAACACACAGTAATACAGTAATAACACCACAAATGGACACCACATCAGTTTAGGAAAAAAAAGTATCTTTATCTAAACACAACAAGACCAAAAAGACAAAAATCCAACATATATGTAATAAGAATATGACTTTTCAAAGGTTTCAAACAACCGGGTCCATAGAAAACTATGGATGAGTGATTTCTCACAAAGTACCTGTTGATGCGTCCAAATTCACAAGGCAAAACAGCCGCAGAGATGGGAAGCGTCGAAAAACAAAGAGATGCGTCAGTTCCTGAGACCATGGGGAGGCGATGCAACAGTTCTGCAGCACGCAGGAAAAGTGAAACGTCGAATCCGGTCTGTAGGGGGAAGTGATGCGCCTATTCCGAGACGGTTCTGATCCGTGGGTGATGTGCCTGGAAAACTTGCCACACAGGTACGATGCGTCGAAATCCGGGATGCGTCAGCGATCGATGCGGTGGCGTAGAGTAGCGCTGCAGCGGTTTTTTCAGCCAAAATCCCTCGATGCATTGGTTCTTGCAGCGGCGACAGGCACTGCGTCAGTTTCGGTAGTGGCGCGGCGATGCATGAAGATTCTTCTCGCACAGCAGTGCTGCATCGGGAAAACTGCCACAGGAAGAGCGATGTGTCGATTTTCTTGTAGTTGCGTTGCATTTCCAGCTCCCAACAGCAGGAACAACCTCCAGAGGCCCAACACAGTCACAGGCACCTCTTGACAGGTCAGAACTCCCAGCCAGGAAGTTCAGGGGAGCTGGGGGTGAAGTCTTTGTGTCTCTTAGACTTCAGAACAGGAGGCAAACTCTACTCAAGCCCTTGGAGATCTTCCCCAAGCAGGGGGACACAGCACACAGCAAAGTTCTTGTCCTTTGCTTGGCAGAAAAAGCTACTGCAGGCCAACCCCAGACAGCACACAGCAAAGGGGCAGTACTCCTCCCCCAGTTTCTCCAGCTCTTCTCCTTGGCAAAGGTTCCTCTTGATTCCAGAAGTAGTCTAAAGTTCTGTGGTTTTAGGTCTAATACTTATACCCCAAAATGGCTTTGTTCTCTTTTTGCAAGGGTCTCTGAGCCCAGTCCAAACCACTTCTGTCCTCACTGGTGCAGTATGACCACAGGGGGTGGAGACAGCATTGTGCAAAGGAGACAGGCCCTCTTCATGTGCAAGAAAAACTCCCACTACTCTATATGCAGCCAAGCCCCATTCAGCTCAGCTCTGAGTCATCCAGGAAGGGCCAGGCACACATCAACCCTCCCCCCCCCAGTGGCTGTCTACAGTGAATGCACATCCCCAGCCCCTGTCACTCCAACACCAGACAGTCAATACCCAAACAGGCAGAGGCACACAGAATGGTTAAACAAGAAAATGCCTACTTAATAAATGTGGCATTTTCAAACACACAATTTAAAAACCATCTTTACTAAAAGATGTGTTATTAAATTCTGAGTTCAGAGAGCCTAAACTTTATTTCTCTATCTTGTCCCAATGGGAAGTTATACTTGTAAAATGATAGAAAGCAGTTCCCATTCTATCCTATGGTGCAGGATAGCCTTTCAATAGTAAAAAAACGAAATTTGCAATATTTCACTATCAGGACATGTCACACACACCAGTACATGTCCTACCTTTCACATACACTGCATACTGCCCAGGGAGTGACCTTAGGACTACCATAGGGGTGGCTTACATGTAAGAAAAGGGAAGGTTAGGGCCTGGCAAGTGGGTGCACTTGCCAAGTCGACATGGTAGTTAACAAACTGAGCACAGACACTGCAGTGGCAGGTCTAAGATACCTTTTCAGGGCTACTCATGTGGGTGGCACAGTCAGTGCTGCAGGCCCACTAGTATTATTTGATTTACAGACCCTGGCACACTTCAGTGCACTTTATTAGGGACTTACCAGTAAATCAAATATGTTAATCAGGGAGAACCAATTGTAATCAAAATTTACACAGGCAGCACTTGCACTTTGACACTGATCAGCAGTGCATCTAAGCCAGCAAAAACGAAATCCAGCACAGCATCAAAAATACAGGAGGAAGAGGCAAAAAGTCAGGGGAAACCACGCCAAAGATGGCAAGTCTAACAGCACCTTTTTCTTGTGTGCACTGCGGCCCATGAACTGTTTCCTAATCCTCTCTTGGGCTTCAGGCGCAGTCTCATACTGGTCAATGTTTAAAAACATTTTCAACTTTTTCTAAACACTTATATTTCGATAAATATCCGCTATTTTGTTTAAAGTAGAAACGAGAATTTATAAGAGGTTGTGCATAATTATTTGATAGACTGAGAGGTTAGAGAGTGTGCATATCGGATTTATTATGAGTAAATGCTCCTGAAAATCATATCATCTACTGTTTCCACCATAACCAAAGAAAATTGTATCAAGTATTGCTGTTGTTTCTACTACTAAATGATTTATGATGGGTTAACTTCATGGACGTCATTTTGTGGTTGCCAGAGGTCAAAGATGCGACCCCTGGCTTGCCCCTTGAGACCTCTGGCACTACCTTTGCAACCCCTGGCCTCAGAAGTGGCAAAATCAGTGACAGGGACACAGGGGCAGATCGTCCTTATGGATGGCGGGTGGGGCTCCACTTTCCTTATTTTCTGCCATTTCTTTATTACACTAATAGTGGAGAATATTATTACACTATTAGTGTAATAAAAAATGATGTACAGTTAGCTGGAAGAGGACTCTCCCTGTCAGGTGAGGTTAAGCAAAAAATGATTTTAAATGTATATTGTGTGCGTGCAGGTGTGATTGTGTTTATATATGAGACAGTGTGTGTATGTGTGAATATGTGTGTGTAGTGTAAGCATGTGTGTGTGAGTGAAAGTAAATGTCAAATGGCGTGTGATGTCACTTCCTCTACCCCAGGCATTTTGGTGATTGATGTCCAAAGTTATCTGACATTAATTTTATTCTTACCAAACCAATGAAGGAATGATAACGCATGTTCACCTACCAGCAAGTATTTTTGTGAAGACAATTATGAATTTTTATACCTTAGATAGGACTGCAGGCCGACTGTAGCCAGCATTTATAGAACAGCCTTACAGCGGTATGTAGGTGCTGTATAGGAGAGCTGGAGAATAGCTTGGACTTCCAAGGTCACCTCGCCTTGTTCTGCACGACATCTACCACTCAATTCAGTACTTGAAGATTATTTGATTGACACAAATGTTGCTGTGCCATATGTGTGGAGCAAAAGTTTGTGTTTGTTCAGTGTTGTCTGAACTATGAATGCTGACTAATTTGTTTCAGTAAATTTTGGGATCTGGTTGTCGAAGAGCATTCGAAGCCTCCGTTTTATATAACTACCTTTGGCATTTAAACATATTGGCTTACCTGAGGACGATAAAAAGCTAAGGAAAATATGCTATATTTAAATCATACCTTTGATAACGCAGCAATCGCATAGAATCATGACAAAATAAATGCAGAGCTAACCCTCCTTAGGTGCTTCTAATAATGACAACTATTTTAGTATTTCTGTTCCGTGGTGAAGTGTTACATCCTGCAGTGTAAAGTTATGCAGAGAGAATGCTACCAGCGCTAGTTTTTGCAAACAGCCAGCGACCCATTTTTTTCTTGTTCAGTTGGCAGGTTTTTCTATAACGTTTTATAAAAAAAAAAAAAATTCAAAACACAGCCCTGTTTTTGTCTGTTTACACTCAGCACACTTCCTGAACAGAATTCTGTGATTTGAAAATAGAACCGGCGTGGCGATAATAAATGCAGCAGTTCCACCTTTCTATATGTGACCACCATTAGCACTTCAGTGCCAGCCAAGCCTTCAGGGAATGGTCTTTGAAATGGGTCTATGACACCATCCTGTAACCACATATGTATTATGAATGCGGGAAAGGCTGGCAATGGCAGTAAAAAGAAGTAGAAAAACAACGAGAAACCTGCATCTCTCCACCCTGCATCGGCATGTATCACCCTGTAGTGTTGAATGGGGCATCTTTTGATTTAGGGGTTAATTATATTATGGACATAAATGACATAGCTGAATGTGGCTGAAAAGAGAGGGCTATAAAGAGGAACTTTCGCCACTGTGGCAAGCAATGCCAGAGAAAGCAGTTGTGGTGCCTCATTCTTTGCAAAAGAACAGAATTCTGGAAGTGAACCAAGGAAGAAATTGCCAATTAGTGGGGTAGCACAACACACGAGTGATGCGGTCGCTTGATTTAGTGTTAGTTTTCAATAGGGCCCTGCTGAATGGACTTCCATTGCTGACATTTCTCTACTGAATGCACAGAAAGAAGGTGCGGGCACAGTTCTAGAATGGAAATACATATTCAAATGGTGATATATTCAAGAAACATACCTGCCATATTTGACAGTCAAATGAATGGCACAAGATAACTAAAGGGGCCTCCCTCTGACGTATGTGAAAGGACTCTATACCACACCTAGGCAGATTTGAAGGGCAAAGATGACCGGGGGGCAAGGCTACTGGAATTATGTGATTTTGAGGCTGCAGCGTTTTCTGCATAGTAAGTGATTTGTCACACTTACCACATAGTACATCATTTGCTGCATAGCAAATAAAGATGTTTTGAGCTTAAACAGATCAAGTTACTTAAACCTCTGCGACCTATTGCTGCGCAGTGGAAGACCCTCTGCAGAGGTTCACTGGTCACCTTTCCGTTGCCTTTTGCAGCATGTGGTACTAATTAAATGATACCTTTGCCCAGACATTGTTAAACTGTTTACACATGACAATATAATGAAGTAATGCTAACAAAAAGTTTTGCATTATGCCAACTAATTTGGCTTTTCTTGCCACATAATTTCAAATGAGCTCATAATTAGTTCTCCCCTGCTGCGTAATTCCAGTGGCGTTGCAGGGCACAGACGGTCAACCACCCCTCTCCCCCCACCCCGCGGAACATGAGATCACCCTCACACGGTAGGCAGTGCTTTAAATGGGCCGGAACTCACCGGTACTGAGTACCGGCATTTCTTTTTTTTCCCCCTCTGAGTACCGGAACTTTTCCGTGCCCAGGGAGAGTACCGGTACTCATTGCAGCATGTTGGGATTTCCCAATGATCCCAAAGAAATGGTCATCATGAGAGCATGCACAGCATTTCTACTCTGCAGTGTATGCTCACATGATTAGCATTTCACACTGGCAGTGGCAATCATCTTGCCATCAGCAACAGTGTGAAGTCACCACCCCGTAGCTGTGTGGCGGGAAGGAATGGAAGCCCTTTAAATATGCAGTTTGCAATGGCTTTCCCTTCCTTCTTTGCCATACAGCAGTGAGGATCACGGACAAGGAGCACGTCAGGTGCAGTGCCTGAGTATCAGATTTCACTCAAGGGCCAGGTAGGGGGCCCAGGACTGTATTCCTGCATCGAGCGCCATCCGGGACCCAGGAAGCAGCGATCAGATTCCTGCAGTTTGGCCCCCCATCCATACAGCGTCGCTGAGGACGCAGGACACCAGGTGGGCCATTTTAACCCCTTAGCCTGTCTGCCACTAGGGTCTGACAGGGTCTTTCACCTACTTCATTTGCCCCCTGCCGAGCTGCGACATGGAGCCCATAATGGGCGAGGAGGAGCTGGGGAGATGGCCTGAGCGCCCTCCCTGGAGTCCAGGTGAGATTGGAGGAAGCCTCTACCCTGGTGGAGACTGCATATGCTCGGGACCCGGCGGCGCTCAGTCTCTCTTCTACTGAGTTCTCCGGCTGTGGGGCATTCTGATCCCAATTGACTCTGCCTGCTACAAAGGGGGAAAGAAAAAAGGTAAGTAAGACTCGACACTTTCAGCGATGCCAATCTGTTACTGTCAGGCAGATTTGTTTTTTTTTACATTTGTTTGTAGCTGTTAAAATACCGCACTCGAGTTAAGATGAAAGAGCAATTAGATACCTTTAAATTTTGTGTTTTCTCTTGCCACGGAGGTTGAATGTCAGGCGATACCATCGGACAAATTGCTGCTTATTCTTTTAACATGGAGACTGATGTTTACTTTTCTTTCCCTGACTGCAGGGTGAGAGCATTTTTGAAAGTTTGCAAACATAAATACCTGTGAATGAACTGTACAAATATTTCAATTTTGTAAATGGAAAGGACAAACGAAGCAGCTGTTTTGTTATTCTGAAGTGTCATGGAAGAATTTAATAGGATACTTTACTGGGTGATGCCCGAAAGCTAAATATTCTCTGGAGCCAGGGGTCTAGCTTCCATAGGTGCAGCAGGTGCAGAGGCCTGGGGCCCATTGAAACCAGATTATTGCTGTATTTCACAGATCAAACAGGGGTTAGTGATTCATTTCCTTCCTTGTACTCAGGCCCATGGTACATTGGATATGTCACTGGCTGGTACCCAATTCCTTACATTATCCTTGGTGCGCTGCATAGTTTTTGTCAGTAAAACTATGTCTGTGTAAATTTAGTGGTAATGACAATGGAAAATGTGTTGTCTCTGAATGACAGTGCACTACCACACTATGCACCAACAGTTACATACCACATCGATTCCTGTCAATTTTGGCCAGTAGCCCCGCCCTTGGCCCCACCCCTAAGCCCGCCTCCTTGCCCGCCCCTTCGGTCATAGCTCAATTTAGTGAGTACCTGCACTTTTTTCCCCCCATTTAAAGCACTGACGGTAGGGAATGCAGGCCTTGTGTTACGTTCCCGAGTCAAAGGATACATTTAATATGTTTTTGGTTTATTAGTGGGTCTACTGAATTTTCATGGAATAATGTATGCAATCCTCATAATGATACTGTCATTGTTTTTTTGAGTACACATGTATACATTTCTGTATGGATATATAATGGCATGACCTGAAGCTAACAGTTAAAATAGAAATCGCTCAAAGATTGTAAAAAAAAACAAAGTGAAACAATTGGATGCTCAAAAGTTCCAGAGTCGTTATGATAAGAAAAAAACATGAGCGCTATTCCCTTTCCCCACGTAACAGATCCCTAAATAGGCATGGGTTTTCATGAAAATTCAATAGAAAACAAGAGATGATTTGTTTACCATTATCATTGTATTGCACCACCGGCATCATAATCATCTTGAAAAAACATATGTGTGCCTCAACTCTTGTATCAAACACAAACAGGTTCATCTCTGCTTTGTTGAGTTATATTATCATATTTTCAGGTAACGTGAGCTCTCTCCCCAAACATACTGAAGCAACTCCAGAATGACTCTTTAACCACTTATATATTCACGCAAATGTATCTGTCTTTGTCAGAAAATTTATAAATCTTGTTGCTCCTCCAGCTCTTGTTTTGTCGCATTAAAACGTTGAAAATGATTTAAGATTAGCCCGAGGGCCACAAAGAGATGTGCAGGAAACATGTCTGCTACCTACTTTTGGGTCCAAAATTCAGCACTTTGTTAAATCATAAAAAATAATTTATCAAGGTGGCCCACTGCACTTAGAAGGGTGGCATGCAATTCGATTTACAGCAACCTTTTTTTTTGGCTCAACAGAACTCAGATGCCTATATATGCCACAACAGCAGTCGCGTAACGAAACTAGAGGGGGGGGGCTGCAATTAGACCCCCCTCCTCCCCCGCTCCAGACCCAGTTTGAAGCTCTCAGGCCAGGGACCTGCCAGTGCCGGAGGGGGCCCCCAGACCTCGCCCTGCTCACACAACGGGAGCTGAGGGGGCTTTTGTTACGCCACTGCAGTCATTGCTTGTACATGAAGAAGTAAACACTTCCTCTTTTTTACCCAGCATAGTAGTAAAATCAGTGAATCATAAACTAGGTCATGCCTGCTACTCAGCCGAGTGGCATGGGAGCCATGAAATCCCCATTCAAGCAAGGAAGACCGGCTCTGCAGCCCCTTCTTGGTAGTAAAATGCAGCCATAATTAGGGAAAATGGGCCAGTCACAGTCCCAGGGCCTGGTGCCAATGCACCTGCTGCGCTTATGTAGCTACACCCTGCCCCTACTATATCCATAAAGTGTAATTTTTTACTGAAAATAATTAGTCGTCTACTACAGGAGAGCTGCCTGCTTCTGCAGAGCAGTGAGCTGCTTTAAAAGTACAGTTGAAGGAAAGGCCTTTTTTAGCTCTGCCATTGTTCTGCGAGTTGCCTCTTACAGCATATCAGGTGCTAAATGTGCCCAGCCCAAGTGTATCGGATAGTAATCTTTATTTTAATTAAATCCCAGTTCACTGGCAACATTACTTATTAAAATTACAAGGTACATACAATTATATTGTAAACAAATGCATCTAATATTCATGGGCTTTCGAATTTATTTTTTTATATTGTGGTGTAAATTCAGTAAACCACATGAAAATATATCAGTGCTTAGGAGCTAGAACATTGTTAATTTGTATTATAGCTGTCCTTTTGTTCTTGAAGAAGTCTGATCCCAATCTCAAATTTAAATAAAAAGGGGGCACGATGTATCTCTGACATACGTGTTTGCCACTAGGCAAATGTGGCATTTACGAGAAATATTTTTTTTGTTTTGTTGCAAAAGTCCAGACTGCCTACTATGGTAATTCTTTGTCAAACCATTACCACCCATAGGTCACAGACTCTCTGTACTACAGATCTCTGTAGTCAAGAAATGTCAACTGTTATACTCCAAAGGGTACTTCAGATCCCACCAACCATGATACCAAGCACAAGCACTTCAGGAATACTGCAATGAATTTTAGCCTCAAGAAAACTATTTGCAAATCAACAAAGGGGCATATTTACAAGCCCCTAGCGCCACCGGAGTGTCTCTTTTTTTGACGCTCCAGTGGCGCTGTGTGCTGGCCTATATTTACAAAGCCACCCTGTGTGGCTTTTCATGTCCTTGTTAATACGTCTCCTTTTCACACATCACTGTGCATGAAAGGGTGCAATGGGTGTAGCTGTGGGCATTCCACCCATTGCTTTTTGATGCATCCCCAGGTTTGCATGGATGTGTCAATCTGAGGCAGCGCCAAAAACTAACACCATTGAAAAGCAGGCGTTAGAGTGGCCAACGAAAAAAAATACTTTTATTTCTCCTCATCTTTTAAAAGGAGCAAATTGCCATTAATGATTGTTTATGTGCTGGAAGGTGTCCCTTCCTGCACATAGATAATCATCCGTGCACCGCAGGTACGCAGCCACCCTTTCTGTGTTGGCGCTAGGCAGCTTTTTTAGCGCCAGTGCAAGGGAAATCACAAGGGTGTGCCATATTCTTGTAAATACGGTGCAACCCTGCTTTTTTTAAATGACGCATTGCGGAGCAGCTAAATTGCTTGCAGTGCCGCACTGCACCATTTCTTTGTAAATATACCCCGAAGTGTTGAAAAGCAGATGCCAAGAAGGTGCCTTGACAAAAACTTAGCAATCCCATTATATAAACCTTCCATTTCAAACCAATGCAGCGCAGGAAGGAAAGTTGGAAAAATCGGAACCATGTAAATTCTATTTAGTTTTCTATTTCAAGGGTTAAGAGTACCTGTAATACCCGGCCTCCACTGCTCCCAGTCCTCAGGAGCCTATTATCTAGTCCTGTCTTGACAAACTTACATTCAAAGTCCTAGCAAATCAAGCATGGAGCCTAGTCGTCTGTGTGCGAGCTTTCAACCAAGCAGTGTACCTAGTTCCCTTCGGGGAGCACAGTTCTTTGACTTATTGCTTAGGCAAAGTCGCAACTGAATCTTTTTTTCAAGAAAAATCTCAACAGCCAATAATAAACTTCTGCTAATTGAGATGATATAAGGACGAATTCCTCACTTCCCCATTAGATCTTTTCTGTCTCAAATAGTGTCTCTGATAGACTACGGTCCATTCATACTTCCTTATTGTTTAAATTAATACATTCACCCATTTTTGTGTGTCGTGAAGTGTTTAGAAGTGGCAGAAAGGTTATTGGAATATTAACAATAAGTTATAGATACATACCAAAATAAATAAAACATTATTAGAATACTTTATGTAAATACAGACAGACTTAGATAGAATGCAGGAAAGATATAAGTATTAAGAAAACATAAAAACATTAGAAAATGGCTACAATATAGATCAAATGTCTGGATGTACATTCGGACAAAAACATAATCTGACCTATTCATTAACTGTATCCTACACATAATGATAAACAAGGAAACTAAATCCTATATTTTACTAGCAAATTACAATAGCTTGCAGCGCATGTTTCTAAGAAGTCATTATTCCCTGCTTTGTTACTGTGGCTATTTTTTTGAACATGCCAATTTAGGCAACACGGTTAATAGCAAAGAATTAAAAACACAGATGTACCAAGAGGTAGAATGTGGGATGCCACAAGCTTTTCTAATTAACACTTTGCTTTCCTTTGAAAAATAGAAAACAAAACATACTTCTAAGTGTTATTCAGGATTCCTTTGGAAGTGCAGAATAGATAAAATCCAACTTAGTGCAAGGGCCTTCCTGCTGGACTGTGAGATTCAGCCTTACTCATATTAATAAAATAGCAAAATATATAATTTCACCCTTGTATTTTAAAAACCTAACAGAAAAAAGAGAAAACAGGACAACAGTCCAAATACAGTCTTCTTAGCCTTTAACTAAAAATATTACTGAGAGAAATCTAGGAAATACGCAGAACGTCTTAGATTTGGAGGAAGTGGTCTGTTAATATATGGCAATCAGGGATTGTTTATAAAGGGGGAAAAACACCGACCGCCACCACCACACCAGTTTGATTTGCCATTAGCCATTAAGGATGGTCATGGTGCCTGTGCAAATGTGCACCGTAAGAGTTTATACCTGCTCCCACTCACCAAGCATTGGTCTAACGTACTGCAATTAAGCCATTGACTTCGCTCATTTACCCCTCCATTCCCCAGTGCTTAATTTGTAAAAAGAAAGTAAGTGTTGACCCCCAACACGTTCTTTAGGAGCGGTTCACCCACTGTCCCTGCTGGGTCAGGCCATTTCCGCCACAGACACTGCCCTGTGCATTGTGGATGCTGTCCAGGGTTATTGGTGCTAACACCAGACTCCCTGAAAAAGTAACGTCAGGTGAACTTTTTAAGTGGGGCGAATAAGTATCTGATCAAAGAGGACAGTGGGAGCGAGCAAGCCCAACTTTTTAAAGCTGGTTTGTGGATGGTAAGTGGATGGGTAACCTGACCAAATGGTGAATTGTACAGTACAATTGTTACACAAATGAGCTAAAAATGCAAACATATTAGAGACAGTTAGAAATTTCACATTGCCTATCGTTTATCAAAATGATTCCAGTACGTTTCTCAATGTTATTTTCCATTGTACCCCTTCCAAGTAGACTTGGATAATCTGCTTGGAAGAGCAGAGTGGAGATATTCACGTTTCAGCACATTTCGCTTTCACATGCTGTAGGTAGCAGTGCTAGTCAAATCCTACAAGCTTATACAGTAACACTACTGCTGCGTTATACAGTCCCTAAAGAATCAAGGAACAGAGGGGCATATTTACAAGCCCCTATCGCCACCACAACGTCACTTTTTCAGGCTATGGTGCAAGGGTGTCTGCGTTGGCGCTAGGCTGCTAAATTTAGCACCAGTGCAGGGGGAACACAGGGCTGCACCATATTGTTGTAAATATGGTGCAGCCCTACGTTACAGAAGAGGTGGAGTGCGGCATTAAGCCAAGAAGGCTAACGCCACACTCCGTCACTTCTTAGTAAATATGCCCCAGAGAGTTTACAACAATCTTGAATGCTGATGCCCAAGACAGCATTGCTTGTAGTAGAAATATACTCCTGTTCAGTGGGTACCTGCTTAGTAAGTTCATGGTTCAGAAACCAGCGAGGGCTCACATGGGAGAAAGTCACCTATAATTGGGCCATGGAAGGAGGAATGGGGTGCAATACTTAGTCAATCTTGATGTGTTAGCCAAAAGGCAGCAGCGCTTTGCATTCTCAGACTTTGGGGGTTATACTTTCTGTCTAATGAGCAAATCTAATAATGCCAATTGCTGTTAACTAAAAGGTCTCGCAATGTATGAGGCAGTATGACAAAGTGACACAGGGTCTCTCCAGGGGCGTAACACAGGCCCCCGCAGCCCCCGCGGTGCTGGGGGGGCCCCCAAGCTCCAGGGGGCCCCCTCAGCACAGCACTCGGGCTGCAGAGCTCCTGATTGAGCCCGGAGGGGGCCCCTCCACGTGCCTTGCAGGGAGGCCCCCTCGAGTTTCGTTACGCCAGTAGCTCTCTCCCCCGCTTTCAAAATCACTAATGCCACTGGTGTTCCAGAGGTACACAAGAGGCCTCAGCTCAAGGCATCAACACCAAGACAGAGTGCCGTTCTTCTAAAGAGGAATGTAATTCTGCCTTCACCCTTTCCACTGCTAAAAGAGCCTTTTTAAAGTATTTTAGGTGCAACACCAACCTGGCTTGCAGACACATGTGAGGAAAGCATATCAATGTAGCAGTAACTCTGTGTAAAACAGATATCCACCACTTAAATATACAGTGTTTTAAACCCTTTACAATTAATCACATGATATACACAGTAAATATTTCTAAATAACAACTAATAAGCTTAGAGAATGTACAATGAATGTGAAATAAGAAGAGCAACTGCATCGCTGACATGGATTGCCTCAAGGGCCCCTACAGTTATTGTTGAGAGCATGAAGGGTGTTTTTGTATGTAAGGTTAGGGACATGAATAGGGCTGTTTGAAGTTAGTTTTTAATTACTGCTGGGTCTGAGACTTGCCAGGACCTCTCCTACTTATCTTAAGATAGTAGACGCATCACACAACCTTCTGTTTAATGTTTAGGTGACTTCTGCTGCAAACAATATGAATTCTAACATGCAGTTGCAACATACTATTGTTTGACATCGAAGCAGTATATTTCCTTCATTGCTTTACTAGTTTACTATTTTTATTATATTAAGCAGCCAAATATTCCACCAATGATCCAAATCATGCTGGTTGGGGATCCTCGCAAAAAAGTTCTATATTCGAAATACTCAAATCACGCTAATAAGATTTCACTGCTGAAATACTCTGATGGGCAGCCAGAGAAAACAAACTTTTTAAGTAAATTAAACCAGCACAACTCTGTTGAATGAACCAGAACTGGACCTTTCGAGCCCCTGTCTGTGTACACTCTCCTACATCAATCACACAATTCTAAGTCTCTGATTCTCTAGTCTCTTTCTTGAGTTTCTCTAGAAACATTGTTGCAGACTCCAATAGTGTGAAGGTGTATCTCTTACTACAATATACCCCCCTCAGCCACACATGTAGAGTGAGGGAGGTATGTCCATTGAGCCTAACTACTACTCTTTTTAGGGGATTAGGGCATTTCTACTCTCCATTGTAGTAGTGATGTTGTCTAGGAGTAGTAAGACACTGAGTTCACCACAAACACATTACTTTTCATAATTGCCTCACTTAGTATTACTTCTTATAGGTAAGGTGACCATGGATCCCCCATCACAGTGCTTCCTGTTTCTCCTGGAGACCTGGAGCCCCTCTCAGGAAGGCTGTAAACTCCCATTATCATGATAGAACCACCACCATCACTTGGAGCGAATAATGGGTGCAAGAAAAACTCAAAGTTAGCCTGTAGATAATTAATCTGTGCCTTACTGGGATCCACAAATTCACTCTTTGACTCTATTTGTCCAGTACCTCTCTTTTGGGGTTCATTTACAGCATGTTGTGAGTTAGTTATTATGTTTCTGTATCCTCCAAGGTGAACAAGGGGTTCATAGAAATAATATTTTTTTGTGCCAACTTTCATCTTGGTGTTTTCCTGGAAGTTCTTTGAGAGTGACAATAGCACTTGCATCACCATGGTGATAATCTAAGGATCAGCGCTAAATTCTCAATGCAAGATTTTTATATAATGCAGCAGCATCCTATCTCCCAGAATAAAAATGTGGTCCTCTGATGCCACTAAGAATGGATCCCACATTGGAACTACCAGGTGCAGGATTTAAAAAAGACTTCTCGCAAGGGTTTGTTATTTTCATTAGTTACATGCCTCAATTCAAGGCCACCCAGGACAACCACGTGCCACATGTAAAGCAAGGTCTTAGAGATATCATCTCAATGCAGAGTAATCGACCTCTCTCCGGCTACATCCCCAGCTAAAGATGAGAGGCTCCTTAGCCCACTGCAGATGTCTCCCAGGCCCAATTAACCCATGAAATTCTCTGTTCAGTTCTGGCCTTGCCCCAAGCCACCAAAGTGGTGCCAGAGTCTAACCCAGCTTTCAAAGGCAGGAAATCCAACTTGCCTCCACCAATCAAGATTCCATTGCCTAGGCTGGGAGGGGAGAGGGACTACAGCCTCTAAAATAAACCCCCGGTACACACAGTAAAGCCATTGGACCAGACATAAGCTGTAGTGCTCTCCAGGCTTCCTCTGACTGCTCACTAAAAGGGTGAGGGTGTTTGCTTGTATTGCGATGCCCCACAATGCAAGAGAATATAGCTATCCAATACTCTTGTAACATTTCCGGATTTTGCAGAACCAATATTAATTACTATTACCAATGTCATGGATTTCTATTTAGCTAGAAGAGAAAATAGAACAATGAGTCTGACTGCTAGGATTCAAACTCCTTACACTGGAATTGTCATTCACGAGAGTTCAGCTAATTTGCCATCCTCCCTGCATATATCGTATTTTATCATCACAAATGATTTTTCTAAAAAGAAAGTTGCATGAAAATAAATATATAAAAATTACTGAATTCACTTGGGGATTATTGCCACAATAGAAAAGAGATAGCCTGCTTGTGCCTTGTCAAGATGATAACATACAGGAACCGCTGTACCCAACTGACAAGTCTTTGCGGTTTGAAATACATGATAGAATTCTGGGATCAAGTTCACAGTAAATGTCACAGACTAATATAAGAGGCTATTTTGAGCCACGCATACACCTAGTTTTAGAAACTGGCGTGCTACCACAAGTGCATTCCTTGGTACTTTTTTCAAGCTTCACTCATGTAGCATTTATAATCTATGCACTTTGAACAATATACCAATGAGAGGACTGCAGGAACATATGTGGGACAAGAGCCCAAGTGTATGCTTTTTGAGGATTTACATTTCAACAATTCTGGTCTGATTCACAAAGCATTTTCTGCTAGTAGTTGTGCCTTACTCCTTTCTTACATGTAAATTACTCAAGAATAACCCGGCCTGATTGGCTAAGTATTTGCTGGGAGCAGTTGTGTCTTACTGTAGTCTTCAGAGTGATTTACTTAAGAATTTCCAGGAGGAAGACTTGCATTTAGCGGAAAATGTTTTCTGAGTCGCAAAATATTTTCCCCATGAGCTAGCACGTCTTACTCCTTGTCATAGTTTGTGTTGAAAGGTCATATTGTAATTATAATTTCAATAGGGGTCAAAGGTGCAGGAGGTATGCAGCTCTTAGGTGCAGTTGGAACTGGTGATGGTTACATTATTTAAAAGCTTGTAACATACTACAACATAACAAAACAAATATGACACATTCAAAGGCAGGCTTTCATTGATGTGAAACAGGGAATTTTCCATGCCAAGGAGGGAATTCCCGTTTCCCTCAACATGATCCCTTTACAGGACAAAAACATATGAAATCCAGCCTCAATGCTGGGCAACGAAGGGACACACTCTACATTTTTCTCTTCCTTGTGCATGGTTTTGTAGGGGCCATGTATGATCCCTCACTCACTCTAGTCTTCTACTCTAGCCTTTTTAGTGTTCAGTAGCATACAGCAAATCTGCATTGTAAGTATATGGTACCGGGAAACAGTAGGCAAATTATAATTTACCAAAAATATTGTCTCCTAAATATAAAATGTATACCAAATGGAAGAGCAGTTTTGTAAACAATACTCAGGACACAGTATTTATACCATATGATATGTTTGTCACTGATATTCTGACAGTCATGTCCTCAGCCCCACTCCTGCAGGCGGTCAACCACCACTACCTTGGCCTTAGGACATGCACAGATGGGCATAGGTGCAGGACTTGATGTTTGGTCAGATACTGCACCAAACCCACATGCGAGGCCAAACACTGATGCACAAATGATTCAAACGTCTGCATTAATGGTTCGGTTTTGGCCAGACTTTGCATCCATTCGCAGTGGATGGCTCACCTTTGCTCTCTACCCTGATTATAGCTAGGGATGGACGATAAATTCTGGTCGGCCAGTGGATTTGGCAAATTTTTGGCCACTCGGCATTCCGTATGTAATGCAGAGATCTGCCAAATTCCGCCAACCGCCTCATGGCAGAGTTTTTCCTCTGTGCGGCTCGCCAATGGTAAGTTAGCGAGCACGAGGAAGAATCAGCATCCTCTAGCATGATTTTCGGGTGCGAGGAGTACACTTGGTGAGATTTACTCAGTGCGGGCAGTCGCGGGCGGTCGTGACCGCTGTCAGTGAGAAAGCTGATGCTCAAATAGGAAATCTACTTGAGCTGCAGCAAAGAAGCAGCGCCCACTGTCGCACCTCCGTGGTGCAGTTTGTGCTGATTTTGCAGCATAGAACAAGCTCCCAGCGCTAAAAATCAGAGTGAGTAGTGCGACATGTCGTTTTCTGCCTTTTTGCAGAACTCCATGGAATCTCGCAGAGTTTTCATGTAACTCAGAGGAATTCCGCGGAGTGAAACACCATGAGTTCCTCCTACCCCTAATTACAGCATTGGTCTGCTGTATCATCCCAGCAATGGCCTCTTTTTTCCTTACTCCCACAATTGTTCCGCTCCCTCCCTGAACTTCACAGAAAATTCATGAATGGATTTATCAATAATATTACTGTCTGAAAGCTCCAAACATAATGTCCTTGTCACTGTAGGGTACCGGGTGGTTTATCTCTTTGTTATTAGAATTACTTTTTGTAAAAGTAGTCGACTCTTTTGAATCTCACTCCATTGTAATAACAAATGCGTCATTGTATGTTGCGATATGATCTTCAGATAAAACCCATTAAATATGTGCAGATCAGATAAAAACAATTTGAGTACAATCATTTCACATCAATGCAGAAAAATAATTATTTCAGACCTTTCCTTTTCAAATTGACTTCGGTTTTAGAATTGTTTTGTTAAGAGAATGTGCAAGAAGGACATAGAGCTCTCAATATAAAATGGATTTTCAACATCCAACATATTTTTCCCTTTCCCCATGTTTTGTAATTGATAGGATTGACGGATGCTGAAAATTAAGCTGTCTACAGGAACTTTGTTACACTTCAAAAATTGACCTTGATACATATGTGAAAGATTGTGAGCAATTTTACACTGGTACGTTGTAAATGGCTCAGATAGCAGGAAACCTAATACCTTCGATCAGCAGAGAGGAGAGAGTGAAATGCAGGCTTTCGAGATATCAAATACTGTACACAGTGTAGCGGATGTGAGAGTGATGGACATTAAGTGTGACTGTGTCATATTATACCAATGAGCTCCAATGAGAGAGTGGCATTTGGTGTTCGAACTGATATCAAATGAAACCTAAATCTGTGAAGAGGAGCACAAAAAGAAAATGCCGTAAACACTAAATTCCAGAAAACCATTGACAAAGATGCAATTGCTGTTCTAGCTAATATAGAGATGCTGTATTGAAATACATTTGTTGTATTTGCAGGTTGTGTACAAAAACAATGATGTCAGGCTGGAGCTGTCTCGACTTGCAAAGCAGGGAGATGCCAAGATGAAGGTCCACGGGGTTGTTGCATTCAAATGTGAGAATGTGGCAACTCTGGATCCAATCACATTTGAGACCCCTGAATCCTTCATTTCATTGCCAAAGTGGAATGCCAAGAAAACTGGCTCGATATCCTTTGATTTCCGCACCACAGAGCCAAATGGACTGATACTGTTTAGCCATGGCAAGCCAAGGCGCCAGAGAGATGCCAAGCACCCGCAAATGGTCAAGGTGGACTTTTTTGCCATAGAGATGCTCGATGGTCACCTCTACCTTCTGTTGGACATGGGATCAGGTACAAATAAAATACAGGCGTTGCAGAAGAAGGTGAACGACGGAGATTGGTATCATGTGGACTTTCAAAGAGACGGGCGATCAGGTAATGTACTTATTGAAAAATCAGTAAATTATTGTGTGTTATTTTTTATACTCTCTCTGAGTGCATATCCTTTGTACCCCAAAACCGCCTCTTTGTGCATAAAACCTCTGGGGGCCTTTCTGTAAAAAAAAGTATTGTTGTAATAGGTGGTAAACCCTGAACACTAAAGACTAAAGTCTACAAAAGAATGTCAAGTTCATGCTTCTGATAACTCAGTATAGTTTTTGGTCTGGAGCGGTTAGGAGTCGTTTCAACTCAATGTGAAGATATACCACCTACACACAACAGGAACAAGCAAGTCATCCCTTGAAAAGCTACAAAATAATGACCTTCACTGCCTCTTATTTGTGCGACGTCGAAACCTGCCCTTAATAATCTGCCCTTAAGCAGCACACCACTCACCTCCCCCTCTGCGCCTTCACCATCTGACCTCGCTTGCTTGCTAGTCAATACTTGGTAATCACTCATCATTCCTTCGGAATTACTTTGCAATTGCCACACGTCTGCTTTATTGCATCATTAATAGAACATCTAAAATACTTACACAATGTTTTCATTAAACTCCAGCTCTTCAATGTTTACATTAAACTCATCCTCTCAGGTCTACTCAGTCGGTCAGTCAGTCAGTATAAACTTTATTTGATTTTTCTCATAAAAATCATAAAAGTACACACACAAGTGAACATCCCATAAAACAAAGTCTAAGAGCATATAATAAAAATACAACAGCAGAAATAATTACATTTTCATCAATTTCCCTTTAACCGATCAATGTAAACAATGATTTAAAAAACCCAGCATATAATACAGATGAGCCTGTTAATTTCACTCTCAGTACACCAGATAAAAACCATGATAAAAAGAAGCACACTTTAGGTGTTGATAAAAGTTGTAAAAACAGTAACGCAGGTCTCACCTGTCTGAAGTTCATGGTCAAATGGAGAGGCTGTGTGTATTTGTGGCATAAACTGCCAAACGTAGGACAAATCATAATAATATGCAAAATGTCAGGGATTGGAATATTGTCACAGATACATACTGGCAGATCAAATTATTTTATCCATCCATCATTAGAAAACATTAAGTGATGGGTCTGGTTTAACCTGAAATAGGTCAACAGCCTATGATGGTGACTAAACATGTCCAGGCTCGAGTATGGTTCCATCCCACTCACTGTTTTGACTAGAATGAACTGACTCATTGAACGCTTGGTCAAGGCAAAAGCCTCTCGCTCCACAGCCAACCTGGTGGTAAAGGCCTGATTAACTCAAGCAATGCCAGCTTTAAAAATGCGGGCAGGAACATTAAAGAGTTCTGGTTTTGCTAGTTCTTTCAAGTTACGCAGGATATACCACAGCCATGGAATGTGTAGGATGTTATCCAGAGTCATACAATCATGCACAATTAATGTATTAAGGTTCAGCTCGTCCTTTGACCAGATACAGAGCCATAATAAAAGGGGACGAAGTTGTATGAAATCTGATATATATCCCATACCCACCTCTTCATGTGCAATCTCTGAGGGTGAGAGCTTGTGGGATATTTAAAAGTCCTTGCAAAAACTTATTTTACATCACCTGAATGGATGCGATGGGTGAGTATCCCCAGATTTTACTGCCAAAATTGGCTATGGGAATACATTTAGCTTTAAAAATCACCAATACTGTGGATGGCCCATTTAAACATCATCACATTGTTGTTTAACAATGTTTGCCGGTTAAGGTGAGAAACATTTAAAATGCTCAGGTAAGAAAAATGTTTTACCCTAGTGATATGTTGGCCCCTTGCCATGAATGTTTGGATTTTAGTACTTTTGGGGCCACCACCTTGACATGGAATTTTTTATAATTAGCCGTAAGATGGAGACTATCCATAAAACTAACAAAATGGTCTAAAAGTCACTGCAAGCCCCTTACTGTATATGCAACTAAAACAGCATCATCTGCATATAAAAGGGCAGGCAGCAGGTGACCACCCACACTCGGAACATTTTGCCCCTGTTCAATTGAAACAGATTCTAAGCAATTTACAATGCGAATGAAGAGAAAGTGAGCTAGGATGCAACCCTGACGAGCCCCTCTTTTCATACTAAAGTGCTGTGTGCACTCCCCATTCGGGCCATACTTCACTGAGACTGTAAGAGCATCGTGCAAATCTTGCAAAAAAGTGATGAGTGCAGTCTCGTCCCTCATGGAGCTTGGCATGGGCTAGAGCATAGCTCTATTAACCCTATCAAATGCAAAGCTGAAGTCCATGAAGGCCAAATGAATTCAGCCTCCCCCTTTTACTTGGGTATACTTTGTAATTAACAGATATAAGTTGAGGTTTTGCTCAGCTGTGTCACGGCCTGATCTAAACCCATATTGTATGTCAGACAAAATGTTCTGATCATTTGCCCTTGCGGTGAGGTGATCCAAAAGTACCCAGCCTATAATTTTGACCGCCGAGTCCACCAATGAGATGGGTCGGTAACAGGCAGTATCTACTCTACTCCCCTTTTTGAACACAGACACGATCACAGATTGCTTCCAACCGGGCAGCAGAGAAACATGAATGGCATTTAGGAGCTGGTTCAGCAGGGGTGCCCACTAGTCAATTTGATACTTGTACAGATCTCCGGGTACCCTGTCAGGTCCAGGAGTTTTTCCTGAAGGTAAAGACACTTCCTCCCCTTGGAAAGTAAACCTCAAGTCCTCCTGAGCACAAGGTATGGTTTGTTCTGTGCCCTCATTATGATATAAGGCCACAAAATCACCGGTCCACACCTGGGCCATGATGGTTAAGGCCTGATCTGACAGCTGCTTTGAGCTAAACAGTGGACGATTCAGTGCCCTCCAGAAGGTCGTGCTATCCTGGGATACACTTGCCACCAATAAACTCTCCCATACTTCAGCTTTAGATTACTCTTACATTCTTTTCATACCAAGCTATATGTGACCCTAGCCTTCTTCACCTCTTCCTGATTACAGGGCTGCTTTTGCCGGCTCTCCAGCAGCTTTTTATGAGCCCAGGAGCACTTCTTGTCCAACCATTTGCAGTGGGGTGGAGAAGGCACTGCCCCAGTTCTAGTAAGGGCAAACTTAATAAACCCACAAATGCTGGAAAAAGCTTCCAAAATACTGACGTCAGTGGTTTCTGCATTTAAACAGGTTAAAAAATCAGTTTGGAAAGTAGAAAGCACATTTGAAATAAAATCAACAGCTATGATCTCAGCCCATTTTACCCTTCGACCCTGATCTTTGATATGACTGTTCCTTATATAAGCACCCAACATCTTAGGGTATCTCATCCTACACAAATGTGGCCAAGAGAGGATTATGATCACTGTGTCTATCCCATTCCACTTTAAAATTTACAAAGGAAAAAAATACACCTGCTGAAATAAAAATATAATCAATTACAGACCGACCCCCCATTAAACATGGGCGCCCTCTCTTCAAGACTAGATTCCCCCTTGGTAAACAAATTAACCAGATTATAATCTGAGGTCAAGTTATTGAACATATCACCCTACTGGGTTTGTTTGAGGTGCAGCTGACTGATCAATATTTGATAATAAGTTGCTGGTTGAAGGAAGTGACCCGAAAAGGGTCACTCGGGTTTCCTACAACCACCTTATAGCCTTCCCCAAAATGAAGAGTCGGTCAGACAGTAGAGAATACAAAACAATCGTTTATTATCAATACTCTGCAGAGGAATCCAATCTGACCTGCACCCTAAGATGTCTGCCTAGGGACTGGCCCCCCAACAGTCGGCAACACATAATCATTCCTCCCAAAGGTCTCCTAACTACGCCCACAATGGAAAGTTACCGGCTTAGGCCGAACATGAACAAAGGAGGCACAGAGGGATGGACTACCACCTGCCAGATGGGTACATGTTATCACTAGCTCAAGGTTGCCGTGGTGGGTTTCGGCGGCTCCTAACATGGGAACCGAGCTACACACAAAGATAGGTATGCGAGGACAAAATGGCCTAATCATTAGTAAGTCAGAAGGCAACCTTGAGCAAAAGAGAAAATAATAACTGAGTACAGCGTTCTGCTGAGGCAAGCAATACGAACAGTGAGGCCTGGTACAGACATAGCCTAATTGGGATTACGAAATACAAAATGGAGTCACACTTGCTAACTAAAGCCCGCACATTGCATGAATAACTCAGTGGGTTACATAACATGAATACGAATGGTGTCTCATTTAGCCGCACACTGCTAACCTAATATATTGTAAAACGAGTATATAACGAGAATGGGATTTTCAAATCTAACAGACCCTCCTTTTAGCTGGGGAGGCTAAATGCTTTATTGGCTAGCAGGTAGGGTCTTTACAATTATAAGCAGGGAGAGGAGGAAATGCATAAGGACAGTAATATCCAAAAGAAATAAGCAACATACGTATTGCAATATATTTCTAATATTAAAAAATACCCTCATTGATCTGCATTATATCCTGTAGTTCCTGCAGCATCATCGTATTGGAGACTTTATCATTACAGCCTGACAATTTAGGGGCAGGGGTGAGTTTACTCACACAATAGGTACAGCATGCTGAAAGACAGTTGACACATAGGCAACACGTGAAGATGACACCTGCGATAGCTACTAGGAAAAGAAGTATCTTCCATCCCCAAGAGGACATCAGACCCCAAAACCACCCTGTCAAGGACCATGAGCCATTCTCCTGATGAATATCGGATGCAAGCCTATGTAACTTCTGGATAGCGGAGTATACGTTAGGGGCGTGGTCTGGGATGTAAACGCAGCAACTGCTGCCTATGACATGACAAGCTCCACCCCTATCTGCATGGATGACGTCTAAAACCATACGATTCTGAAGAGCGACCAAGTATTGTAGCCTGAAGCTCAGCTGTGATGTTGGTGAGTATACCTGCTGTAGTGTTTATGACCCCTTCAACAACCCTGGTGAGGTGACGAATGCTGACACTATTATACATAGGTCCCCAGAAAGGCACGATACCCTTCATGGCATCCATGAATTGCTGTAGAGTAGTATCTGTTTGATCAATATCTGCTGTGTCAATAAGTCTCCTGACTCAGGACAAGTATACACTTCTCCGCTGCAGCCTGTGGTCTTTGTGATAGTTGGACGGTGCAATGTAGACAGGAGGTAGAAGGAAAGAGACATAACACTGGCTAGACCATCCCCTAGGAAGCCAGGTGTAAGCCTGCTCTCCACAAACAAAATATACATTAGGGGGGGTGAGCAAAGGTGGGCTACTAGTAGTGTTTAATCGATAGGTATAGTTGCAACTGCTCTGACCCACTGGAATATTCCCAGATCCTTTGACACAGAAACTAGCTGGTATATGAACCACAGGTACGGGCAGGGCATTATCTTCAGTGATATTTCGTACATGGAAACATTTAAAATATTCTGTAACATTGAATCCCTGAAAATCCAACATTTCGTTTTGCAGCCATGTGGCATTCTTGTTTCCCTCATAAACATTCATGCAAGCATGTGGTTGTAAGGTACCATCCTTCCCTCCTGTTCCAGGTGTATAACCCTGGTGTACTACTATGTATTCCAACACTGCCTCATAATCAGACTCTGTCATATTCATGGCGTCAGGATGATAATGTATATACACCATGGAAAGCAACAGGAACCATGCCTCACAACTACTTATGTAGGATAGTGGTAAAGACACCAGCAAATCATTCTTGTGCATGACTGAGGGGAGTAACCCACACACCCAACGATTCATAGCATTCGTCGTATTGTGTACCTGGTGAAGCATTTGGAGGAAGGCATTTTCAACATTTGTCTGTCTATGTCTCTGTTTATGTGGGGGCAACATAATGAACAGATGCTCAGGTGAAGCCGGATTAGTCCCTATTAAGGTGTGCACATGATGCTGTTCTTCTAAATACCATACTACTCCAAACAGTTTTATCATTACTATGAGGATGAACACTACCACTACTATCTTACCTTTAATGGACCAACTAGACCACACAGGACCACCCTGCCCTGGTGGCGGTGCCGCTAGGGGCTGTTCTTCTTCCATGACAGCAAGGCCAAATAGGAACATGAGAAAAACCCTAAGAACTGGAGCCCCAAAAATACAACTGACCAGAGGGGCACAAGTTACCCAGCGTCCTTTTTAGAGCCTCGCTGGCAAGATCCTATCGTTCATCAACAATTATTCTTTGAAGCTCTCCCTCGTGGGGGTTGCACAATTGCGGCCCTTGCTGGAAACAAATCCTTCTTCTCGCAGGATAGGGCACCCGCCCTCCTGGGCAAGTACCCTCAACGATCCTGTCCAGTGTCTCAGGCAGTGCACCAGTGTCGTTCACCCTAAGCTGATGCAGGCACTGCAGATGTAGTACCTATACCCTAATCTCAAGTCCTTCCCTCACTCCTGAACTGTCCCTCTGGCGCACTGACCTTCTTTCGTGGGCGCAGATTGTACCTGTCAGCTCCAGGCACTGTTTCATCAACAAAAAGGGGTTGAAACTCAGGCTCAGAAAGGCAGGAGGACTCAGGTGCCTGTGAATCAGATGGGGGAGAAACTGGGGCTGCCCTTGTCTCCGGAGGGACCGCCTCAAGCAGGGCGGCATCGCTCTCTGCTTCCGTCTGCACCCCCCTTAGCTGTGCGTCAGAGAAAGGAACAAAGCGGGGCACCCTTTCCCCTTCTTGATCAGCAATACCGTCTCGCACCCACTCGTCGTAGGGGAGTGGGAGAGGTATCCTTTTGCAGTGGGTGGCATGCACCCAATGTTTCCGGCCGTCGAGTTTCACCGCTGTTCAGGTGGCAAGCAGGACCAACAGGGGGCCCCTCCAACGGGGCTCCAGGCAGTTCTTCCTCTGAAAGTTCGTGACTAGCACATATTCTCTGGGCT
This sequence comes from Calotriton arnoldi, assembly GCA_963921515.1. Taxonomy (NCBI): domain Eukaryota; kingdom Metazoa; phylum Chordata; class Amphibia; order Caudata; family Salamandridae; genus Calotriton; species Calotriton arnoldi. Next base: position 1,728,318 of record CAWUFW010002580.1, read on the forward strand.
GTAGCTGATGCCCGGGCCCCTCTGGTACCGGCTGTAGTGTTTCCTGAATCTGTTGGTGAAGAGAACGAAGATCTTTAGTTAACTCATACAGATAGTCTATAAGTAAAGGGTGCTCAATTTCAGAAAAGCGCTTTGGTCTTGGAACGCCCCACATATTGGCAGGGCGACCAAACACTACTTCATATGGTGACAACCCTGTCCTAGAATGTGCCGTCGCCCTGGTGGATAACAAGGCCAGGGGCAACGCATCTGGCCATCGCAATCCTGTGCTTTCCTGTATCTTTGCTAATTTCAATTTGAGAGTACCATTGTACTTTTCAACCAGACCTGCTGACTGGGGGTGGTTGGCTGCATGAAACTTCTGCTTGATGTGCAAACCTTCGCACACCAGTTGGATGACCTTGGAATTGAAGTGACGTCCGTTGTCACTCCAAATCACACGTGGCAATCCGAAACTCGGGAAGAACTTTTTTAGGAGTGCCTTCGCCGTCGCCTTAGCCGTATTCTCTTTAGTGGGGTAAGCTTCAATCCATTTACTGAATGCACAAATCTCTACCAGCACATACTTCAAATTGTTGACTTGTTCCATTTCGATGAAATCCATCTGGAGGACCTCGAAAGGGAAGGAAGGCGGTGCAAAATTACCAGAGGGTGTAGGAGTACCTTTCCCAGGATTATGTGCCATACAAATCATACAGTGTTTCACTAAATGGGTGGCTACCTTGGAAATATTGTCATTCTGCCACACTGGGTCCAACACCTTACATATTACCTTGGCGCTAATATGGGCTGGGCCATGGGCCATGGTAACCACAGGAAGTACATAGGCATTAGGTAACATCCATCGCTGTTTCTCGGACTTATCAGTCCAGCACCCATCCTCATCCAGACACCCTGTACTCTCCTGTCATATTTCCAATTCATCTAGGGTTGCCTCACTTTGTATCTCTTTGACACTGTCTACTGTATCCTCGAACATTCCATTGTCTGGGACCCACCTGGCCAGACCTGCCACAAACATCTTTTTCATCTTCGATCTCGCTGTTTCCTTAGCTATTTGATCTGCGAACGCGTATCCTCTACCAACATTATCTGTTATTGCTTTGTGGGCACTACATTTTATTATCGCTAACCTTTTGGGAAGTGTTAGAGCTGACAAGAGTCTATGTATCAATGGGCCATTCTGTATTCGTAATCCATGTGATGTTAAGAATCCTCTCTCCACCCAGAGGCGTCCAAAATTATGGGCGACCCCAAAAGCATACTGGCTGTCAGTATAAATATTGACAGCCAGTCCCTCACTCAACTCACAAGCCCTCAGAAGAGCAACCAGCTCCACAGCTTGGGCTGATTGGTATGGAACACGGGATGTCTCAACTATAGTGTGTAATATTGGAATTGCATATGGTGCAGTGGTGGTGCCGTCTGGTAGTTTGAAGCAAGAGCCATCGACATATAGTTCCCCTTGGGGTTCAGATAGGGGAACATCAGTCAGGTCTACCCGTCCTTTCGTTTCCTCTTTCATTCTGTATACACAATCATGTGCATCTGTGTCATTGCCCGCCAAAGGGAGGGGTAGTAACGTGGCTGGGTTCAGAGTGGCACATCTTTTAATGGTAATGTGCGGAGCAAACAAGGTTAGTTCATATCCGGTCAGACGTGCACTAGTAAGTTTCTGTGTCTTTGTCTTATTCAAAAGCGTATCCACAGCATGGGGTACCATTACCGTGAGAGCAGTATCAAGAACGAGCCCCGCCGATTGTCTGATAGAAACTGCCACCGCCGCGGCAGCTCTCAGGCAGCTCGGGAGCGCTCTGGCTACGTTATCCAGCATTGCGGAAAAATAAGCGCAGGGTCTTTGCTTACCACCAAAGCCCTGTGTTAAAACAGAAAGCGCGCAACCGTCCGCCTCATGTACGTAAAGCACAAAAGGCTTCTGGTAATCAGGAGTACCACGCACAGGAGCGGAGCAAAGCGCAGCCTTTAATTGCTCAAAAGCTTGCTGGCATGCAGATGTCCAAGGCAGGGGTTCATGCACTTCTTTAGTGGTTAGGTAAAGGAGGGGTTTTGTTAGTAAGGAATAATTGGGGATCCAGTGTCGACAATACGAGGTAATGCCAATAAATGTGCGCACTTCACATTGAGTCTTGGGAACAGGCATATTAGTGATAGCAGCTATGTGCTCAGGTGTTAGCTTGCGACCCTCCTTCGACAGCAGGTGACCCAAGTAGGTGACCTCCTGTCGACAATATTGAAATTTAGAAAGGGACACCTTATGGCCATGATGTGCCAAATGCAACAGCAATTTAACGGTGGCGTCTCTACAACCATCCTCAGTATCAGAGGCCACAAGGAGATCATCCACGTACTGCAATAGCACATTACCAGTGGGAAGCACCAAAGAATCCAATTGACTTTTTAGAGCTTGACTATAGATACTAGGACTCTCTGTATAGCCTTGGGGATCACGACAGAATCTAAAACTCCTGCCGGCTAATGCAAATCCAAACAAATATCTGCTATCTGTATGAATTGGAATACTAAAGAAAGCATTCTTCAAATCAATGACGGAAAATAACTTTGCTGACGGGGGAATCATTGTCAATATCATGGTAATGTCTGGGACTACAGGATATTGGGGCACAACTATTTTATTGACCTCTCTGAGGTCAATTACAAAGCGATAAACATCCGGGTGAGCGTCAGAAGAGTCCAAGGGGGCCCTCTTAAGAATCGGAAGGATACGGCTGTTACACACATTCGCTACTGTCTCCTCAACCACACCAGTCTTAATCAAATCCTGTATTATTTGCAACAAAGCCCTTTCTCCTGCTTGCGAAATCTTATACTGGGGAGTACGTGGCAATACAGCATTATCCTTAACCGTAATAAAGACTGGCTGGATCTGGAGTAACCCTACATCCGTGTCTCCTGCTGCCCATAAACTACGGGGCACGCCCTGGAACTCTGCGGGGAGGGGTGTATCTTTTGCAAAGCATTGTTTTGCGCGAGCCACTTGTGGCCCAACAGTCATGTAAACATCATCCGGAGAACAAAAGATGGTGGCATGTAATCTCTTCAACAAATCCAATCCCATCAAATTTTCCCCACAATTTGTCGTTAACAGAAATGGCGAGTCCACCGTAAAGGGACCTATAGTCAAAGCAAGCGGTTTGGAAATGGGGCTAACAACCAGCATCCCTTAAAAACCTACCGAAACATTGTTTTGGCCAGACAGAGCTGCCCCTGGGACCAGCGAACGAGAAACAGAGCTATTCATAGCACCGTGTCAAGTAAGAACGTCTTGGGCGTGCCCTGTAAATCCGCAGTGACATAAGGTCCCCGCTGATCTACAGGTACTGGCTGTCCTAGCTTTGGGACATCCCCGTCACTTCGTCCATGTCATAGTCGTCATGATAGTACTGCCTTCCCCGGTGGTTGTCGAAATAGTTCTTGCTCTGCTGATCATATGATGTATCCTCAAACTGACCCTCTCTGCGGCCACCTCCTCCTCTACCACGTCCTCTAGAACCCCTACCTCTCGGGGCCTCAACTTTCTGCAACAACTCCGGACACTCACTTCGCCAATGCCCCTCCTTTTTACAGTACGCACATTGGTTGTACCCTATGGGCGCACCCGATGTACTGTTCCGATCAGACTGGGATCCCCGCTGAGCGGGACCCGAACCCCTTCCTCTACCGTTCCCCCTTGCCACCTGCTGCATCAACACCCTCGTCTTCAACTCCTTTGACTTTTTCTCCACCTTCTCTTTGTGTTCATTCTCCCTATGCTCGTAGTACTGTGCCATACTCAATATTACTGACGGGGAGGAGGTGGTCCAAGTACTTTCCACTGCCTGCAATCTAGTCGCAATCTCAGGAAGCAAATTAGTGACAAACCTGTTGACGAACAGATGAACACCACCCTCCAGCAATAGATCCTGACCACTAAAATCCAGAAACACCCCTTCAAACCTAGTAAAGAAATCGGACACACTTTCATCCTTCTTCTGACGACATGCAGTCAACTTGTCCCAATCCACTCGTCTGGGCGGGATAAGGGAGTGCATGTAAGTGATAATACGTCCCGGCAAGGCCAATAGCTCCGCTTTCGGCTTCTCGCCGGGCTTGCGCTCCTTATCCCATACCCTAATCTCATCCCATGTTCCACCCAATTCCACCACATGGTCCTGCATATGCACCTGTCTCCATATATCCACCGGTACCAACAGACCGAAAAACAACTCTATATCAGCTAATGTCATCACTGTGGAGGAGGACGCCTCCGTCAATTCTTTATAGTACGCTGTCGGATTTTTCCAAGAGTCCGGTAATGGCCCTTTTAGGGATATTACCTCACTCCTCTTCCAAGGAGTGTAGATCCACTGTTCCTGGAAATGGGCCGCCACCCGTGGGCGAGTAATAATATTATTCCCATCGCGCAACTCTGGTATTTCGGGGTGGTAAATGGGATGAACTTCCCTCATGGGGAACTGTGACACAGTTGTCGGGACCTTCTGAAGCAATCTACCCCGATAATCCACCAATGTCGTCACATTACTGAAAACCTCATTTGGGGCCATATCTGTAGTATATACCCTGTCCCGAATGTCATAAATTATCTGTGGTGCAATACCCTTAAAACACTGTTCCCACAATCCTATCAGCGTGGCCGACATATGCTTAAGAGCATGTTGCTGTATAAACGGCTCGTAATCTTTCATCATACTCCACACATCTTCCACACTATATATCGGATTCCGGGCCTACTGTGCAGCCTGGTCAGCCACCATTCTCTTTTCCTCATCACCCACAGCAGAGAGTACCAACACTTTATCCATGCGTTCACATGCCGCCGCCCAATTCACTTCATGTACTCCACGCACAGGCGTCTCTGTATTTTGCGATGCCTGAGGTAACACACTGAAAGAGGAAAGACCAGATGAAGAAACAGGTACCATCGTGCTCAAAGACTGTGCCGCAGGAGTAAGAGGAAGCGTGACCACGGGCACGGGGTCGGGAGACAGAATAGAGATACGAACGGCACCTGCCCCTGTAACTGGCAAGAGTGGGGAAGAAGCGGGCGGGGCCGAGGCTGAAGCAGTAGAGCTAGAAACAGAAAGAATAGGAATAACAGAACCAGAGGCCGAAGACTGAGGTGTCAGAATTACGGGATATAGTCGTTCGGGGGCATAGGTAGGTGGGTGTCAGGAATCCAACAACTCCTCAACGAAGACATCACCTTCCTCCCTAGCCACATAACACTTATCACTCTGCAAGCGAAACTTCCTGTCCGCACACTCTATGCCTTTCTCGATCCTTTCTCTATCATATGCTACTGCTTTCAGCGTTATCGTTTGCGTCTGTCCCCTCCGAGCTTGCTTCTCTGCTCTCATACATCGTTGCTTCGCTTCCTTCTGCCATGTTCTCAGAGAATCAAACATCGACTGTCTGCTCTTTTTGGCGAACAATTTGTCCTGCAAGTAATTCAATTTTTGCTCATCAAATGTGCCAGTAAGCGGCCACTGTAGATCGACATTGTCCCTCGTATATTTATTCCACAACGTGCTAAACATAATAGGGCCAATGCCATGCTTGACGTATACATCAAAATTTGGGGTACCCTCTGGAGGCGCCGGCTGCCTCTCTTCCAATCGAGCTTCAGTGGAACAACACCAACATCCAAAACACCCTAACTTACTTAGACAAGGCATCTTAATATAAGACACATACACTGTCCCCAACGGACAAACAGAACACCAACCAACAACTGATCCAAGAACCAAATCCAAGCGGTCAAAAACCGCACAAGACAGTCCGCAGACTGTACCAAGACAGGAAGACAGGGTCTAGCCCCAGACCTTTTCAAGAGTAAGCCGAATTTCCAGTTGGCCTGGCAGATTGTTCGCAAATAGCGCCAAACCTTTTCAAGAATGGGCCGAATTTCCAGTTGGCCTGGTAGACCGTTCACAAACACTCTGTGTCTTTCAAGGGTCCACAAACCCACCAAGTTCAAGACAAGACAGTCCAGAGACTGTACCAGACACAGCCCGTAGGCTCGTGACGTTCAACCATGGCGCCACATTTGCCAAATGCTCTCAGGTGGAGCAATATTATTCTCCACTGCTGACTCTTCGGACCAAACGGTCAAATCCAAGGTTCCACCTTCTAAGGACTCCGGCCGGTGATCACTAGATGAGGAGTCACCCGATCAGCCGGGCGGGGCAGCCAAGAGAACCGGGCTCTTATCGTGTGGGGATCCCCGATCCGCCCGACCGACCGGAAACCACCCCGACCCTACAACCCGATTACGGGTGAGTCGGGTCACCTTGCGGAGTCCCTGTTTGGGCGCCAACTGAAGGAAGTGACCCAAAAAGGGTCACCCAGGTTTCCTACAACCACCTTATACACAGTAGAGAATACAAAACAATCGTTTATTACCAATACTCTGCAGAGGAGTCCAATCGGACCTGCACCCTAAGATGTCTGCCGAGGGACTGGCCCCCCAACAGTCGGCAACGCATAATCATTCCTCCCAAAGGTCTCCTAACCACGCCCACAATGGAAAGTTACCGGCTTAGGCCGAACATGAACAAAGGAGGCACAGAGGGATGGACTACCACCTGCCAGATGGGCACATGTTAACACTAGCTCAAGGTGCCGTGCTGGGTTTCGGCGGCTCCTAACGTGGGAGCCGAGCTACACACAAAGATAGGCATGCGAGGGCAAAATGGCCTATTCATTAGTAAGTCAGAAGGCAACCTTGAGCAAAAGAGAAAATATTAACTGAGTACAGCGTTCTGCTGAGGCAAGCAATACGAACAGTGAGGCCTGGTACAGACATAGCCTAATTGGGATTACGAAATACAAAATGGAGTCACACTTGCTAACTAAAGCCCGCACATTGCATGAATAACTCACTGTGTTACATGACATGAATACGAATGGTGTCTCATTTAGCCGCACACTGCTAACCTAATATATTGTAAAACGAGTATATAACGAGAATGGGATTTTCAAATCTAACATGGTGTCCCCATTCATATGGCAACCCATGCAGGGGTGCAGATTAAATTCACCCATCAACATAATCACCGTAAAATAGGGCGCACAATGAGAAAAATCAAGTAAAAACTTTCTAAGATCCCTAACATTGTGATGCTCATCTCTAACTGATGTTGAATTATAAACATTCACAGTCAACACCCTCTTTGTGTTTGGAAAAGACGAAAGAATACCTAGTGAGTTAGAGGCAATCACCTCCTGAGGTCTCCTGAGGGCTAATGATTTCATAAGTGCAGATCTTCTTAATCCAGTCCTCATCAGATATTTTGCTGTGGACCCCTGATATATTCCAGCTTAACACTTTACAGCCTCTGAGTGGGCTTGAGTCATTAAAAATAACAGAGTTTCCTACCCCAGGAGTAGGGGGCCAGTCATTCTGGGTCATTTAACCAGCTTAGTGTTTCAAAGCAGTTCCTATAGTGTATGCTGGAACCCTGTCCCTGATGTCACATTCGGACTGGACCACCACTCTGCCTGAGATCTGCCCCCTCTTAACATCGGCCTCACAGTTGTGGAATTATATAAAAAGCCCAGGGGGAGTACTATGATTCTACTTCTTAAAGCTGTACGGGACCTAAGATTGTAAAGGATATAGCTCAACCTCATAGCATTACTAAAGTTTATGCCTATACAGTTGCCTTGGCATGTTTAATGGGAGTTCCTTATCCAGCCCACTTTCTGGACCATTATAATCTCTTCAAATAAGGACTGATCAAGGTTTACTGTACCCCTCAGCCAGTGTGTGACTTTGTTTTTGAGCTGCTGATACCTTTCAATTTCCTTGCCCTTAGGAGGGGACATTGGCCATCACTAATAAATAGGGGCTGGATGCGGGTGGCAACTGAATGACCACATCGCAAGGCTTATCCCCCCAAAAATCCTCAACTGGATGTTGGGTTACCTCCCTGGTCGCTCAAGGTCTACGCTCTGAGTGTTATTATGAAGAGAGTTGCTACCAGTAGGATCCCTGGGCTGAGCCAAATGGGAAGCTGATTGAACATTCAGAGGTAATAGAGTAACATTAGCTGTGTTGTCAGCTATATCGCCAGCAGCCCTCTGCCTCATGTTGGTCTCTGATGAACGAGATGGGTAGTGCCTGCTGAGGTGGTACTAAAGGGGAATGTTGGGAACATTATGGGTAGCTGTTGCAAAGTCATCCTGTGCTCTGGGCACCCCCCAACCTTTTGCTGACTGGTACTGGTGGTAACTGACTCTGACTGACCCTGGGCTCTGCCTAACCAGGCCCAGGGCCAGTGTTATGCTAAAAGAGACCCATTTAGAATACAGTGAAAACACATACATACACTAGGGTACACTATGGGGTGGTGTACCCCTGTGATTGGCATGTCCTACCCTATAAGACCCTAGTACATAATAGGGCAGGGGGATTGAAACTACCTATCAGTCCCTAGTATATAGTAGGGCATGGCAGTTTACAGGCCAGCAGCCTTTTCTGCACTTGCATGTGTGCACTGCTGAAGCCCGAGGTCAGTTTAAAAGCAGCCCTGGGTTCCATGACTGCTTTTAAAAAGTAAATTGTGCCCAAACTCGACTTTGGTGTTTGGGGCACTTAAAAATGGATACCCTACAATGTTTTGGCATATTAGGAACCCCCAGGGTCTCCCCTAGGTGTCCCATGGGTGGGGGGTCAGGTATTTATAAGGTGGGCCCTTTTAAAATGAGTTTTATATACCCTGGGTTAAGTGAAATTTCACATTTGACTCCCCACATTGTGATAAAGTGCTGCCCAAATTCGACTTTGATGCTAGGAGCACTGGGGAGGGAGGATCTGCAATATTTCTACAGATTCAGAACCCCTAAAATCTCCCCTAAGTGATCCATGGGGTGGGGGTCCTGTAGATATAGGCGGAGTACTTATAAAATATGTTTTTGTAAGTCCTGGTGCTGGGAAAATGGCCCAAGTCATTTTTCCCATTGCAAATCCCATGCCACATAGGTTAACATGGCAAGAAGTTATTAACTAATAACTCCTGATAGGAGAATGATAGAACTTCCATTCAAAGACTTCCCAGAATGGTAGTGATAAATCCAACAATATTATATTGTTGAATTTCTCCTAAAATGTACAGACAAGAAGTTATAAGACTTTCTTGTTTGTAGGTCCAGATTCAGCCTTCCAGGGGCCTGTCCTGATTTGTCAGAGTTAAGTGGATTAGCCAGGCTGCTTTGAAGAGGTGATAAAGAGCCCTGGGGTTACCCAGCTCTTCTGGGAGGGCAGTGTGCTGTTCCACAGGAATGCCGGGGCAGGGGGAGGTCTCGTAAATCATGGTCTTCAAAGGGAGGGAAGAAACTAGTGTCACTTACAACTCTAAACTTTTGACCCCAAGTCAGATGCTAGGTTAAGGAAGGAATGAGCAGATGCAAGGGGGAGAGACTATGGAAATAGCCATCCTAGGGGTGTGTTTAGCCAGCTCTTAACTCTCTGCTGGAAAATTAGCCATTATGAACTTGGAAGATTTGATGCACTCTGGGACAAACTAATGCCACACTCTACAGGATGTGGTCATACCTTTGGGGAGTTACCCTGCCCCCATTGGTCAGGAGTGACCTCCTGCTTGACCCAGAGAACTTGGAATAAGTATCTGAGAAGGGCAGAGCCCCTCAGATCTGCTGCTTGAAACTTAAGAAAGCAAGACATTGTGCCATGCTGAGAAGGTGGATGTGCAATTGCTAAGGCCTGCCCTCTGAGGACTGCACCATCTGGAACTACAGCCCTGTGAACTACCTTGCTGTGAAAAAGACTAAAGAGTGGACTCCCTGCAAGCTACAGGTTAACAGAGCTCACCTGGATCATCACCACCAACAATCCTCAACCTGGAAATCGACCAGTGGATTTGTAAGGGTTTTGTCCAAGTGGATTGTGGGAACTGAAGTCCTCAACTTTCAAGGACCATCTTGGAGCTTCCAGACCCTTGGAGTGAGTTTGAGACACTTTGGGACCCTTTGGGGAACTTCAGGAAGAAGTTCCAGGAGTTTGGAGAACTTTGGAGCAACTTTGGAAAAAAGCTCCATAGGGGGACCGACTCAACCTGGTCAGCCAAGCCGCCTGCCTTCAACCGCGAGCCTGCCAAGCCATCCAGGTTCGTCCCGCTGAAAGCTCCGTAGGTCTGACTTCCAGAGTTTGACCGGGAGTAGAAGAAATCCGAGGCCGGCGAACCCTCACCGAATCCGGCCTGGTGAACAGCATCGAGGGACCCCACGAGAAAAAGCTGCAGAAAAGTTTCTAAGTCCAAAGGTAAAAACTGTGACCAGGACCTACCGCGAGGGGTAGCCGCTCTATCACGACCAGATATCCCAATAAGGTGTATAGGTTTCTAAGTGCTATAAAGTAATACATCTTTAAAAATTCATATCTCCGGTTCCCTACATTGGATTTTTGTCATTTAGGTGTCATTTTAAAGATGAAAATATTTCCTATTATTATAAATTGGTGTTGGATTTTTATTATGCATTGTGTCTTAATTATTTACTGAATTGGTGTTTTTAAATGCTTTACATACCTGTCTTTGAAGTTAAGCCTGCCTGCTCGCAGCCAAGCTACCAAGGGTTGAGCATGGGAATAATTTTCTAAGACCTATGCTGAGTCCTATCATGTGTTAGTGGCCTTATTGCCAGCTGCAGACCTACATTTGCCCCAACCAATAATCCACCTTCCAACAGTAGCGGTGGTCAAGAGAGCTGTTTTACTCAAGAGATTTGTCATTTACATATGGATGAGGCCCACTGATTCTCCCAATCCCCGCCTTCTCCATTTGAGCAATTTGTACAGGGAGTGCATCACAAACAGTTGATTTACATTTCCAGTTTTAAAAAAAGGTTTTGGTGACTGGAAGGCCCCATAAATAGCATATGATTGTGTGTATGGTTCCCCTTTTTTTCCTCCCTTCCTAACTTGCTTCCATGGTGGGACTTGATTCTTATCACAGTGCTTTTGCTTTTCAACCCAGCCCCTCCCGAACAGGCTCCAAGCGGTTTAGAGGTTGATGTGTGTTTGGGGTTCAGAGAATGGTTTACAGGTGCAACTTTACTGTTAGAACTGTGTGATGAGCCACATAAATTGGAAGTACCCTCAGTAAAAACTTCAATGGACAAAGACTCCGCTAGGTCCCTTAAAGGGTTGACCTTACTGAAGTTTAGGGTCAGATGGTCTTCCTCACTAGAAGTTTCCTCCGTAAGGGCTCCCCTGCATTGTAGAGAAACAATAAAATTGTCATATTTGTCCTTGGCCATTTATCAGCCACATTTGATAAGTCAACTTTCCTTTTCCCTGTGGCTACGTTTGCTACAATGATAATAAGATTCTAATTCAGAACCAGAGCCAGAACAAAGAGAAATGGCTCAACTGCAATTAAAACCCTTGACTCTACTTGCATGGCTCACAAGAAAATCCTGCAGGATAACAGCATATGCCAGGGTGGTTTTCTAGCCTAACCTCTTGTGCACTATAATGGGTGCAGATGGGCCCAACTTTGCCCTGAGCATTGGCTGGGCGTGACTTGTGCTGCAGGAAGAATGTGCACCTTTAGAACCGTTTCAGGAGTGTGGAGCTAGTGGCACCAAAAGCCCATCTATTCACCCTGTACTGTGTTGTGGTAGTTTGATCCTATGTTGTAGCCATCTGGTCTGCCCTCTGCCTCTATGTGGCAGCCAATAATTTCTCTCTCTTTCCAGCGCAGCGGGAAGAATGGGCACCTTAATAACCACTGCAGGGCGGTGGGCCTAGTGGCACCAAAAGCCCACCTCCTCATACTATACTATGTTGTGGCCATTTGATCCTAAGTTGCAGCCGTCTCCCTAGACCCCTACATGGCAGCCGGCAAGTTCTCTCTCTTTCCCTCTAATCATATCTACAGAGAAACAACTCAGATAAACATAATGAATGGTGTAGGGGCTGGAGGTCCTCATGTGGCCTTGACTGCCTCACTTACTGCTATAGGTTGCTAGTGAGTGGGAAGATAAAAGAGAGTGGGATTTGGGGTGGATTTGGTTTTCTTCTTTTTTTTACTTCCCTGTTGTTATGTTTCATTCTTGAAATGTTAAACCACATTAATCAATCAATCAATCAATCAATCATGTCACTTATAAAGCGCACTACATACCCGCGAGGGTCTCAAGGCGCTGGGGGAAGAGGGGTGTGGTGCTGCTACTGATCGAAGAGCCAGGTCTTGAGGAGTCTTCTCAAGGCCAGTAGGTCTTGGGTCTGTCGGAGGTTGGTGGGGAGGGTGTTCCAGGTCTTGGCGGCGAGGTGGGAGAAGGATCTGCCGCCGGCGGTCGTTTTCCGGATGCGGGGGACTGTGGCGAGGGCGAGGCTGGTCGAGCGGAGCTGGCGGGTGGGGGTGTAGAAGCTGAGTCGTCTGTTGAGGTAGGTTGGTCCGGAGTTGTGGAGTGCTTTGTGTGCGTGGGTGAGGAGCTTGAAGGTTATCCTCTTGTTGACAGGGAGCCAGTGCAGGTCTCTCAGGTGGGGTGTGATGTGGCTGCGATCATTATGTTATGATCCGTGATGACACTGACAAGTGTTAGAAATGGGGGTCTCTAGTTGGCAGAGGTAGGTACCTTTGTCTAAATAGGGACCCTTGCTTCTAGTTAGGGTAAGGGAGGGACACTTCTTAAATATCCCTTGCTCGCCCCCTTGGTAGCTTGGAATGAGCAGACAGGCTTTTCTCAGAGGAAGTGTGTAAAACATTTGTGAATACATACATCAATGCAGTGAAAACACTACAAATGGACACCACACCAGTTTAGAAAAATAAGTCATCTTTATCTAAACCAAAACAAGGCCAAACGACAAAAATCCACAATACAGCATTAAAAATATGACTTTCAAATGGTAGAAATAGTTCAGTTCAAATCAAATTGCAGATGCAACACTTTTCACACAAAGTACCTTGGTTGCGTCGCGTGCACAAACAAAAAGGGTCGCAGAGAAGGTGATGCATCGGTTCCTTACACTCAGGGAAGGTGATGCGTCGGTTCCTTGCTCCATGGGAGGCGATGCGTCGGTTCCTTACCAGAGAGGAGGTGATGCGTCGGTTTCTTACTGCGTGGAGAGGTGATGCTTCGGTCTCTTACTGCGTCCCCCAACGATGCGACAGACTTGGCACCTCGATGCGACGATCCGTGACAATCTGTGACGATGCGTGGGTTCTTGAAGCCGCACAGCAGGCCTTGCGTTGGAATCGGTGCTGTGATCTCGGACTTTGGCGATCGGTGCACTCGATGCGGCGTACAGTGATTTCTCGAGCCTCGGGCAGTCGCTGCGACGATTTCTTCGGCTATGCATCGGAAACAGGTGCGGATGCGTCACACTTCTCGAAGCTACGTTTCTTTTCCCAGCCTCCAGCGGCAAACAGCCTCCAGAGGTCCAAAACAACAGCAGGCACCTCATAGCAGGTCAGAACTCCCAGCAAGGAAGTTCCGGGCAGCTGGTGGTGAAGTCTTTGTGTCCCTGAGACTTCAGAACATGAGGCAAGCTCAGTTTCAAACCCTTGGAGAGCTTCCTCGAGCAGGGGACACAGCAAACAGCAAAGTCCTTTCTCCTTTCCTTGGCAGCAAGTAGCCACTGCAGGCCAACCCCAGACAGCAAACAGCAGAGGGGCAGTATTCCTCTTCAGCTTCACCGGCTCTTCTCCTTGGCCAAGGTTCCTTTTGATTCCCAGAAGTGAACCAAAAGTCTGGGATCTGGGCCCCTCTTTTTATATAGTAAATCTCTTTGTTCTCTCCTGGCCCAGGGCTCTGAGCCCAGTCCAAACCAGTTCTGGTGGGTACTTTGCAAGTGCACAACAACCTCCATTGTCAGTGTGAGCCCTGGCTCCAGACACACCACAGGGTAGCAGAGCCATCATTGTGGAAGGCAGGGTCAGCCCTATTCAGGTGCAGGTGCTACTCCTCCAACCACTCCAAATGCAGACCAGGCCTATTCAGCCTAGCGCTGACTCATCCAGACTCTCTGGAGCCACTGCACATCCCTAGCCCCTGTCACTCCAAAGCCAGACAGTCAATACACATCCTAGCAGAGGCACACTGGATGGCTAAGCAAGAAAATACCTACTTTCTAAAAGTGGTATTTTCAAACATAGAATGTAAAAATCACCCTCACTAAAAGATGCATTTTAACATTCTGAGTTCAGGCATACTAACCTTTATTATCGTACCTTGTTCCCAGGAGTAGTTAGGATTATAAGATGTTATAAGCAAACTCCCCATTCTATCCTATGGGAACAGATAGCCTTGCGATAGTGATAAACGAAATTGGCAGTATTTCACTATCAGGACATGCCACACACACCAGGGCATGTCCTGCCTTTCACTCACACTGCGCCCTGCCCACAGGGGTACCTTGGGCCTACCTTAGGGGTGACTCACATGTAAGAAAAGGGAATGTTAGGGACTGGCAAGTGGGTGCACTTGCCAAGTCGACATGGCAGTACTAGACTGAACACAGACACTGCAGTGGCAGATTTGAGTTACCTTTGAAGGGCAGCTTGTGTGGGTGGCACAACCAGTGCTGCAAGCCCACTTGCAGCATTTGATTTACAGGTCCTGGGCACACACAGTGCACTGTACTAGGGACAGACTAGTAAATCAAATAACCAATCATGGAATCACCAATCCATAACAACAATTTACAAAGGGAGCACTTGCACTTTGGCACTGAACAGCAGTGACAAAGTGCCCAAAGCATAAAACCAACTAAAACAGGTCAGAAATAGAAGGCCACAAAGCAAAAAATCTGGGGATGAACCCACTGTAAATGCCAGGTCTAACACAACCCCCTTCCATCCTGAAGCCAGGGTAGACTAATCAATCCCTTGATGGGCTTCCCTGGTTGAGGTGATAGAACCTAGACCTGGCCCACAACAGCGGGGGCATGTTCTGGTTCTATGCCTTTGTGAACCCAGTTGGATCCCTCTGCCATACTCTCAGGGCCCACTAAGCTAACCCATGGGGAACCCTTCTCCTCACCTGTGGACACCATCTGTGCAGCACCTAACCTTAGCTTGCTCACAGGTGTGTCCCAACAGGCAGACAGTACCCACATGGACAACACAGTGGTGTGGCACAGTCCCCCCCCGGGGTGTGACTCCTGCCCACCCCAGGGGCCACTCTGTCCACCAGGACAGCAAGCCACAGTGGCTACTGACAGTTGTCAGTGATGAGACCCAGGCCTTATGCCTCTCAGGGCTCTTGAACTTCTGTGGCATCAGAGAGTGGGGGGCAGTAGCCCCAGGTGCCTGGCACCCTTTGTCCACTCTCCCTCCTGTCAGGTCAATGATGGCATCCTGACACTGACTCACCAGCCCAAGGCCTGTACCCGGCAGCTGGACAGGAGACTGGGGTGGGCTTTCCCATACCCGGTCTTCCTCCTTGGGGGTCTGCACCCTCCCACCTGGAGCAGTATCCCCTTCCAGAATTGTCAGGGCACCTGTGGCAGGTGTTCTGCATAATTCGCCCACTAGTTCAGGGGTTCTATCCTGCAACTGGGATCCCAGCCTAGGGTCTGTCCCCTTAGACTGGGCAGAGGTCAAGGGTGAGGCTGCCCTCTCCCTGACCCCCTTACTGGGGCCCTGCACCCTCCCACCTGGAGCAGTGCCCCCAGAAGACAACCTGATAGGGGTACTGCTTGCAGTCACCCCTTCCTCCAGGTCAGGGGGGACACCCTGAACCTGGCCCTCCAACCCGGGGTCGGTACCCTTAGGCTGGACATGTGCCTGGCAAACCAGGACTTCTGGGGGAGTACACCAACCCCCCCAAGGGAAACACACTCCTCTGGAGGTGTGTAAGAGTCTGCCTGGCACAGGTCTCCCGCCTCCTGTCAACCTGACAGAGCATGAAGACCCACCAGGCCAGAAGTGGCCTCACCAAGGTCAGCCCTAGGGGGCTCTGACCTCAGAGCTGGCAATCCTTGACCCACTGGTCCTTCCACTGGGGACTGCATCCCCCCGCTTCCCTCTCTCTGGACTCACGTACCCCCCAAATGGAGAGGAATTGCCAGACACCAGAGCTGGTGGAATGCTAGTAACAGCAGTCTCCCACAGCTCAACTGACACCTTGGGATCCCCCTCAGGGAATGGCCTCCCGGTACAGACTAGGCCCTCCTCCTGGTGTTTCCTCATGGAACCAACCAGGCCTTGAGACTGGGTTTCGGGCACCTCGGGACACAGGCCACTCCCACTCCTTCTCCTCTGAGACAGGACATGGGACCCTACACCCCTCCCACTACTCTGGGACCTATCTGGGCCATCACAACCCTCCCCTACCTCACTTGGTTGGGGAAAACCTGAGCCACCTCCTTCAGGATCACCCCCAGAGGCTTCTTCAGACCCTCCGGAATCCACCAAAAGGTCTGCCTCCAGTGTGAGCTCCCTGGGGTCAGAGAACTCACGCTCCACCAGGTGTTGGCATAGCTCTGGAAAACAGGGATTTAAAATATGCTCTCCGCCAATTGAACCACACAGCCCCACACAGGTTTTAACCAAGCTACCCTTTGCCTCACCATCCACTGCCTCGCACAAGTACCCCACATCACTCTCTTGAGATTGGCAAGACAGTGTCTGACTGTCTCTGTCACTCAACCCACACTCTTCTGGGCGGTCTCCACACTCACAGACAAGGACTTCTACCATGGGGGAACCCCTCTCCCTGCACCTCTCATCTAGAGTCAGTAGAGTGTCCCTCCCACTACTAGGAATATGATCCCCTGTGCCAGTTCCCCAATCCACCTCAGGGACACTGCACACCACTGGAGCTACCTCATAAACCTGAACCCCCTGGTGTATGTCAACCCTCTCCTTCAAGTCAGGCGCCACATCTCTGGGTGTGCGAACTTGTTCCTCACCACTAGATAACACCTTTTGCTGCCACCGTCTGAGCTGGACTCCACCTCCAGCCCAGCCAAGCTCACTTCCTGAGCTACACACATTTCTTTTTCAGCTAAGGCTCGCTCTATCTCCTCACACTCCTGGTCTAGCTGCCTCAGCCTCCGGTCACGAGCACGATTCCCATTCCTCTCTTCACGAGCCAATCTTTCCCAAAATGTTTCCTCCTCAGGGCCACTACCCTCTTGGTATTCTGGCTGGGGATCCTCCCCCTCAGATTCCTCCTCAGAGTCATCTGCTAGTGTTGCTTCCCAGCGTAGCACCTCATAGCTATGCAGGGCTGCCTCAAGTTCCTGCCTTGTGGATCTCCTCTTCACAGTTAGCCCCCTCTCCTTGCAAAATACTTTTAGTTCCCTCATCTTGTAGATGTGCAGGTGCCAAAAGTTGACTTCCATTTTGACAAGGCCCAACAGGTGCAACAACTAACCACAGTTCCAACAACCAAATTTCAAAGGGAAACAGGGAAAAATAGTATGTGGTTGCGTAATGGTGTGCACTCTACTAGTAGTGTACACCAATCACTGTATGTAAGACACAAATGCAAGTCCAGATCCTCACCACTGACGACCAATGTTAGAAATGGGGGTCTCTAGTTGGCAGAGGTAGGTACCTTTATTCAAATAGGGACCCTTGCTTTTAGTCAAGGTAAGGGGGTTACACTTCTAAAATAACCCCTGCTCACCCCCTTGGTAGCTTGGCATGAGAAGACAGGCTTATCTCAGAGGCAGTGTGTAAAACATTCGCGAATACATATAGTAGTACAGTGAAAACACTACAAATGGACACCACATCAGTTTAGAAAAATAAGTAATCTTTATCTAAACCCAAACAAGACCAAACAACAAAAATCCACAATATAGTATTAAAAATATGAGTTTCAAATGGTAGAAATAGTTCAGTTCAAAGCAAATTGCAGATGCAACACTTTTCACAACAAGTACCTTGGATGTGTTGCGCACACAAACAAAAAGGGTCACAGGGAAGGTGATGCGTCAGTTCCTTGCACTCAGGGAAGGTGATGCGTCGGTTCCTTGCTCCGGGGGAGTTGATTCGTCAGTTCCTTACTGCTGCACAGGGGAGGTGATGCGTCGGTTCCTTACTGGAGAGGAGGTGATGCATTGGTTTCTTACTGCGTGGGGAGGTGATGCATTGGTTTCTTACTGTGTCCCCCAACGATGTGATAGACTTGCCGCCTCGATGCGATGCGAGGATCCGTGATGATGCATGGGGTCTTGCGTCCGAATCGGTGCAGTGATCTTGGACTTCAGAGATCGGTGCACTCGATGCGGCATGCTGCGATTTCTCGAGCCGTGGGCAGGTGCTGTGACGATTTCTTCGGCAATGCGTCGGAAACAGGTGCGGATGCGTCTCACTTCTCGAAGTTGCATTACTTTTCCCAGCTCACAGCGGCAAACAGACTCCAGAGGCCCAAAACAACAGCAGGCACCACTTAGCAGGTCAGAACTCCCAGCAAAAAAGTTCAGGGGAGCTGGAGATGAAGTCTTTGTGTCCCTGAGACGTCAGAACAGGAGGCAAGCTCAGTTTCAAGCCCTTGGAGAGCTTCCTCAAGCAGGGGACACAGCAAACAGCAAAGTCCTTTCTCCTTTCCTTGGCAGCAAGTAGCCACTGCAGACCAACCCCAGACAGCAAACAGCACAGGGGCAGTATTCCTCCTCAGCTTTTCCAGCTCTTCTCCTTGGCAAAGGTTCCTCTTGATTCCCAGAAGTGATCTAAAAGTTTGGTGTCTGGGCCCCTCTTTTTATACAGTAAACCTCTTTGTTCTCTCCTGGCCCAGTCCAAACCAGTTCTGGGGGGCACTTTGCAAGTGCACAACAACCTCCATTGTCAGTGTGAGCCCTGGCTCCAGACACACCACAGGGGGCGGAGCCATCATTGTGGAAGGCAGGCACAGCCCTATTCAGGTACAGGTGCTACTCCTCCCACCACTCCAAATGCAGACCAGGCCTATTCAGTCTAGCGCTGACTCATCCAGACTCTCTGGAGCCATTGCACATCCCCAGCCCCTGTCACTCCAAAGCCAGACAGTCAATACACATCCTAACAGAGGCACACTGGATGGCTAAGCAAGAAAATGCCTACTTTCTAAAAGTGGTATTTTCAAATACAGAATGTAAAAATCACCTTCACTTAAAGATGCATTTTAACATTCTGAGTTCAGGCATACTAAACTTGATTTTTCTACCTTGTTCCCAGGGGTAGTTAGGCTTATAAGATGTTATAAGCAAACTCCCCATTCTATCCTATGGAAACGGATAGCCTTGCAATAGTGAAAAACAAAATTGGCAGTATTTCACTATCAGGACATGCCACACACACCAGGGCATGTCCTACCTTTCACATACACTGCACCCTGCCCACAGGGGTACCTTGGGCCTACCTTAGGGGTGTCTAACATGTAAGAAAAGGGAAGGTTAGGGCCTGGCAAGGGGGTGCACTTGCCAAGTCGACATGGCAGTATTATACTGCACACAGGCACTGCAATGACAGGCCTGAGTTACATTTACAGGCTGCTTATGTGGGTGGCACAACCAGTGCTGCAGGGCCACTAGCAGCATCTGATTTACAGGCCCTGTGCACACACAGTGCACTGTACTAGGGACTGACTAGTAAATCAAATCTGCCAATCATGGAATCACCAATCCATAACAACAATTTACAAAGGGAGCACTTGCACTTTGGCACTGAACAGCAGTGGCAAAGTGCCCAAGGCATAAAACCAACAAAAACAAGTCAGAAACAGGAGGCCACACACACAAAATCTGGGGATAAATCCGCTGTAAAAGCCAGGTCTAACAACAAGCAATATGAAAGAAAGAAAAGAGACTTTAGAATGTTCATTGAAGGACTCCTCACATAATGTAGAATGGATATGCCCACATTCAAGGGTGTTGCACTGTTGCATGCTGCTTTCTCCTCTAAATACTCCAGATGTATAACCTGAAGATTCTCTCTCAACAGCAAATGTCACAGCCACCGAATGATGAGAAAAAACTTAGATCAATATCGCAGACTTAAACAGGACATCAGTTTCCTTAAAGAGATCAGATGTGATGTTGTGCAAGTAATCATTATAACTGGGTGGAAAACTAAAGCTGCTCATCTGTACCCAGAAAACAACAAGGAATTAATATTGATGTCCAAGTGCCCTGGGCTAGCTATCAATTTATCAGAATCTGACATTGAAGCATGCTGGCTAGTTAAAAGATTACACAAAGAGTTATTAATAATTGTTTTTTTATGCTCAAGAAGTGGACAGACCAAATGTCTTTCTACCTTGTGAAATCAGACCTACCCAGTGATTGTGGAATAATAATGGTATGAGACTTGAGTTTACCATGGAATGGTACAATCGACAGAATTTCCTTATGTAAACAAAGGCCAAATAGATCACATTCATAGATACATCACCTATGCAAAGCACATGACCTTAAGGATGTCTGTGCGTGACCTAAGAGATGTCTGTTAACTTTCCAACACCTAAGGCAGCAAATAGATATTCTATTCAGAACCCAAAATCAGTCGGCATATGAGAAATGGGCTATTCCTGACGGAGCTCCTCCAAATTTACAATGATGTAAAGCACTCTTTCTTCTTACATCTCAAGTTTGTTCACACTAACTACCATATAATATACAATGTCCTCTAGATATAGAGATACTTTCTGACATATTAGCCTTTTGAAAACCGAAAAATATACAGTCCGGACATCTGAATGGCCATTTTTAATAGTTGTCTATTTTTCATCAGGTCTGCCAATCTAAACTGGGGTGTGGGTTTGCTATCATTTTATAATCCTCCAGCTCTATTTCCCTTACCTCAAGCCTCTGTCTCTTATGCAGAAGTATTCATTTTCTACATTAAAGCTGCCTGTTCCCATTCTGCACAAGGACCTCTCATCTATCGTCTCCCAAAGACCAATTCTAACATTGACTCTAGTATGTTATCCTTGATCTTGACGTATATTCTTCACTTTGATCATTTAAATGTTATGGGTGATCAAAATATCTGGATAGACTATCTTACCAAAGCAGACTGTTTCTTACACAAAATGTGTTCTTTGTGAAAAAATGATGTTCTTCTGCAGCAACCCCTGAGAGACACATCCCATTCCATAAACCTAAACTGCCATTATGGTAATCCTTTCTATTTTTCTTGGACCACATTGACAAAATCACTCTACATCACTCCCCACCAGACCTTGGTCCAATGTCACTTCCTCATCCTTTATTGTGGTTCTTGCTTAGACACTCTCATGTCATTTTTTGACAATCACAAACATCATATATGCATCCTTCTACAATACTAGATTTACTCAACCATTGATGACATTACTGTTCCTAATGTCTTTAACTTGCATAGAGTCATTCATTCTGCCCCTTGATGAAGAAATGTTCTCAGCCCGTTTGAATGATGCTGTAGTAAGCTTGAAAGTGATTGGAGACAACACTATAACATGAATGAAAAAGATTCACAAAGCTGTTCTCAAATCACAGATAGAGCACATGCTCACTGCACTTCATATTAATAAATGCACTCTGAACTTATCCAACAAGCTGTTTAAAATAGTTCTTAATTTGACTGAACCTGTAGCCACTACATCTTAAGAGTGAGTGACATCATTGCTTCAGCACTGTTGGATGTTTGAAATTCTTATTCTGCTTTTTTATAGTACTAAGTGACTGGAAGTGAGTCTTGGTTACCCCACTCTTAATAAAAATGTCTGCAGATCCAAAGACTCCGTTCAATTTTTGACCTGTTTCCATGATCCCTTTTTCGACCAAAATTGTGAACAATGCAGTAAATCAACAGATTTCTTCTAAATTGGGAACAACCAGCTACTAGATCCTATGCAATTGGGATTTTTCCCTCTTCACACCACTGAAACAACCTTGTTACCTGTTGCACAGAACATTAAAGTCATCTTACATCAGGAGGGCAGGATACCCCATTCTTCTTGGCTCAAGTATGGCATTTCATATCGTATTCTATCTCATCCTACTTTTGCTAGTTGCGATTGTTCGAAATGGGGGTCTCTAGTTGGCAATGGCTGGCGCCACTGTCCAAATAGGGACCCTTCTCCCCAAGTCAGGGCAAGTGGGCTACCCCCCTTTGATAACCCCTGCTTAACCCTGTGGTAACGTAGCACGAGCAGCTAGGCCTATCTCAGAGGCAGTGTGTGAAGCATTTATGACCATGCACAATAAGGCAGTAACGACACCACAAAAGAACACAACTCAAGTAGGTATAGAAAAAATAGTATCTTTATCTAAGGTTTGGTACGAAACTCTCAAAAGCGTTTTAACCAGTAATCAGGCATGTAAATCACTAGGGACTTAAAAAGGCAATACGTGTTCACCAGAACGTGGCGCTGACTGAGTTCAAGGCCTGGGTCTGCGCGACCCGTTCCGCACCAGATACCTGCCGTTGGACGGGGACCCAGCACGTAGCTTCTCGAAGAAGCGGAGACAGTGACAGGCGGACTCCCAGCGACCACAGTTCTCGATGGCAGTGGTCCGCAAAGTGCACTCGCAGCGAGTCGGGCACTCCGAGACAGGCGGGCCCTCAGCGGCAGCAGCACACGGCTGTGGCGGCCCGGGCTGGTGGTGGCGATGACTCTCGTTGTGCAGCTCCGTGGAGGGCTCGCGGCGGCAGCAGCGCTCTCCTAGCTGCGGCGGCCCACAGGACGAGTCACGAATCGATGGTGCAAGGTTGACAATGACGTGGGCACTCAGCGGCAGCAGCTCACTCTTAGCTGCGGCGGCCCACAGGACAAATCCCAATGATGCAAAGTTAGTAGGGGTGCGAGCACTCCGCAGCGGCAGCTCTCTCTTAGCTGCGGCGGCTCACAGGACAAATCACGAGGATGCAAAGTTAGCAAGGGTGCGAGCACTCAGCGGCGGCAGCTCTCTCTTAGCTGCGGCGGCTCACAGGCCAAATCACGATGATGCACAGTTAGCAAGGGTGCGAGCACTCAGCGGCGGCAGCTCTCTCTTAGCTGCGGTGGCTCACGGGACAATTCACGAGGATGCAAAGTTAGCAGGGTACGAGCACTCAGCTGCGGCAGCTCTCTCTTAGCTGCGGCGGCTCACAGGTCAAATCACGATGATGCACAGTTAGCAAGGGTGCGAGCACTCAGCGGCGGCAGCTCTCTTTTAGCTGCGGCGGCTCACATGACAAATCACGGTGATGCCAAGTTAGCAGCGGTGCAAGCACTCAGCGGCGGCAGCTCTCTCTTAGCTGCGGCGGCTCAAAGGACTATCCACGATGTGGCACAATTAACACGAGTGTGGGCATCCAGCGGCGGCAGCTCTCTTAGCTGCGGCGGCCCACACAGTTTCAGCGCAGGTTCTGCAGGTTCAAATTAAGGCGGGCACTCAGCGGCGGCAGCTCTCTCTTAGCTGCGGCGGCCTACACAGTTTCAGCGCAGGTTCTGCAGATTCAAATTAAGGCGGGCACTCAGCGGCGGCAGCTTTCTCTTAACTGCGGCGGCACACACAGTTTCAGCGCAGGTTCTGCAGATTCAAATTAAGGTGGGCACTCAGCGGTGGCAGCTCTCTCTTAGCTGCGGCGACCCACACAGTTTCAGCGCAGGTTCTGCAGATTCAAATTAAGGCGGGCACTCAACGGTGGCAGCTCTCTTTTAGCTGCGGCGGCCCACACACAGAGTTCGCAAAGGATACCAGCCTGCGTTCCTCACGGTAGAACTAGAGGTTCTGGATTACTCGACGGAGGCCTCACCTGCAAGTAGAATTCCTTGCGAAGGAATTCGGGCAGCTGATGGGGTGAAGTCTAATGTCCCTGAGACTTCAGTAGGAGGTGCTCTCAATTCTGGCCCTAGGGTAGTTTCTTCAGCAAGCTTGGTGAAAGTTTCAAAAGTCCTTTCCTCTGTCCGCTCGGACAGAGTTTCGTCTTGACATCCAGAAGGAACACCCAAAACAGGATTCCGCGCAGCGCTTTATACCTAAAAGGTCTTTGTTCTCTGCCATTACAAATCACTGCATCCAGTCAGAACCAGTTCAGTGGGGTCGGGGAGCACTTGGTTTACGAGGCGACATCCTGCCCTTTGGGAATCTGGGGGTCTGCTATCAGACGCCCAGTGGCAGATGGAGCCATCATTCACCTTGCTAGGCACGGCCCTGCTCGGATCAAAGAGTCACCCCTCCACATACTCTAAATGCTGATCTCTCTCTCCAGCCAGGTCTGACCCAGCTGGCCCTGCTGCTCCAAAACCAGACGGCCAATACACACGTTAGCAAAAGCCTACAGGACAGCTTCAGACCCGAAAATACCTCGTTTCCAGTAGAGGCATTTTCGAACACGGGCTACGCTAATAATCCTTACTAGAAGATGCATCTCCATGTTCTGAGTTTAAACATATCAAATTCGATGTTCCTATCAGGTTCCTGGGGGCAGGGAGGATTAAGGCATGCAATACTCAGCCTGCACATTCTGGCCTATGAGAACGGGTGGCCTCGCAATAGTAAACAGTGAAATGGAGGGTAACTCGCTAATAGACAGGCTACACAGACATACTTTCAAAGCTGCTTCGGTGGGTAGCGCAAATCAGCGCTGCTGGCCCACCAGCAGTATTTGGTCTACCAGCCCTGGGCACACGCAGTGCACTGATACTAGGGACTGACAGGTAAACCAAACGAGCCCATTAAGATTATTCCAATTCATACAGTTATCTTTACACAGGGAGCATTCGCGCGGTGTCACTGTTTGGCAGTGGCACAGCGCCCAGAGCATCTAAATACAGCCAACATAAAAGGTCAGAAGAGAAAAGAGGAAGGGAGACCCGCGCCAATGATGCCAGGTCTAACACACGTCCCCTCCAGCTGAAATGTGGGGAGAGCTAACCATTCCCTTGGGAGTTCTCATCACTAAGGCGGAAAAACCTGGACAGACCGTCAGCATTGGCGTGCTCTGTACCAGGGCGGTGTTCCACCGTGAAATCCATACCCTGCAGGGAAATGGACCACCTCAACAACTTTGGATTCTCACCCCTCATATGCATCAACCATCTAAGGGGCCTGTGGTCTGTCTGAACCCGGAAGTGAGTCCCAAACAAATATGGCCTCAGCTTCTTCAGCGCCCAGACCACAGCAAATGCCTCACGCTCAATTGCACTCCACCTCTGTTCCCGGGGAAGTAACCTCCTGATTAGGAAGGCTACCGGTCGGTCTAGTCCCTCCTCATTGATCTGTGATAGAACAGCCCCTATACCATGCTCTGAGGCGTCTGTCTGGACAACGAATTCCTTTGAAAAGTCGGGCGCCTGAAGCACGGGTGCGGTGCACATGGCAGTCTTCAGGGCGTCAAAAGCGTTCTGACAGGTGTCAGTCCAGTTTACCTTCTTTGGCTGCTTCTTAGAAGTCAGCTCAGTCAAGGGTGCAACAATGTTACCATATCCTTTGACAAACCTCCTGTAGTACCCCGTGAGTCCTAAGAAGGCTCTCACCTGCGTCTGAGTCTTGGGGGGTTCCCATGCCAGGATAGTTTCAATCTTGGGCTGAAGGGGCGCCACCTGGCCACTCCCTACCTGGTGCCCCAAATACACTACAGAACCCTGCCCAATCTGGCACTTACTGGCTTTGATTGTGAGGCCTGCCTTCCGCAATGCCATCAATACCTCCCAGAGGTGGCGCAGGTGGTCCTCCCAAGAGGAGCTAAACACCGCAATGTCATCCAGGTAGGCGGCACTGAAGTCTTCCAGCCCAACCAACACCCTGTTGACCAGCCTCTGAAAGGTGGCAGGGGCATTCTTCATTCCAAAGGGCATCACCCGGAACTGGTAGTGCCCATCGGGTGTGGAGAAGGCTGACCTCTCCTTTGCCCCCTCCGTCAAGGCGATCTGCCAATACCCAGACGTCAAATCAAATGTGCTGAGGTATTTGGCAGCCCCTAACCGATCTATGAGCTCATCAGCTCTGGGGATGGGGTGCGCTTCAGTCTTCGTGACTGAATTGAGTCCCCGATAGTCCACGCAGAACCAAAGTTCGGGGGTGGTACCAGGCGCTGCAGCTTTTGGTACCAGGACCACTGGGCTGGACCAAGGACTGCTAGAGGACTCAATCACCCCAAGGGCAAACATTTTGGTAACCTCATCCTTAATGTAGGCCCTTACCCGGTCAGTCACACGGTAAGCCTTGTGCTTAATGGGAGGACTGTCCCCGGTGTCCACGTCATGGACACACCAACCAGTGACACTAGGTACCAGGGAGAAAAGATCACTGAATTGCCCCACCAGGTGGCGACAATCACCCTGCTGCTCAGGAGTCAGTGTGGTGGAGAGGACCACACCCTCCACTGACCCATCTCGCTCCCCTGCACACAGGAGGTCAGGAAGGGGCTCGCTCTCCTCCTCCATCCCAGCATCTGTGGCCAGAAGCATGCCCACTTCAGACCTCTCAAAGTGGGGCTTCAGGCGGTACCCGCAAGGGGTTCCTGGGAGACTGCAAGTCTACCACATAGGTAACAGGACTCTTGCGCTCCACCACCTCAAAGGGGCAAGTCCACTTATCCTGGAGCGCACAGGGCTCCACTGGGGCCATGACCCAAACCTTCTGTCCAGGCTGAAACTCGATCAGAGTGGCATTCTGATCGTGCCAGCATTTCATCTCTTCCTGGCTGGTTTCCAGGTTTGCCTCAGCAAGTTTCCTGAAACGCCGAGTCTGGTTCCTGAAGGCCAGCATGTAACTAAACACATCCTGGGGAGGTTTCCTGGGAGATTGCTCCCAGCCTTCCTTGACCAGGCTCAGAGGCCCTCTTACCGGGTGACCATAGAGCAGCTCAAAGGGACTGAACCCTAAGGACTTCTGTGGAACCTCACGGTAAGCAAACAACGGGCATGGTAAGAGGACATCCCACTTACGCCTCATGGGCTCACCTAGGCCCATAATCATGCCCTTAAGGGTCCGGTTGAATCTCTCAACCAGCCCATTACCCTGGGGGTGGTAAGGAGTGGTGAACTTATACGTTACCCCACACTCCTCCCACAGAGACTTCATGTACTTGGAGATGAAGTTAGTTCCCCTATCGGACACCACCTCTCTGGGGAATCCCACACGGGAGAAAATCCCCATCAGTGCCCGCCCCACCACGGGGGCCGTCACTGTCCTGAGCGGGATGGCCTCAGGGTACCGGGTGGCATGGTCCACCAAGAGCAGGATGAACCTGTTGCCCATGGCTGTCTTGGGATCCAGAGGCCCCACAATATCAATGTCCACTCTTTCGAATGGGGTGCTCACCACGGGAAAGGGCTGTAGAGGGGCCTTAATCTTCCCCCCACTCTTCCCACTTGCCTGGCAAGTCTCACACGTTCTGCAGTGAGCATCAGAGCTCCTGCGCATCTGGGGCCAATAGAAGTGGGTGACCAGCCTCTCAAAGGACTTGGTCTACCCCAAATGTCCGGCCAGTGGCACATCATGAGCCAACCCAGTAGGAAGGTCCTGAAGCGCTGGGGTACCACCAGCACACGGGCTGACCCAGGCTCAGCAACCTTAGGCTCGCTGTAAAGGAGGTCGTTCTCCCAAAAGATCCAATGTGACCCTGTCTGGTCACCTACGGCCTGGGCGGCGGCCTGTCACCGCACTCCCTCAAGAGAAGGGCAGGTTCTCTGCTGCTCGCAAAATTCCTCCCTGGAGGGCCCCCCTTCCTGCTGCCAGTTTGGCCACTTGTTCCCCTGTAGGTCCCAGGGCATCCCCCTCAAGGTCTGCTCCCTCCGGGACCGTGGGAACCATGGGGGCCGGTTTCCCGCGCCCCCTACCCCTTCTCTGTGAGGCAGGGGCCTGGGCCATACTTTCAGGCTCCAGACCCTCCTGAACATCCTTCTGAGCTGTCATGGACCGAGTGGTCACACACGCCCACTGAGGCAACCCCAACATTTCCAAATGAGACTTTCTCTCCACCGTAGCCCACGGGGAGTTCTCCAGGTCGTTGCCCAACAGACAGTCTACAGGCATGGTGGCCCTCACAGCTACTTGAAGAGTTCCTGTGACCCCCCCCACTCGAAGGGAACCTGAGCCACCTCACACTGGCTCTCTGAGTTGTCTGCTGACACTACGGGGCAGAATGCATGGGGGACAACTTGCTCTTTGGACACCAACCGGGAGCTGACAGCAGTCACACTAGCTCCGGTGTCCCTGAGAGCCTCCTCCCTATGGCCATTGATGTCACCCACTGCCGGTACTTCTGAGTGTTGGTCGGCAGTGTGGGGTTAGGGACCTTCTCGAAGTCCCCTAGCGAGACAAGGGTTAACTCCACAGGATCCCATCCACCTTGGACATCCATTTCCTCCCCCCCCCAGGGCTACACTGGCAATCTGGCGGGATGGTGCATGGGGTGGTGCACGAGGGGATGCATTGGGGTCCCTCTGGGGACACTGGGGATCATAATACCGGTGGCCCACTTGACCACACTTGAAACAAGTAAGGGGCCCCCTATGGACAGGCCTACCTGTCGGGGACACTGGCTTCTTCTCAGGGGGAGGCTGGGACACCACTGCTTGGTTCCCTTGGGAATAACTTTGGGGCCCTCTCTGGAACTCCCTCTGTTTACCCTTGTCCCCCCCACTTTTCTGCTGGGGACCCTGCCCACCTCGGGCGAAGTCTCCCACAAAACCTTTGCGGACCCGGGTGCTCACCCAGCGGTCCGCCTCCTCAGCAAGCTTCCTAGGGTTAGTCAGCTTGCTATCAATCAGGTGTTGGCGTAGCTCTGGAAAACAGTTACTGGACAAATGCTCCCACGCAAACAAATCATACAATTGCTCGAAAGTTTCCACTTTGCTACCTTTTACCCAGCGATCCATTGCTCGGCAGAAAAAAGACACATATTCAACCCACGTGGTACCCTCTAACTTCTTAAAGGTCCTAAACCTCTGCCTGTACATTTCTGGGGTCAAACCATAACGGGTCATCAAAGCTTCTTTCATATGGGCATACACCGTCCTGCTCTCCTCAGGCAGGTCCAACAGGGTCTCCCTACCATCACTCACAAAGCGCCCCCACAATCCCGCTCCCCAATCCTGCTCAGGGACCCGGTGGGACACCATTGCTATCTCATATGCGGCAAACCATTGCCCAATATTCTCACTCTTGTGAAAATCCTTAATAACATCCTTACGAATATAAACTCTACTCTCAGGAGTTACTAACGGTATGCTGCCACCAGAGGGGAGACCGGGACACTCCTTGCCCTGATCTCTATCTCCCTCAACATTCTCTCATGTTCCATTCTCATTTTCTCAAGTTCAAATGACAATAGATTTTTCTCAATGTCTAACTTCTTACTCTCAAGGTCCTTCTGACCTTCCAATTTAGCCATCTCCAAACTATGCCTCCTATCTCTCTCCCTGTCCTCCAGCTCTTCTGGGGTCAGGCTCCTTTGGGATACACTAGTACCTGGATTGGAGGGTGTTCTATCTCCCCCCCCTCTACTGCGTCATCCGGCTGCCCTCCAGCATTCTCTTCCTCATCCACAGCGGACTCTCTCGCTTCCCACCAGGCCTTCAGCGCCTTGTGGTACTCCTCCTTCTTAGAGAGACCTATCACGGGGACTGCGAAGTGCTTACAAAATGACTTCAGCTGTTTGGCAGTATAGGTATCTAATCCTTCCTCCTCAAAGGCGAGATCCTCCGAAGCATTGGAGGTTGGCTTTCCCATGTTAGCAGTACTCAAGGCTGCGATCAACAACTCAATACTAAACAACCAACTAAAAAAAAATTCGGAGAGAGAGTAAAAAAAAATCCGCGCGTGTCTGCGCTTTGGTCTGTACTCACTAGTGGTGTCTACCAGTTATTGTACGTGGATCATAAATGCAAGTTCTGATCCTCACCGCTGACTGCCAATGTTGAAAATGGGGGTCTCTAGTTGGCAATGGCTGGCGCCACTGTCCAAATAGGGACCCTTCTCCCCAAGTCAGGGCAAGTGGGCTACCCCCCTTTGATAACCCCTGCTCAACCCTGTGGTAACGTAGCACGAGCAGCTAGGCCTATCTCAGAGGCAGAGTGTGAAGCATTTATGACCATGCACAATAAGGCAGCAACGACACCACAAAAGGACACAACTCAAGTAGGTATAGAAAAAATAGTATCTTTATCTAAGGTTTGGTACGAAACTCTCAAAAGTGTTTTAACCAGTAATCAGGCATGTAAATCACTAGGGACTTAAAAAGGCAATACGTGTTCGCCAGAACGTGGCGCTGACTGAGTTCAAGGCCTGGGTCTACGCGACCCGTTGCGCACCAGATACCTGCCGTTGGACGGGGACCCAGCACGTAGCTTCTCGAAGAAGCGGAGACGGTGACAGGCGGACTCCCAGCGACCACAGTTCTCGATGGCAGTGGTCCGCAAAGTGCACTCGCAGCGCGTCGGGCACTCCGGGACAGGTGGGCCCTCAGCGGCAGCAGCACGCGGCTGCGGCGGCCCGGGCTGGTGGTGGCGGCGATGACTCTTGTCGTGCAGCTCCGTGGTGGGCTCGCGGCGGCAGCAGCGCTCTCTTAGCTGCGGCGGCCCACAGGACGAGTCACGATGGTGCAAGGTTGACAAAGACGTGGGCACTCAGCGGCAGCAGCTCTCTCTTAGCTGCGGCGGCCCGCAGGACAAATCCCAATGATGCAAAGTTAGTAGGGGTGCGAGCACTCCGCGGCGGCAGCTCTCTCTTAGCTGCGGCGGCTCACAGGACAAATCACGAGGATGCAAAGTTAGCCAGGGTGCGAGCACTCATCGGCGGCAGCTCTCTTAGCTGCGGCGGCTCACAGGCCAAATTACGATGATGCACAGTTAGCAAGGGTGCGAGCACTCAGCGGCAGCAGCTCTCTCTTAGCTGCGGCGGCTCACAGGTCAGATCACGATGATGCACAGTTAGCAAGGGTGCGAGCACTCCGTGGCAGCAACTCTCTCTGAGCTGCGGCGGCTCACGGGACAATTCACGAGGATGCAAAGTTAGCAGGGTGCGAGCACTCAGCAGTGGCAGCTCTCTCTTAGCTGCGGCGGCTTACAGGACAAATCACGGTGATGCCAAGTTAGCATCGGTGCGAGCACTCAGCGGCGGCAGCTCTCTCTTAGCTGCGGCGGCTCAAAGGATAATCCATGATGTGGCACAATTAACACGAGTGCGGGCATCCAGCGGCAGCAGCTCTCTTAGCTGCGGCGGCCCACACAGTTTCAGCGCAGGTTCTGCAGGTTCAAATTAAGGCGGGCACTCAGCGGCGGCAGCTCTCTCTTAGCTGCAGCGGCCCACACAGTTTCAGCGCAGGTTCTGCAGATTCAAATTAAGGCGGGCACTCAGCGGCGGCAGCTCTCTCTTAGCTGCGGCGGCCCACACAGTTTCAGCGCAGGTTCTGCAGATTCAAATTAAGGCGAGCACTCAACGGCGGCAGCTCTCTCTTAGCTGCGGCGGCCCTCACAGATTCAGCGCAGGTTCTGCAGATTCAAATTAAGGCGGGCACTCAGCGGCGGCAGCTCTCTTTTAGCTGCGGCGGCCCACACACAGAGTTCGCAATGGTTACCAGTCCGCATTCCTCACAGTAGAACTAGAGGTTCCGGATTACTCGACGGAGGCCTCACCTGCAAGTAGAATTCCTAGCGAAGGAATTCGGGCGGCTGATGGGGTGAAGTCTAATGTCCCTGAGACTTCAGCAGGAGGCGCTCTCAATTCAGGCCCTTGGGTAGTTTCTTCAGCAAGCTTGGTGAAAGTTTCAAAGTCCTTTCCTCTGTCCGCTCGGACAGAGTTTCGTCTTGACATCCAGAAGGATTCCGCGCAGCGCTTTATACCTAAAAAGTCTTTGTTCTCTGCCGTCACAAATCACTGCATCCAGTCAGAACCAGTTCAGTGGGGTCGGGGAGCACTTGGTTTACGAGGCGACATCCTGCCCTTTGGGAATCTGGGGGTCTGCTATCAGACGCCCAGTGGGAGATGGAGCCATCATTCACCTTGCCAGGCACGGCCCTGCTCGGATCAAAGAGTCACCCCTCCCCATACTCTAAATGCCGATCTCTCTCTCCAGCCAAGTCTGACCCAGCTGGCCCTGCTGCTCCAAAACCAGACGGCCAATACACACGTTAGCAAAAGCCTACAGGACAGCTTCAGACCCGAAAATACCTCGTTTCCAGTAGAGGCATTTTCGAACACGGGCTACGCTAATAATCCTTACTAGAAGATGCATCTCCATGTTCTGAGTTTAAACATATCAAATTCGACGTTCCTATCAGGTTCCTGGGGGCAGGGAGGATTAAGGCATGCGATACTCAGCCTGCACATTCTGGCCTATGAGAACGGGTGGCCTCGCAATAGTAAACAGTGAAATGGAGGGTAACTCGCTAGTAGACAGGCTACACAGACATACTTTCAAAGCTGCTTCGGTGGGTAGCGCAAATCAGCGCTGCCGACCCACCAGCAGTATTTGGTCTACCAGCCCTGGGCACACGCAGTGCACTGATACTAGGGACTGACAGGTAAACCAAACGAGCCCATTATGATTATTCCAATTCATACAGTTATCTTTACACAGGGAGCATTCGCGCGGTGTCACTGATTGGCAGTGGCACAGCGCCCAGAGCATCTAAATACAGCCAACATAAAAGGTCAGAAGAGAAAAGAGGAAGGGAGACCCGCGCCAATGATGCCAGGTCTAACAGTGATCCTGCCTATGCTTGGTTTCTGTCCTTCTCTAATCATGCCAAGGCCATTCATCTTTCTGTCTTCTTGTTTTGTTTTAAACAACGTGCTTGTATTGTTCTTCAGAGCACTCACTATAGCTCCACTTTTTTAATGTCTACATTACATCGCTGACAACTCCTCTAATTGTCCTTTGGTCTGTCTCTGTTTTCAAAAGCAAATGATAGTCAGACTGAAATTTCTCTCGATGAAAATCTTGTAAGTGTGCAGAACAAACCTTTTAGATCTGCCATGGCCAAGTGGATGCAAAAGAATGCTCTCAATGTAAACTGCAAAGAAGCAAATGATGATATCATAGGTGGACCACCGCGACTTTAAACATTTTTTATGGTGGCCCAATGAAATGATTTCTGCTCCACTGCTAGTGTCTACCACTCTAAATTGTGGGATAATATTTGATGTCACCTTCAAATTTTGTAGTCAGTTCACCAAGCTGGTTTATTACTGCTTCTTCTTTCTGCAAGTCATGTGTGATATTCTTTCTTATTTCTCTGCAGACTGCTGTAAAATAGTTGTGCAGTCCATGAGTTTATACAGGCTAGATTTCTGTAGCTTGCTTATTGGGCCTCCTTGTTATACTTACAGCTTCTTCTGTAAATGGTGAAAAACTCAGCCACCTGACTCTTCAGGGGTCTGCCTTTACGCTCTTTTATTTCTCATCATCTCTCCTCTCTTCATGAGATTCCTGTGCAGTGCGCTCAACCTTTAAGGCTCTTTTTCTCTGCTTCTGGGCTTTCTGTGGTTAATATCTGAGCTATCTTCAGAATCTTATTAATCACAATGTTCCTGTAAGAATGTTATGATATGTTCCTTTTAATCTTTTACAACTTCGCAAAGTGAAAAATCCCAGAATGTTAGAAGCTGAACATTGGAATTCAGTTCCCTCTGACGTTTGTCTCATTTGTAATCACATTCAATTCTGTACAAATCACAAAAAAATGCCTATTTCCCAACAGATCCACCTGTTTTTGATGGGTAGTAGCACTTCTTCAGCTCAGAGCACCAGGAGGACCATTTCTTTGGGTAACAGAGTGCTTTACAACTCCACAAATAAACAACTAAATTAATTAATAAATAACTAGTGTTGATTATGATTGTCCCAGGTTGTACCAGCTATACTAATCAAGACACTGTGGTAAAGATCGCTGTGATTACATGAACTGGTGAGTTGGCCTTACGGCTAGGGCGGTCGACCTCAAATCTGGAGAACTGGGTTCGAGTCCCGGCAATGACGCTGAACATCCTGTGATTCTGGGAAATCACTTAATCTCCCTGTGCCTAACAAAAATGAATGTGTTCTCATGTAATGCAACTGATGCTATGTAAAGCGCTCTGATACTCCATACCTTCGGGTCAAGTTCGCGATATATAAAACTCCGTTAAATAAAAAAAACATGCTTATAAAGAAAATATTTATCAGAATATTATCATCTATTTATAAAAAGATTTGCTGTTAGCACAAGAACGATAATCTAGGGCCAGATGTACGACTATTTCAATTTGCGGATCACAAATTGCGATGTTTAGTGACTTGCAATTATTGAGTCGTAAAATGAAATGCAATAATATGTATCAGAAACATATGGCGATTCCCAATGAGGTCGCAAATGACCAACCTCAATACTATTTATGAGGTAGGTCGCAATTTGCGACCCATTGGGAATGGCCTGTAATCACAGGGATGGTGGTTCGCTGGTGTCAGCAGACCACCATATATGTGATTGCGTTTTAAATAAAGATTTTTTTCTAAAATGCATCCGGTTGTCCTAAAAGGAAAATGGGATGCATTTAAAAACGAAAAAAGTTTGCTTTTCATTTTTTAAGAGTAGTCAGTAGTCCACGGGACCCCTGCCTGCGCCTAAAAAATGTTGCCGCCCACATTCATAAAGGGGAAGGGGTCCATGCAGTCAGTAAAACATAAATGTTTTACGACCTGCTTTCCGGTTGCAAAACATTCATACATGCCACTGCACTCGCCTTTGGGAAGGGATGCCCTTGAAACACACCTTACTAGTAGCAACTCGCAAACCCTATGTTGCGCATTGGTAATAGGTTACTGACTCACAAAATAGGGTTAGTACTTTTCAAAAGCTGTTTTAGCGGTCACAAATCGCCCGATTCTACATTTCCGACCGCTAAAAAACGGTCGTACATGTGGCCCCTAATTCTTGTGAGCATTGACACTCTAGGAAATTACAAAAATGGCATTCTTTCTACTTAGACTATTGTAGAATGTTTTTCTAACCTGTACTTGTACATCAAAGAATACTTAGGACGCATATTATAATCAGTTTTATGTTTCAGTAATACCACAATCTGTGAGTTACATTTGAAGTTCAATTTCATTTCTAATATTTAAGGGGTGATAAATTGCTTAGACCTGGAAGGATTTGTGTCACATTCGCCACCTAATATAATGCAAACCCTATGCTCAGTATAACGTCATTCATCTACACAGTTCTAAACGTAGCTTAAATGACAATCTGGAAAAACATTACACAAAAATCCATTGACTGTTAATTTCCTGTAAGGCGATCTGTTTGCAGCCCATACAACGAAATAAAGGAATTCATCATCAATCTCTAAAGCCCCATGCAGATTATTCAGATTTCTGAAGAATGAATTTAACAAGGAAGTGTATGTGGACACTGTAAATTAAAACTTTTTTCATTTGCTCTGCGTTGCTATATTTTGTAGCATAACCTCTATGTCAGTGTATCCTCAAGTAATAACACTGTTTAATACTATTGATACCAGTGAGAAAATGAATTATTAATTGGGGTGAATGGTAGTCCACCACAAGTAATAATGTCACTAACCTTGTTAGGTCCAGTAAAGGTTACCAATAATTTGAACCTGAACTCAACCCCTGGTAGCTATGGCACAGAGCAGACAGGTTTAACTTAAGAACATGTGTAAAGCACTTAGAAGTACCAAAACAGTTCAACAGTCGAAAACACAACAGAATAAAGAGCCCATTCTAATTTATAAAATGTGGGACTGGTTCACAAAGCCAAACGTACACTTTTGTGTAAGTTCACGTTTATTTTGGAATGCACAAAACTGAATTTTAATAGTAAGTTTACGAGTGCAAAGACTCTTCAGTCAGGCGAAGAACTTTGCACTTAAAAAGAGAGGCATGTCATATCTTTTTATGTGCTGAGTTCCCTGTCCCAACTGCGGAATCTGCACAATCATAAACTTACTATTAAAATGCAGTTTTGTGAATTCTGAAACAAACGTAAACTTAAGTTTGCCTTAGTGAATCCGACCCATAGATAATATTTAATGAAGGAAATGAAACCAAAATGGCAATGATCCGATAAGGAGAACTAGAGATATGAATTTTTTAAGTTTTAGATAGTGCCAAAATGTGCAAAGGGCCAACAACGGGCCACAGGTCATGCTAGACTGGACAAGAGTAAAGTTTAATGGTGACCGCAATGGAGCGTGGGTTTGATACAGAGACTAGGTTCATTCAGGATGAAAGCTTTACCTTCTGACTTTATCTCTGAAATAGAAGTCAAAAATCCTCAGTTGGAGAAGGCAGCAGTCTATGCCTTGAGATGGTTTCCCCAAAGCCGGATAGCCGTCGGACAAAGTTTTGGTGAACCAGTTGATTTTTGGCAGGAAAGCTCCAAGCAGGAGAAATTCAAAATTTGCACCCAAGGAAGGTTCCTTCACAGCCAGATACTTTTGGCACCTTTGCACAATGAAGATTTCTACCTTTGGGCGTTCTCACTTTTTAGGAGTTTGGACTCCTCCAGTGGGGCATACCTGCAAGCTGTAGCCAAACAGGGCATCCTTAATGCTGGATACCTTCTTTGTGATGTGCCACTCAATGGATTTGCTGAAGCAGAAAAGCTATGAGTGGGACAAACCTGAAATCTTTGCCCAGGCAGCAACGCACTTTTGGTAGAATAGCTTGCCAGGTTTGTGCTCTGTCAATTGTCCAGGCAAAAATCCTTGAAAACGTTTCAAAGCCCCAGTCTTTAGGGTTAGGTAGGAGAGGTACACATTGACACTTATCTAAGGTCCCCAAGACCATAGGGACACCACTTAGAGATTAGGGCACACTCCAGGAGAAGCCACCAGCGGGGTCCAGGGATGTCCAGTTAAACTGCTCAGCCTGGCTCTTCAAGAAAGTGGGTTTCTTGCAGATTTTATCTCGCTGTAGTTTCACAGGAGCTCAGCCAATTGACCCTTGCAGTCCACCTTTCAGTCTTGGTGTTGGTAGGAGCAGGTACAGCCCTTGAGTTTCTCCTCACTGGCTACACCAGCAGGTGCAGTCCTTCTTTATTCAACCGGTCTAGTAATGTTCTGAATGGGGTGTCACATTTATGCCCAGTGCCAGCCTGTGGGTGGGGGAAACTCCCGGCCACTCGTGGGGAAAACTCCTGGCCACTTCCTACCTGTTAGACCTGGCACCATTGGCATGGGTCTCCCTTCCATCTTTCGCTTTTGTCTCCTCTGTGTTTGCTGGTGTTAGATGCTCTGGGCGCTGTGCCACTGCCATTCAGTGCTACAGCGCGAATGCTCCCTATTGTAAATTGACTGGATGAATTGGTATTCCCATAATTGGCCCATTTGATTTGCCTGTTAGTCCCTAGTATAGTGCACCGTGCGTGCCCAGGGCTGGTAGACCGAATGCTGCTGGTGGGCCTGCAGCACTGATTGCGCCACCCACAGAAGCAGCTTGTAAAGTGTGTCTCAGACCTGCCATCGCAGAGTCCGTGCGCAGTCCAGAACTGCCATTTTTGACTGTGAAGTAAACCCGCTTCCCAGTCCCTCGACCTTCCCTTGGCATCATGTAAGTCACCCCTATGGCAGGGTGCTTTGTATGTGAAAGGTAGGACCTGCCTTGGTCTGTGTGGCATGGCCTGATAGTGAATTACACTCCATTTGGTTTTTCACTATTGCAAGGCAATGTGTTCCCTTAGGCCAGAATGGGCAGTTTGATTATTACATCCTATAATCCTAGCTGACCCAAGGAACATGTTTGGAAAGTCGAATTTAGTATGCCTGAGCTCAGAATATTAAAATACATCTTTTAGTGAGGATTATTTTTATATTCTGTGTTTGAAAATACCACTTCTAGAAAGTAGGTATTTTCTTGCCATAGTCGTCCAGTGTTCTCTGCTGTTATGTGTATTGGATGTCTGGTCTTGGAGGGTCAGGGCAGGCTGAGCCCGACCTGGGTCGAATAGCGAGATCTGCAGTGGGAGTATGGGGAGGGGTGACCCTTTGATCTGAGCAGGGCTGGGCCTTGCAAGGTGAATGATGGCGCCAGCCCCCACTGTTCGTCTGATGGCAAACCCCCTCTCCCTCAAAGGCAGGATGCAGCCTCGTAAATAAAGTGCTCCAGGACCACACCGAACTGGTTCTGGCTGGGTTCAGTGTCTTGTGACTTTTGAGAACAAAGACCTGTGGGGTATAAAGATCTGCGCCGAAACCCCTACAGGGTGTGTTACTTCTGGATGTCCAGACGAACCTCTGTCCGTGTAACGAGAGGAAAAGGACTTTGAAACTTTCATCCATCTTGCTGAAGCAACTACCCAAGGGCCTGATTTGAGCTTGCCTCCTGCTGAAGTCTCAGGGCCATTAGACTTCACCCATCAGCCTTCTGAATTCCTATTGAGAGGGGTTCTACTCGCAGGTGAGGCCTCTGTCGAGAATTCCAGAGCCTCTGGGTCTACTGCGGGGAACGCGGGCTGAGAATCATCGCTATCGCTATTGTGGGCCGCTGCAGCTGAGGAGCTATTGCCGCTGAGAGCCCGCATTTGTTTGTGTTATGAGAATCCTCGCTATCGCTATTGTGGGCCACTGCAGCTGAGGAGCTGTTGCTGCTGAGAGCCCGCATTTGCCTGTGCTACGAGAATCATCGCTATCGCTATTGTGGGCCGCTGCAGCTGAGGAGTCGTTGCCGCTGAGAGCCCGCCTTTAATCACCGTCTCAGGATCATCATGAGTGCACGCCGCGGACCGCTGCAGCTGGGAGCTGTGGCCGCTGCGAGTCCGCCTGTCATCATCGCGGCTTCCTCCCTAAGCTGCGTGCCGTGCCCCTTTAAACCTCAGGTACATTGTGCATCACCGGGTCGCGTAGACCCCGGCCTCAACTAAGTTCGTTTCACACGCTTTTGAGTGCTGTTATTGCCTATTTAGTGAACTTATATGTACGTGCATTGTGGCTTTTTGATCGTATTTGAGCCTTGTGTTAAGCTTATATAAAGATACTTATTTTTCTATAGCTACTTGTGTGGTGTCCCTTTGTGGTGTCTTCACTGCGTTATTGTGTATGGTCACAAATGCGTCACACACTGCCTCTGAGATAGGCCTGTCTGCTCGTGCTATGTTACCACAGGTTTGAGCAGGGGTTATCAAAGGGTGTAGCCCCCTTACTCTGACTTAGGAAGAAGGGTCCCTACTTGGACAGTGGCCAACCACTGCCAACTAGAGACCCCCATTTCTAACACTACCCAATAGTATAAATGTTTGCTGTGGTGGCCTTACCTACTTTTGCAAAACCTCCTGTGTGTTTTACTATAAACTATCCCACAGTGCCCTCTTAATCTAAATCCAACATGGCAGAACTTTTCTTCCCCCTGTGCAGAGCTCTCTGTGCCCAAACAGAGGTGTGGCTAAGATAATGGGCAAACCCTCCTTTGTGGTCACTCAAAACTGCTTCTGGGGGCAGCTCATCTCCCACTGCGAGTATAACCTGGCTGAATAGCAGGATAATAGAAGAGGCAGGCTCAGGTGTGAGCTACATCTGCCTGTGACAGGGTAGACACCCTTTGAAGCTAATTGAGTTCCTGGGCACGGCACAAAATAACATCCTGTCAGAGGAGTGTCAGCCCCTCTCCCTTTGACTCAGCTCTGGGAGTCATGTCATACCTAATTAGGGGGCCAGTAGGTTTTCTGGGTGACAAACTTTCACCCTCGGCTTTCCTATGGGAGAGCCAGCCTTGCCACAGTAAAAAATGACTTTAGAGTTTGTTTTATTGCCAGTACGTGCAAAACATAAAATATACATGTCCTACTTTTCAAATACTACACACCCTGCCCTATGTGCATTTAGAGCCTACCATAGGGGTGACATATAAATAATAAAAAGGAAGGTTTAGGCCTGGCAAAAGGTTTAGTTTACACTAGAGAAGAGGGTATGCTTCCTTTTAACCCGATGAGGAGCAGGCCCAAATGATGAAGCATGACACCTAGCTGGCTGGGTGTGTGAGGGCCCTAGTTCCGTAAGGAAGAATTCCCCTACCGCCGATTATTTAAGGACTGTAATTTCTCTTTGTGACAATACACATTGTTGATCTCTCTTTACTTCTCTTGACCCACCTAAGGAACTGCGTACCCTCTTCTCTAGTGTTGGCTTGGGCATGTATGCTGGACCTTCCAAAAGCCCTGCTGTCCCCCCCTT
The DNA here is from genome assembly GCA_963921515.1 of Calotriton arnoldi. Lineage (NCBI taxonomy): Eukaryota > Metazoa > Chordata > Amphibia > Caudata > Salamandridae > Calotriton > Calotriton arnoldi. Next base: position 1,768,402 of record CAWUFW010002580.1, read on the forward strand.
GTTGATTAAAAGATTTAGTTTGCCAGGCTGTGTTGATAGGTTTAAAACTGCATGCCCAGGCTGACGGGTAGGCCTGAAGGCATGCTTTGCATTGCCACTTTAGTGGTGGCCCAATATGAGCTGCAGTCAATCAGTGATACCAAACAAACATGCCCTGGGTACCATTTTGTACCCTATACTGGGGAAGGTTGTTTGAAGGATCAGTATACATGCACTGTACAGCAGTTCCTCAGTGTGCAGAGTCCAAAGACCAGCAAAAAGAAATGAAAAAAATGGGGATGATCAAGTAAAAAGCAGCATTTTCCTACAATACACAGTACTGGATATGTAAAATAGAAGAAAAGTAACTGAGTTTAGGTGCCTGGCACAATAAAAAACCTCCTACACAGTTTACAATCTCAGTGTAATTTGCAAACTGACAATAACTTGTATTGGGTGTAATTAGATATTAGGTACATGGTAAAACACATTTAATTGAATCAGTATTATTGCTTGATCAGTTATTATCTTATACAAAGGACAATCGCTCATCAGAACATCTTCTGTAGATGTTTTATTTGTAATTCCAAGTTAAAAATCTACAAACGCCATCATAATTTCATAAATGTATCAGTGTGCTCAGATTCCATCATAAAATCATACAAAACACGTGATTTGCCAAAGAATCTGCTTTATTATGGTCACGTTGTGTAAATTGGCAGTTATCTCCTTTTTCAGCACACAAGCATATTAATTTTCCTGAATTAACTGATTCACACTGAAGTAGCAATGTGATAATCCAAATGCTTTAATATTAGTTCTTATTGACCAAACATTATGGTCAATCCCATGCACCATGTTCTAGCAACACAGATGTGCTGCTACCATGCATGACTAATCATCATCATGATATCTGCTCCCCTGACTGATTGTGGGACACTTTGCAAAATTTAAATCAGGTCCATATCTTCCAACTTCTGAGAAGGTTCCTTCAGGTCAGTTCTGCAGACCCTAACTCTTCAGGTAAGGCTTCTGAGCACCAGGTCTCTGTCCATCCATGTCTCCTGCAGGGCCCAGTCCTCTGAGGTCATCTGGGTCCTCATGGAGTCGAGAGTCCTTCTGCCTTTTGGGTCCCTGAAGCAGGTAAATTGGACACTAACCACTTGACCTGTTGGAGAGGAGTTCTAGTCCCTCTGTGCTAAGAGGATTCATTGCTCACTTCTGGAGTGATTTATCACTGTCCAGTAGGATGTAGGAGTATTCTTACAGCAAGGCCTTCATCTTCAGGTGGAGTCTTCTCAGATCGAGGAATTCTCTAAGATAGTGGTGATTGAGATGCTAGTTTTATCAGTATATTAGTATATTATTAATTAGAGATTGGAGCAATTCTACTGCCCAAACTAACTATTTTCATTCAGCCCCTTCATCTCCTTTTGCAGCACTTCCTTTCTGTCTTACAGTAAATTTACTCAGAAACACCTGTTTCAAGATGGCAGAGCCCAGCTGCCTTTGTCATGCCCCTATTGTGATAAGCTCTCCTCTTCCCATTTGACATGATAAAAACTGGTTATCTTCCCACACTTATTGGGGCCGCGCTGTCTGGGAGGGTCCTGGTAATGAATAGGAGAAGTTCTCTGTTTCATCTCCAATTGAAAAGAAGTAGTGCTGAAGCTGCCTTTTTTTCTGAGTACTACTCCCTCCTAAGTGGTCAGAAGTTAAAACCCATTTGATCTTCCTGGGCTCAGAGGCAGGCTTTTGATTTGATTTACCAATTGACAAGAGACAATATTAGCCCAAACGATCAATGTTTGAACACATATTTAATGTTTTTCTATTGATAAGAAATAGCTCTGATGATATAAGATGCCTTTTCCTTCTTTATATTTTTGGATTGGGGACTGTCTGATCTAGAGTTATGTAAAAAACAAATGAAAGATGACCTTGCTGTTAGATCACAATGATTGAATAAATTAGCGCTGAAGGAATTTCAAAGCATATATATACATTCATCACAAAGTGCATCATTGATATTTACAACAACTGGATGGGTATGGGTTTACACTGTGCCCGGTTTACAAATTCAGGATTGCGTATTTATTACATAGTAACAGTTGTCGCAACCTATTTAGATGCTGGGCTCAAATATGTGTTAGGACATCTCTGCCTGGGATCGGAGGACTTGGCCTCTACTAACAAGGAGGATTGTCGGGTCGCCCACCAGGTTCTAAATGACCCACTAATATTTTCTTGATAACAGCTTATGTTTAGCGGAGGAGCTTGTTAGCAAGTTCAGTGGTTCTTTTGTAATGTGCAATGCTTGTTCGTAATTCAGATGTAGCCTTATCTTTGAAATAACTAGGGAGAAAAAAATATTAGTGTAGCCATCATGCGAACTCTAGCAGTAAGTGTTGAATGTTAAATTACCTTCTTGGTCCTGATTGAAAAGTAATGCTTGCTGAAGTGCTGTGAGACTAGAACATGAACAATAAACAATAACACATTCTAAAGACAGTAAACATGATTAAAAAATAATTAAGTGCATTACAAAAAGGAATCCTGTTTACTTCTGCATAAAAACAGGGCAATTTCAAGGCTCTAAAACTGTTTTGAGTTGTATAATCCTGGATTTCTTTCTCAATATGTTTAAAAATTAAGCAGACATTTCAGTGCAAACTCATAACATAAAGCTGTTAACTTGCTGACACTATAGAATTGCATTTATTTATTTCATCCAAAAATGCGGTAAGCAAATGCATTGACTTTCAATGCAGTCAGCAAGTTCCTTATGCATTTAATTGGGAGAAGGCTGGGGCTCATATAACTACTTCATTTGAAATAAGCGGCGTAGCACATTTCATTTCCCCTTGCCAAATATTCAAAGCCCTTTCACACTGCATTTTGTAATATGTTTAGTAGTAGTATAATAGTACTTCTAATACACTACAAAAAGCTATTCACAAACCTATGTTTGGAGGTTCCAGCTTTACCTCTCCTATGTTTTTCTGTGTGGAAAACTCTGCTCAGACTGCAGAGTCTCCGCACCCGCAAGTTTACGTTTTAGTAGTGTATGTGGGAGGTACAGAGGAGAATGGATGGAAAATGTGGCATACAAATGAACAAAGGGGGTAAGGGAGGATTAAGGTGGGATTTTGGAAGGGTCAGGGAGGGGTTTAGGGAGGAACGTGCACCCACCCAAAAAAAGTAAGCCCACTGCTATTCTCAAACTGCACTTCTAAAGTTACCACAGCCAAAGAGGACCCAAAACAGTTGTAAATATACTACAGCTCAGAGGTGGAGTAAGTCTAGCACCACATATTGACAGCCACTAGTACTGTCACACCCTCCTATAGAAATTAATGTAAGTAGGAAGTTAAATAAAACCCCATAGGTAATGATGTTAAACTATATTACATTATTTAAACTGCTTAAGAATATAAATACATTTAATTTAAGGTTAAAAATGTATCTAACACTAAAACATATTTATTATTTAATTTTTAAAATTCCTTCAAGATCTCTTTGTTGTAGTTGTAAAATATAGGGAAAATAAAAAAAATATGAAACTTCCAAAAATATGCAAAAATATGTTTATGTTAAATATTAATGTAAATAAATGTATATATATTTTGTTTGAATAACAAAAATGCTCAAATACGATTAACTTTTATTTGAATTAAATATTCAATTCACCTAAATATACCAAATTAAATTAAAAAAAATATTATAAGTTTAAATTGAAAAAAATCGCACCTAAAGTAAAAACAAAAGATATATTTTTTATTATGTATAAACACTTATAAAAAGTGATGTGTGGAATTAAAAAAAAGTTATTTGATTAAATTCTAATAAAAATGAAGGGGCATATTAGCAAGACCGGCGATAAAATTATCGCCGTTTTAACGGCAGGAAACTGCCGCTAAAACGGCGATAATGGGCTTGCTAATATGCGTTATAGAATTCCAATAGAAGCCCAGGTTAGATGTCCTGCACATCTAACCTGGGCTTCTATTGAATTCTATAACGCATATTAGCAAGCCAATTATCGCCGTTTTAGCGGCTGTTTCCTGCCGCTAAAACGGCGATAATTTTATCGCCGGTCTTGCTAATATGCCCCATAGTTTATATATTTTTTCAACTTAAAAATGGTTCTTAAAATATTTTAAAATTGCTTTACAAATATGTGTTTAACATTAAATTTCATTTATTTATATTGTTAAATCATTGAAATAATTTAATTTAACATTATTTCCCAAAAGGTTCCATTTTAAGTCCATGCCTCAGATATCTTCTATGTGAGGTTGCAGTATCAGTGGTTGGCGTGTGGTGCTGGACTTACTACTGCTACTTTTTGGCTGTAGTAACTCACCCTTGTGAATTTGGCTCCACCCCTATTTCAGATGGTGAAGACGTGTATGTCGACACTTTTGAACAACTTTCCATTTGTAAATAGTGATTAGCCAAAAGTAGTAAAGTTACTCAAAAGTGTAAGTGTAATCTTACACATGTAAATTACTCCAAGTGTATGTTACCTTTGTGAATAGTCTCGTTCGAGTTTATCGTCCATTTTATGCCAGCCCTAGACACAGTCGAAGGCGGTTTAGCATAACGATTCCCTCGCCTTCAACCCCACTTCAGTTGTAAGGCTTCTACATATGCGTGTGCTCCGACAAAATATACCTATGAATATTTCATGCACACCAATAAACCACAATAAGAACAGCAGACGGTAACGTAACACCAGACGCTATTACCGCGCAGAGATAAAAGCTGGCTTCAGCAAGTAAAATCAGAAAGATTGGAGACGCCTTTTCCCGGGATGACTCCAAGCCATGCACTGTGTCTCGGTGTGCATTCTGAGTTTTCCTGAAACAGGTTTAAGGAGACAAAATTGCTGAGATAATGAATATGATACAAACAACTCATTAAGGCCTACCTCCGGGAGGCATTTGGCTGCAGTTGCTTTTATAATATTGCAAACTGCGCAGGAAGGCATAGAAATATAAAACAGCTGCGAAGGAGCGTTTGTGACACATCAGGGCTAGGTAAAAACTGTTTTGTGAAGCATGAGAAAAATACTATAAATGTTTGACATGTTAGGCCAGATTCAATACTCCACTACTGACAGGGCGTTTGCCTCAAAGTCATAGTGCTTGTGTAGATTTCGTTCTTGCAAATAAATTCACAAGATTACACCTTTCTCATTGAAGGGGTTTTTGACGTGAAAACCAATCTGTAAATTGAATATTGAACAACTTTTAATATGACGCCAAAGAGTGCTGATGCCTCTCTCCTCATTTGAAATTGACCCTTACAAAAGACAGAAAGTCAAAAATGGTATGATCATGTGCGCCATGACACATGTAATATCAAGATTTATATTTACATGTTGAAAAGTAAAACTGCACCAGCTGGAGGACAACAATTGTCTCGAAATGTATAACATTTAAAAAAACAATGTTGTGGTTGATATGTCTTTTTAATTATCACATTTAAAAATGTTTTAATATCAGTTTGAGTTGCTGATAATGATCCCCAATCAAGAGAATGTGCTTTGCATATAGAAAAATGGTCTTGGTATAAACCAACATATTGTGACAAATTACTTTTAAAGGCTGTATTACAGCAAGGGCCACATGTACAATGCCTTTTTCAGGTCGCAAATGGCCCGATTTGCAGAATCAGGCCATTTGTGACCAGAAAAAATGCAATTTTGTGTTTCGCAAAACCCTGTTTTGTGATTCGGTAAACTATTACTGAATTGCAAAGTGGGTTAGCGATTCGGTATAAGGACTCCCAGTGGTATGTGTAAATGTTTTGCAACCGAAATGCGGTCTTAAAACATTTACATTTTACCGCCTACTTCAAGTAGATGGCAACCCATTCGAAAATTGGAATTTGAACCTTTGTGAATGGTTGTAAAAACGTTTTTTTAAGAGTAGCCAGTGGTCCACTTCCTACTCTTAAAAAATTAAAAGAAACTTTTCATTTTACTTTTATAACAAATCCCATTTTCCTTTGAGGAAAACGGGCTGTATTTTGTTTTTAAAAAAACCCTTGCTTTATTTAAAAGCAATCACAGACATGGTGGTGCCAAGAGCAGTTTGTCCTCCACCCACCTGTCCTTTGAGGTGCTGGAGGGCATTAGGGCTGAAAGGGAGTTTCAAACTTACAGCAGCTAGCCAAATAGAAATTGGAGGTAGCCAAGGAGGATGCTGCTGCAAAGAGGGCTGCAAAGAAGGCTGACAGTAGCTTGGAGGAAATAAAACTACTAGAGACTCACTGAGTGAGTCTGAAGGAGATGGACCTGAAAGCCAAGCAAACCGCTGTGCCCAGCAACAATGGTGGCAGCAACAACCCACTGTCAAGTGGTGACAGAAATGTCCACATCCCTAAGGACCTGGTGCCTAGCTATGTGGTAGGGGATGACATTGACACATGTTTTTCAGCCTATGAGTTAGGCCTAAGAATGCATAGGGTCCCAGAGGAGGTTTGCTAGGCGAGTCTCTGGAAGCACATGCCTACTGTGGAGGGGGATATTTGGTTGATATTAGAGGTAGATGACCAGATGAGGTGTGTTCCCATGAAAGTGCCTCTTGTCACCAAATTTGGGTTCACCCCGAGAAGTGCTGCATGAGATTGAGGGGCAGCCACAAGCTGTCAAACCAGTCTTGGGTGGATTTAATTGAATACTCCAGTAAGGCACTGAGTGTGTGGGTGAAGGGTAAAGAAGTGAATGATTTTGATGGACTGCATGATCTGATTTTGAGGCAGTACATGCTCTCTACTTGCTTGACAGCTGATCGATAGCAAGCTCTCTGCACTGCAAGAGTTTGAAAAGGAGGAGGGCTGCTGGATCAGCACCAGGGTGTCCAAGAAGGTGTCTGGGAGTAATTCCAAGCCGGGCTATTCAGGTTCCCCCCCAGCAGAATCAGGGTAGGTCAGAGGAACGCAGACAGGTCCCAAAATAATGTGGGGGAACGGGTACCCATGCCCCATTCTGGGAAACAAGGGGGAGGTTCTGGTGGTCAGTGGCCCAGGACACCTAATTTCCAACCCTGGTGCTTTGATTGTTCTCAGTTAGGACACAAGTAGGGGTACTCTGTCTGTCCTAAGAAACCATCCACTGGTGGGAACGCTACAGGGGTGGCCAGTGTGGCCTTACAAGGTTGTTTTCGCTAACAGCAAAGGGTAGAACATGCCCTGGTGTTCCCTAGCTGGGAGGTGGACTCCAAGGAGTTGGCACATCACTCATGTCAGAGTTAATAGGAATATCTGTCACTGTCCTAAGGGATACCTGTGTCAGTCACACCATGTTGGTGGAAAGGCTGGTTTCCCCAGAGCTGTAAACCTAGACAAGTGTGTAGGGTTACTCAGGTCCAGAGGCAGGACATTTTCCACCCTATTGCTCTTGTGTCCCTGGAATGAAGTGGGAAAATGACCCAGAGGAAGGTGACCCAGAGGTTACTCCCGGATGCCCATTGACTGAATCCTGGGAAATTAGTTTCCACCAGTGATAGGAGAGCTGGGAGGGGCGGATAACCAGAGTGCACTCATAGCTCAGGTTTCTAGTGGTACTACTACCAAAAGGATAGTACATAGGCCCAGATCGAGGGGCAGGAGGTGAAAACAGTCCACAGCGCTGATAGAAGAGCACCCCAAGACTGACCTGGTGAGGCCTTTTCTGACTTGGAGTTGTTACCTGTGCTGTCACAGAGATAGAAGACAGGAGACATGCACCAGTCTCACCCCTGCAGGACACAGACAGAGTGTGCCACCTTTGAGGGGAGGGCGGTTCACCCTGGGAGTCCTGGAAAGCACCTGTTCAGCCTCAGGATACAGACCCTGGTCTGATTGGCCATTCCCAAAATACCACCCCTGGACTGGTGGGAAGTAGAGTTGAAGTAGGGTGCCTAACACGTGGGGCCATTGCCCCAAACTCATACAAATAGCAGAGGACAGGGAACCCCCATGAGCAAGGAGCTTGAAGTGGGGTCTGCCCAACGCCCCGCTAGAGCTCTATCTGGCAGTGGATGGCCCGAGGCCTGGTTCTTGACACTGACAGCTGGCCACTGCTGGCTATTGTCCTTTTGGGTGGAGTTTTCCCTGGGTTGGGGACAGACGTCTGATCCAAGAATTTGAATTGGCCAAATCACCTTGTTTGTCATGGTGATACTGTCTGCCTACTGAGTTGCATATTTGAGCAAATTAAGGTTAGGAGCTTCACAGAAGAGAAGTGTTCCCCGTGTGCTAGTGTAGTGACCCCAGAAGATAATGTAGGGAGGATACAGTTAGGCTTGAATGGGCATACAACTGACAAGTGCCACTACAAAGTGGGCCATGGTCACGCTCTATCGCCTAAGAAGGGAAATTCACGAAGGTATTGATTATTCTACCCTAGCTTTTGGCTGGAGGGGGTCATGTTGGACCTGACCCTTTTTGTTGGCATTAGGGCTCTTTGAAGTTTTTCCCTGCAAACCAGTGGTAAAGTGCTTGTGCTCTCTCCCTAATACATGGTACAATTGGCATCTACATCGTTAGTAGATTTAGTTTACATTTAGGTCCCTAGTAAACGGTACTACATGTACCCATGGCCTGTACATTAAATGCTACTAGTGGGCTGCAGCACTCATTGTTTCACCCACTAAAGTAGCACTGTAAAACATGTCTCATGCCTGCCACTGCAGCCTGTGTAGTCTTAAGCTGGCATTTCGACCTGGCAAAATAAACCTTAGGCAGGCAAAACCCTTCCTTTTTAATACTTATAAGTCACCCCTAACAAGGTGCTATAGGCTCATATTACAGAGTGCATTGTATTTAAAAAGTAGGACATGTGCACTTACGTTTTATATGTCCTGGCAGTGAAAACTCCTAAAGCTGTTTTTCACTGTTGTAAGGTTTATCTCTCCCATTTACTAATGCTGGTTTACCTTATTACATTTAATAAGTGCTATCTTTAGTTTGAGAGCAGATAGAGATATGCTATTTACACTCAAATGAAATGTAATTTAAAATCCTGAATGGTGAAGTTACAAGTTTGAAAACACCACTTTTAGAAAGTTGTTATTTTCCTGTCCCAACTGTCTGTGCCTTCGGCCAGTATCCTGGGTCACATGACTGTGAATGGCTCTGCTGTTAGGGTTTGTGTATTGCTTCCAAACAGTAACACAAATGGGGCTTAGGCATGGACAGGATGGCTATGCTATCCTGGCAGCACCTCTGCCATCCCCGCTGGCTGGCCCATTTCAAAGTTTTCCGCTGGTTTGGGAGTCATTTTTCGTCTGAAACTGCTCAATTATCCATGGTGGGAGCTAGGTTGGGGGAACAATGGAATGGCAGGTCTACCTTTTCATGGCTGCAAAGACAACTTCTTGTCTCTTATGTTATTCTTCTAGAAAGGTCACAAAACTAGTTTCTTTCTTTAGAAATTAATTAATTACTGTTTCCCACACACTATGAGTTATGTCACTGTGTGAGGGGTTTGGGCTTCTGTGGTAGACATAACAAATCTGGATAGAATGGATGCAATTCCCACTTTTGTTTGGTCCATCACACAAGTTTTCCAAATGGCAAAGGCCTGTCAATGCGAAAATTGCACTCTTAAACATTAAAGGTGAGGATGTGGAACCAACAGAAAGGCAGACAGCATATCTGACAGTTTTTGCCGGTGCCCTTTTAGGGGTATGCAAAGTAATGAATCCTCATGGCTCACATATCTGCATACATATTATTAAACTAAAGGTAGATAGGCAGTGTGTGACTATTCATAGATTTAAACAATGAAAATAAGGATCCGCTCAGGGCCGAGGGGAATCAGCCACCACCAGATCGCCAACTATCCCCTGCAGTCAATCCCTCAGCTGCCTATGCCACAGTTCCCGGCAGCTGAAAAAAATCAGAAAGTGTGTGTGGCACAGTTTTTAGGTCTGCTCGCATGTCTGACTTCACCCTCACCTCCTGCTCCACTTGCCCATGCCCTTCTTCCTCCCACCCTGCTCAACCTTATTTTTCCTTCCTGCTACGTATCAGTATTATGTGAAAGAGTGCAGCCTTCCAGGTGCTTTTTTCCTGCGCCAAGATGTTCTTCCCAGGGACATTTGGGCTAGGAAAAAGCAGAACATGCAAAATTAGAGAAAATGAGATAACGCAGACTATTGCAATTAGAAACTTTTCTGCCTACTGCCCATGCACATTTTAAAGTTCGACCGCCCCTACTGCCAATTCCAACCCCCTCTCATCAATGCCATTAATATACATTTGTATTTTTAAACAATATTATCATGAGCACATTCTACCAGCACAACAGTAGTTTATTTCAAATGGTAGTAAAGCCCTGATTCGTAAAGCAAATCTCTACTATTATGAGGCTCCAAAGTGACATAATGCACTGCCACTGGATGGCCACCCACAGTCTACATCAGTTTCAGATGTGGTTGGCAGAAGTGGAAATACGCAGAACTTACTGCAGCACAGATACTTGGTGACAAGTGCGGAGAATCTGTGCTATATCTGCATGGTCCACTTCTACATCTCTAATGTAAACCAGCATGTTGTCCATGTAAAGGGAGAAGGCATGCATTCTATCGGTCAGGAGGAGATGCACCCTCGATGTAGGCGAATAGCGATGGGCTTTATTGCCATAGCAAAGATGAGAGGATAAACAGGCAGCCCTGCCTAGTGCCATGAAGGATGTCAATTGGCTCAGAGATGAGGTGCTGGACCCAGACCTTTGCCAAGGGGCTCAAGAAGCGCAGTCTGATCATAGGTAACCAGCGATTTACAAGGACAAATCTCAGCAACACCTGAAAAAAGATCTAGGGAGTTGAATGTCTTTTCGTGATCTAAAGCCAGGCATGCTGCTTTGGGATAAAGTCTGGGTGCAAATTCCATGACTGAAAATAGTCTACAGAATTTTAATGAGGTGCTTCTGCCCGGAACAAAGTAATTCTGATCTGAGTGGAACAGATGCAGGAAAAAGGGCAGTAATTGGTCAACTAAAATCTTGCTAAGTATTTTGTAACCTATATACAGGATCGCAAGTATTCTATAGGAAGAAGGATGAGTGAGCTCAGCTAGACCCGTGATGGAGGTGGTTTTGTCTCAATGATCTTGCTTGATTTGAGCTCCGCGTTTGACATGGTATCCCACAATTCACTTTTACAGGGACTTTTGGATTGTGGAGTTTACAATTTGACTTTTGAGTGGGTTGCTTCCTATTTGGAAAATTGGTCATTTTAAACCCCTGTTCAGCCTTTTTTCTCCAGTACTCTATCAGTGCCTTTTAGTGTTTCCAAGGTTCCTCCCTAAGCACACCCCTTTTTTACATTCATGTTCCCTCTCTGGCTGACATTGTTGAAAGGGTTGGTCTTATCTTGATGTCCTATGCAGATGATACCCAGTTGGTGTTTTCACTCACTCCCAACTCAGGCAACAGCTCTGAGTAATTAAGAAGCTGTCTCTTGGCCATGGCAGACTGGATGGGTCTCAACTGTTTGAGACTCAATGATGGAAAGACTGGAATGAGGCTGTTGTGGAATCAGCCCAACCTTTGTTTCTCCTTATAGTGACTTATGGTGTTGGGTCCTTTTCCAGCCTCTAAACTTGTAGTGAAAAATCTTGGTGTCTGACTTCATCACAGTCTAACTCTTGAACATCATATAAACACCTGACTGCAAGCTGTTTTTGTTGTTGAGATGTCTTACGGAAGTGCTATTTGCTCTTCCACATACTTGGGCTTCTTACAGACATTATGAGGCAGCTTCAAATAATACAAAATTCTGCATCACACTTACTCCTGCATGTTCCTAAGCATCATTCCATCTAGGTCTATCTGAATGACCTGCATTGGCAACTCATTGTAAAGCATGTTAAATTCAAAGCCCTTCGCATTGCTTTCCGCACTTTTGCCAATACAGGCCTTCACTATATATGCCACCTCTTTAAGCTCTATATTCCGATTCCATGCAGGGCACTTAGGTCTTTGGACTTAAGGTTAGCTAAAATCCCTAGAATCAAAAGACACAGACAAGGTGGCCATTCCTTCAGGTACCTGAACTCCTAAACTTTGGAACTCTCTACCGCCTAATCTGAATCAGAGCCCTAGAAACTAAAGACATGGTTGTTTTAATGCAGTTCCTCCTTCCTGCTATCTGAGTTCTGATGTTGGCTGTTCTTCAGCACTGGGATGCCCTGCTTGGACAGCCATGCACTTTACAAATCCAAAACATAAACATATGTCGCTCTCTAGCACAAGCATGCATATTTTTTTGAAAAGGCGTCACACATTTAGCAGGCTTGAACATATAAAAATAGCTACACAAATACAGAATGTAGTCTATTTTATGATAACAAATAAACAGAAAATAATTGTAGGATGGATAGCCTATCTCATGTTAGAAACTCCATTTCAGTCCTGGCAAACATGATTATTCTTGATAAGAACACTATTTGATACTCCAAAGAATATTCATTGTGCAGCCTCTCAGGTTTGCACATTTTATGGGGTATTCTCGTTAACTGACAGGTGCATTTCGAGCGCTATAAATAAAGAGAGGTAAATCAGAGATATCTTTAAAATGTATCAAATCAAGAGAGATATAGGGGAGCACACTTTAATAAATACTAAAAAATTTACTTTTGCAAACTAGCAAGAATTTTTGATTGTTTTTACAGTGGGAGACAACATTGGTTACTTAGTAGAATTCTGGGAAAAGTAGTCCAGTAGTTCCTCTTCACACAGTATAATTGAAGAAAATTCTCAAGTTCCTAAAGGAAAAACGGTCTTTATTCAGCATTTTATGCCTGACTTCAAAGTGGGGAGGCATAGTTCTGTAATCAAATTTACCTGGCAGGTGCTGAGGGAATGTTTCACAACAAGGCAGATACTACTGCGATATTAGTGAAGACTACACAGTACCAGGCAGTGGCCCCTATTTCAGAATGATTACTCAAAGCGGTACCCCAGACAGTCATGGAAAGTGCATGGGTGTCTAAATGTAGGTGGTGTATGTAGAAGCTCTGAAGGGTTATTGGGAGTTTTCCACAATCTTAGTCTGGGTAAGTCACAGCACACCTTAAATTATCATGTGCTCACCCTCTGGTAACTTGGCACAGAGCAGTAAGGCTTAATTTAAGAGGAAGGTGTAAAATATTTGTGCAACACTTCAAAACGTAACACATTGAAAACACCACAAAAAGAATCCACATCAGGTTATATACCTAGAGCTTAATTTTATAAATAAAACAAGACCAAAACAACAAAAATCGAATGAGTAGAAGTCGAGATATGAATTTTTAAAGAGTAAACTGTAAAATAGTGCTTAGAAGCAATAAGCGCTTATTTGGGCTATCTGGTCGTGCCAGACTGGGGCAAAGTCACAAGTTCAGGCCGACTGTGATGGAGCGTGGGCTGGATATCGGGACCCAGTTAGGCTTGCTGTACAAAAGTACCTCGATCCAGGTTGCATTGCCATCGAAGATGTGAGGTGCAACCGAAGCCATACATTGGAGTCAAGCCACGCAGTGGATGAGATGCATTGATTTTCTCCACGCAACGGCAGTGGTCTGTCGGTACTGAGTGCAGTGCGCTGGTTCCAAAAGCAATGTGTTTCTATTGCTCCTGCAGCAGAGTATGATGCACCGGCTCAGCTCCATGCAACGATGAGGATGTGCCAGTTCCTACCCACACAAAGGCGAAGATGCACTGGTTCCGATGAGGATGCGTGAGTTGGTGAAGAAGCACCTGAGACCTTGCTTCCAAGGGTCCAGGACTGCGGTGGCACCACTTGGCAGGGCAGACTCACAAATGGCAGAGTCCAGGTGTAGATGAAGGTAAGAGGGAAATCTTTTATGTCCCTCGGACTTCAAATTAAGAGGCCCTTGGAGTCACTCTGGGTTCAAGTGATGCAGGTCCAGTCCTTCTCACCCAGGCAGGGGAACAGCCGGCAGCAGGGCAGCACAGCAAGGCAGGAGTCCAGTAAAGCAGCAGTTCGCCAGAGTGGCAGTCCTTTCAGCAGCACAGTAGCTCCTCTCCCTGGCAGAGTCTTCAAAGGTCCTGAAGTATACTGAAGTCATGGTGTCTGGGGCCCTGTACTTGCACCCAGTTGTGACTTTGAAGTATGGGAGACTTCAAAGAAGGCTTTGAAGTGCACAGAGGTCCTTCCTTCCTGCCCTGGCTCCAGACTCACTACAGGAGAGTATGCAGCCCTTTGTGTGGACAGGACACAGCCTGTTTAGGTGTAAGTGTGAGGCTGTGCCCAGCTCCTCCCTCCCATATCCCTGGAAGTCACAATTAGGCTCCTTATGTGTGTTGCTGTGTAAAGGGAATGCACAAAGCCCAGCTGTCACAATACCTGTACTGAACAGAGACAGGTAGCAGGCACCAAATGGCTAAAGTAAGAAAATAACAACTTTCTAAAAGTGGCATTTTCAGAACTGCATTTAAAATCCAACTTCACCATAAGTTGGGATTTTAATTGTGAGTGCAGAGACACCAAACTTTAAAAGTCTATCTCTTCACAATTGGGAATTACATGTAAAAGATGTAAAAAGGTAATTCAAATGTTATTCTATGGGAGAGATAGTCCTTGTAATATGAAAAACAACTTTGGGAGTTGTTCACTACCAAGACATGTAAAACTTAAAAGTGCACATCCTGCCTTTTAAATACCTGCATCTTGCCCTGTGGGTTATACATTGCCTACCTTAGGGGTGACATATGTAGAAAAAGGGTAGTTTAGGCCTGGCAAGTGGGGTATATTGCCAGGTCAAAATAGCAGTGTAAACTGCACATATAGGCTGTGCAATGGCAGGTCTGAGCCATGGTTAGAGGGCTTTTTAAGTAGGTGGTACAATGATTGCTGCAGGCCCAAAAGTAGCATTTAATTCACAGGCCCTGGGCACATGTAGTGCACTTTACTAGAGATGTATAAGTAAATTAAATATGCCAATGTGGGATGAGCCAATATTGCCATGTTTAGTGGAGTGAGCACAAGCACTTTAGTACTAGTAAGCAGTGTTAAATTGCACAGAGTCCTAAAGCCAGAAAAAACGAGGTCACAAAAATAGAGGGAGGCAGGCAATACATTGGGGGAAGACCATCCTAAGGCTGTCAGGTCTAACCTGAAACTTATGTCGAGCCTAAACTCTGAGGGTCACTAATTCACTACCCCAGGTAATGTGGGGGACCACATTTTCAAATATAGCCAAGGGTCTTTGGTGGGTCCCACCACTTCTCCTGGGTTGCGCAAAATATGACACAACACTTCAACATTACCCTGCCAATATGCACATTTTTGGTAGCTTATTGAGCGCTTGCCATGTGAAGTCCCTTCAATGTGGCTGTGGACTGTTGAAGATTTTCTTTTCCTTTTTTTGTTCACAACTTTTGGTGTACCTGCCAGTGTGTTATAGTGATAAGGGGATGCCCCTATCATTGTGGGGCACCTGCATTTTGAATAAATGTCACAGCATGGCAGCAGAAAAGTCCATCTTGTCCAGGCCGGCCCCCTGCCTGTCCGGCACTATTGTTTCAATGCAAGTGTGGGTGCCAGCTTTCACTTCTCCTCCTGTCTGCCATCCCGCTCCTGTGCTGCCTGGTTCCAGTCATGGGAGTGAGAATAGAGCGAGGTTAGAGAGGCTGAGCATTGGAGTTTCTTGTATTTTGGAGACCCCAAGCTTACAGGATCCCTGCATTCTGGACGGGAGCTCCCCAGGCAGATTAAACCTGGGAGTGGTGCTCTACACCTCTAACTGGAGGGTAATTTGATAGAGCTCCTCATACCACTTGGGGAACCCATTACACAAGAGCTGCTTGTGTGAGATTTTCTGACCCCACTTGAGATTCGGTGATACAGTGGGTACCTGTGAGCCCTTGGAAACCCACTTTAGGTAATCCAAAGCCCTGCACAAGCGGCAGCTACTTTCGTGGTTATCTTCAACCTTCTTGGCCAGTTTAGGTGGAGTAGAGATTTGTTGCGCTTCGGCTGACGCACTCCAGCCACCAGGTGTTTTCTTGTGGAACCTCCAAGACACCGAATTGTAGGTGTTTTTATGCTTTCAGTTGGGATTTCACATCCTCTTAACACTGCTGGCAAACAATAGGAGCCTGAACCAGCCTTCGGCCAGCTTTTGGTATTCTCCTTACCATGTGGTCAGCCTAGCAGCAGCACCTCATGGTCCTCATGGCAGACCACTCTCCCTACCTCTCTCCCCAAGCACTCACTGTCCTTCAGCCACTTGCAGGGTGCCTGTGCTTCCAGCACAAGCCTGCGATCCTGACTCCTAGCGAACCCACAAACAAGGCCTGTTCCCAGAAGTCCAAGTAGAACCCTTTCTTTCATTGATCCCATAAAGTCCACCCTCTACTGGGTCCTGAAAGGCGGGTGGAGATCTAGTGCTGCTGGCACTGGAAACAGAGATACAAGTCCTGAGGAGGCCCTCCTCTTGAGAGGGCATCATCCACTATGTGCATCTGACCTTCTCCTTTTGTTTCTCCTCTTCTCAAATGTTCTTCCATGGGCAGAGGTTTAAAAATAGAGGTAGGAAGTTTTAGACACTGGGAATTCCCAGCTAATCAAGAGACACAATATCACCCATACACCCCTGGCTGGCACTTCCAGGAAGTAGCCCTCTAGCTGTCCAACCTCTCTGCACAGCCTACTTTGAAGAACAAAAATGGAGAAATTACATTTTAAAGTATCTCTTCCCCGAGCCAGGCTACTAACTAGGTTTGTTCCCTCCAATACCTTAAAGAGCCCTCTCTGTAGTGTTTGGAGCCAGAGATCTCCAGTCATTCCTTTGCCGCCATGTAAGAACAACTTGATAGTGATTGCCAGAGAGGTAAAGTAATTAGCTTGTGGAGATTTCACTGCTCATCCTTGCTCTAATAAGAGGAAGCTAATCTCCCACGGTGGGTCTATTGTTAGAGGTGTAGATATGAACAGCCTACTGGTCAGCAGAGTAATTAACTGGCCCAACAATATAGCTCAAAGCCCATATTGCATGAAGGCTGGATAAGAGAAACAAAGCCTAATTTTACAAGTACAATAGCAAAATCCACATAAAGTAAAATTGTCTCTAAATATGTGTTTGTGATCTGGAAATTCATAGTAAAATCCACATCAAAGACTTCTGCAAAAATGAAGAGGGACTATTTATTTTTGATTCACAATTGAATTATGATTTCTTACCAGGCCATAGACAATTTACTCTGGGTCTCATCTACCATAGCATGAACTGTGTGCAGAAGTTAGGCTGGGACGGGCAATTAGAGTTTCTCCATGCCTTTACACATGTGCATGAACGAGTGAACACTTGTCACAAGCAACTTGCGCAGAATTCCTTGCCATATTTGTACACAGCAGCTTACCTTATTTTATCAGGTAGACATTGAAAGGTTTAGGTCAAGTCCATTTTAAATAGAAGCATACAGTCAGTGAGACTCTGTTAGAGAAACTCGGCCACAGCAGAGGTTATAAAACTAGTGTTCCAAGAGCAAAAACTGGAAGCTTTCACAGTCCAGAATCTGCTTTCCTACAGATGTAATCTCTCATGGTAGCTACCATTAGATAATGTGATAGAGTTTACAATTCTCACTATGGGTTATTACCCGCTTTCCAAAACAAGCCCAATGTACCTTATTAAATGTTAAGAACAATATCAACTAGGTAGAAATCCACAATCAGCTGACTGGTACCTTCTGAAGACAAATAAAGTGTCAAAGGTTATTTGCTGTCATTTTCTAGCATTAAAGCTAGATAATGGAATCCCCAGGAACCTGAGAAAGGAAACAACTTGCTGTCATTAATTGGGAGGATGGTAAAGGCTTTTTCGCTAATTGATCTATAGATTATGCTCCGTTTTTACCAAGTAGTTAATCTGTTCTAAACGTCGTTAGTCTACAGATGCCTGGAGGCCCCCAGTAGTGGCACAGGATTAAGTATGACATAACATAACAGAACAAACTCCAAGTGAACTCAATCAGTTTTTGGTTTCCATTGATTCATGGTTTCTATGAGCCATGTGGAAGGTTCTCCATGAAGTTTTATGACTCATGGTGAGACTGACATCGCTTATTTTTGGCAATGGAATGTCTTGGCAATATGAAAAGTGCACCCAGGATAAAGGACTCCAGTTGAACTAGCTTGTTGAGAAGTATTCTAAATAATCTGTTCGGGAGACAATTTGATTTTGTTTTGCAATGCTCTCAGGGGTATATTCACAAGAACGTGCGATAACTACTGCAAGAGTAGCGTAACGCAACTTTCAATATCGCAGCCTATCACGGGAAAATAACCCCGTCTCAACATGTAATTCACAACAAGGCGGTAGCAAGCGATAGTTGCCGAAACCGCGGACAATGTCCGTGATACAACCACCACGATGGAGATAAAAACACAAACCACAACTCCAAAAAACATGCGATGGGCCCAAAGCGCGATGAGGAAATCAGCGACAAGCAGCGCCAGGCCTGCAACACACACCTGGCAGGCGTCAAAATCACCATAAAAGTAGAAAAAACACCCACACACAAACTGACCAACACCCAAGCACCATGGAGGCAGCCGGAGCAGGCGCAGAGGACGAAAGCAACCCCACAAGCACCCCGGACGACCAGCCTGGGACCTCGGGGACAGGGAAGGGCAAGGACAAGAAGACGAGGAAGACCAAGTTCAGTCCGGAGGCGAACAGGATCATAGTCACAGAGGTGATGGAACACCATTAACAACTCTTCGTCACCTCCAACGTGTCATTGGGCACCAAAAATGGAATATGGCAGGACATCGTCGACAAGGTGAATGCCGTCGGAGAGCACAAGCAGACAATGGACGAGGTCAAGAGGCGATGGAATGACATCAAGCGGAAGACCAAGGAGAAACTCACCGCCAACCAGAAGGCAGCAACGCAGACCGGAGGTGGGGGCCCAGCGCCACAGCTGGAGCTGGATGACATGGAGGAGCTGGTGTCTACAGTCATCAGTGTGGAGACTGTGGCTGGAGTCAGGGGACCGGACACTGCTCGACAGTACACAACACAACCGCAACAGGGTGAGCGACCACCAGGTACTGGGGGGATGGGTGGAGATGGCCACAATGGCACACATGCACAAGCAAGCAGGGCACAGTGCACACCCACAATGACCCTGGGTCCTCGCCCAGACCCACAGACTGTCACAATGTACAATGCCATGCTGTCTGAATGTCAACCTGTACCATGCAGCTACATACATGTGGACACATTGTAATACACCATCTCCCCTTCACATCGCAGGGGCATCGTCAACACCTCCTGCAGAGCAGTCCCAGCCACTCTTCACGGATGATGAGGAGGACAACACCAGCATCGACACCCAAACCATTCAAGACATCATTGACCTCATCCGCCACTCACCTCCAGGATCAGGGCAGCCCAGCCACATCGATGAGACCCCACCCACCACCCAAACCACCCAGCAGTAGGCACCCACAGCCCCGGCACTCTCCCAAGACCCCCAAGAACAACACATGGCCTTCCAACGCCGTGTGCTGGAGGGCCAGAGGGAGACGGCTGAGCAGGTGCAGGTGGGGTTCGACCTCATGTCTACCAAACTGGATGCCATCCTTGGGTGTCTATGTCCGCCCCATGGTCTCCAACGAGCCCTGACTGATATCGCTGGAGTCATGACGCGGAGGGAAGAACAGCTGTCCGCTCAGAGTGGCTCCAGCGATGCCAGCCGTGAGCTGGCACACATGCGAAAGCTCATGGAGGACATGGTGCGGATGGAGGCGGAAAGGATGGCAGCCACCGCTGCACACCATCGAAGTGTAGCAGGGATCTACAATGCCCTGCAGTACCTCATCATGGCATTGCTGCCACAAGGCGTGGCGCTGATGAATGCTGCTGCCCCCACAGCATCCACATTGCCGCCCCCTGGTGTGTCAGTGCCTCCCAGTGCGGCAGGCGTATCCACTCAGGCACCTGATGTGTCCGTGGCACACAGTGCCACAGCCAGTACTGCAACACCCACAGGTGGGGCAGGGCACACACCCGGGGATGAGGACGTGGATGGGACTGTGGTCAGGAGGGTCAGCCACTAGCATCCATTTCCGCCACCTGGCTTGTTTCTGCTTGGTGCCGCACATGGCCTCAAGACCTACCACTGACCCCCGATACACTCCGATGCACTCACCTTGGACAGCGACATGGACTGCCACATCCTGTTTGACGACCAATGACACGGCGGACAGACTGCGGACTGTACCCTTCCTCTTCCGCAGTACAGGTCATCCCCGGATGGACACTGGCTGGCCCTCCACGGGCCCATATTGTGTAGTGTGCTCGGCATTGCCCTGTACCGCTCCAGCTGCATGACTGCACTGGATGTGCAAATAAACATCCAGTGACGCACTGCTGTGTAATGTCTTACATCATTCATGTATGGATGTGTGGATGAATGTGGGGACAGTGCCTTCCCTTGCGTCAATGATGTTCATCCTGTGGGATGCCAGTCAGAGGGTGCGACATTGCATTTTGTGTACCGGGTCCCGTGAACACTACAACAGGGACACACGCATCAGTCACTTCCTTGTCCGGACATAGACTGGACCACGCCCAGAGCCCACGAGTCATTGTTGCAAGCCCTGAGCTGGTCCGGCGTACGACAGGGCAGGCCACTCCGCTAACACCCCGAGGGGGGGCCCTCATTGCTACCCGTCGCAGCCGTACTTGCTGGTGGTGTGCAGGTCACTGGTCTAGTTGTCAGCATGTCACAGCCACTCCCTGAGGGCAGGTTTTCACACACACCACACCCATCCGGCACAGGCGTCACAGGCCATGTGACTCCGCCAACATAAGGGGCCAATGACGTCACATTCCCCTCTTCCGGTGGTGACTGGATGACGGACTCTCCACGGTTCTCACTCATATAGGGCCCATGAGTTGTTGTGCACAGGGTTAGTGGCATCCGAAGCCTTGTGGATGGCACAGGCCTACCACCACGTGGCGCAGACTGGGGTTGAACAGGGTTAGTGGCACACGAGGCCTTGTGGACGGCACGGGCCTAACACCACGTGGCGCAGACTGGGGTTGCACAGGTTTAGTGGCACACAGGGCCTTGCGGATGGCACAGGCACCCTCCCACGGGACGGTGACTTTGGGTGCACTGAGTCAGTGGCACCTTAATCTGCTGAGCGGGTGTGCAGCCTGCGATGATGCCCCGTCCCGGCGGTCCAGACAGCTCAGGTTTTGTGTGCCCTGCTGGACCGCAGTGTAGACCAGAGCCAGCGGGCAGCGCGGGCCTACTGCCACGTGGTGTCACTTCTGGGATCCCAGAGTTGGTGGCACCCATTGGGCTGAGCGGGTGTGCAGCCTGCGATGGTGCCTGGTGCACTGGTATGCCCACAAGACCCAGCACCAAACGTGAGACCTGGTGGCCTGCGGAGAGGGGCTGCATGATGTGGAGGGTGCCATGTCCGCGGGCTTGTGGCTTGTGGCTTGCAGCGGCACGTTGTGGGACCTCCTGTCTATGCGCCGGTGGCGGAAGGTGAGCATTGAGGCCTGGGTGTGCATGGGCGGGCATTCTCTGATGGGCAGCGGGAGGGGTTGGGGTGCCTTTGCCTGGGTGTGCATGGGCGGGCAGGCGATGTTGTCTTGTGCAAGTGTGTGTACTGTGCCAGTCATGTATCTGGACTCTGTTTCAGCTGACGGCTCTGACTCAGATGTGTGACCTGGTGTCCTGCTATACATACCGGCACGTGGTTGGAGACACACCGGTGACAGCAGGTGAGCAGTGTGGCCTGGGTGCGCAGGGGCGGCACTCTCTCTCTCTCCCTCTCTTCCTCTCTCTCTCTCTCTCTCTCTCTCTCTCTCTCTCTCTCTCCCTCTCTTCCTCTCTCTCTCCCTCCCTCTCTTCCTCTCTCTCTCCTTCGCTCTCTCTCTGTCCTCTGATGTGCGCAGGACACACCTTCTCATCATGTTTTTTGTCTTACAGGCTGTGACCTACGTATTGTCCCAAGGGGAGCGGCCATGTGTTTTCATTTCATTTCGGTGTTCATTTTATTAAAGTTTCATTTGTTGCTTCGAAAGTGAATGTGTGCTGCTCATTTCTGTGACGACACATGCATGTCACCAGTTGTGATTGTGCGACATCAAGCGGAATATTTTGTACATGTTTAGGTGTGGCTGATGTGGCATGTCTTTGGTCGGGGGGTGCCAGGGAGGGGTGGTCCTGGGGGTGGTGGCGGTGGGTGTTGTGGTCCTCTTGGGTGCCCGGGCCGCATGATGGGTGGCTCCATGGCATCTGTTGCCCTTCCGATGTAGCCCTGGGCTGTGCTCCCTTTTGGTTTGCAGGCTGCCGTCCGACTTTACACCAGGTCAGAGCAGGTGTATTTTTCCTGGTGCTAACGCGCCTTATCGCCTGTTTTGTGTTTTTATCGCCGATGTGGCTGGTTGTGGAGAATGTTGAGGTGTGATGTTGTCGCGCCTTTTGGCACGGGAACGCCCACTCTGCATCTCATTAGCGATAGTTGCGCGGGTCCTCTGTGGTGATGTTTTTTGCGGCTGCTATCGCGGGTAAACTGGTGCTGTGGGCTGTTTACACCAGCTTGTGAATGGGGAGGTATATTTATGATGACTTTGGCTGCGATAAAGTGCCGTTAATTCGGCGATAGCTCCTTGTGAATATGCCCCTCAGTCCTCTCAGATATATGTTTTGGAATCATGTTTGTTATCAAATGCAGTCAGAACTCCAAAGAGATTTTATCACTGCCACATTTATGAGAGAAAAGTCACTTTAAGCTACCCAACAGGAATCGTTTGAAATGATAAAACTATGTTGACTCAGGTCATGTGAAAAATATGAATTAATCTACTGGTCAATGGAATATTTTAACCCACCAACCACTTTCCTCTTACTAGTAGGGGATGGAGAAATTATGCTTGAAAAATGCAGGCTTCCAATAACTTTTTCTACACACACAAGAAAGTAAGGTATCTTATAGTCGCAATTTTTATCAAGTTACAATCTATTCGACAGTGTATCAAAAGCACCTTAACTTTATAAAAACTGCCATCACCCACAACGTGTTGTGGCATGCTTCATCATAGGGCTGCTGCAACGCCTCAGCGCAGACCAACGCTTGAGGCGGGGCAATAGGGTGGGGTAGACAATACAAACAAATAGAAAAGGAAAAAAGGATCCAAAAAAAGGTGCAGACAGTGAATCTTAAAACTAACTAAGGGATATCCCAATAGCAAAATTATTCCTGGATTCCCTTGTCAGGATTAAAAAAAGGTAATTTATACCCCCGGATGGGGGTGAAGTGAGTGTATTATGCACTCTACACCCCTCCATTCTGCATAGAGGTCGACATGTTTCTGCCGGAATCCGTGTCTCTACCGGCATTCATCAGAACTATCCGATCCCTTTGCTAAATTTCCTTTCTGTACAAATACCCCTAGTATCTCAATATACTCAGTATTACTCCACCTGTTTTGTGTGGTGTAGTCCAGTACACTTACTCTTATTTGAGATCTGTGAATGGGGAGAATAAAAAACAAGTGAAGAAAGTCCGTGGCTAAATAAACAGACAAAAGACAATAGTGATATAAGTGATTAAAAAGTGCTATATATGCTACCTTTTATTCTTAACCAATTTGGTGCGACACGGGTGTTCTTTTAATTTTACGCCACCGCTCGTGAGGGAACAATTGCCCTTATTATTTATTGTGAACACTATATGCAAGTGTCATTTTTTCAAGCATGATTTGTGTCTACGTCCTAACAGGAATGAACACACCTACTGAAAAAGAAATGATGCTGGTAATCATGCCCCAACAGTACTCTTATCGAAGAAACTATAAATTAATGTGCTTGGGAACACACATAACCAAACACTCGGTGAGTCTTACCGAGTTTATTGAAACGATCGCTAGAAATGGCACGGGAGCAGAGGGCGACCCCCTGTAGTCACACACTGTTTGGAGAAATTACAGTAAGGTAACTTTAGTAACACGCTCACTATATCCAGAGGGCTTTCCTGTGGTAAACCTGGTCTGGTGTGGCAAATGTAATACCTCCTCAACCATTGTAAATACCCCAGGTCCCTTGGATAATGTGTGTGCTCCACCTAGAGCTGTCCTCGTCTACAATATGCCAAACCCGTTCCCCCTCTCCTTACTTCATCAAGGGTGGTACGCCGCCTCCAATTTGGTCCCTCCTGGTGCTGTGCAGGTACACGGCATCAGGGCCAGCCGGCCCTTCTATGAGGAGCAGCTTCCTGTCACGTGTGCCGCGTCCCTGGGGGCGTGGGTGTGTGACGTGGCATGTTGGGTGCATGATGTCATCGCATGAGTTCAGAGCAACTAGAGCGCTAGCTGGCGCTGGTATTAGTGCGATGTACACAGTGCGCGGTAGTGTAAAAAACATGAAGACCCATACTTTTATGTAAATGGCAAGTTAACCAAAGAACCAAGCGCTCAATGGCGTTTATTTTAAAGCAATAAACTCAGCGCGCGGTGGTCCTATAGAACGTGCTGTCCCATGCTAATATGTGAGTATCAGACCCTCAAAGGAACAAGGATTCAAAGTTAGTAGGAATGTTTATAGCAGGTTGTTTGTTGTTGCTTGTTGAAACTTTATTAACAAGCGAATAAATATCCATATCAATGGCTAAACAGAGCATGCTGTCCCATGCTTGTGTGTCAATTTCAGACCATCAAGGAAAACAAGGAATGTAGAAATAGTAGTTTGTTTATAACAGATTATTTGTTATTACTTGTTAGAACTTTATTAACAAAGGAACACATTTCCATATCACTGGCTAAACATCCCAGGGTCTCCCTATGTATGAGGCATCTACAAGTGTGCTTTGTATGTATCATGGCCTAACCAGGCTTGTCCATGGGATGTCATCATTAAGGCCTATCTCATGACTCCATATCCTGTAGACCCATTTCTGTTCGCGTATGATCAGGGTGCAGGTGGGATCCCTGGTGGTGGATGAGATGTAAGGTTTATCCAAAACAGTCCAGTGTAGATCCTCCACTGTGTGTCCCATCTCTGCATAATGTGTCGTGAGACGTGTAGTGGTCCTTGCACAGCGGATGTTACTCCTGTGCTCCATGATTCTCACTTTCACTTTTCTTGATGTCATACCTACATAGATCAAACCACATGGGCATTTGATCATGTATATCACATTCATGGAGTTGCAGTTAGTATGCGTTCGTTGTTCCCATGGGTAGTTTAAACCCACGTTTACACTCTTGGTGTTAGTGGTTAATCTGCAGACGTCACACGAGCCACATCTAGTGTGTCCTGTGACCAGTGGGAGCTCCCAGGCTCCTCGTGGTGCCACTTGGGGAGTAAGGATGAATCTTGAGTGGACCAGATGGTCCCTGATGTTTGAACTTCTCCTAAAGGAGAATAAAGGTTTTTCGCGGTGGAGGCCACTGGAATTGAGTATACGCCAGTGTTTCAGGATAATGCGTTTAATGTGGGTGGAGGCTGTATTGAATGTAGTTACGCAAATCGTGTTTTTATTCTCTGGTCTCTACCTTCTCCAGCAGGGCTTCCCTATGGCAGTTCTGTGCTCTTTTCTGGGCTCGTCGTACCACTCTCGTAGGGTGCACCCTGTTCCCCAATTTTCCTGATAGAAGGGCTACCTCCTCTTTGAAGGTCTCCAATTCCGAACAATTCCTATGCAAGGGCAGAAATTGTCCAACTGGGATGTTCTCCCTCAATGATTTGGGATGAAAGCTCTCAAATAATAGTAGTCCATTTTTGTCTGTGGGCTTGTGGTAAACCTTAGTAGACAGTTTACCTTTATGTGGGATGATTTCCAGGTCCAGAAAGAGAAGGCCTTCCTTAGTAATGGTTGTGGTGAAATGTAAGAAGGTGTTCCGTGTGTTGAGCCATTGCATAAAGTCTACCATAGAGTGTTCATTTCCTTTCCAGATGAGAATAACGTCATCTATGAAGTGTTTCCAGAACCGGATATTATGTGTCCATGGGTTCTCTGCGTCAAAGATGTATTTCTGTTCAAAAGCTGAGACATACAACCCCGCTAGGCTTGGCGCAAAGGCGCTCCCCATTGATGTCCCATGGGTCTGTAGGTAGTATGTCCCTTTATACTCAAAAAAGTTCTTAGTAAGTGCTATTTCAGCCAGATGTATTATGAAGGGCCTGGGGGTGTAGTACTGCCAATCCTGCTCAAACAATATCTCCTCCACTACCCACAGAGTTTCCATCTGTGGGATATTGGTGTACAGGGATTCTATATCCAAACCCACCAGGTATTCCTCATCAGGGTTGAAATCCATATCTTTTAGGAGGTTCAGGACATCAGTGGTATCTTTAAGATACGCTGCTTGACGTTGGACCAAGGGCTTGAAAAAGAAGTCAAAAAATTGTGACAAAGGTTCCAAAATGGATCCAATGCCTGCGACGATAGGTCTACCTGGTGGAGGTCTAGCAGTTTTATGCACCTTGGGTAGTGTGTAAAAATAAGGTACTACTGGATCTTTCTGCTGCAAGAAGTTAGCCTCATGTTCCAAGATCCAGTCGTTGTTTAAGGCCTCTTTGGACCATGGTAGTGATTTCCCTTTTCAATTCTGGTGTTGGGTCTCTGGGGAGGACCCTGTAGTTCCTTTCATCACCCAGTAGCCTCAAGCATTCATGATCATATGCTGTTTTAGTCTAGATCACAGTTACCCCTCCCTTGTCTGCAGGCTTTATGACCAGCTCTTGATTGTTTTTTAGTTGGTCTAGAGCCTCTTTCTCCTCCCTCGTGAGGTTCCTAAAAGGTTGGGTATGTGACCTGCCCAGTTCCTCTATCTCATGAATGACTGCCCTCTCGAAAGTGATGACTTCCAGAGGAAGAGTGAAGTTCGAAGGAGTGAAATTAGATTTTGGGTGAAAGTTTTTGTCACCTCTATTCTCCATTCTCTCTGGCCGTCCTTCGAAAAAGACTTTAAGTCTTACTGCTCTGAAGAATTCTGACAGTTCCTGTCGCAGTCTAAAGCTGTCCAAAGTGTTTGTGGGAACGAAACCCAATCCCTTATTGAGCAGTGTTTCCTGGGGAGCGGTGAGTTGGGTGTCTGTGAGGTTCATTACTAGATTCCCTCTCTGCTGGCACCCGGTAAAGGGTCCCGTGCCATGCTCCTTGTCACCCTCTGATTGAGGTCGTTCCAACAACTGTTCCCTGGAAGTGTAGAACACAGAGCCTTGCTCTCAAAAGTTAAATTCACAAAAGTTTTCTTTGACTAAATTGGTTTTCGATCAGCGGTGTGAATTAGCCCTGCATTTCAAGTCCTGATTTGCAAAGCATTTCTTCTTTGGCATACTCAAGACATAGGTTTTGCTTATTCATTAATTTTTGAGTAGTAAGACATGCTTAGGCAAAAAAAGCTGTATGAATCAGGACTGCAAGTAAGCATGTCAAACACCTTGGCTTCCATGAGAATATGTGTGTCAAAAATGAGCATAAGCACATGCATTTTTTAGGAAATAAAATTCATTAAAAGAAACACAATTTTATCCCATGGAAACATCGATTTTTTTGTATCCTCACTAATGGGAGTGTACCATTTCGGTTCCCAACCTGGAAAGGCATTGCCTACTGCCTTTTGCATGAGCACTTTGCGAATACTTACAAATGCTCAAGATTTGAGTGCCCATTACAATTATATTCTCATCACTCCTGTAAAACACCTTTTCCTGCTCCTAATCTTGAAAATCAGAAATGTGCAACCACAATTTTCTAACTTTGCATGGTTACAGGTTTCAACTTCTTGTAATTCACAAAGTATTCGAAGGCTACACAAAGAAACCTAGAACAGTCACAAGTGTTCATGCAAACTGCTGTGATGCGTTTCTGAATTCCTCTTTGCTCACCTGCTGAGACATTTTTTCATGCACACCTGCACTTACTGGACAGTGTATTGTGTAATGTCTTCTCGTGTGCAGAAGCCTCTAGCAGTTAAAAAGCAGGGGCAGATGATTTTGAGGACCACAACTAACTTAAGATTTTCAATAGGTTAAAAAGTGAATGACAGTGATGTTTTTAAGATTGGGATTCTGAATAACATCATATACAAATTGAGCTTCCCTCTCATTGTCTATTTGATGTCATGCAAAACCAGTTGGTAAAAAACTTCCCAGTCATTCACTGTTAACCACCTTTAATTCTAGATGTAATTCACATGCAATGAAGTGTTACACTCCGCCAATCTTTTATTGGTACAGAGTCAGTGCATTCCTAAGAAAAATTGGTAATAACCTGGAAACTATGGGGGCAGATTTATAAAGAAACTGAGGCATCTGTATAGATGCGTCAGTTTCCCTGCGCCTCCTTGCAAAACCCTTGCGCCACCATGGATGCGCCGTATTTACAATAGGGCGCACCATGACGCAAGGATTGACACATGCGTCAGAAACTCTGACGCATCTGTTGGTGCAAAAGTCACGCATTGTTGGAGTCATGTCGCAAGCACGATGCAACTCCAGCAATGCATGTGGTGGGCTGTACTAACTGAAGGTTTTGACGCAGTGGCGTCCTAGAAGTGGCACTGTGAAATCCTGTAGATTTAACTGCATCATTTCTATAATGCTTTCCTGCGTGGGAACGCCCACCCTGCATACATTATACCTGACACAGGTATAATGTGGCGCAGGGCTTTACAAGGTGACGCATCTCCCTAGATGCATCACGTTGTAAATGGGCCACAAAATGTACGCCACCACTGCATCACAAAAGGGACACAAGGTGGCGCAAAAGTGAAGCAAGGGGCTTGTAAATCTGCCCCTTGATGTTTTCTACTCCATTAAGAACCAAGCGAATTGCAGCATTATGAGCAAAATGTTTACAAAAGTCACAACAATTTGCAGAGATTGCCTCTCTAATTCCCATTGATTCAGGACTCTTTATTGCAATGCGCATGACACAATATCACAATGAATCGCCAACAGTAATTCCTAGAGATAATATCTGTTGGGACGTGGTTCATTAGTAGAAGTAAGTAGGTACCTACCACTAATAATAAGGCCGCACTCACAATATAAAACCCAGTAAAAGTCTCAATAAACTATTCCCTTGCTCAACCCATGGTAGCTGGCTGAGAACAGGCAAGCTTAACTTAGGAGACAGCTGTGAAAAGCATTTGAAAACACCAATACATTAAATAAGTAAGACACACAATAAAAATCCAACACCACTTTATAAAAATAGGAAATATTTTTATGATTAAAATGACATTAAAATGACAAAAAAAACAATGTAGGGAACTAGAGATATTAATTTTTTAATGAGTTGACCTTTTAACTGACAGCAGGAACTTAAAGGTAATGTAACCAATCTTCCTATCACGATTATCAAAACTGTATGAAAAGATCATAATCTTCCAATTATGAAACTATAAATACACACACGTATTACATAGAATGCAATACTTTTGCCTATTCTATCACACCAACTGAATGAGTTGACCTTTTAATTGCTGATGCGACTTACATTTGGTTTGTCTTTCAAGTTCACAAGAACGAATATTTTTTACAATGTAAAGGGTTATCACACATCATGTTTTTATATTTTCCAGTACTGGTGTGTTATAAACGTGATGCATGATAACACTTTACATTGCACCTGTAAGAGACACCTGCTTCGTTCCAGACTGGCCATTTCGCTACTCTTACATTTCCCCATTAGGCTAGGGGCTGCTTTCCGTGGCATGGTGGTTACATGACCCGACCATGCCTCCAAGTCCCATTATAGCCACAGCTTCCTGTACAGTGTGACTCCTGTGAATATTTTGCTGATTATTGATTTCCAGAGCGGTCCAGAAACTATTCCGTCAGCACTCAATTCACGAAGGTATAATGTGCATCTCACCATACACAAATGTACATTTACTAGCAGTAGCGGTCCGTGGTAGGAGTGCCGGCCGGGCGGTGACGTGGGGTGGGGGAAGAGCAGGGTGGGGGGTAGTAAACCACAGATTACGGCCGAATACAGGTAAGTAAACATTTAAATAAATAAAACAAATTTCGTTGTGAGCGCAACGAAATTCGTTTTATTTATTTAAATGTTTACTTACCTGTATTCGGCCGTAATCCGTGGTTTACTACCCCCCACCCTGCCCCTCCCCCGCTCCACGTCACCGCCCGGCCGACCCTCCTACCACGGACCGCTACTGTTTACTAGTAGTTTTATTCTACTCGTTAAGCTTGAACACTGCTTTAAAATCATAACACCTGTTCACTTTAATCTAAATATGAGTAGGTTTTGAGACTCAATTGATTCAAATGTAAAGTGGTATGGGTATTAATTTATTTGGAATATGAGAAGACACTTGCCGCTATAAGTCTGGAGTGCTTACTTAAAATGAAGTAGAATATGTGATTGCCATGTACATATGTCACTGGTGAATAGAACACAGGCTTGTGTTACTGCTCGGAGGTGATGGTCTAGACTGTTCATATTGGAGCTGTATCAAATCTGATCTGTACATTGTTGGTCCCTACCTTTAGTGGCACACTGAACAAAAAACAATGGACTGGAATGTGGCCCAGAGTTATTAACAGTGGTTCAAATTAATTCAAGGATTCCACTGTGCTTTTTTGTTTTTTCTCTATATATGCTAACACCATGGCACCATTGTGGGGTGGACTTTTCCGTTATAAAAGCCTAGCATAAAAAGTAAAGGAAGAAAACACCAATTTTGGGTCCATGGTAACCAACATAATATCTTAATTGTATTGATGTATCCTGTAATGTTTACATTCTGGAAGCTATTGAGGAATTACTGCTGCACAATTTTCTCTGTCCGGTGGAATGTATACCTGAACTGGTTATTTGCTGTCTTCATTTACCAGGTACCATTTCTGTCAACACTCTTCGCACACCCTACACTGCACCTGGAGAAAGTGAGATCCTAGATCTTGATGACGACCTGTATCTGGGAGGCCTACCAGAAAACAAATTAGGCCTGGTATTCCCAACAGAGGTGTGGACGGCTCTGTTGAACTATGGCTACGTTGGGTGCATCAGAGACTTGTTCATCGATGGCCAAAGCAAAGACATTCGACAAATGGCTGATATACAAAATACAGCTGGCGTGAAGCCAACATGCTCGAGAGAAACAGCTAAACCTTGCCTGAGCGTACCTTGTAAAAACAATGGAGCCTGCAGGGATGGGTGGAACCGATATGTCTGTGATTGTTCTGGTACTGGTTTTCTGGGACGATCTTGTGAGCGAGGTACGTTCTGTTATGTCATCTTGGCTTGCAACTTCATGAGTATGTGATAAAGTGTTCATCTTGTCGTTCTTTCAGATTGTTTTAAATGTTTTAGTTGTTTTGGACAACGTATAGAGTAACACACAAAACTTTGAATACTATGAATGTTTTGTATGTGTTATATTTAAGTATTTGCTTCAGAGAATATCTAAGGCATACTACCTGAGACAGCCATACTAAGTGATTGCAGTAGCACAATGACTGAGGTAGCAATCTGCAGGTTAAGATTAATATCTAAGGGCCTTATTACAAGTTTAGCAGTCCTCCTTTAGGACCGCCACCACTGCGGCCAGAGAAGCCCATGGACTTGAATCCGGGGCGGGTGATGGGCGGTGCTGCAGTGGTCTCATGTTGGCGGCTGTGTTAGGCTCATAGGAGACCCTTAACAGAAGTCCGCCACCGTGACAGTACCTGCAGCACATTCCTGCACGGTGTGACATACATCCATGTTGTGCATGCCACACCATGCAGGAAGGGGGGTGCAATTCCAGGGGGACACAACATATTCCCTCCTGCATGCACCCCCAGGCCTTGTTAGGGCCCCTTTAGTTACATCTCCACCATCCTTTTCATGGCGGGCTCACCGCCATGAAATGGGCCGTGGAAATGCAACTCGGAATATTATATGCTCGGCAGTGTAGCAGTGGCAACACCAGCATATTCCTGCCCCTATCCACTGCGCCACCGCTGCAGGATCCTGCATCCCGGCAGAATTGGCAGTCCTGTGGCAGTCCAACCACCACACTTGAAATACAGCGGGCGGACTCACAGTGGTGGTGGTGGGCGGACCGCCACCGCGAGGACTGCCGTACTCGGAATAAGGCCCCTAATATTTTCCGAAACTATTCCTTGCAGACTTGAAGACAAATAAGTTTATCACTAACCTATCAGTCTACTTCTCAAGTCACTGCATTTTCTAAAAGAGGGATCCTATCCCCATGCATAGTATTAAAGCTTGTTACATAACAGGCTTCTGAATTAACGTACATTGACATGGGTTAAAATTGCTCTTGATATGTATATTTTAGCAATTTGGGTCTGCATCATGTAAAGTGGGGTTGATTCTCTTCTGTCTTGGAGAGATTCAACTCAGGAGGCATACTAAGAAATAAATGTTGGCTCCAATGTTGTTGCAGGGTTAAGGGAAATATGGTTTACACACAATTCTTGGTTGTGCACCTGTCCACTCTAGAACCTAGAGTAAACTGCCTGTGTGGTGCTGATTCTGGTCTGCAGTTTCCTAACAGATGTGGGTGGATGAGGTGGAATCAGGGATTGCATCCATGTTATGTAAGAGTTTTTCGGTCCCCATGTTCAAGGCTTTGACTATGGGTGTGCTCTTGCAAATATAGATGAGGACAAAGTCTCACTGCTTGGATGAGCTCCTCCTCTTGGGCCCTGATGCCCACAGTGGTGTGCAGTGTGTTGCTACATTCATTGGAGGGCATCACTGTGTATATGTACACTTCCAGGGGATACAAAACGCACAACTCTGCCTTACTGGTCTACAATTTGAGTTTGTGCATGGAGGTTGTTTCATCACTCACTGAGTTGTCCAACAAGCAATGACAAAGCTAAACATTCAGGCTTTTTAGGAGAAGCTTTAGGTAATAGTTCTACATCTTTGGGTGCATTGCCCCCTGCTGACTTAGAACAAAAGCCTCATAATGAAGCAGCATCCTGTACTTAAATAAAATGGAAACAGGGAGGGAATAGGGCCACTTTGTTAAATAAACTGCATTATTAAAGGTAAGCTGTATCCCCAGAGAAGAGTTTAATGAAATGGAGGCAGAAGATGAAGTTTGCATTGTAAGTGGTAAGCTTAAAAGGCAGGAGCAGAAAATGTTTGCAAAGAAGATACTTTTAAAAAGGGCATTACTTTTGTTGCATGTTTAGGAAAGGATATGTTGGTGCTGGTCTTTTTCAGAACAAAAACCTGCAAATCCAATGACATGTTATCATGACAGCAAAGTTAAAAAAATGAATAGTAATTCTGCTTACATATTTGTAATTTTACGAGGGACTATACAGTGAGCCCATCGTCACCCTGTCTGTATGCCCTATAAATGGAACCAGTCTTAAGAATACTTATCGACCACCTTCCTATCAAATCCATTAAACTTCCTCAATTGAATATTAAGGTTAAGGTCTATGCAGACAATGTACTAATTTTTACACCAGACTTAAGACTACATTCCCCAAAATCGAAGACAAAGCAACTATGTCTGGAAAGGTATCTGAATACAATCAATATGTGGGGAAAACTGAAATAGAGTAAATACATGAATTATTTGGGCATTAGACTCACACCCAAGTTTAAGACCCTAAAAGAGGCTAATTATAAGAAAATTCTTAGAGAGTTCATTTTGTTAGTGAGGAAGTGGGAGAGGCTACCCATTTCAATTCAAGGAAGGACTAATATCAATGAAAGGACCTTTCTATTAAAACCTTTGCATTTTTTAAGACAATACCTATTTATCTCCCACTAGTCTTTTTTAAACACATAGTTGCCACTATCAAATACTTCATACTAGGACATCATAGGGCAGAATGGAAAAGGGTGATGGAATGGGATCTCTCTAATATCCAATTTTACTATTGTGCTGCAATGTGTAGGAGGACTTACAAAATTGATTAAGCACCAGGATAGTACTCCAGTGTTTTTGAAGGCAATTACCAATAAAAAGCATTACTTAGCATATATTACTCACATCCAAGCACCACCTCAAGCAAGTCAAATGTAAATGTAACTTGTACTTGGGTACTTTATGGAAAGATATTTTGAGGAACTTCAGAAATCCTAAATACCATGGGTACAGAGTAATAACAGACATTATAGATACTATCATGCAGATTCCTTAGACTTCACAATGGGTCAATCCACAACTATTACATAAGTTTTATTCTGATGGTTTATCTAAACAGTTCAGCACATAATCACTGATTTCCATATCTGAGACAATAAGTTATATAGATATCTGCAAATACGAACACATTTAAATGAGAAGCATAATGAATTGGCAGAGGTTTGCTTACAAAGATATGTGTAAGGCTAGAGCAATAATACTCACTTAAGATTTCTGGATGCCATCAAATTTTCTTAACAGCAGAAGAAGGTCAAATACCCAGGTGGACGCAACAGTAGTTTAATTGGCTGGGCAAGTAGATTTCCCTGTAAGAGCTAACCCAATAGATCAGAAAAAACCGACAGAGTCCACATATCTGTTACTTGTCCTACAATAAGACCATTCTGGGAGAAAGTGTGCAGCAGGATCAGCTCTGGAAGAGGCCATCAAGATTATGTTCAACACTATGTTAATATTAATGAGATTTAATACATTTCTAAGACGTCTGTTTACATTTCGGGCAATTTTGATTGGATGTTTGCAAATAGATCAACAATGGAAGAGCTTATAGCAACCTAATATTGAGCTGCGGGAACAGGAGCTAATAAATAAATATAACTATGAGAATAAAAAATAATTATAGAAGCTTACGAGAAGGCTCAGACATTTTTGGAGGAAACAATTATGTGCAAGAAAGATGGAGACTTAACTAGCCCTAGAGATGGCTGTTAATGATCAGTATTAGCGGTGCTGTTCCATAAACTATTGTTTAGCTATAGTTTACTTTGTATTTTCTTGGCTGTAATGTGTGTTTTTATGGAAGCTGCATCTCTACCAATAAAATGTATGAATATACAAGGGCAATTATTTGATAGCACACTGTTTTTATGACAGGCCAGGTGATCTCAACAGCACAGTCTTCCTAAACAAAAAGCCATAAATCAGCAATTAAAAGTTATTATGTTCACAAGTTGAATACATCAAAGAACACACATCACATCTGTACTCTAACGAAAGGAATGCTTGATGTACCATTACCAAAACCAAATCGAAACAAAAGAACAAAGTAGTTAACTCCAAAATGCAATGGACGTTAATAAGAGCAGGCAATGCATAAAAACACATTAAACAACTTTGATGAACGGGTCTGACCCATAGATCAGTCTCTGTACTTCTCATTGTAGTTTATTCATTTAAGAATTCATGACATGCAGTCTTTAAAATACTGTGAGCTGTTTTGGCCAGCCCTAAAAACGGCTTGTGGATGAAGAGTCTGGTCTTTGAATGTGGTGTTGAGTGTTCACTACTGGCACATTCTATCTTACAGAAATGTACCGTCCTACAATTTCAAAGTGAACCAGGCGCACACAAGCAAAACAATCTTTGCACTGTCAAGAGCGCTCTCTGTAATATATTTTGTCGTTTGTATTCAGGCAGCGAGCTTAAATGCAGCCAGTATGAGAGAGCCATAATGTAAGTCTCGAGTATTCTCCTATTGGGAACTTGCAGTAAAAATATAACTTGTCCTACCCTAAACCCCCCCCCCCCGCCCCACCCTGCCCTCACCCCCGCCCCAGCCTGTGCCGGCAGAGCCTGCTGATATGCAAATAATAATAAAGCATGGCTCCACATGTCCTGCCTTATTTTCTCCTATGGGACTCGCTTTTGCCATGAAAGTAGAGTTAGGGTTGGGCATTTCAAGGGAGATCCCAGATTCAGAGGCGTTGTCATACTAGTTTAGTGAAGTTCTTTGCATTTCATGAAAACTAAATGGTTGATATTTAACATGTCTTAAAGGTGACATTGGTCAGTACCTGTAGGGAGATAGACAGTAGCATACCAAAATGCCATGGGCCCTAGTGCAGGCCAGGAATATTGCCCCTTTGACTGCTATTGAGGTGGTAAAATATAGGATTTTCAGTATCAATGGGCCCATCAGGGCTATAGACCACAGTGCTACTGCACCTGCTGCACTAACTGTAGCTACGACCCTAAAGATGGACACTTTCAACATAGTAAGTGATACTCTTTACCGTTTTTAGCTGCACTAGAATTATAATACAAATCATGCTCGTTTCTTTTATAAGCTACAAATATTACTACAGTATTCGTTCAAAATAATGTTTGATTTTTCATTAGCGGTAGCAGTTTAGCAGAGGAATGCTGAACTGGTAATAATAAAATTCGAGGTGCACAATATTTATTAGATACTAGGCAAATAAAAGAAAGATGAAAGAATAAAACGTAAAATATAGAAATAACGCAAAGATGCTTGAGGCAGCGCTCTTTGAAAGCAAATGATGTTAAATATTAATTCAATAAAGATGGATTGAATGGAATTTATCTTTGGTTGACAGAAATGGTGTGAGCACAGTATAAAAATATGGCTGTTCATTGTTAATGCACCTGTGCCACAGCTTACACTACACCTATACTCCCGTTGAGGATGTCTTCATTGTTTACCGTCGATCGGAGCCTAGCTTCTAATTATTCTGCAAATCATTGGTTTATATATTGAAACCAAACCTGCATGGACCTCTACCGATGAGAGTCAAAATACATTTAAATTGACGAAGGGGCTTACTGTGAAATAGGGCACACTGCACATATAGCAACACAAAATGTATTCATTGTAAATCATCTCCTGATTATAAGGGAGCAATGATAGGAGAGGCAGTGGAGCTACAAATGGCATTCGCCTCCTATTCACTGAAAATCGGAGAACACAATTATTTTTGGGCCCTCATGTACGTTTGCTAGCAGTATTTCAGCAGAAAAAACTATTTCACAGACAACTTTCACCAGATTAATATGATATGCTTTGGTGTTGGCACACGAAAATTTGAATATTGTTTGTTTTGTGTGTGTGTTATTCATTCAATCATGTGACTATTTGAGGACGCCTGTAAGCAGACATTATTTATGGAAGGGTGGGAGCAGTAATGTCAGGGGGCATAAAGCCACAAAAAGAGTTGCCCAATACTGGGGGGCGGGGAATTGTATGACAAAATATTGACCACTAAAATGTCATGTACAAAAATATTTCTGTGTAAATATTGACAGAAAAATATTGGCTTTAAATATAGTAAACGTAAAAGTGCAAAAATATCTTTTACCACATTATTGGTAGTCCAAAGTATTTACATTATATTGATAAGTATATGTATTTAATTGTAATCTAGCATTATAGAAATGTAAAAATAAAAGCTAAAATAATACTTATAAATATGCATAATATAAAAGTACCAGTCAAACATTAATATAATATCTTTAACAATATTTTTAACAAAGCAAATAAAAAATTAAATTATTGCTTAGCTAAAAAAATGTAATTGATGAACTACAGTAAATATATTATATAAATAAAAATAATTCTAAAATATTTATAATGTCATTATTTTACATTGAATTATAAACACAATACACATTTAATATTAATAATAATTTAAGCAAAATAGACACATAATTAATAGAATTAAAACAGTTTAAAAATATATAATTTTAAATCAAATATGCTCAAAATATAAAAGATTCTAGGATGAAGTAACATGTAGGAACTTAAATCCATATCTAAAAACATTTAAAAAATCGCATAAAAACAATTCAAATGCAGCATTCCTACTGTAATGTTACCAACACTG
The DNA here is from genome assembly GCA_963921515.1 of Calotriton arnoldi. Taxonomy (NCBI): domain Eukaryota; kingdom Metazoa; phylum Chordata; class Amphibia; order Caudata; family Salamandridae; genus Calotriton; species Calotriton arnoldi. Next base: position 1,806,135 of record CAWUFW010002580.1, read on the forward strand.
GGGGAAATGCATACATTGTGGGGGTTGGAGTGAGATCTACTATTCTAACTATAGTTTAAAAAACCTTGTGTAAAGTGTATAGCTTGGTGCCAGTGGGTCAGATTTACTATTTTAACTCCAGTTGATCACTCATTGAGGAAAGTGCATAAATTGGTTTGGATCGGTTTTACTGTTCTAATCCCAGCCCAACATATACTCATTAGTGTGACTACACTGGGCCAGGGTAGTGAAGGGCAGATTTACTACTCTAATTTCAGTACCACCAACATTGGAGAAAGTGTGCATTTTACAGGGAGCAAATTTCTTATCCTAACTCCAACCCAGAACCATGACACCCAGAGGGTAATGGAGCGCTTTGTACCAACTACAATGAGCTCCAGAAATATTGGAGAAAGTACATATCGTGGGCTGGCAGACTTACTATTCTAACAGCAATCTAACAAATATTGGAGAAAGTGTATACTCTATAGAGCTCAGATTTACTATACTAAATCCATTCTAAGAATAATTGTGAAAAATGTATAGGTTTAGGGGTCAGTTTACTATTGTAATTCCATCCCAACAAATATTGGGGAAATTGCATACATTGGAGGGAGAATGGTCAGATATACTATTCTAACTCCAGCCCAACAACATTGGAGAAGTAGCATACATGTGTGGGGAGGGTCAGGTTTACTAACCTAATGCCTGTTTGACAAATGCTTGGGAAAATGAGTACATCGGTGGGTAACATTTACTCTTCTTACTCCAGTCTAATAAACATTGGAATAGATGTCTTTTTTTGGGGGGGGGGGGCAAAAAAATGTACTATTCTCCAATATGAAAATTGTTGGGGAAATTACATATATTTCGGGAGGGAGACAGTAGCACATTTCTAACACACACTCTTGCAAACATTAAGGATGTGCTTACATTGGGGATTATCAGGTTTCATAGTATAACAGACATTGGGATAAGTTAATATATAGGGTATCAAGAGGGTGTCAAATTTGCTATTCTTGGTCCGGTCAAACAAACATTGGAATACACATTTACTACTAATAAGCCTTTCTTTAATGAAGAAAGCTACTTACAAGAGAATGAATAAATGCATAAGTTGAAACAACTGGCCGATGTTATGAAGTAAAAGACAGTCGTCCCATTGCAAAAGAAGAGATGGTTCCTAGAAATGTAAAGCAAGAGATAGGTGACGAGGTACAAAGAAGGCGTAGACATGCTCCTATTTATAAATGGAGTGCAGTAGGATTTGTAGTATTTGCCAGGAATAAATTGATACAGTAGGATTCCACCATGTACTTGCAGTGCTGCTATCTATTTACTTTACCTCTGCAAATTATGGGACAAATGATTACTGGTATCGTCATCATGTTGCCCTTAAGAGCATATTATGAAATTTTGGAACACCAACTTGCTTTCTAACCCTGAGTTGTGCAGAATATCCATGGGATCACTTACATTACTTTCTGAGAGAAGCAAACTCTAACATTAAAGGCATCATACACTGAGATTCAGAAAGGGCTTAAGGGTAGAGTTGTGTATTTACCTTTAGATGTTAAATGCAATATTGAAACCTAGGGTATAGAGAGAGATTTGTAAGAACCGCTTGTTATTCTAGTAAATGGAGTGCCCACGAAAAGCAAAAAAAAATATGGCAGGAACTAGTGGATGTAAATAAGGTGAAGAAAGCTATATTATATCTTAAAGACAATATTGTGTACTTGCCATCAAGTGGACATTTGATAAAGTGGATAGAAGTAGATCTGAAGCATTACAGTATCCATCCACTACATTTAAAAGAGGTTATTGGGGTTGCCATTGAACTGTATCAGATGAAACAAGCTAAACGAACTCCAATGTATGTCTGGTGAAACATTTAGAGGCTCAATATTTTCCTCAACTATTTTGAACTGGAGTAGGCGGACAGAATGATGACCTCTCTGTGCAAATACCTGTAGCAGTGTACAGGTCAACAAGATTTTATTCTGAGGACCTTAGATTTCATATTCTATGTGTATTCCTTCTGTTGTTTGGAACAAGTTGCATCTCCTCAGTTCTCTTTGAAAAGAAAGAATAAGTATAAAACAGTTTGAAACACCTTCTTAAAAAACATCAGTACTTTTAACAAACATTTCAAAAGTACCCATAAAAGTCTCCCAGCAATAGTGACACAGATTCTTACTAACCCTGAATTTCAACCTGCACTCCTCTGGGGTTAATTCATACTTACTGCCAAGTGCCTCCTTTAGAGGGGGATACCCCTTCCCTAGAGCCAGTACGTTGTCCCTCCCATCAACACAAATATGACTCCAAGGGCACCTGTACAATCCTCCTCAAAGATCCTCTGTACGTATACAGCTACTTCATATGCCAGAAATGTCCTGTCTATACCACCCCCCTCCTTAGAGTCAGGCAGGCACCAAATCTCTGAATATATGAACTCTTTTATCTGCACTGGTCACAGTAATGGTGATCCCACCATTTTTGCTAGACTCTAACAGCTTTTTGGCCTACAAGTACACCTCCTTGACACTCCAGTCAGCAAGACCCTTTTCTCCTCCAAGGCTCTCTTAGCCTCAGCTTTCCTCTCCTCTACACCCAGCCAGGGCCAGCTGCAGCCTCAGGTCCCACACAACTTGTCTGTCCTTGAGGTCCTCAGGGGACTGGGTTTGAGAGGAGACAGTACTTCCTTCTCTGTTTCCAATAGAGAAGTCTTTCTCTGGGAGAATCCCTCTCGCCTCTGAATACTTTACCCACTCATTTCTCCACTCCTCTCCCTCCTTCTGAAACCCACTATACTTTGGGGGTCATGATTCTGATGCCAACTACAAGAGTGCTGAAGTAGTCCTCTTCAAATTATTCTTGTAGTGCAGGTTGCATTCTGCGGATGTCCCGCCAGGCTCTAAGTATGAACTGATACTCAAACCTGGACGTACACATGAGTAAATGGGTGTGTGGATGGTCTTATGTGTGAGTGAGTGAATCTGGCAGTCACTGTCTGGCTATATGAGTGATATGTGAGTATATATATGAGTCATAACTGCTTTTATGAGAGTGTAACTAGGTCTGTAAGTGCCTGTCTGACTGTGTGAGCAAATTACATACTATTAAATTATATACTGTAAGCAAACACCCAATTCTAATTTCAAACACATTCATTCATGCTAGCATATTGAAATGAATATATATTCAGTATAGCAAATCCTCTATTTCCTTTCCTGCTACTGTATTTTTAGTTAATATTCTCATCTAAGCACCCTTCTATTTTCCCTTCTAGTATACTGTCTAAAAGCTACAAATTTTCTTTCACCTTACATACACTCGCTATTTTATCCTTCATATACGTTTACATACTACAACCTAATTAACATACTTACAAAAGCTGTTTACTGTTCTCTCAGTTTTATTTCTATGCCTGGTAACATCTGTTTTCATACCAAATCTCCAGTCATAGCTCCTGCAAACTACCTCCTCGCTCTGTAAAAATGCAGCTAAAATGGCTACCCTTTACCATGTGCTCTTACTTATGCTGCTCTAGTTAACAAATCTTATGCTTACTTTCATCTTTCTTTTTTGTTATACCACTTCTAAATGGTCAGTATTTCTTTAACCCGTTCCATGTTTCCTGTTAAGAAGCCCAATTTGGTTGGCTTTTTTCATGAATCCCCAGATCCACCAGCGACGCTCAGCGTGGCCCCCCGTGTAACTTCACGGATTCATAGTGGATTTACATGGGGCAGCGCTGGGCCCCACGACAGCTCGGTGGATCTTGCAAGTGACCCAAAAAATGTTTCTGCCATTTTACTGCCCATTAAACATGCTTTCATCTCATTTATAACATACACATGGGGTCAGGAAAGCTCTCACCTTGCTCCTTCAATTAGTATTCAAGCAACTTTTCAGCCCCGGGGACCGTTTCCTGAGATATAAAATGGCGGGCGTAACTTTTCTGTGAAGGTGCAGCCAGCCAATCAGAACCCTGCTTTGGGGTGTGGAGCCGCAAAACTACTGAATGGATTTATATCAAATAACAAAAAGTACTCTTTCTGGATCAAGAACTAGCTTTCTGACAAATTTTGTGTAGATCCACTAGCCTAATAAGCAATTGCCTGTCTGTAGCTGCCCCGTCTGTCTGTGCATTCCCCTTGATTAATTGTGAAAACTGCTCAGAGAGCAGAAGCAATGGCTTGGACTTTTGTCAGGATGACCTGGGTGTGAGATATATGACACATCCTTTCTCAGATAAAGGCAGCTGGGGAGGGTCCTGGGGCTTCATTAACTTGAAAAGGACCACAGTTAAGTGCAAGTTGAGTCCTAGGGAATAAGGGTCTTTGATCTCAGGGCCAACTTTATCCAGCCTTGTTCCATCCCGGAGTGGAAGCTGGACCCAATAAGAGAGGATTGCTTATTTCAACAGACAACCCACTGGGTGGACCACCGTTATCTTCCAATGACAGAAAAGTTGTGCCTTTGTGAAGAACAATGCACTGTATGATGTCTAGCTGTAAGACAAATGGGGTGTACCTGAAAAATTGGTAAAAGTGTCTTGGATAACTAGTTGCCAGACAGCATGGTCTTTCGCGATAGAAATACAGAACCCAGTAAGCATGTGTTGACAAACAAGGGCTTCACAAGCAATATAGATTTAGCAGAAATACACAGAGGAGGCTTATCCGTGAAGCAAGGAGCAGCACTGTCACTATCCCCCAAGTAATCCTAGAATATTCCTCAAAAACAGAAGTTGGGAAGAGTTTCACACCACCAAGATATCATGTTGTGTTACATGCACAAAGGTGGTCCAAAAGCAACAGTAGAATCCATGGGTTAAACAAGAAGGACTCAGGAAACTGGAAAGAGAAAATACACGGGTATAGAGGGAGCCAACAAAGGGGAATTTTTTTTTGAAATATGGGTGCAACCTGATACAACAGGTGAAAGAGTTGAAACAATTGATGTTGCCAGACAATAGACTTTGGATCAGCTGAACTCATGTAATAGTAATTGTATTTGTAATTGCATTTATATAGCGCTTACTAACCCTGACGAGGCGTCGAAGGGCTTTTTCGGCGAGTAGCACGCTACTCTGGAACCCATAAAGGATTAGTGTTGAGTTAGTATAGTGAAATATGAAAGCCATTTGAGTGGTGGATAGGTTAGTCAGTTATTTGGATTCAGAAGGATAGCGGAAGGATAGAAGAGGGAAAAAGGTTTGCATTTATATAGCGCTTGTTACCCCTGATGGGGTGTTAAAGCGATTTTTTGGGCGAGTAGCACGCTACTCCGGAAACCATAAAGGATTAGTGGTGAATTAGTATAGTGAAATATGAAAGTAATTTGGGTGTTGGATATTAGTCAGTTATTTGGATTGAGAAGGATAGCAGAGGGATAGAAGAGGGAAAAAAGGTTAGCAGTTATATAGCGCTTGTTACCCCTAATGGGGTGTTGAAGCACTTTCTTGGCGAGTAGCACGCTACTCCGGAACCCATAAGGATTAGTGGTGAATTAATATAGTGAAATATGAAAGTAATTTAAGTGGTGGATATTAGTCAGTTATTTGGATTGAGAAGGATAGCAGAGGGATAGAAGAGGGAAAAGGTTTGCATTTATATAGCGCTTGTTACCCCTGATGGGGTGTTTAAGCGCTTTTTTTGGGCGAGTATCATGCTACTCCGGAACCCATTAAAGGATTAGTGTTGAATTAGTATAGTGAAATATGAAAGTAATTTGAGTGGTGGATGTTAGTCAGTTATTTGGATTGCGAAGGGTAGCAGAGGGATAGAAGAGGGACAAAGGTTTGCTTATATATATATATATAGCGCTTGTTACCCCTAATGGGGTGTTGAAGCGCTTTTTTGGCGAGTAGCACGCTACTCCGGAACCCATAAAGGATTAGTGGTGAATTAGTATAGTGAAGTATGAAAGTAATTTGAGTGGTGGATATTAGTCAGTTATTTGGATTGAGAAGGATAGCGTAGGGATAGAAGAGGGAAAAGGTATGCATTTATATAGTGCTTGCTACCCCTAATGAGGTGTTGAAGTGCTTTTTTTGGCAAGTAGCACGCTACTCTGGAACACATAAAGGATTAGTGGTGAATTAGTATAGTGAAATATGAAATTTGAGAAGTGGACATGTTAGTCTGTTATTTCGATTTAAAAGGATAGTGGAGGGATAGAAGAGTGAAGGCTTTAGACTTTTTTTTTAAAAAAATTGGGAGGTCATAGCAGTAGTGGGAGGCTTGGGATGAGTAAAAAGGGATGTGGAGGGGAAGAGTCAGAGGGAAGAGTTTTAGAAAGGCTTGTTTTGGGGGATCAGTATAGTAAAAGAGGTGTCAGGTGGTGCAAGGAGGGGTAGAGTAGGGGAGAGTCTAGAAAGGGCTATTTTGGGGATCATAGTAGTGGTATGGGGTTTGGGATGAATGAGAGAGTAGAGGTAGTGGATATATTGATAGAGGTATAGGGTGAGAAATAGGCTAGTGCATTGGAAAGAGTAGTAGAAAGAGGTTTGAGATGAGTCAGAGAGTTGAGGTAGAAGATATATTGAGAGAGGTATAGGGTGAAAATAGGGTAGTGCATTGGATATGCTGAATTAGAAGAAAGTAATAAATATATAGATCCATAAGTACATGGAAAGTTTATAGATGCATAAAGGAAGTAAGTATATGTAGATTAAAGATATTGATAGAGGTATAGGGTGAGAAATAGGGTAGTGCATATAATATTTTTTTTTAGGAAAGTAATAAATATATAGATCCAAGTACATGGAAGGTATATAGATGCATAAAGGAAGTAAGTATAAGTAGATTAAAGATACATTCGATAAACTCTGGTTTTCAAGTGTTTTTTTTTTAAACAGAATTTTATTGCATTTCAGAAGACATATTGAAACATCTTACAAAGAGTATTGGAATTGCGCATGAGTTTCATCTTAGATCGTACTATAGTTAAGCATAATCACCTCAGGATGTCCAGTTATAAACAATCATCAGTCCCGCCAATGAGCAAGGAAATAAATGTTCATCCTTGCCCCAGGGTAACCTTTAGCTCTTTGTCCATAAGTGCTGTGCATTGCACGCTATTAGCTATGGATCCCCTCGAAGGTCGTCTCCGCAAGCAATGCTCCAACAGAGTTCCCCCCCACCCCACCCCCCTCCAAACATCCACCTTCCCTACCCCACAGGCATGTCGCTGTATTATCAACTCCTCCGCATGTGGGTGTTGATCGATCCAACAGTACACAGTGTGTTCTATTCCATTGAACCCGCCCTACTGGTGGAGCCGTGGGGGATGCCTACCGTACCAGTTAGTCCTATTATGCAGTCAGTAGGCAGGGGCATTAGATGTGCCAAGAGATCAATCGCCCGCCGCAGGGTCCTCCCCATCAGGGATTACATCTTCGTCCTCCTTCGGTTGTTGCAGTAGGTCCACTAATGCCAGCCATGCCCTTGCTGCCTTCAACGTCTTTTCGTTCCCGGTCCTTAGGGCCATTTGCAGCCTGAAGGTCTCCTCGTATTCTGCCCACTTCTCAAGCTCTCTCATCCACCTTGGTACGCTAGGGCCATTTTTCGCCTTCCAACGGCTAGTGATTTCTCTTTTAGCCAACACCAACCCCAAGTCTATGAACTTGCTAGTGACCTTATTCCTGGCAGTGTGAGGGAACCAGTGCAGCAAGCAACACCCTGTAGTCAGAGCCACTTCTCTCTCTGTCGCGGTCGCCAACCCTGCAGTCACCCCTTTCCAGAACTCTTCCAAACATGGGCAATCCCAGAGCATGTGTAAAAACCCTGCACCCTCCATGTTACACCTTGGGCAGGCGGTCGAGGCCCCAAAATATTCATTAATCTTACTCGGGGTGAGGTATGCCCTATGCAATACATAGAAGTGAATCAGCTGGAACCGCGCATTTCTAGTGCTCTTCCAGGCCCTTTCCACAAGTTCTCCCCATGGTTTCTCATCAATAGCCTCACCTAAGTCCTCCTCCCATTTGATGCGTAAGGCTGTCAGGGGTCGGCATATCTCCTGCGTGAGGCGTCTATAAAGGCAAGTGACCGCCTTAAAAGTTCCAGCAGCTATCACTATGTATTTATTGACAAACCATGGAAGTCTGGGGTTCCACTATCCCCTCCTGCCAATGTTTTCTGATAGCTGCTGTCAGAGCAGCATGTAGAAGAAAATCTCCTCTTGGGATGTCATATCGCTCTAACAGATCATTAAAAGGGAGCAGGGTATTATCCTCATACAAATCCCCTATTGTGGAGATTCCTACCTCCCCCCATGCCTGCAATCTATGCCAGTCCCCACCATGGGGCAGTGCCTCGCATACAGCTATCGGGATGTCCGGCGCATAGGGGCAACGTATCTGCGCCCGCCTGAGTGACCGGTTCCAGCACTTGCGCACCGTCTGAAGGTCCGAGGGGGTCACACGATCTCTCATGGGAAGTCGCAACAACACCTGGGAAAGGAGCCGCAAGTTCAGATCTTGATTCTCAAGGCCTTCTGCATTCCTGAGCCACCCTGCCACCCACTTCGGGAACCACTGTAATTGTGCTGCATGATAATAGGCCTCGAGATCCGGCACTGCAAATCCCCCCTCCGTTCTGGGCCTCATCATGGTGGTAAGCGCCACTCTCCGCCTTCCAGTGCCCCACAGAAACCCCGTAATCAATGTATTGAGTTGAGCAAATATTCTGGGCGGAATCCAGAGTGGAAGCGACCCGAAATAATAAAGGAGCCTAGGCAGCATCACCATCTTTAATAATGCCACCCTGCCCGCTACAGACAGTGGGAGAGTCCCCCAAAACTCAAAGTTGCTTTTGGTGCTGCGGATTGTTCGCCCTATGTTGCCCTCCAGCAGATCTTCAGGTGCATCGTATATTTGAGTACCCAAGTAGGGCAGACATCTGTTTTCCCACATCACTTCCTCCGTTTCTGGCGGCCCAACTCTATCCGAGTGCGTAGGGAAAAGACACGACTTGGCCCAGTTTACCTAAGCCCTGCGACTCCCCCCAGTACACTCAGGAGATCTTTGGCTCCTATAAGGGCCTCTCCTGAATTAGCCAGGAACATCAGGAGGTCGTCCGCATAGAGCGCTATATATTGGAGTTGTCCCGTCACCTCCAACCTCTGGTAATAGCGACCTGATCTAGCGTGCGCAGCCAGAGGCTCCATTGCCAGCGCAAATAACAAGAGCGACAACGGGCAGCCTTGTCTTGTTCCTCTGCCCACCATGCAGGCATACGTAATCAGCCCTCCCGTCCTGACTCTAGCAGTAGAATTTTTATATAAGAGTGCCGTCCATTCCACGAAATGCTCCCCTAACCCAAACGCTCTCATAACTCTAAAAAGATATGGCCACTGAAGGCAATCGAAAGCTTTCTCGATGTCAACCGCCAGAATGCATGCCTCCTCCCCCCGGTAAGTGTCCGCCTCCAAGACTCGTAGAAGCTTACGTATATTCATCGCCGTATTCCTGGTTGGGATAAATCCCGCCTGATCTGTATGTATTAGCGTCGACATGTGTAAGAGTAGTCGGCTGGCCAATACACGGCTTATAATTTTATAGTCCAAATTAAGCATGGCGAGGAGGCGATATGCAGTCCGATCCCAAGCCGGTTTGCCGGGTTTTAAAAGTGGGATGATTACCGCCTCCCTCGTTGAAGCAGGCAGACATCCTTCCCGTTTTACCCTGCCATACAGCGCCACTAGTTGAGGAGCTAAGAGATCTACATATGTTGAATAAAACTCTATTGGCAGCCCATCTGCCCCGGCATTTTATTCCTGGCCATATGTTTAATGGCGCTACGCGCCTCCCCAATCTCGACTTCTCTACCCAGAGCTTCTGCTGCCTCAGCATCTACTTTTGGAAGTTCTATATCCGCCAGGAATCCCACCTCTTCCCCCACTCTGGGATCAACCTACTCTGGTATAGGGCAGCGTAATACTTCAAAAACTGGACGTTGATATCTTGTTGGCTATAGTAGATCTCGTCTTCCCGCCCTCGTAGTTCGAGTATTGTCGCCCCTCTACGCGCTGGGTTGGCCAGCCAGGCTAACAGCGCCCCAGATTTATCCCTCTCAGCATGGGCCCGGGCATTGTAAGCCTTATAATCGAAGCAGCGCAACCTTTCTACTGGCGTTGCTAATACCTCCCGAGCTGCAAGGAGGTCTGCTTGCTTATCCACCCTCCCCGGCCTATCCTTTTCTATCTCCCGGAGTTGTTGTTCCGCGCTTTGTATGTCCCGCATAAGAACTTTCTGTACTCCCACCACTTCCCCAATGCAGCAGCCTTGTATAACAGTCTTAAAGGCATCCCATTCGATGAGGGGACTTGTCGCCGTATTGCCATTTTCTAAAAAATAATTCTCGATAGCGGACTTTACTGTGGCCCGGAACACCTGATCTTCCAACGCTTCCGGTCTCAAGCGCCAGACAGGTATTTTAAGTCTAACCCATATCCAATCTAGTGTCACCAGCAGCGGGTTATGATCCGAAATCGTTCTAGTCAAATATTCACTTAATCTAACCCCTCCATGCACATCTGGGGAGCACAGGATCGAATCTAATCTAACGTGTAGTTCGTGTAATGCAGAAAAATAAGAGTAATCCCTTTCCTCCGGGTGTTGGGCCCTCCAAGTATCCGTCAGCCCCCAATGTTGTTGCCAATTACGTCTAGCCTCTGCAATTCTGTGTGTAGGAGCGTCAGGGAGTGGCGGGTGTGAGCGGTCTAGTCTGACATCAGTAATACAGTTAAAGTCACCCCCTAGTAGTACCGATCCTGTCAATACTGACGCTAGTGTCCATGAAAGCTGCGCTAAGAATGCGGGCTGGTCTACGTTAGGGGCATAGAGACTCCCTATCACGATGCCCCTGCCATCTAATCGCCCCGAGATCACCACAAACCTGCCCTCCGGATCTATTATTTGCCTAGTACACTGAAAAGGGACTCCCGCTCGCACCCAGACTAGAGTTCCCCTGGCAAAGGCCGAGTATGTAGTATAAAACACCTGCCCCCTCCATCTCCACTGTAATGCAGCTCCTTCCTTCTGTGATAAGTGAGTCTCCTGTAAAAGGGCGATCTGCACCCCCTCTCCTGACCAGGTATGCGTGTATTTTATGGTGGCGCAACATGGTTCGCATGCCCCGTCGTTCCAAGATATACATTTAAGACCTATGGCGGCTCCCATTGTACCAGTTGTGTCATACCTATAGCAATTACCCTCACAGCGACATGCCTGGTTCCAATCAGAATCCCCTCAACAATAAGAACCCCCCAACTCCCGCTCCCCAGGACAGTTACAGACAAACAAGTTCCCATCCAAACTAGAATGTGTGAACAACTATTCACGAAAAGTGGCGGGGCGTAAGCTGAGCCTGCTGAACCCAGACCTCCCCCAGGTCCCCCCCCCAACCTCTTAGGTCGGTTGTGAGCCCCAGTATCTGCTTCGGTGCCATCAGGTTGCCGCTATAAGGCAGGAGTCACTGCAAAAGTCAACTCCCAGTTCCTTAAGACCCTCTTTCATACGACCTGTTGTGCGAGCTTCAGGCTATGTCATCCGCTGTTTGAGGAGTGACGTCCGGGAGGACAATCTCAGAGTCTCCGCTTGTGCTGCCTGGGTGGGAACTTTCAGATCTGTCCATGCCATGCTCACTGGTGGTCGACTTCGGGCTAGCGCCTGCATGACTAAGTTCTGCAACTGCCTGTAAAGCTTTGTGCCGCTCCAGTCAGTGCTCTGTAGGTGAGGGAGCCCTTGGAAGATGCAGAGAAGTGGTCGGTGTCCGCTGAGTCAAGTCCGGCAATGAAGTGCGAGTGTCCCTGCTCTGCCGGGCCTCCAGCCATTCCCATGCAGCCTGCGGGGTAGTAAAGAAATGTGTCTCTGACTTATCAATCACCCGGAGGCACGACGGGAACAGCATGGCGTATGGGATTTGCAACTGGCGCAGTTTCCTCTTGATGACCATAAAGGAAGCACGTTGGCGTTGTACTTCCCTGGTGAAATCCAGGAAGATCATCACTCTATTATTCCCAATCTGCAAGTTCTGTTTCTCTCGGGCTTGCTGCAATATGTGGTCCCGATCTCGATAGTGGAGTAGGCGTACCACCAGCGGTTGAGGAGGAGCTCCAGGTTTGGGTGGTCTAGCTGGGACCCTGTGGGTGCGTTCAAGTGCAAAGAAGGAGGAGAGACCCTCCGGGGCCACCTCCGCTCTAAGCCAGTTCTCCAGGAACTGCACTGCATCAGCTCCTTCCTCTCACTCCAGAACTCCCACAATGCGTAGGTTATTTCTGCGGGAGCGACCTTCACTGTCCTCCGCTCTCACTTCCAGTACCTTGAGCCTGGCCTCTACAGTTTTCAGGGAGCGCTGCAATGTGGAAACAGCTTCCGGGACCTCCTCCAGGTTCTTCTCGTTGAGTTTCACTCTTTCTTTGAGCTTGCGGTGGTTGTCTTTCAACAAGTTGAGATCTGCCCCTATGGAATCTATCTTTGTCTCCAGGGCTTCTCTTGAGGAAGTGATGGCCTGCATAATATCCGCTAGGGTAGGTCCTTCAGGAGCAACACCTTTCCGCCTCTCTGACGCCTCGTCCTCATCATCAGTGTGTTGATCTGCCCCTTCCATGTTGAGTACAGCATATCCCTTCTTTTTGGACACTTCTCCCATGATTAACAGTCTGCGCGCGCCCACTGGGCTGCTGCCGGGCGATGTCAGCAATGTACACAGAGCACTGGCAACCGATTCGGCGTCAAAATGAGCCAGGTCTTTGGATCTGGCTTCAAGCAGATGAGTTTCCCGCTCTCCGGGCTCTCTGCAGTATACGTAGTCCTCTGGGGTGCTGCTCCATCATGCAGGTCCTCAAACAGTGTTTATAGCCGCTCCGCCTGCTGTCCCCTCAGCCTCCTTGTGGCTGCTATACACACCCAGGGGGTGATTCAGGGCCGCAGCACAGGTAGCGTGATTGCCTCCGCTTTTCCACGCTCCCTGGACCAGTCCTCTGCTTAATGAAGTATCTCTGTGTTCCCACCCGCACTTTCCTGCAGCAATGGGGCTCAGAGGTGTAATGATGTGTCCCTAATAGCCAGTCGCAGGTGCCCCAGTACAGCCCCGTGTCTGCGCCATGTTCCTCATCTGCCATGGTCCTCCCATCCAGCCCTCGGTGCAATTCAACAGGCACGCACTCCCAGGCTGGCATCCACTTTTCGCCCTGCAAAGTTGCCGCTCAGTTCTTCCGGCGCTGTGGGGCTGGTCCAGTGACTTCACACCTCTCAGCGCTGTAATTCAGGCTACAAAGCGCACGCTCCAGCGTTCCTCACATGGTCCGCACATACCGGGTTCCTGATCATCCAGTGCTCCTTCACCACACCTCCCTGGCCTGCTGCGCACCTCCGCTGCCATCAGGGCCCGTCACCACAGCCCACAGCCGCCATTTTGTAGGCGCAACACAGCGCCGCAATGTCCAGGAGATCGCGCCCGTTAACCTCGTCCCCAGAGCCGCCGCTCCTACAGCATTCCACCGCAGGTCTGCACGCCTCACCCCCTCCGGGCAGCCGCACACTTAGCTCAAGTCCGCCGCCTCCGATCTCGGCATAGAGCGCCGCCTCAGACCCTGGCCGCCATCTTGGATGCACCACACTCGGAGCTCAGGCAGGGAATTATCTGCTTTTCCACCTCTGCAGCGGCACCAAAACACCCCGCTAGCTGTCCTGCCTGGGCACCAGGAATTCCACCACCAGTATTACGGCAAGGGGCCTCACTGTGGGACCAGGATCATTGCCGGCAGGGGAGAGCCGCGGATGGAGCTCCGGAGTCCACGTCCCCTCACATCTGCGCCTAGCTACGCCCCCTCCTCTGGTTTTCAAGTGTTGTACTTAATTTTTTTTTTTATGTATTTTTTTTTCAACATATTTATTTTACATGCTAATACAAAGCAATACACATATATAGGTACATATCTATAATACAAATAAATGCTTATATACAGAGGGATATGCTGTATATTTCTGTTTGCGTTTGGTGCTTATGTGGGGAAGAGACAATTCTTGAGTAGTTTTCTGAAGATAAGGTGGTTGTCAGTGGATCTTATGTTGGGGGTAAAGAGTTCCATATTTTGGCTGCTTGAACAGAGAAGGATGTACCACCCATGTTTTTTTTCTTGTATCTTGGGATTTTAAGGCGAGGTGCCACTTTAGATCGGAGGTTCCTATGATGAAAGTGTTTGGTGATTTTATTCCTGATGAAGAGCGGTCCCATTCCATGTATGGCTTTGTGGGTGATACAAAGCAGCTTGAGCGTGGATCTTCTGGCAACCGGTAACCAATGCAGCGCTTTCAAGGCAGGGGAGATGTGGTCTCGCGGTTTGATATGCAAGAGTAGTCTGGCAGCCAAGTTCTGAATCTGTTGTAGTCTTTTCATGGTCGTTAAAGGTGATCCGTGGTAGAGGCTATTGGCGTAATCGAGTTTGGACAGAACGAGGGAGATGGTAGCTTGGACCTTGTGTGGGAATCCCAAATTGGGGAAGTTTCGTTGCAGAGTTTTTATAGTAACAAAGCTTGATCTTGCTAGTTTGTCCACTTGGGCATTCATCGATAGCTTGGAGTCCATGGTCATTCCGAGGTTTCTTACTTCCTTCGATACTTTAGGCAGTGATCCCAGTTCATCAGGCCAGGCGGCAAGCGGGTAATAATGTTTCCAATCGCCACACATGAGTATTTCCATTTTGGAAGCATTCAATTTGAGATGGCTCTAAGTCATCCATTGATCCACGGCTCTGAGACAACTGAAAATTGGCGAGTTTCCAATGTCTTTGGGGCATTCCAGTTGAAGGAGTATTTGCGTGTCATCTGCATAGTTATAGCACGTGAGTTGAAATTGATTGATCAGTACCAGTAATGACTTCATGTAGATGTTGAAAAGCATGGGCGAGATGATAGAGCCTTGAGGGACCCCAGCTTTCGTGAAGTACGGTTTGGACGAGAAAGGTGGGGTATGGATGACGTTAGTTCTGTTTTGAAGGTAGGACGTGATCCAGTCTAAAGCAGTCCCCTCTATGCCGGCTTCGTAGAGTCTTTTGTATCAGAGCATCATGGTCAACCCTGTCAAAGGCAGCCGAGAGGGCCAAGAGGAGTAGTGCAGCAATCCAGTGGCAGTCAACTGTGTTCTTCAGGTCATCCCAGATGGCAAGGAGGGTAAATTCTGTGCCTCTTCCCGGACGAAATCCTGTTTGGAAGTCTGAAAGTATGGCATTCTCTTCAATGAATTGTGACATCTGGGAGAACACTGCTCTTTCTATCAGTTTGCCCAGTAAAGGTCCATTAGTAATGAGTCTGTAGTTGTCAGTGTTCAGAGGGTCCAAGTTTGTTTTCTTCAGTAAAGGGCATATGTATGATTTTTTTAGTTCTTCTGGAAATATTCCAGTAGTTAAGGAATCGTTGATGATTTTTCTTAGTGGAGTGGCAGCAGAGGTTGTTAGAAGAATACTCTTGAAGGTTTGTGGTGGAAATGGGTCAGAAGGGCTGTTGACAGGCCTGCTTGCTTTGACCAGGTCCATAAATTCATCGTTTGAAATGTGTTGGAAGGAACGGAGAGGCTGGGTTAGAGTATTCGTGGATTGTTTTTTTGTAAAAGGGTTAGTGCTTGTGCTTTGTCTCTGTTTTAAGGACGAGTCCAACGTGTCTGCTGTGTCCATGTAATGATTTGCCATTTTCTCAGTGAAATCTTGAGTAATGGGATGAGTTCCTTCTAGGCAATTTGGTTGACGAAATTCATTGAGTATTTTATAGAATTCTTTATTTGAACATTTAGCATTTTGAATTCTGTCTGAATAGTACCTTTTCTTTGCTTTTTTGATAGCTGATTTGTATAATCTGTTAATTTTCTGTAGGTGAAGTTTGTCTTGTTTGTTTTTTGTTTTGAGCCAGGCACGTTGCAGCTTTCTAATTTGTAGTTGTATGTCTTTTATCTCTGTATTTCTCCAAGGTGCTTGTTTTCTTTTGTTCTGTTGTGTGGTTTTGAGTGGTATCAGGATATCAAAAGCTTCCTGTAGCCACTCATATAGTTTTTTAACAGAATTTATTGTTTCCAGATCCGTACTGGATGTTAGTTGTGTTTCTATTTGTTCCAAATTTAGTTTGTACCATGGTTTATAGGTGGATGCACGTAGGCTGGTTTTAGGTGAGTCGCTTAGTGTTGTTTTATGTTTGAAAGCAAGCAAATGATGGTCTGACCATGTGACCGGAGTTATAGTTTGAAAGGTAACTAGGTATTAGCAAAAATGACATCCAGGATATGTCCAGCGATGTGTGTGGGTTTGTGGACAATCTGATGCAGGTTCAGTGTGTCTAGGCCAGTGATTATTGTTTTTGGATGGGTCATATAGGGTTTGTCAAACCAAATGTTGAGGTCACCCAGAACGCATAGGTTGGAGTGTATTGTTATCAGGTTTGAAACTGTGTCTAGAAGTGCGTCTGGGAATGTCGCCTTGCTAGGTGGAGGTCTGTAAAGGAGCAGGAAGTTACAGGAGGAAGACAGTGTAGGATTGCATCTTGTTAGAAGAGCCTCAGAATTCTTTATGGAGATGTCGTCAACTTTAGTGATACGAAATGTTTACTTGAACACAACAGCTAAACCACCTCCTTTTTTGCCATTACGATTTTGGGTGATCGTGTGATAGCCTAGAGGAATGGCTTCATGCAGGACTGGAGCCATATCATCTCCCAACCATGATTCAGTTATGAATATTATGTCTGGTTTTGCATCGGTGAGAAGGTTGTAGATGTGATGTTTGTTTTTAGAGGGCGATCGAGCATTTATTAGTAGACAGTTTAGAGAATGTGTTTTGCTGACAGTGAGACTTTGTTTTGTAGAAGAGTGATCAGTATTGTATGGGTTAGTAGCAGGTGTGTTTTTAGTGCTGGTATTAGCTGTATGAGGATAGCAATCGTGTAGCTGTTCTGTAATGTGTTCCACATCCAGCAGGCTAAGAAGGCATTTTGATGGGTCTGCGTGCGTAGGTGGGGGGGTGTTTGAGAGTGAGTCGGTGTGCTGTGTTGTTTTTGTGGTGTAACCTTGTTGTGCAGTAGACATGGAGAAGCAAAGTTGTGATGTGTGGCACGTTGCTTATATTGTTTGCGTATGTTTAGGGCGGAAGGTGTAGGAGTCAGTGGTGGTGGTTCAGCATGTGGGTCATGTAGTAAGGTTCTAAATTGTTCAATGAATGAGAGGCGGTTGGAAGAGAGTTGCTGTGTTGTTGTATGTGTGTTAGGTGTGGTGGAAGAGAGAAAGCTTGGCCTTGGAGTTTGTTCATTTGTGTAGTTTGAAAGATGGGTGTATGATTGTATTTTGGGACTGTAAGTATTATGAGGTGTTGTGTTTGAGAGATTTTGTTGTGCTGATGTGCATGATATGTTTTGTTTTTGAGGAGTAGTGAAAAGAGGTGCTGATGTATTTGTTTTATCAGATGTATTTGTTTGTATAGTATTGTTTGTCAGTGGAAGTTGTAAGGTAAAGGGGGCGGTGATGTGTTTGTGATTAGAGTGTATGTTGTGTGTAGGAGGGGATGAAGTAGATTTAAGACTGTTTGTTTTAGACCTGTTTGCTGCAAGAGTTAAAATGCGTGGCGCTGTGGCATGTAAGTGTTGTGTTGTTGTGTTATTGTGGTAGAAAGAAGAGGAGGGTGTTGGTTGGATGAATGATGGAAGGCTGAGAATGGGTTTGTTAATGATAAAAGGAGGTCTGTTAGGAATAATTAGAGTGGGGCGTGTGTGTCTGGATTGGTTGTAGTTACGTATGGTATGGATTTTGTTTGTGTTAATGATGAGTGGATTGGTTAGTGGTATAGGATAGAGTTGTGTACTGTTTGTAGGTGATGGTGGAAATGTGTGGTAGCTGGGATAGAAGGGTATATAGATGTGGTTTGTGTGGTTTTGCAGTGTATGCTGGTACATTGATTTGTGCATAGGGTTTGTTTGTAGTAAGTGTGTGGTGCACATTTGGTGTAAGTGTGTTACTCTGTTTGTGGATGGTGTAGGGTGGGTATTACTGAATGGGAAAATGGGCAGCATTTCTGGCCCTGTTCCCGACCAGTCTCGACCAGGCTCAAACAGGCAACAGCCCTTGTCCTCTCCGCCCTTAGCCTCGACGCCCGGGCTGAGACGCCCAAAGCCTTGGCCTTTTATAGTCCTAGTAATCAGGTGACCCCTTCAGCCAATGGGAACCCTAGCCCTAACACTATCCAATCACAACACTAGCCCTAATATCTAGAACCAATAGGAGACCAGGACCTTACACCCAATCTTAGCCCTAGTACAAGCACTCAATCAGGATCAAAAACCCTAATCTGTATGTCCAATAGAGGCCCTAGCCCTAGCAGTAGTCCCAACCCTAATCCCAGCAACCAATGACACAGGAAACCCTAGTCCCTACTTCCAATAAAAAGCCCAACCCTATTCTTAGTCCCACACCTAATCCAGCAACCAATTACATAAGAAGCCCTAATCGCTACTTCCAATAGAAAGCCTAGACCTAGTCCCAACGCTAGGCCCAGCAACCAATCACACAGGAAGTCCTAGTCCCTACTTCCAATAGAAATTCTTACCCTAGCCCTAGTCCCAACCTTACATTGATTGAGTCACAGACCCAGAAACCAATCAGAACCCTCAAATACCCAACCAATGAGAACACTAACCCTAATCCAATAGAAACACCAGATACAACCACCAATCAGTGCACACATGTACCAACCAATAGCAGACTATATAAGGTCCCAGCGACCTCAGACAAGGTTTGCTGGCCAGGGAGTTGGAAGCTGCTCCTCTATTCAGAATCTCCTAGGAGACAGACAGGCTCAATCCACACTTTGAACTTCTGCAGGTAAGGGTCTAACAAACTTTGTCCTCTAACAATACTGTTTGTATCAAACTTTACTCACTCTCCTAGACAAAAAACGAGTGCTCAATCCCTATAAAACACAGCTTAAACAGCTCACAGCAGATTACTGCTGTCTCAGAGCACCCTCTGTTCACTCTCTGATGTAGAATATCCCTGTTGCTGGGGGGGGGGGGAGGTCGGGGGTCTGGTTTCACTCCCTTGCTAACACAAAATGGGAGCTGGGGGTGGATTGCTCAACATACAGGTCTAAGCCCAGAGCCAGGGTGAAATTAGGAGGGGAAACAGAGAGTCACGGGGAATAAGAGGGTACAAAAACAACAGATTTTGGACTGCAAATCCCACAATTCAAAAGGTTAAATGATAACAGTCACGGGCAAGTAAAAATCACAAATTTAAGCACAAAACAGGTGAGGAATTATGCAATCATGAGCAGGTAAAAACTACAATTTTAAATTGTAACAACCACAAGCAGAACAGTTACAAAAATGATGCAATCACGAGTAGGGAAAATCGCTTTTTTTAAATAAAAAAAAATTAAAAAAGAGACAGTACTAGTCTGCCTCCTTACCACCTCCTGGACTTTGGCTCACTGCAATCTGGGGCACAGGGAAACTCCAACTCACAAAATGGAGGTGAATGTTTTGGGGTGCACCCAGCAAAGCCTTAAGGGGCCTGGGCAGGTGTGAGACATTGTATCATGGGCAAAGTCAGCGTAGATCTATAAAGCAATTTAGCTGGACACTGCAAAGCCTTAAGAATGGGGGCGTACCCTGGCGCTATCTAAATGGCAGTAACCTCATTTTGCCCTTTAATCTGCCACGCAAACAACAACTCATGGTGAAGAAAGATGCCACCTATACAATGTTGCACTTAGAGAAGTTGGAACAGCTACCAATAGCCGAAACACCTTCAGCTGTATGGTTAATACACTTGTAATATCTTTGTCGATTTCAACATTTCAATTCACAGCTTGCATGAAATATTTTCCTGTTGGTAGATATGATCCCCTAGGAGGCAGCTTCATTCATGAATTATGGTCACTCCCATTTTTCTATCATTGTGAACGTGCCAATAAGGAAGTCTTCTTTACTGAAGAAGAATGTGACTCTTCTGTCGGACAGCCGCTCATCTGCAAACAAGTAACTATTCATGGCGCATGTAATGCTTCAGTAGCTAATTTAGCCTGCAATCTAAAAGGCATACTAACTCCCGCAATACTTCCACTTATCCACTGTCCTTTCAAATGAAAGTTATTTAACGCTTAGTGATCAAGACTGCTGCGGAAAGCCAGCTGGAATCCCCTATATTTTGTCTATCTCCCAGCCCCTCACCTGCAGAAATAACACCCTTTCCCGCCCCACGTAAAGGATTATGGATAGATTGTGGTCTTCAATTCCAACTTTAAAGGCAGATTTTAACAAGCTAAGAAGACTCAAACCACTATTGTTTCAAAAAGTAGCTCTCACGTCTGCTCGGTAAACTTTCGAATTGCAGGTGGCAAGGACATTCAGTGTGATTCAGTTAAATACAAACCTCCCATTCCATTTTGGTGAATTAGTTCATTGTATTATTTTCAATGCATCTAATAGTGCCGGCCTTGCACACTTTTTTAAGATTGTGGGCTCTGGCTTAATCAGTTTGGTCCAAACAATCTTTGGAGCAATACCGGCTTTTATTAATTCCCTTTTGTCCAGTGTGTTCGGTGGATTTCTGCTGCTGGTATTCCTCATTTGCGGCATTTTGATTCTATTTTGCTCCTCCGCAATGGATGCTCCATTTGCAAGCCCACTGGAACTACCACTGCTCCAGCTGTGTATTGAGCACATGCATCGATTCTTTGGAATCTTATTGTTTCATGAACTGGACCTTAATTGGTCACTGTCATTCCAACCTGTCTAGTTTACCTGCGTGCAACCAGTGTTTTACTGCCTCTGGTGCCACTTTGAATGGGCACTGGATATTTGCTTGGCTTTGCAGACGTCAGCTCCAGTGGACATTAACCTGCTGATGAGTCCATTAGCGACCCATTTTCAGAGTTGTCCCTTAGGCCTACAGCTTCTTCATTATGCAAGCTATGAGCCATTCCTTCCTGAGGAGATGTGTGAATCGGCACACATCACTAAACATTGGCTCTAATAACACGAATGCAGTTTGCCCGGAAACTTTCTCTGCATTAGCTGACACCGGGGATCATGTCTGTTCTCTGGGACTTGTGAATTGGGCTGTAAACCAATCGTCGTCTGCAGGGAGTGAATCCATTCTGGATTCGCCATCTTTTGACTTTGCGAGTGATATCATGGATGTGAAACAGCCTTAATAACGAAGCCATTACAACGAATGAACTGAACAACGAATTCCAAACAACGACCTTTCTATGAACCACGACATCATTAACCACGACTTACACGAACAACGACTTTCAACACTCTATGCAACATCCTGGGCTACCCAGTGGAGCGTGAACCTCTCAGGGCCTTAATGGACATTCACAGGGTGCGGGACAGTCCAACTGGGGACAAGATACTGTACACCCAGAGGTGCTCTCACCCATTTTGTTAGCGTGAATAGGGCGCCAACGAGAATTTTTTTTTTTACCACAGTGTAGTGTGAGTTATGTCCACTCTTTCACAGGCACTTTCTTTCACGCTCTCCCGCCACACGTGCAATCGATTTTTATTTTAACACCATTTTCAGGAAGGAAGAGCGTTATAGGCATTCTTTTATGCACCAGTCCACAGAAGATGTTCATTTTATAGCGTATTTAATTTGAAACCGAGTGAATTACATCCAGATTCAGACAGTTTGTTTTCTTATTCATGTTCTTGCCTCGTCACTTTGCACACAGTCTACCCCACCATGTGCTTAATTTTCAAAGTTTATTTACATGGGACTCTAGTTCCAGTGATATCATAGGAACAGTGACTTTGCTTCCAGTAGTTGCCGCAAATCCAGCAAATTGTTTGACCAGCAGGGGGTGTACTTCCATAGCAAACCAGTGTTCGTATTTAACAAGAACACAGTAGCTTTAAGCGTTTATTAATGTCTTATTGTAATTCGGCCGTCTTTGTAAAAAACGAATATCTAATTGTAAATTTGTAACTTTAAAGATTCTTTACTTAAAATTGTTTATTATAAAAAATCATGTTTAATTTAATTACATGGTTTTTTTCGTGTTTCAAACACGCGTTTTTTTAAGAACACAGTGGTATATTCGGGAAATGAGACAATTGAATAAAATTTGTGGTTTAGGAAGTCGTTGTTAAGAATGTAGTGGTTTGGCTTTGCTCGTGGATTAGCATTCGTGGATTAGGAATTCGTTGTCTAAGTAGTAGTAGTTAAATCATATATCCATCATGGATACCTCTGACACACCTTAAATTTGGCAACTGTTTCGAAATTGACATCTTTTGTTATTTTTTGTTCAATTATTTTGAGATTATAATATTTTCATATAATAAGCTTATTAGGAATGCTTTGAATTTGCTTATTTTGTATTTTCTTGTTATCGTTTAGGTAATAGTTGTGTCTCTGTCTCGACCAAAGGGAGGGTGTTGTGCATTTCCTAGAGGCCCCCTGTGTTTTTTCCCTTATGTTAGCCTAACTGCACGTCATAAACAGCATTTGCTTTGCACATGTTACAAAAGAACACACTTGTTTCGCGCTACATATTTATTTTTCAAAAAGGCTGCACATGTTTTGTTATTTTGTTCTTCTACTGGGATTCAGACAGAACATTTTATACTAGGTAGAAAAACACTGTGCTCTGTATTCACTGAGGTCGGACACTACCATCTAGACATAATAGAAAAATCCAGCTGCTGTTTTAAACATTAAATTCTTATCATCTAAGCTGGGATTTGTCGTTTTGAAAACAGAGACAAATTCTCACAGAGCAAAGGTCCCGAGATGAGGGAGAGCTCCGCTGCCTGAGATGTAGAACTACCTACATATGCAAGGTATGGGGTCCCCCACTAATCCCAGAGATCTATAATTTAACACTGTGTTTCAATAGTGAGGGTAGGCTTAGGCAGATCTGTCTTTCAATATGACAGGGCTTTTCATTGTGTACAGTCTGTTGATTATGATAATCACAATTTGACCTGTATATATATTTTAATTGCAGCGTAGTTATTAGAAGACAGAGCACAATAGTTGGGGGTCTGCCTCATCTGATCAGGAAGTAAAATCCCACCTCTGTAGTAGCATGTGCAACCCAGGAAGTCTCTGTCACCCACCTCATTCACCTCCTTCATGATGATAGTTCCTACCTCTCTTTCAGGGTGTCTTCCAGACATTCACATCAATGCCATGATGTGGTCAAAGGTATGATACCTTAATGGTGTCTGTTGCAAAGTATGTGTTAGTTGGGGAGAATGTGAGTCCTTCGCAAGTAACAAGCCCAAAATCCATACAAGTAAAGCACAAAAGGTCAATAAACCCATGCTTGACCACTAGTAGCTACGGCGTAGAGCAGACAGGCTTAACTGAAGGAAAAGTGTGTAAAGTATTTAGCAGTACCAAAATAACTAAAAAGTCAGAATGCAAAGAAATGCCACAATCAATTTATAAAAATCAAGAAATGCAATAAGGAGAACTTGAAATCTGAAGTTTTAAAGTTGTAGGACAAAAAGCCACATTAAATAGTAAGGCACTAATAAGTCTCTGTTCATAGTTGACCAGGGACCTAGGTGAGATTTCAGGCCAACTGTGATAAAGCATAGGTCACAATCACCAAGTAGGTCATCCCGGTCAAAGTTTTTACCTTCTGACTTAGCCTTATTTATGGAAGTCAAAATCCTCCAGCGGGGCAAG
Source organism: Calotriton arnoldi (assembly GCA_963921515.1). Classification (NCBI taxonomy): domain Eukaryota; kingdom Metazoa; phylum Chordata; class Amphibia; order Caudata; family Salamandridae; genus Calotriton; species Calotriton arnoldi. The sequence goes on from CAWUFW010002580.1 coordinate 1,829,816, forward strand.
GTTGCAGGCTGTGTCTGACAATGTCTACTAAAAATTGATACCCTCTGGATGAGGTCTTGTTGAAGCCATTAATTTGGCATGAGAAACTACAACCAGACAAATTGCACTTTTGCACCTTTCAAAGTCCTCTCTTTAGCCAGATACTTATGCGCCTTGTCCAGTCGAAAATTCGATGATCAGATGTAATCTTTCTTTTGTACCTCAAAAACCTCCAGTCGGATAGGTCTGGAAGCTGTAGCTAGGCAGGTCGCACCAAAGTCAGATACTTCAGCCGCCAGGATTTGCTGAAGTCTTCTTTTGGGGAGCATGAGTTTCAGACAGGATCAATTGATTTCTCTCCACTGCCGAGGTAGCGCCTTGGGCCGGAATCCTTAGGTCATTCGTCCTGGTCTCCTGGAGGGCAGGAAGTTAAAAAAAAATCCCAGTCCCAACTTTTTCCAACTTTCTGGAATAGCTTCTCTTGATCACTTCTAAGGCTCCCAGAACATGGGGACGGCCCTCACAATTCATGACCCACTCCAGCAAAGGCCACCAGCACAGTCCACTTCCCAGTAGTCAACTCATCACTCCTTGTAGCTTTCGATGTCCCTGTAGACACACAGGAAGTCAGCTAACTAAACCTGGAGTCCACTTTTCAGCCCTGGATACAAGGGGATGCATGTCCACCTGTTCAGGTTTCCACACTAGTCAAAGACAGAAGGTTCAATCCTGTTCTGTTCTTCTATAAGTCCAGATGTGTTGTGAGGAGCTGGGATGAGGCACCACGTTGTATATTTCATTAACCATGGGGTGACTCCTGACCAATCCCTAACCAATCGGAAAAAGACCCAAATGCAAACGTTCTGATTATCAGATTCTGGCATGGTTACAGCTCTGGAGAGGCAGTGAAGTCTAACTGGGATGCCAGCCCAAGATCTGCTTGCTTGATTCTCTCCTCCGGTCAGGAGACTATGGGTGGCAGCAAAGGGACACCATATGCTGTTTGGGGAGCCAGATATTGGCAAGCTATCAGTTTCAGCAGAGGGTGTGTAGCAGACTGTGGCATGGCTCAGAGTTTTATTGGCCTGAATAACTGTGGACTGCAGGAGGTGGTGTGAATCAACATGCATTAGAAATAACGTTCACAAGGGGAGAGGAAAGTGTTTAGAGGTACAAAATACTGCAGCCAGCTTCAATTATGGGTAGTAAGTAAGCACGTTTGGAGTGCCATCTCATATGGTGAGTGTAGATGATGGTCATGATCTTTACTTCAGCCGTCTGAAAGCTACTACTCTGCTAATAATATCAACAATTTCATGTTCATATTCCTGCAGTTTCATTTTATCATCCCTTCAACTATCACATTCTGCTTTCTATTTGTGGATTCCTAGTAACACTGGGGAGTGGTGAGTGAGTACCAGCTAATCAACCAAGTGGAAGAAAGGACTAAGCAAATCAAGATTTGCGCTGACAACTAAGGTTTAGGTCAAATTTGTACATATCATTCTTTTTACTGAAGACGTACAAGTAGGGCTGATTGACTGATTGATTAGATAATTTAAAGAGATGAGTTAAAATATGTACCCAAAATGATGATTTGGTTTGGCAAGGGGGCTTGGGGTGTAGATCATGTTTCAGTACATCTGGCTATGGTAACATTATATGCTGGTGTGATGTGGAGGGGTAACAAGGTTGGGGGTATGAGTGAAGACGTTGGGAAGGGTGTGCTCAAGCAACATTGTTCACTGTGTCCACAATTTTTCACTGGTGGCCTGGGTGTTTATAAATCTGTGATTTGCTCGGTAAAGTGGTGAAAAACCAAGCAGGAAGCTGTGGTACTGCCCCTTTACATTGAACTGTGGGTGCAGTGGGCCACTGTTTGAATTGGGCAAGCCCTTATATTGGGTTTGGTCAGTCTGGGTGTGGTGTTGCATCATGTGAAGGTGAGGAAATGTTGATTGGAAGCAGTGCAATGTTTGAAATTGAGGAAGATGCATTATGGAGAACCGTAGGAAGGAGACAGAAACCAGTGCCAGGTGAGGAGGTCTGGGCTGGGAGAACAGTTTCATGTGATATGGATAAAGCAGGATGCTACAGCGCCCCCAGCCTACTTCAACAGGTTAATTACCAGATGAGTTGATGTACGCGCCTGGCTGTTATTTAATGGTCCAGTATCATTACCAAATGTATTACAATAAGCAAGCCAGTTAATCAAAAATTAAAGTGAGTGAAGTTTGGTAACAAGTAGTATTAATACCCTCACTTTATCAGGTGGTATTGTTTACATTTGCAACCTGCAGTACAGACTTGTTTTTTTAAATCTTTTTTATTAAACAAGCTCATAAGACAGTACACGATTGAGCATATGCGCATGTATACGACTAGGTTAAATTGCTGGCGAGGATACAGCATGGAAGGGGCGGTACAATCACAATCTTCATAAAATCAATCATAATATTGGATTAACAATTCTATCCAAAACAGTGAAGTGAATAATAACAGGCTCTTTGTTTTACATTGCAGAATTGGTGCTTCTATGTCGCAGGGGCACTAAGCCTCTCCATGCATTTCTGTAGCTGCGCCATGGGCACCATATTTTTTCCCATTTCTTTAAACACCCTCTACTTTTGTACACTACCTCTTCCGCTCGTTAGCACCTGTCCAAATCACTCTCCCACTCTGCCACTGATGGAGGGAGGCGCGCACCCCAGCGACTGACGATATTCCGTTTTGCCACTCCCACCGCCAGCGCCAGCCAAATTCTAGTATACCTAGGCCAATCTCCTCTCCCTTGATCATTAAAAGGAGCCACCTGGCGTCCATTGAAACGTCCTTCCCTGATACTTTTGACATTATAATCATGACTCTTTCCAGAACGAATTAATCATGGGGAATTTCCATAGGATATGGCAGACGGAGCACTCCTGCTGGCAGCCCTTCACACATAACGTCATCTGTGTCTTACCCCATTTGTGAAGGAGCATGCATGGGTAATAAGAACGGTGTAGTATCTAAAGCTGTATCAACCTGAATTGTGCACAGAGCTTCTGTCCAGCTGTATCAACCTGAATCGTGCACAGAGCTTCTGTCCAGACTTTGTCTTCTATATTACCTAGGCCATCTACCCAGGCTCTACGAAGGGGAGCTAGAGGGTCCGGTGCATTGTTTATGAGTTTTCGGTATATTGTTGACGTCTATTTATCAGGGATGGGGTCCACCAACAGCCTGTCTTCCAGAGGGGAGTAATCTGGAATGACCATGCCCCGTTTTATGTGCCTTAGCAGGGCGTGCATGAATCTCAAGTAGGGAATCCTTTGAGATGGTGTCAGGCTATATTCTTGCTGTAGGTCATCAAAGGGGAGAGGTGCACCGTCCCTCCACACATCCCCAAGGTGGTCAATGCCTATAGTCTGCCAGCCCCTGAATCCTACTAAAGTGGCCACCTCCCTCAGCCAAACTCCGCACCACAGGGGTGTCATGCCAGTCAATCTCTCCTGCCATCCCAAAAACCTGTTTGCGTCAATCCAGCACTTAACCACTGCTGCAGTGTGTGCTGGCCAGTCTGGACTTGTCTTTCAGATGTAGAGGAGTGGCTCGTAGTTCCCGCCCGGCATCACATCTCTATCTGTTCTATAAGCCAGCTCCCCTTTGTCTGCATAGACCCAATCGTTTATGACCAAAAGTTGTGAGGCCCAGTAGTATAGTTTAATATCAGGGACAGCCAATCCACTCTCATATACCCCTCTCTGTAACTTGTGTAGGGCTATCCTAGGTGCAGCTCCCTGCCACAGCAGTGTGCGGAGCTCTTGTGCCACTTGCTTAAAAAAAGTTGGAGGGACCGGGTATGGAGTATTTTGCAAGATGTAGAAGAGGCGCGGTAGGGCCATCATTTTATATAGGGTGGCTCTGTCCTTCAAGGACAGCGGCAAGGTACGTCAGTGTATTATATCTGTGTGGAGTCTATTCAGCTGGGGGATGAGGTTCCTCTGCAGGATCAATTGATGGTCACGAGTTATCTGAATCCCTAGGTATTTAAAGCTACTGTGGTCGGGGCTGTGCATCTCGCTGGGAGTTCCGGAGGAGGGCCCGACAGTGGGAACACCACCGACTTGGTCCAGTTTATTGTGTAGCCCGAGTAACTTCAGAATAGTTCGAATACATGCAGAACCCTTGCTATGGAATGGTATGGCCTTGAGAGATACAGAATTATGTTGTCAACATATAGAAAGATGTGCTCCTCCCAGCCCCCCGGCGCTGTGATGTCCCAAATCAGCGGGTCTATCCTAATCCAGTGTGCCAGAGGCTCCAGCGCTAGAGCAAACAGTAATGGCGACAGGGGCAGCCTTGTCTGGTGCCCCTTTGCAGTCGTAAGAGTCTGGATAGCGCTCCATTGACTCTCACTCAAGCTAGTGGGCCCTGGTAGAGCCGTCTTACCCATCCACAGAACTTAGGGCCAAACCCCAGCCTGGAAAGCACGGCAAATAGATAGGGCCACTCTATACTGTCGAAGGCCATCAAGGCGTCCAGTGCCATCAGTGCCGTCTGCTGGGGTGAGAGGTCTTTTGTCAGGTGGAGGACTCCGTAAAGCCTCCGTAGATTGTGGCGGGTGGTTCTGTGTAGCATAAAGCTGGATTGGTCAACATGGATGATGGTGGTAATAACTTTCACCAGTCTATTGGCTAGGGCCTTTGCTAGTACATTTGCTTCCATGTTTAACAGGGAGATTGGCCTGTATGAACTACACTGGTCTGGGGTTTGCCTGCCTTGTGTATAACTACAATTGTCGCTGTGTGCTGGTCTATAGGTAATTGTCCCTCTTCCCCAGCTTCCTCAAACATTCTCTTTAGAGGTTGTGCTATATTAGTAGTGAGGCCTTTGTAAAGTTCCACAGGAAGTCCGTTCGGACCTACTGCCTTCCCTGACTTCAATGACCCAAGGGCGTCGGACAAATCCTCTTCTGTAAGGACTTGTTTCTTTTTGACCAGCAACCCAAGACGATTATATCTAACTGGCTATCTGCCTAGGTACATCAGAAATTACCATGAGGCCGTATGTGTTAATTTCCATATCAAATGGGAAAGCCCATGATAGAATTATCCTGTGTCAAATGCATTGTTTGTTTATTTAATGTACTTCAGGTCCAATCGCTATACATCTTTCGCCCTTCAGAGCCAAGAGAACAAATTAGTGAATATGTGGAGCTGAATTCTACTAGAGTGATACTGAAGAGACTGAATCTATAAATAGCCATTTTTTTGCAAGAAAAGCAATTTGCAACAGGTAGTAACAGCGTGTGAAAAACACAATTTGTGTGTTTACCCTATGCTGCAAACAAATCGAACTGGATTATTGTTTAGTGGTTTCACATACTTCCGTGATAAAAATAACAAATCTACTAATATCCTCATAAATATGTAAATATATTTCTTTTAAAATGTGTATAAAATGCCTAACAAATGGAAGTACTGCAAATTATATAAATCCGCGTCAAATGTGTTTTTAAATTTCTTTAATCTGTTGTTTCGGGCAAATTTTTTGCAATTATAACCGAAAAATACTCGTTTCACTTTGTTATCGCTGTTCCTCTTGTGAACAGTATTCTCAAATTTAGGACTGATTTGCCTGTCTCCCTGCTCTGTTCAGCAACAAGAGAAGAAAATAAGCCATTACGTCTTCTATTTCCCTGAAAAATGGAAATAGACATGCTTCTGCAGTTTTGTGTTTAAGGATAAGTGCAGTGGTACACCAAAATAACGAGTCTGCTTAGCATTTTTGTACCAATTTCATCAGGAAATGATGTTCAATTCTCTGCTGTCTTATTTTCGGAAACTGTATATTACAATTGACACATAGTATGGCTTTCCCCTACTGGAGAAAGGCAATCTTGTATCCTATTGGCTGGTAACTAAAGGCAATTTCTCCATGCTACATTTCATTTTCCAGCAGGAGAGCTGAGTTATCCCTTGCACCGGTATAAAGGATAAGTAACAACCCACAAATTGCTTACACGAAAAAACGCTAGAATCCAAAAGAGAAATTTAATTAATTACAAATTACCGAGGGTTTTACCCTCAATTTAATGATAACAATGCTATTAATCAAGATGGAATTCTTTGGATTTAGGCCTATAAAGTTAAAGTTGCTGGTTTTAGTATTGGCAAAGTACTGGAATGGCCAAAATCAAACTGTCAGATCAATTACATTATTATTGAGCATGTGGCAAGCCACTGACAATGCATGCTAAACGGAATGTCTTTCAAGAATCCCTTTAGGTGCATTATAACTAGCTGTATATTATTATAATTATCTTCGTGACAGCGACCATATGCGTATTTGCATCTGAGAGTGTAACAGCATTCTTCATCAAAAGTTCTCTCATCGACACTCTGAAAGGCCACAAAAATTCAGCTTACTCTCTCTCTGGAGGATATAGTGTTGTTTCCTGAAACAAATTAGCTTTCACATTGTAATCAGTTACATTTGTTGAAATGTCTCAATTCTGTGTGTGTGTGTTGCATGTGAATGTGCAAATGTGCGTGCACGCCTTCTTGCATGCATGTGTGTGTGTATATCACATTCTTCTGTATGCAGCAGTTTCCAGCAGTGACTAGGCATTCTCTCAATCCTGGCAGATAAGGGAAGCAAGAATCAGAATGATAAGGTAATTAGCACACAGTATGATCGAGGGCGATTAGAAATCAGAACTCCTTTCTCCACAGTCGTCTTCGTTACTCAGTGATACCTCTCCTCACTCTTTGATTGCCTACGAATTACTATATGCAGAAGAAACATATCTCAAATCAAATCCGGTTATCATAAAGCGCAAACTTCTCACCCCTAAGGGTCTCAAGGCGCTGGGGCCGTCGGGGAAATTAAGTGAGCTATTGCCCAGAGTCACATGGTGCTGAGCTGAGATGCACCGGCGATCGAACTATGAGACCTGTGCTCCGGAGTCAGCTGCCCTAGCCACTGCACCATACCTCTCCCTTCTCAGATTATGACAGGATTTTATGTGTTAGCAGAGTCTTCAAGTGAACAAATAAATGGGAACGTCAGTATTGCAATCCATTGTCATTCCGAGCTGAAAGCCTTCAAAAGCAGCAGTGTTTCGCAGGGCGGCACATTTAGCAGAAATTGCACTAGGTCTATGAGTGTTGCAGGAGAAGTAACAGCAAATAAGTTAGCATCTGGCTGCAATTGTGGCTAGATGGTCTAAGTGCAGTTATCACGCAAAGGGTCTTGACATTGTAAACATCTGGAAAAAGAAACCAAAACATCACACCTGCATCCAGTGCCCTAGGTGTATGATCCAGTTGGAAATTCTGGGTAGATAAATATTATTTGTCATTTTACTGATTCCAGCATTAATGAGAGCCCATAATTTGGTGGCAGGACCAAGCCAGGTAGACACTTGGGTGGGAATGTATATTAACTGTGATGCATCATGCATGAGACGATGTCTGTACTTAATATCTGTGAAAACGTATTATAGGCAGAAGGAAGCAAACCATTCTTTCGAATGAGAAATATACACTGCAATCTTAAAACTCTTGTGGATCTATAGACTAGCCTTCATATGTGCATAAATATCCCACATAAGAATTTTAATACTTTAGTTGTAGCACTGTTGACCTGAAGATGAAGTACTTGAGGACATAATGCATTGCCAGAGGACTTGACCTTGTTGCATTCCCCTTTCAATCAGACAATTGATTCATGTGTTAATAAGTTCTAAGTGGTCTACAAGATAACATTGGTGACATTATATTCTCCGTGAAGTGAATATTCATTGGATCTCTGGAACAAATGACTTATGCAGTAGGAAGATATTGTGAGTTCTAGTTGTCAGTGTCACTTTATCTGTAGAGTACAGTATCAACATCTGAATAGTTGAATTTGGATCTTGGTGGGGTCAGATTTACTATTCCCACTCAAGCCTGAGCAACAGTCTGGAAAGTGTTGGACTTTGGAGGGGTCAGATTTACTATTCCCACCACATCACAATGCAAGAGTCAGGAAAGTGATGGCCTTTGGAGGAGCCAGATGTACTATTCACACTTTGACATAAGGAACAGTAAGGAAAGTGGCAGACTTTGGAGGAGTTAGAGGTATTATTTTCAATCCAACTTGAGCAACGGTATGGAAAGTGTTGGACTTTGGAGGATCAGCGTTTCTATTTGCACTCATACATGAGCAACAGTAGCATAAGTGTTAGATTTTGGAGGGGTCAGATCTGCTATTCCCATTTCTAGCGTAAGCAACAATTGGGAAAATGTTAAACTTTAGAAAGGTTAGATTTAATTTTCCCTATCCTAAAATAATATAAAATAAATAATATATACAATAAAGAAACCTAAAAATATTTCCATGAACCTATAAAATATCTATTGTTAATGTTATAAAATGCATATAAATTATTACAAATTAAGTACACAAAATTAAAATATGAAATTATGCATAGCATTTTATAAAAATTAAGAAAATAAATGTAAAATGCTTCATACCCTAGTTCTATAAAAATCCAACAACTGCTAAACAAATTAAATTGATAACAGATAAAATAGCAATATATATTGTTTTAAAAAGCAATAACACTATGAAATTAATTACTGTTCGAAAAAAGTTAAACGTAATATAATTAATTAACATCCGAATTATGAAAAACAGTTACATAATTAACACAATCAGTTATCTACTTAACCCCTCGAAATATCACATTTTTAAATATATTTAATATATAAAACAAATGTATATAATTAATGAACAAATTCAAAATTAAAATGTATAGAAAAATTTAATCATTTAAAAATTAAAGATTTAAAAAACTTCTTACTGAACACCTTTCCAAAAACATGGCATAAAAAAACATTAAACTATATAACCAAGTAAAAAATCATACTAACATTGATTAAACATATTCACCATTAAAATAATAAATTCAAACTTGTATGCGAATAAAACTCAAATAAATAATAAAAAAATATTATGAACAACTATATTTAAAATAAAAATACAAAAGACTTAAAAACAATATTATACTTTTTATATTCTGACTCCCATTATTTTTGATATCACAATATTTTTGACATAATATTTGTCTCACAATATTTTTTAAATTATATTTTGATGGAATACCTCTCTATACTGGTATCTCACAACTTAGGGGCATATTATCAACAACCGGCGATAAATATCGCTAAGCGCACTTAGAGCTAGGATATTTATCGCCGGCTATCGATGAATTTTATCGCTGAGATAGCGTGCTATTAGCAACGCTTATCTCAGAATCGATAAAATTCCTGGTGCAAGCTGCCAAATGTCTGAATATCGCTGGAAATCCAGCGATAATCGCACGACATTTGGCGATAGCTTGTGGATAGGGCTGGGCATACTTAACCATGATATCCACCTTCCATTGGATATCATGGCTAAGTCAAACTAAAAGCATGCGTAAGGAAAGTAGCGTTAACCAAGGTTAGCGCTACTTTTCTCATCGCTATGCTTGTTGAGGATTCCTTGATAATTGGAGAAATGTCGGTTAACGACATTTCTCCAGTTATTTGGGACGGAACGCCCACTTTGCATCTCATTAGAGATGCAAGGGTGAGCGTTATAGAAAAGGGCGATATGGCAAGGATTCACGCGATAGCGTGACCTTGCTAATACAGCGATAAAATTATCGCCGCTTTTCGTCTGACAACAGACGCTAAAGCGGCGATAATTTCTTATCGCCGGCTTGATAATATGCCCCTTAATATTTCCTCTCAACATTTTCTTTGCAGCTTTCAACCCTGCCTGCATTTTTTATTTGCCTTACTAGATTAACTTTATTGCATTTAACTAATTTAAGGTTGTTAATTCTGAATGTAAAAATATGGTGAGCAGTTATTTTATTAAAACAAACTACTTAGGCTCTGATTACAGTTTAGTAGTAAATGTGAACAGAGAATCTAGGTGGCTACAATTTCCGTTTCTAACTGGGATCTCTACACATATATACTCCTATTATAAGTGAGATCCCACAGTATATATTTTGGACCTGGCCCTCTCTGCAGGGTCACCCCCAAAATGTTTGCCTTCACTCCTTCCTTTTGGCTGAATTTGTTTTTGTTGGTTCTAGGACTCTGCACACTTTGCCACTGTTAACCAGTGCTAAAGTGCTTGTTCTCTCTCCTTTAAACATTGTAAAATTGGCTTACACCTCCTAGTAAGGTGGTAGTACATGTACCCAGAACCTGTAAATTGAATGCTATTAGTGCTTCCCACTTGTGCTACCCCTTTAGGTAGCCCTTTAAAAGCATATCTCAGGCCTGCCATGGTAGCCTCTGTGTGCAGTTTTAAACTACCATTTCAACCTGGCAAAATAAATATTTTGCTGGGACTAACCTTCCTTTTGAAAGCATATACGTCACTCCTAGAGTTGGCCCTAAACAGCCCTTAGAGCAAGATGCATTGTATTTAAAAGGTTGGGCATGTACATTTAAGTGTTACATACCCTGATTGTGAAATATTCTAATATTCACTTTTGATTAGGAACAGTTAGGAAAGTCATGTTTGGTGTCTAAGAAATTATAATTTAAAACCGTATTGAAAGATATAGTTGGATTTTAAGTCACAACTCTGAAAAAGTCACTTTGAGGAAGTTGTCATTTTCTTGTCCTAATCATTTAGTGCCTGGAGCCTGTTTCCTGGGCTACATGACTAGGTGTTGTTGGCACTTGGCATTTATGTATTCCTCCTAGACAGTATCACAATAGAGGGTCTGGGTGGTGGCAGGATGGGCAATCCTGACTTAATGGGAGGCAGAGCTATCACCTGCCATGTTTGCACTTCCAAAGCACCGGCCCAGCACACTTACAAAGGACTTAACAATAGCCTATTCTGCCCCCAGACAATATGAGACCAGGGCAGGGTGGCAGGAACTTCCAGGGGGAAACTCCAGAAGCTTTCCCCACTTCAAAGGGGGTATCAGGCATACAAACGGTACCCTCGGGCCCACACTTCAGTATACAATGGATACTACAGTAGAAGGTCACCCTGCTGCCCTGTTGTTTGAGTCCTTCCCTGCTAGCTGAGAAGGAAGACTAGACATGCACCCTTAATCCCAAACTGAAGTGAGTCCAAGGGCCAGCTGGTTAACTTCCTTGCGTCTGAGGTACAGGGATGCAATGGGCTCCAGAAGAAACCAGTAAAGTGTGCTCCTTTTATGTGCAATGCAACTCATAATGCAAACTGCAAAGTGGAGGTAAGATTTATTTATTCCCCAGTGTCAAACCTAGTGTGTTTTTGGTGTACTGCAGAACACCTTTGAGAATTTTGACAGCATCTGCCAGCTGAGGCTGCAACTTATGGAAGTCATACAGAATCTCATGTTAAATGCCAAACAAGTCGAAACTTAAGTACTCCACCCAGTCTTGACTCTGGCACATCGAGGCAAATAAGCACTCTTGCATGGGGGAGGTGGCATTTCAGTCAGAGTGGGTGCATAGGGTGTGTTATCTGTTGTTCTCATGGTCCCAGAGCAGTCACTGAGGTTTGCTTCTCTGCTTCTTACTTAAGAACATCCTTAGGTTTTTCCTCTTATTGGTGCTAATTTGCTAGATTGTTTACCAAAATAATGTAAAACAATGCAACATTGTGCATGAATCAATCTATCACCAAAGCTATTGTTTGTGCTATTACTATATTTTAGCTCCTGGTAGTGTGCTCTGAGTAATTTACATGGCAAAATTGACACAAACTCTGAACAATAATGGGCACAAATTATGTTTAACACAAGCATGGAAACAAGCGTTGGAAATGCTCCCTGCTATTAGAAAAGGACAATAAGGTACACAGGGCCCCTGGACCCTAATACCACTGTGCCAGCTGCACCACTGACAGCTATGCCTTACGTGCAACATTTAGTATAATTCATTCAGCAATGCATTAAGGCAAGGCAAGGTTCACAATTGAATGCCTGACAGTTGTTAGCCACCATTTTTAACAACTATGTCAAAAATGGTTTTTCACAATGAATGTTTTAACGGTGTCTAATGATGGCGCTGGTGTTCATAACAACAACGTGTTGTGCTAGCCTGGAAATAAGCATGATTTGCCTCGTTGCCTGTTCTATCATCCTCTCTTCGCACCAACCGACACCATTTCCAAAGCTCTTTCACATAGAAAAAGTCAGATTTTGCGAAGTTGAAAACTAAGCATTTTGGATTGGAATACCGCAAGAAATTGCTCAACAAACTTGCACGTCTCGTTAAAAGCTGTTCATAACTTGAGTTTTTGCAGCTGGCCACATCTTTCAAGGGAGAATCATTCTTTAGTCTTGCAGTTGAAAGTGTGTGATTATTTCGACTTCACAAGCCTTTTTTTGATTGTAGAAAAAAAGAGGCGCGCCAGTGTAATCTCAGGATCGGGTTTTGTTGTTTATGGAAAGCAGAGCAGATGGAGGGACAGATGTCACAGTAACATCATTTGGACGCCTCTCTAACTTCCATAGTTGATCACAATGTGCAGCTGCCTACAGGCAACGCCATCCACGGGTGTACAGTTCTGACTGGGCAAGTGAGCCAATATACAGGAGCGCGCTTGCTATAAAAAAGGATGGAGACATGTTTGTTCTATCAAAGTGCAATAATACAGGAGAAAACAATGGCCAAGCACATAAAATATAAAGTAGCTAGTGATATATCTTAAAGAAGAGATATTTATTTAGCTTGTAACTTACGGTTTTTAACCCCAGTGGTATTACTTGAACATAGAAAATGATAGTGGCAAGCCCAGTAGGGCTCGGTGGGCAGGGCGATGTTACTCCTGTTCACAGCCATAAACTAAGCAAACAGATAGATTATCAAGTCATTAGCTTACTTACTTACTCTTACACGCTCTCTGCTCATGTCGGAATGGATGGTTTGTTACACTACATACATCAATTACATGCATGTCCTTTGTAAAAAGGGACTGTGGCTTTCCTTTTACTGAGCACAGTGAATGAAACAGCAACCGGCAAATTAAACCAATCAATCAGGGGTTTGTTAAAGCGCGACTACTCACCCGTAAGGGTCTCAAGGCGCTAGGGGGTGGGGGGGGTGCAGGTTCCATCCATCAAGGAGGGGGTCTGTCGAAGAGCCAGGTTTTGAGGTTTCTTGCGAAGATGGGGAGCGATGTTGTCTGTCTGAGGTGGAGCGGAAGGGCGTGCCATGCTTTGGCCGCGAGGAAGGAGAAGGAGCGGCCTCCCGATCTGGTCTTTCTGGTGCGGGGGACCACGGTGTAGGAGAGCTGGGCTGATCGTAGGGTCCTTTGGGGTGCGTGGAATTTGAGTCGGCTGTTCAGGTATGCTGGACCGGTGCCGTGAAGGGCCTTGTGTGCGTGGGTGAGCATCTTGAAGGTGATTCTCGCCTCGACAGGGAGCCAGTGGAGTGTGCGCAGGTGCTGGGAGATGTGGCAGTGTTTTGGCAGGTTGAGGACCATTCTTGCGGCGGCGTTCTGGATGTTCTGTAGCTTGCGGGTGAGGTTTTTGTTTATTCCGGCGTAGAGTGCGTTGCCGTAGTCGAGTCTGCTGGAGACCAGGGCGTGAGTAAACGCACTCAAACTGCACCCTTTGCCAGATGGTTTAACATGACAGGCTTCCTTTCAGCATCAGCTTGTGATGGTAGCAGATATTGGCCAAGTGTGAGAACTTGGGTAATTGGTTGAGGGGGTGAACACAAAAGTCAATAAATTAACCTGTGCCTAGCCCTCTGGTAACTTGCCACAAAAGCAGGTAGGCTTAACTTAAAGGCACTGTGTAAAGTATTTATGCAGGACACAAACAAAAATAAAGTGAAAACATAACACAAGAAGAATCCTAAACCAATTTAGAAAATAGAGTACATTTTAATAATTAAAATGAGCCCAAAATGACAAATATCCAATCTGTAGAATCAGAGATATGCAATTTCAAAGGTTTAGGTAAGTATAGCACCTAAAAGCACAAAGTACTACTCGCTTTTATCTGGTTGTATTAGACTGGGTGAAAGTCACAGGTTCATGCTGACCATGATGGAGCACAAACCATACACAGGGACCAGGTTAGTGCACTAAAAAGGCTACCTTCTCAAAAGTCCAGCGCAAAGAGTCCAGTTAGCTGTGGAGGTAGCCGCGAGAAGCATGGAGAGCGTTGCAGGTGGTAGTTGCCATAGCACATAGCAGGCCAGGTGGCTCTGGCTGTCGTTGCTGTAGCATGAAGAATTAGTCGAGCTCCGCGGATAACCATTGCTGGAGCTTCGCTTCAGCAGTCGCTACATGCTTTCTTTGCTGTAGAGTGAAGTGCTGATCTCTTGCTCCTCGGAGTTGCTGGTGGTTGCTGTAGCACGAACGGCCAGGTTCACTGGAGGTGCACATTGGCACTCAATGCGGGTGGCAGGATCTTGGCGCAAATGGTCCTGTCACGCTCACAAAGATCCAAAACTTCAGGATTTCTCTTTTCTTGAACAGGAGTGCACTCTGATGGCAGCCAATGATCCAGGACATGGGTATGGACCTCTTGGGGATGATGGAACTATAGTAGAGGTCTGCAGGGCTCAGGCAGGTCCAATTGCAGGTCTGTGCAGGTCCAGTTGCAGCAGGTCAGTTGGGCAGTTGCAGGGAGGCCTGTGAAGCTTGTTGTGCTCCGGTTGCTCATAACAAGAGGTTCATCAGCTGACCATTGGAATCACTCTGGTAGCCTTGGATGAAGGGAGCAGGTTCAGTCTTTCTTCTCAGAGTGCAGGGCACTCCTCAAGCAGCAGGGCAGTCCTCTAGGGAACAAGGCAAGTCTCAAAAATCAGAACTGTCCTCTGGCAGCAGCAGGGCAATCCTGCAGAGAACAAGGCAGGCCTCAAGCAGCAGGGCAGCCTTCTGGGGAACAAGGCAGTACTTCTATTTTTATTTAGAGTGATTTATAGAGCATGAACATGACCCAAGGGTATCATAGTGCTGTACATATGAATGATAAACATAAACAGATACATCAAAGGTAACAAACTCAAGTAAGATAAGGTATGTTGTAACAGAGATAATATTAAGCGTCCGTCATTCCCTTATTAGGCTATGGGATACAATCTTCAGGGCGCTTATCTGAGTCTGCTCTTAATCCATTCAGTTCCAGGTACCCGGGGAGCGATGATTGATTGGGGTTCTCCTGTGATGGATGTGCTTCTGTCCTGTATAGATAATACTGTCATTGTGCGCCCACTGAGCCCAGGGAATAGGCTCACCAAGAGAATTATGAGACTAATCTATTCAGTAGGATCTTTTTCATCTCTTTTTTGAAAAAGTGGGTCAATGGATTTGATCGCACCTTGGGTGGTAAGGAGTTCCAAATCCTTGGTGCCGCTCCAGAAAAGCAGCACGTGTAGGTTTTTTGTTTTCTGAAAATAATGGGTTCAAGCCTGAGAGAGTTTGCGCTTTAGAGGGAGCAGCTGCCTCCTGAGATTTGAATCATTTCTGCCAGGTACCTTGGTTCATTGCAATGTAAGGCTCTGTGTGTGAGGCAAGTGATTTTCAGTTGAGTTCTAGTCTCGAGAGAGAGCAAGTCTAGATACCTAAATGATGGTGTAATGTGGTCAAAACATCTAATGCCTGTTACCAGTCTCACTGCTGCATTGAGGGTCGCTTTGAGTGGAGCTGTACTCGCCTTGGGAAGACCTGTAAGTGTCAAAGATCCGTATTCTAGTCTGGAGACCACTAATGATTGTACTGCTTGTTTGAAGTCTGCGGGTGGCAGGGGTGGTTTAACTTTTTTCAATAGCTTGAGTTGGAATGACGCACAGCGATTGGTTGCACTGGTATGTGCTAGCATATTCAGATTCTTGTCCAGTGTTGTTCCGAGGGATTTAGTGGAATCAATAATGGTAGGATTGTAGTTGAGGGCATCTAGGTGATTGAGCCAATCTTGGAGGAGTGTGGAGCTGTTATGAGGGGAGAAAAGTAGGAATTCTGTTTTCAGAGAGTTCAGCTTGAGGTTGCTTTAAGATAGCCAGGACAGTGTTTTGACTAGAGTGTTATTTAGTTGGATGACATATTCTCTGGAGTATGTCTTTAAGTATAATTGTGTGTCATCTGCATGCATGTGCTATGCAATGTTCGATTGTTTGAGAATTTCTGTTAGTGGCTTTACATATAGGTTAAAGAGTGTGGGAAAAATGGTCAATCCTTGTGGGACTCCGCATTTCACTGGTGAGGTATCTGAGAGTGAATTGCCTAGTTTGATTCGTTGTGAGGAGTTCTGAAGGAAGGATGTGGACCAGGAGAGCTCTTTCCTGGACATCCCCATTCTGTTTTCTAGCATTTTAATAGGTTGTTGTGATTGACATGTCAAACGCTGATGAAAGGTCTAGGAGGATGAGTAAGCAGGAATCTTTGTCTAGCATCTTAAGGCTGTCGTCCATTATGTGAACGATGGCTGATTCGGTGCTGTGCCCTGGTCTAAAATCTGATTGAAATTTGTTGAGTAGATTGAATTGGTCAATGTGCTGACTCAGGTGGTTATGTACACATTTTTCCAACAGTTAGGCCAGAAAGGGGATATTCGACACCGGGCGAAAATTGCTCAGGATTGTAGGGTTTGCTATTACTTTTTTCAATTTGGGTGTCACTTTCTCAGTTTTAAGGAAGTCAGGGATAATGCCTTGTTTTAGTGATGCATTTACAACCTTCGTCAGTATAGGCGAGAAAAGGTGACTGAGTTCCTTTAGTGTTGTGGAAGGGTAAGGGTCGTTAACATGTGAAGTTGGTTTCATGGATAGAAAGGTCTTGCGGACCTCCTCCTCAGTTAGTGTTTTGAACTCACTCCAGAATGCATGATTTCTGGTCTTGGATGTGTGGTTCATCGTATGATCTGGGGGTGTGTGAATTCACCATCAGAATAGTGATCATTGTCTGAGGTGGCTGGCAGTCTTTCTTTGTTGGTTACAATTTCTTTTTCGATTTCAAAGATTCTTTCCTTGAAAAATGAAGAGAAAGCTTCACAGTTATTGCTGATCTTGGTTTCATTGTTTGCCCCGGTATGTTGGTTTACAATTTCAATTAGTCGTCTTTGGTGATTCTTTGCATTGTCGAGTTGGGATCTGAAATAATATGCTTTTGCTTTCAAATGTGTTTTTTGTAGCTGTTCTGTTGTTCACATAGTTTGGTTAGAAGAAATGTCGAGGTTTCCAGCCTTCACTTTTGCTTGGCGTGTCTGAGAATCCTCCTTTCCTCATTAAGGTTTTGATTGTACCAAAGTTGGGAGGGTTTGATTCTTTGTCTTTTGAGTCTCAGTGGAGCTGCTGACTCCATGATTGATATTGTTTGGTTGTAGTGGTCTGTTAATTTGAGAACATTCTGGGTTATTGTTGGAGGAGTGAGGTCTCCAAAGTGTGGTCAGTTGCACCCTGTCCATGTTTTTGGTGTCTCTTACCCAGCAATTCTGTTTGCTTTCTTGCCCTTTAGTTGTCTATGTGTGCGTATTGAGGTGGAATAGGATTGATTGATGATCAGACCAGTCATTAAGTGTGATTGAGCAAATTGTCAGTGCTCCTTATCTGGATATGATTAGGCCAAGCATTGAACCTTTGTTATATGTTGAGCTTGTGGAGGATTGGGTTAAGTTTTGATCAGCGAGGAATAGTTTTAGAGTTGACACCTTCATATCGTCCTCGTCGTTCCATAGAAGGTTGAAGTCTCCGAGAAAAAGAGCATTGGGGTGTAGCATGGAGTGTATTGTAATTGTTTCCATTATATGTTCAGTGAACAGCTTGTTGTCTCCTGGAGAGTGATTTAAGAGGTGTGCTTTGGCTAGTGATTTCTTTGCATTGAAGTTTCTGCACCCATGTATTCAGGGAAAGTTTTGACTTGTAGGGAATTCTCATGAATGATTGTGATCTCTCTTCCCTGTTGTTGTTGTTGGTCAAGGTGCTGGATGGTGTGGTTTGGAGGAAGTAATATGTCAAGCATGGGTGTGGGCCATGTTTCTGTCAGAAAAGAATGTCTAATTCATGGAGGCATGGTTGATCGCTGATCGGCAGTTGAGTAGCATGAATTGTGAAGTCGATTTTGAGAGACACAAGGGATAAAGATTTGGTGTTAGCGTGATCTCAATTAGGTGCTCTTGGTTTGTGTTCTGTATTTTTTCCTGTTGCCTTTGTCTTTTTTTGAGGTTGACAGTCAGTGTGTTGTAGGCTGGTGGTTGGGCTGGTGGTGAGGAGTCACTGTAGTATAGAAGCAAGGCTTCGATGTCTGTTGTGGATAGATGGTTATGTGGTCTCTTGGATCGAAAAATGGATGGCTAAGGGTGGGTGACGCAGCATATGGCAGAATGAGAGAGGTTGTTAGCCTTTGAGGTTAATGCATCTTGTACAAATGTCTTAATCTCTTGGAAAGCTAGTGAGGTTTCCTTGATGCCTGTATTTGTTATATTTGATCCCTTAATTAAGTTTTCAATTTTGTGTTCCAGCTTGCTTAGTTGGGTATTCCAGTAAGTGGTCAGATTGTGTCTGCTGGGTATATCACATTTTGTGGATTTTGTCAAGTGTGATTCAGTCTGTTGGTCATCTCTACAGAGTGATCTGGGTATGTACTCTTTGAATATCGTGTTGTCTGGATTTGGTCACCGCCTTGTTGTAGGTGCCCATACAAGTCCATTCTGTGGATAGTTTAGGTCATTGTAGGGGGTCTTTCCTGTGGCTTCATTAGTGGTGTGCTCACTTTTTAGAATCTTCTTAAACTCTGAGCTAAGTGTGCAGCCGGTGGGCTTACTGAGGGCATTGGTGTGTGGTTTTTGTGCTATAATAGTCGAACCCATTTGGGAATCAGTGAACGCCTTCATTCTGGAGGGGTGTTGTTTTAGGCTTCTTTCGGTTATAACTGACTCGTCTGTAGTGATCCCTTCAACTCTCTGTTCCTCTCCATTGGTCAGTGTAATCATATGGGGAAGTATCAGAGTGATAGTAACTCGATTGTGAGGGACTGGCGTTTGACTAGGACCCTGATTCGTTTTTGTCATTGTTGTGGTTGAAGACAGCTGGGTTAGGGTCTTGGTCATTTGTGTTGTCATTGCATTGTAATCGGTGAGTCTTGTAGTGTGGAATCGTCCATTTTGATTGGGTTTGGGTCTTGTTCTGGTGTGCTTTCAGATCTGTGAGGTTGTTGATTGGTCTGTGCATCTTGGGACGTGTTCTGGCATGGAGGTGCTCTCATGTGTGCTCTTAGTTTGGGAAACCATTGACCAAAGATTTCTAGATTAGGGTCAGATGCTTGTACCAGTATGATGGCAGTCTTGTAGATTGATATTGCCTCTTCTGCCTCGAATAGAGACATTGACAATTTGAGACCATGTGGAATTTTGATATCTGTAGGACTGCTTGGATCAATTTTTTCCACCTTACTATACATCATGTGAAGAAGATAAGGTCTGATTTTATTGTTCCTTTCTTTAAGCAAAAAGAGGAGGTGGATATGAGTGTTTCTGGGTGGGCTATTAAGAGTCTGTGTTTCAACTGTTTTGCTGCATTATTGAGAGTTGGTAAATGATTTTGAGGGAGTTAGGTCCAGATACCGATAACCATCTTTCTGGAGAATTGAATATCTATCGAGCCATCTTGGTGTTAGTGGATGCTTGGTCCTGCAAACTATGTGGAGTAGCATTGAACTATGGATTCTTCTGTCTAACTAATGCGTGGGAGCCTCAGATGATGCGTTGTGTGATGCAGACAATGGGATTTCTGTTTGCTAGTACCTATGTTCTTTGAAGAAAGTTGTTTCCCTTATAAATTCTAATTACAGGGGAGAGATTCCAAGATGTCTGTTGAGCAGAGTCCTTCACTATAGAGTAGGGATCGGCCCAGTACCCCAAATTAACTTGTGCACTGAAGAAAGTATGACTTGTAGTAGTAGTCCTGGCTCAAACGTGTCTGTGTGGTGTTTGTAATTTAAGGGACCTCTTGTACTCGGTTCAGATGTCTAAAGTTTTTTAACAATAGTTGCTTTAAGTATATTGGTCGCAAAAAATTATTAGCAAAACAGAATTGATCTTCCAAGAACAAGTTTAACTACCTTTCCCAGAATATCCAGCACTGTGAGTTGGCAGACTTTGATCAGTAGAGGCTCTGTAGTATTATAATAGTATACCAGCCCATTACCATTGTAAGATGGTCGCTCTTTAGATGCTAAGGAGGTCCTATCATGTGGGCTTACAGTCCCATTTTACTTTCAGTGACTAAGTGTGCCTTAAGATTCCAGTCTTATATCAGTTCCATTGCCGACTGTCAGTGAGCTTACAGTCCTACCTTGCTTTTAGTGAATAATTGTGCCTCCAGCCTCAAGTCCTATGTCAGTTTCCCTGCTGAAAAGAGGGCAGCCATTTTCAGGAAAAGAAGAACAATTTTCCTTCTTGTAGGAACAAAGAGGAGAGGAATCCCCAAAATTGAGGTTGGAATCAACCTAGAGAGACCCTACACCGAGACATAGAGACCCAAAAGCAGGAAAAACCGGGCTCCTGCATTGGAGTGGGGCTTCTTTAGCCATCCACATACCAGACACTCCTGCTAACTTTGGCCAAGAGCCACCAATCATCACCACATTGAACACAATGTCAGGGGGCACAGGACAGGTGAGTGTGACCGCTCAGCCCTCCACAGGGCTTGGTCGCCCCACTCACTGCTGCCGCTCCTGCCTGCCTTGCCGCCTCCTGCCTGGAGATTCCTTCGCTCGCTGCCCGCTGCTCCTGGGACTTTCCCGCTGCTCCTGGGACTTTCCCGCTGCCCGCTGCTCCTGGGACTTTCCCGCTGCTCCTGGGACTTGCCCGCTGCTCCTGGGACTTCCCGCCACTGCCTCCCTGCGGCCCGCCCCCCCGTGATTCCATTCGCCGCCCCGCTCCCGCCACCCAGCTGCTCCTCCCTCCAGGCTCCTTACTTATGACGCCCCCTGAGCGACCGCGCAGCGGCCGCGCGCAGTGGGAGCACCGACGGAGCGCCGAAGGTGCGCCAAAGGTAAGCCCGTCTGCGCCCGTCCGCGCCTGGCCCGCGCCCAGCGCCAGGACCCCTGGATCCCACCGATGCAACACTACTCGACGGACCTACGACGCCGCCACCCTCACCGCACTCAATGCCGGCCGGAACCCTGCCTGCTACCGAGCCTCACCGAGACGCACCCACGGACCCTTCACCTGCCAAGCCTGCCGATTCACCTGCCCCCGGACGTGCACCACCTCCGCCAAGTCGAGCACCAGCAGCAACCACCTGAAATGCATCCTGTTGAACACCCGCTCCGTCCACAGGCACGCCGTGGAACTCTGGGACCTGCTCGACGCAACAGCACCGGACGTCGCCTTCCTCACCGAAACCTGGATGAACGCCTCCTCAGCGCCCGACATCGCCATAGCCATCCCGGACGGATACAAGATCACCCGGAAGGACCGCGTCAACCAGACGGGAGGAGGCATCGCCATCGTACACAAGAACACCATCCGCATCTCGACTAACTCCGACGAGACCTTCACCGCCGCCGAACACCTACACTTCCAGATACACACTGACCCCAAGACCACCCTCCGAGGCACCCTCATCTACAGACCCCCGGGACCACGCACACTATTCAGCGAAGACATCGCAGACTTCATCAGCCCGCACGCCATGCCCTCCACCGACTACATCCTCCTAGGGACCTCAACTTCCACCTGGAGAACAACAACGACAGAAACACCACCGCCCTGCTGGACAACCTCGCCAACCTCGGACTCAAGCAACTGGTGAACACGCCCACCCACTACGCCGGCCACACGCTTGACCCCGTCTTCTCTTCCAGCAAGCACATCTCCTTCAGCCACGCCACCGGACTCCACTGGACCGACCACAGCTGCGTCCACTTCAGCTTCAGAAAGACTGCGACCCACCACCACCCGCAACAGGCTCCCCGCCGGAGCTGGAGCAAGATCACCGCCGAGCAGCTCACCGCCTCCCTCAGCCAGAACACACCCACCAACACAACGGACCCAAACGAAGCAGCCAGCAACCTCGCCAAGTGGCTGACCGCCTGCGCCGACGACCTCGCACCACTAAAAACCCTCCCAGCAGACCCGGAAGCAAGAAAACCCCTTGGTTCACCAACGAACTCAAGGAATCCAAGAAGAACTGCCGCACTCTCGAGAAAGCCTGGCGACTCGACCAGACCACAGACAACAGGACTGCCCTCAAGCACGCCACCCGCAAACACCACCAGATGATCCGTGCCACCAAGAAGTCGGCACTCAAAGAACGACTGGACAACAACGCCCACGACAGCAAGGAACTTTTCAGCATCGTCAAAGAGTTCTCCAACCCCAGCGCCGGAAACAACGACATCACCCCCTCGCAAGACCTCTGCAACTCACTCGCCGCGTTCTTCCACCGCAAGATCACCGACATACATAACAGCTTCGACGCACAGACCACGCACCCTACCGCCGAACCAACGCCCGCCACCACCACCCTCTGCAACTGGACCCCGATCAGCACCGAAGACACCACCCGCACGATGAACTCCATCCACTCCGGATCACCAACCGACCCCTGCCCACACCACGTCTTCAACAAAGCCGACGCCACCATCGCACCCCATCTCCGGGACATCATCAACTCCTCCTTCCACACCGCCACCTTCCCGGAGAGCTGGAAGCACGCCGAGCTTACCGCCCTCCTGAAGAAACCAACGGCGGACCCCACCGACCTCAAGAACTACCGTCCCATCTCGCTCCTTCCGTTTCCGGCCAAAGTCATCGAGAAGACCGTCAACAGACAGCTTGCCGCCTTCCTCGAGACGAATGGATCCCTCGACCCCTCGCAGTCCGGGTTTCGGGCCAACCACAGCACCGAGACCGCCCTTATCGCAGCCACCGACGACATCAGAACCCTAACCGACAACGGGAAACAGCAGCCCTCATCCTCTTGGACCTCTCCGCGGCGTTCGACACCGTCTGCCACCGCACCCTAGTGAAGCGCCTCAGCAACATCGGAATCCGAGAGAAAGCACTGGAATGGATCATCTCGTTCCTCGCCGGAAGAACCCAGAGAGTCCGCCTCCCCCGTTCAGATCCGAGGCCACCGAAGTCATCTGCGGCGTTCCACAAGGATCTTCACTCAGTCCAACCCTCTTCAACGTCTACATGAGCCCCCTCGCAGCCATCGCACGCCAACACAACCTCAACATCATCTCCTACGCCGACGACACCCAGCTGATCCTCTCCCTCACCAACGACCCCACCACCGCCAGAGCCAACCTACACGACGGGATGAGAGACGTCGCCGACTGGATGAGGAACAGCCGCCTTAAACTGAACTCAGACAAGACGGAAGTCCTCATCCTGGGCTCATCACCCTCCGCCTGGGACGACTCTTGGTGGCCCCCAGCCCTGGGCACCGCGCCCAAGCCAACGGACCACGCACGCAACCTGGGCTTCATCCTGGACTCCTCCCTGTCGATGACCAGACAAGTCAACGCCGTCTCATCTTCGTGCTTCAACACCCTGCGCATGCTCCGCAAGATCTTCAGATGGATCCCCACTGAAACCAGGAAGACCGTCACCCAGGCACTCGTCACCAGCCGACTGGACTATGGGAACACCCTCTACGCCGGAACCACAGCCAAACTTCAAAAAGACTCCAGCGCATCCAGAACGCCTCCGCACGACTCATCCTGGACATCCCCCGGCACAGCCACATCACCGGACACCTGAAAGACCTGCACTGGCTCCCCGTCAGCAAGAGAATCACGTTCAGACTCCTCACCCACGCACACAAGGCCCTCCACGACCTGGGCCCCAAGTACCTCAACGACCGCATGACCTTCTACACGCCCACCCGCCAGCTACGATCAACCAGCCACGCCCTCGCCACCGTACCACGCATCCGCAGAGCCACCGCCGGAGGAAGATCCTTCTCCTACCTGGCAGCCAAGACCTGGAACTCCCTCCCCACTCACCTTCGGCGAACCCAGGACCATCTCTCCTTCAGGAAGCAGCTCAAGACCTGGCTGTTCGAGCAGTAACTTACCCCCTCCCCCAGCGCCTTGAGACCCTCCCGGGTGAGTAGCGCGCTCTATAAATGCCGTGATTGATTGATTGATTGATTGATTGTGCACTTGCTGGTTATCGGTGAGGGGGCTTGTTAAGGGGGGAGGATGCAGGTTCACCGATTCATTAAGGACAGCGGTGCAGCAGCGAGCGTGAACACCTGTGTAAAGTCAATAGCATGGCCGGGGGGCAGAGGTGGTAGGCCCTCGGTATAGTGCGCACCTGTCCGGCATCCGTGCTGGCCATACTCTTACCAGATTTCGCTTCTGGGAAGGAAAGGAGAGAAAGAAGCAAACAGCCCCACCGTGTGGAAGCCGAGGGACGTCTATTTTTCTAAACCTGCATGGAAGGTTTTTGTGGTGGTTTCATTGAGTTACTGTAGTGTACTTTATGCATTACCTCTTAAGGTAAGCCTGACTGCTCTGTGCCAAGCTACCAGAGGGTAAGCACAGGTTAATTTAGGGTGTGTATCTGACTTGCCCTGACTAGAGTAGTGGTCCCTAATTGGACAGGGTTCAAACCTCTGCCATCTAGAGACCCCATTTCTAACATTCACAGCATTCTAATGCTAACAAAGGCAAATTCAGAAAACGGTAGTGGTGAAGGCAAAATGTTTGGGGGAAGACCACATCAAGGATGTCAGGTCTAACACCAAGGAAAAACAAAAGTGATAGATATGTATTGTTAATGTAATCACTGGCAAGTCTTCTAGACATATTCCATCCCATCATTTTCTGTTTTATCTACTGGGACAATTTAGACAGATCCCTACCCTAGGCAAATCAGTATTGGGTCCACATCAAAAAGGGGAGTCATCCAGTAGCCTTATGCCACATCTCTGTTGGATGAGTACAAAAGCAACCCCAGACACCTGATCTCCTTTTTTGGCCTTATTAGTGGCCTTATCAGTAAGATACAGTGTGAGGTAATGGTGCAAATTGAGCTGCCAAACTCATATATGGTTAAACCCTGATCACTGAATTATTCAACCTTTCTGCAGACTCATCTGGACATCATTTTTTAAGATCTCAAAACTGGGGAATCCACAAAAATGCAGTCCACTTTGCTTAAATATATAAAACTTGAGGGAAGAAGTCACTGTTACATCTGCAAAAAAGAATATACAGAAAATGTAAGATGCTTTCAATCCTTAGGGTTGGGCCGTATGCAGAATAGATACTAAACTACAATGTACTAAAAGAGACAGTCCAGCCCAAACGTCTAAACTCTATCCTATTTGTTTGGGAACATAAAAAGACGATGCTTGTTTTGGCATCATTTAGCCTCATCTTTGGAGTGCAGGTTGAATCCCTTTGGATCAATGATATCCAGACAAAGCAAACCAGCATTTGGATTAAGTGAGAAAGATAAACATTGGTGGGTAGAACTTACTGAATTTATGTGACCACATACAATTACTGTTGGTTCGTATTATTCCACATTTTTTTACCACTGATCTAATACAGGAAGGGATCAAATATATGCAAATCAGTCTTAGCCTCCTCTCAAAGGGGATGGTCAACCCAAAAAGATCAGTCATGTTTCTTCTATATGGAAACACAAACAACTCTAGACATGTTTCAGCCCTTTCTAACTGTCTCATGTGGTCCATCGACAAGGCTTAATTTAACATAGTTGTCCCATTTCTGTAACAGCATAATCAGCAAAACCATGATAGAATGGACTTCAACCAGGGTAAATGCCAATGGTTAAGATGGCAACTATTAATTCAAACATTCAATCCAGCATTTTTCGTTTTTCTTTCACAGGAAAGAGGTGGGACAATGGGTATAATGGCCAACATGAGTGGTGTCATGTCTGCCTTGTCCTGTGGCTTTATTTCTGTTCTAGACTGTTATTGACACTAGTACATCAATGCCTCACCAGGCTTTCGAGGAGGAGAGCTGAATTTTGAAGGTCTCTTTTTGCAAGGTCCAGGAAGTTTGTCTAAAACCATGCTCAGGCAAGAGAGGAGGTACAAGTTTGTGTATGTCTGTATGTGTGTGTGTGTGTGTGTGTGTGTGTGTGTGTGCGTGTGTGTGTGTGTTTTCCTGGTTTGATTGTGCATGTCCAAACGCATGAGTTCCTGGGAAGAGGTTTCCACTTGTGCGCTTGTGAATCTGCCAAGGACTTTCATATTAGAGAACGAGGCACACATCATAGCATTACATTGAACATTGAAGAAATAGGCAGAAAATTGTCTCATCACATCATTAGCAGGCAAATTGGGTAAAAGGCTCATCATGGTGTTGGCTGGCACATGTGGGAAATTGAGGTGCATCATGGCATTGGCTGTCATATGAGGCAGTATTTCTGCCTTCATTTTCCCAAGTGCATCTGGGGCCCTATTACAGATAGGGTGCACTTTTCCAGTTTGCACCCCGGTGGACCTTTAAGCAGGTGCGCTGGGTGTAAACAGAGAAAATGCGCCCCATTATTTTGAATGCGCTGTCCTCAGGGCAGGTCAGAACTCGCACTGCCCCCAGGGCAGCGCATTCAAGAGAATTACGGAACAGCTGTTTAAAAGCTGCTCCGTGTTTCTCTATGCAGGCAGCAACCCGACAGCAACTTTAAGAGGGAGTAGAGATCACTTTGCAGGTGGGTGCAGTGAGTGATTGCACCTGCCTGAAAGTGGATATCTGAGGGGTCCATGGGACCCCATTTCATCCATCCAGAGGGCTGCTTTAGTAGGCGCACTGAAAGTGCACCATCTATTTGTGGCGCAGTTTCAATGCGGCTCCTAAAGGCATGTTTGCCTCTGCGCCCATGTCGATGATAAGGTGCGGGCACAGAGGCAAAGAGATTCCCTCATTTGCATGGGACTACCCCACAATGCAAATGAGGGAAAACCCTCTAATGATAGCGCTACATGTGCGCCAGTGCTATCTGTATTACAGAAGGGGTCTCACAAGTGTTTGTGGCCCCTTCTGTAATACCAAAGTGCCCCAAGGGCGCACAAAGCAGATGCAAACACCCGCTGCGCCCCCGGGACACTTCTGTAACATGGCCCCTAGTCTGTATGTGGGACAATGAGCTAGGAAACAAAAGGGTTAAGTAAGACAGAGCTACAAATATCTTAAATCCAGGCTGTCAACGTAAGAGCAACAATCTTAAAGTGACTATTTTTCCCCAGTCGGGCTAGGGAATTATGGGATTTTCAGGACAATGTTACCCTTAAATAGACAAAAAGCACTACTGATTAAAAGCATACGTATCATATCAGACTTGTATGATGGACAATAACCACCCATAAGCCCTCAAATCAAACAGGAAGGTGTAAAAACACACACGTTTTACATAGAAGTACCACAGTAGGGGCAATCCGGTGAAGGGTCCTATGAGTGGTCACACAAAAAGAGAAACGTTCCTAAAATACAGCTGTGGCACCATGACCTCACCAATTACCACTTGCCAGTACAAACCTGGAAACTGCATCATTTGTTATTCAAGGTATCTGAGGTTGAAAAATGTGGTGATCAATATTTTTATAAATGCGCATTGTGGTTCTCAGGACAGAAAACCAACAACACTGTGCAAGAACGGCAGAAGGTTTAATATGAGAAAAATGTTACTGCCCTCGTAGAGCACACAGCCTTGCTTCTCACCCAGAGAAACCCACAATTAGTCCCTTTACTACCATTGTTCTTATGAGCCAAAGGGGTTCGTATTCTCTGCTGCAGTGATAGAAAATGTAGGGGCATATTAGCAAGACCCACGTTAAAATTATCGCCGTTTTAGCGGCAGTTTCCTGCCGCTAAAACTGCTATAATTTTAACGTGGGTCTTGCTAATATGCCCCCTAATCTTGAAAAATCCCATTACTGTTCATAAGCCGCATAATTTTAATTAACAATTTTGTTGCTAGAGTGCCAATTTATAAAGTTGCCCGACTTAGAATTCTAATCTATAAAGCCCTCGACTCGGTATCTCTCACTGCATTCGAATGCAATGATTTCGGATTCACCCTGTCAAAATTAGGCATGCATTTGGCATAGTCTAAATCCTTTGAGGACTGCTTTAAAATGAATTCAGTGGAAAATATTGGACCATGAAGGAAGCCTTATAATCTGAAAAGTCACAGAGTATAGCATGCAATTCTTCTGTGTGACCATATTGAAGGAAACTTGGTCAAGTGCATATTATAGATACACTTTCTGGTAGTCTTAAAACACATTCTGCTTTTTAAGTGTTGGCTCTCATTTAAAAACTGGAAACACTGTAAATAATTGCTGTTTTTACAATTAGTTCTGTATTTGTCACAGCACAGTGCAGTTTCTGATTGGATGATGTCTTGACTAATTATTAGTATTTCATTACGAATGCATTTTGTAAGTGTATCTTAATAAACTGGGAGAAAGAAAGCTCTCACTTAAAGAAAAAGTATCTAACTCACTAAGAGCAAAAACGACAAAGAACTATGGAAGAACCTGCTGCTATTTAAGGGCCTAATTTATGGCATATTGGCGTACAGCAGCGCAGCAAGGCACCCTGCTGCACTGCCCGATGCCGAAGTGAAAGGGCAGGAATTGTACCATGTTGCAAGGGTGTCTCCATTGCAGAGAGGGTTGATTTTGTGCAGGAAGGAGCACCTTCCTACACAAAAAATAATCCTATGAGATGTTTTCCTCTTTCGCTGTGTGCAGCAAAATGCAGCACATATGGGAAGAAGATTAAACGAGTTACGCCTCACCTTGGGAGGCGTACAGATTTGATACTTCCTCAGGTTTACATTACTTTGTCAAGTCAAATTCCATGGGTGTTGTGTGGGAAAGGCACATGGAAAGTCTCCCAGGTGCAGAGTAAAACTGCACAGTGATGTGCGCTGCGTCGCCTTACTCATGATTTATGAAGCCAGAGAGTGTGGCTTTCTGTGGCTTTATAAATCTTTATGAGAACCCTGCCTCACTTATATACCACTTTATGTGGTGCAAAGATGATGCAGGGCTCTCATAAATAAGCCCGTTAGTATCTATATATTCCGTCTTCTTTCATTTGAATCATACATGTTTTGTGCACATGTTCTGAGATGTGTAACCTACTCAAAAATAAATTCTAGAACATAGGAAAACAAATTAAAATAGTCATTGAGGCATTCTATTTAAGCTTTAAAGTCCTGAGCTCAAGGCATTAACATGGTAACACAGTCAGCTGGCGTGGCAGCAGCAATTCATTACCCACCCTACATTAAAAGCCAAAGCCAATGGTGAGGTGTGAGCATGTAATGAACTAACAGCAGTTAATACCTGACAGCTATGGACATTAATGCTCTCAGAATCCATCATTGAGCACAGACAGAAACACAAACCCACTGTCACTGCCTCACATAACCTTAATTATCCCTATTTAGAAAGTTTTTTCTGTGAGTACTCCTGTGCTAGGTGAAAATTACACATGAATTTCAAGACCTGCCCCTGATTCAAAACGATGTTTTTTTCCCTTACTAAGAATATCTTACTCTCGGAAAAAAGGGTAATACTTAAGGCCCGATTGAAATACTACACAACATATTAAGTATGATTCAGACCTGGACATTCAGGTACATTTTCACAAAAGAGATAATTAAGACACAAATACACATTGAAAAGATTTTTGAATAGCACTGAAATAACGTTAACCTGCTTGGAACAAATCATGAGTGACCAGTGTGATATGAGTATACAACAGAGTGTGCAGTATGTCTCCCTGACATACTGCACACTGCTTCAATCGGTGGATATATGTCCACATAGAGAGCCCGTAGATTAAGCTGCGGTGGGCCTGGCTCTGTTCTACCTAATGTATCTGGGGTCGATGGACCTGGAAAGTTGAAGGGGTCTTGTGTGGTAAAGGTAGTGGCTTTGTGAATAGATTCAAAAACATTTTAATAGATTTCAAGACTCAGTGTGTTGCAGTAATCCCTCTTGCGGATGTAGTGTCTTGAGAATGGACCGGACAGCTTGAAAGGTAGAAAAGAGTGGATTTTTTTCC
Source organism: Calotriton arnoldi (assembly GCA_963921515.1). NCBI lineage: Eukaryota > Metazoa > Chordata > Amphibia > Caudata > Salamandridae > Calotriton > Calotriton arnoldi. Next base: position 1,859,798 of record CAWUFW010002580.1, read on the forward strand.
AGATGTTGAGTAGCTTGTAGGGCTCATGGGGCTGAGCCACGTTTTATTTGGAAGAATGGCATACATGGATAATGGGTTCAAGAGGGAAAGGGATGGCAGTTTGAAACGTTTTGGGCACATTTGTAGAGGGGTAATAGATGATCTCATTATATGCAGTTTACAGCATTAGGCAGATGGCAGTCATCGAGTGCTGTTTTATTTATCATTCTAACTAGTGCTCTCTGCGATTCTTCTCGCATCAAAGATAACCACAACCATCACGATATTTCACAATGTCCTGAATTTGTATGTGTGTACATACATATATATAATATATCTATCTTTCTCACAACCTAAAGAAGCTCTACGCGTCTTTTCATCCGACACAACTAGATGGCTAGTCTTCTCACTATCTAGATACCTGCTATATGCATGGTGGAGAAGATCTAGAATAGTCTACAGTATTGTTCAAAAATCATCACCTCATTCTGAGAAAGGCGGTTGATAGGTCACTCAGATTGTTGATATGAATTTTTAAAAAAGGGGCCGTTATTTAACTGATGTACTAGCCCATAAAAAGATGATAAATTCTCTTTACCCCACTTTTAAAACAGTATTTTTAGATCGTTGATGGGTTATTATTATGTTATTCATGTTATAACTGTACCTTAAACGTAGACTGAAATTGAGTATAAAATATGAAATGTTGTAGTTTATTCTTTTAACTTTTGTATTTCATTTTTAAATTGTGATATATAATGAAATGTTTTAATATGAATGATCATGCTATTGATCGAATAAACTACTATGTTTGCATTTTTTTTTTTATTACTGAAAGGCTTCCGTGATCACACATGATAACATCATCAGTCGTATGTTCGGGATCGCTTAGGTGAAAGTAGTAATTGCACAGTAGTAATTGTTATAAAAAAAGAAAACAGATCAAATGCTTGATTAACCATATGTGTGTGTACATATATATATATATATCACGCTCACTCTCCGTCTTTCTCCCCTTCCACTCACGATCGGGTGCTTTGTTGCGCGGTGACGGACACCGCGCGGATCCACACAATCCCCAGCTCACGGCACAACCATAGATGTACCAGCACTCACAGGAACGATATAACCCAAATTTATTAGGTTCTTTTACACGACCAGACGCGTTTCGGCTGCCGCCTTTATCAATAGTGGCCGGCGCCGGCTTGAGACAAGTATAAAAACACCAGTACTGATGAACACAAACAAAGGACACCCTGACTTACTACAGTCAAAGGTGTCAGCCATTACTAAACAGGTTACTTGGCAACATATAACATTTGTGTGATCCATCAAACTAAGAAAATGCTTATAACATAATAACATAATTCCTCAAATGGACTTAAATAATAAAAGACATTTTCTTCTCCCACTTTACACATACTGGTCATAATAAATACTCAACAATCTACAATCTTGCCCTGGATGAGCTTATTCTTTTTTTTAGACCCTTCTGTGTTCGTTTCACCTAATATGGAAGATGTCTGTCAGATCACCGTACCTAAGTTTCCTGTTAAAATCCCACTTGTTTCATCATAACAGTACACTTTATTCTCCCGATTCACAGTTTTCCAGAAAACATTACAGATGCACAGCCATTTCTTCGCCACTATTGAGACCTCCCGGTTTCTTTGTTTGGTTATCAATAATGTACCTTGATTCTAATCTACGTAATTGCAGTTGTCTATTGCCCCTCTCACATTCATGGGCACTTGGTCCATACAAAAAAGCTTAAAAGGTCTCTATTGCTCTGGTGACATATCTCAAAATGCCTCGCCACTGGGTAGGTGGGATCCCTATTCTGTATGGCCCTAAGATGTTCCAAAATCCTTATCTTAGTTGGATGGATCGTACTTCCAATGTAACGTAAGCCACACGGACATACCAAACAGTACACCGTGTGGCTGGTGTTACAATTCATCAGACTTTTAATTTTCCTAGGTTCCCTCAATCCCGGCACTGCATACTCCAGCACTTTTCTGCTATTTTTGCATGCTCTACACTTGAGACATGGGTAAAACCCCGCCAATTTCCCAAATGGCGGTGCTCTACTCTCATTTCCACAGTGACTCTGGACTAGGCTACTACGTAAGGATCTTGCTCTCCTAAAAGTCAATAGGGGTGCTTTTGGTAAATCCTTCCCTATAACTGGGTCTGACCTCAGGACATGCCAATTCTTGACAAAAATTCTTCTAATGTCCGAGGCATCCTCAGAATAGTCTGTGATCATCCTCAGACTCTTAGCTTTAGTGTCTTTTCCTTTGACTTCCTGTACACTAGGCGCGCAGTTAGCTATCAAGTCATTTCTGGGTTTCCTTTCAACTTTGGACTTGGCCTCCTCTAGAGTCTCTTTATGGTAACCTCGGGCCTCGAACCTGTTCATGCTGTCCTTAGCTGCTGCCTGAAAATCGCAGGGACGCGTGCAGTTCCTTTTTATTCTCAATAATTCGCCATATGGGATACTAGTTATTGTTTTCCCAGAATGGCAACTGCTTGCATGCAGCACGGAGTTCCCTGCGGTCGGTTTCCTGTGCAATGCCGTGCACAGTCTTCCCGTCCGCAGGAAAAACCTTCAGGTCCAAAAAGCTAACCATTTCCGTGCTAACTTCACCTGTGAACTTAAGGTTGAGGTTATTCATATTGAGAACCTCAATGTATTCTTTGGCTGATTGCTCTGTGCCTCTATAGACGATAAATAAATCGTCTATATACCTATTCCAGCTTAGAACCTTACCGGTCCAATGTGCGTTCCCCTCTGCCCAGGCCACCCGCTTCTCCCACCAACCCACGAAGAGATTCGCGTAGCTGGGGGCGAAGCAGGTGCCCATCGCAGTCCCGCGTATCTGCTTGAATAATTGATCCTGGAAAAGAAAAATATTGTTCTCTAGGCAAAATTCCACAAACTCCAATATCATTTTGTTGTGTTCAGCCAAATTCATTGATCTAGTTTCCAAAAACCATCTCACAGCCTCTGTTCCTTGAAGATGACCAATACTCGTATATAGGCTTGAAATATCAAGTGTTATCATAACCAAGTCCTCATCCCAAACCAAATTCTCAATTTTATTCAAAAAGTCCTTAGTGTCTTTTGTGTATGAAACCAGTTCTTTAACAAAAACAAAAAGGAAGTCGTCCACGAACCTTGATTGATATATATATATATCCTACTGGAGGTCGCCAGTAGGTAGTTATAGTTAAAACCTAGTTTCCATAGGAAAAGCATTTTTTGATTTGCCAATATCTTTGGCGCCGTTTGACGAATCTTCGCGAAATTTTCAAAATTAATGGGTCGCCCCTCTCAGTTTCTCTGTTGAAAGTTTCGGGGAGATTCGTGAAGCGGGGGCCGAGAAAAAAGGTGGGTCTCAAAGCGCGTTTTCTCCATGTTCATTTTCATAGGAAATTTTGGAACTGGCTAAAGCCTGAACTGCTGAACGGAATTACACCAAATTTGGCAAAAAGGTAGCTCTTGGTTCAGAAAGCGCCCTTTTTTTTAAATGGTGTAAATCCATTCAGTAGTTTTTGAAATATTAAAGGAAAAAGAAATATAGATATCTGGGCGCTTAATATTCACAGGGTAGTGAGGTTTTTTAACACTTTTTTTTAGATATTTATATAAAAAGCACTTAGCCTAACCACACATCTCCTCCCAAGCACGAGCTTCATTCTAATTGGCTGCCAACACTCCAAACCAGGAAGTGTTGGCAGCCATCTTGTGACTCGGGAACCAAGGGAGAAAAAAAGGTAAAAACAAGAAATATATATATATATATACTGATCGTTATATAAATATAATATGCCTGTGATTTGCACGTCATTTCAAAAACTCTCACCTGTGTCTTTAAAAAAACATTTAACCATTCCCTCTGAGTGAAAGCCCAGGTGTGTTTGTGCAGCAACGCTCTGATTTCTTCGTCACACATGAAGTGCGAGACTGAGCCGGTAGTATCGCGGTCCGTGACTACCTCAGCTACGAGGGACTCATTCCTGGCGCGCCCTCCTCCCGGTGCGTGGTGCCCCCTGCAGGGCCCCGTGGCCCTTGGCTGTTGTGTGATAACACTCTCCCCTGTTATAGCCCGTGCAGGCCTCTGCCCTACCCGGGTGCCGGCCAGACCTGCGCACCTCAGATATCGCCCGGTGCTGCCCGGAGGCCGGGGCCTGCGGTAGGCGGACCAGTCTGGAGTCCGCGGCTAGTTCTCGGGAGCAGCCCGGGGTTTGTTCACGGTTCGCCGGCTCTTTCCTCCGATAGGCCGTTTAATCAGCCTTCTGCCCATTGACAGTTGGGCCCTGCCTGCTCTGTGCAGCTACAAAGCCCCCTGGCCGCTTTTGTACCGCTTTTGTGCGAGTGCAAATCAGGCCTGCCAATTACTATACTGGGGATACGGCACCCCCTCCTTTAATCTCTTAATCCCTGCGTCCAGGGGGGCTGCTTGGACATAATTTAGGACAATTTGACTACTTCTTGCCCTGTGATAAGAGTCCTGCTACGAATTTCGTTGCGCGCTCTGCATCGCATTTGGCAATGCAGCGCGCGCAATGAAATTCGTTTTATTTATTTATTTGTTTACTTACCTCTGTTCGGCCGTATGCCGTAGTTTACTACCCCCCACCCTGCTCCTCCCCCGCCCCGCAGCACTCCCTCCACGAGCCGCTACTGAATAGGACGGAGTGTTCTCCGGCTCGATAAGGAGCTTATTTCGCAGGAGCGCGGAGCACAAGGGGGTTCCTCCATTTTGATTAATCGTCCCGTGCGCAGCAAACAGGCTTCAGAGAACGCTATTAGCTTTGGGGAGAGCAGAAGAAGGGGAGACCCTCCCTAAAAGCTTTATTACAGGCCGGGCTTTGAAAGTGGGGGATTAGCTGGCTAAAAGTCCCCCACAATGGCGGGTAGAAAGGGGCTCATGCTAGTGAGGTTAATGCGCTGTGTATGCGGGCGCAGCACAGCTTCATTAGGCACCCTATCTGGCGCTGCAGCGGCCCGGCTCCAGGCCGGCCGCGCCCGAGCCCCGCACGGCCGCTCCGCCGGCTCTGCACGCAGTAGATAATCATATCTTTTCAAGTCGGAATTAAGATAAAGAAGGTGAGGCCCGGGCGGCTCGCCTTGAACCGCGGCAAACACGTTGGAGGACTTTCCAGCCCCCCCTCCCCCTTATGGAAAGAGCTCAGCTCTGCAAACACCACTATTACTTATTATAATAATAATAATACCAACTGCTTTTTATGTAGTGCTGCGTACCGCACTTCTGCTGGTTCTAAGCGCTGTACCCGCAGCTGTTACTATTGCCCATTTTGTGGTACCACCTCGGATGGACCATACGTACTTATACTCACGAAACATATATCAATGTGATACTTAACAAGGTAATAAATAAAAAATACCACTGTACCCTCTGCCCGTCTGTTCGTCTATCTATCTATCTATCTATCTATCTATCTATCTATCTATCTATCTATCTATCTATCTATCTATCTATCTATCTATCTATCTACACAAATATCTATATTAATCTCTCTCTCTCTCTCTACATATATATATATATATATATATATATATATATATATTCACTGATAAAACCATAGGTTTCAGGGACGTTATAGTTAGAAATTAGCATTTAAAAAACCATTGAAATTCACTGAAAAAACCATAGGTTTCAGGGACGTTATAGTTAGAAATTAGCATTTAAAAACCTTAAAAATTCACTGAAAAAACCACAGGTTTCAGGGACGTTATAGTTAGTTGGACATTTCACTCGTACAAAACCAGAGAAATTCGGCCGTTATGGTTAGTTGACTAACTATAACTCGCGCCCCCGCAATGCACTGCTGATGACGTCACATATTACATCACTCATGACATGGTCAGTGACATCACTGATGACATCTCAAATGACATCACTGATGATATCACTGATGACATCATCCTTGTGATAATCTGATGCACCTCCTCAAACCCTAATATAACCTTTGATACACCCACTCTAAAATACAGACTGCCATTCTCGAAACCATAGACGCACCAATACCAGTTACTAGGTACCGGTTACTAGGTACAGATTCATAGGTCTACACACACATCTACTCCCTCATCCATACAGTCACTCATAAATGCAGTCACTCATCAATACAGCCACTATCATATGTACTCATAAACCCATACAGACACTCACACACCACCACTCACCCATAGAGTTACTCACACAGCTAGTCAGTAATGCAAAGAATCAATCACACTTCCATTTACTCACCTACACAGATATACACACACCACCTCACTTATTTATACAGATACTAACACATACTTACTCTCATATACAATCACTGACACAAGCACACACTCATCCATACAGCTACTCTCACAATCACTCACTCTCACATATAATCATTTATATTCTCCAACACTCACATATACTGCCTTTCACATATGTAGTTACTCACACATGTACCACTGACACATCCATTCACGCACCAACAAAGCTATACAGACACTCACCCACCCATACAGCCTCTCACAGACGCACTCTTGAACCCATACATCCAGTGAATCACCCACTCCCACATCCATGCATGGAGTCACACACACCCCACCCACCCACACAGACGCTGAGACACCCATTCAGGTACTCAGACAACCAATCAAAAACCCATATATAGATAGTCATGCAGCTACTCACCAAACCAAACAGCTACTTACACACCAACTGACAGACTGATACAGACATTTATACAAATTAGTCAGTCACCCATGTATTAGTAAGACACGTTTAATCACTCACTTATACAGTCAGTCATGCACCTATTAAATCATCCATTCAGACACTCATATACCCACTCATTCTTCAATACACCTTGGCATATATATGTATAAAACATATTTAAACTCTTTAGAAACACTCAGTCACTGGATAATGTCATCAGTGATGTCATCAGTGATGTCATTTGAGATGTCATCATTGATGTCACTGACCATGTCATGAGTGATGTAATAGGTGACGTCATCAGCAGTGCATTGCGGGGAGCGAGTTAAAGTTAGTCAACTAACTATAAAGGCCGAATTTCTCTGGTTTTGTACGAGTAAAATGTCCAACTAACTATAACGTCCCTGAAACCTGTGGTTTTTTCAGTGAATATATATATATACATATGTATATATATAGAGAGAGAGAGAGAGAGAAAGCCATAGATAGCCATCTAGATAGCTATCTAGATAGCTAGATAGATAGATAGATAGATAGATAGATCGTTTGATAGATAGACAGACAGACAGACAGACAGATAGATAGATAGATAGATAGATTTATTTTACTCAAACGTTAGGTACCATTACGTATAAAAAATGAATACATCGTCAAATTGGAGAATGTAGCTATAATCTGACCACTATAGTAGTCACCTGATAAATCTAAGATTAGGTCTGGCTCTACATGAGGGACTCCAAAGAGTATTAACAAGAGCACAGCTGCAATACTCATGCACTGAGGTGGCAACTACTGTATACATGCTCGCAACAATACAACGGTGACTCTGCACAGCAAATCATGTGTTGCAATGATCTTCCTTTCCTTTGCAGAGGCAACAGTGCTGAGTTATGATGGAAGCATGTTTATGAAGATCCAGCTCCCCGTTGTCATGCACACAGAGGCAGAAGATGTGTCCTTGCGTTTCAGGTCCCAGCGGGCTTATGGCATTTTGATGGCCACCACCTCCAGGGACTCAGCGGACACCCTTCGCTTAGAGCTTGATGCAGGACGCGTGAAACTGACGGTCAACCTAGGTAACACCTCCACCCACCCAACACAATATTTTGTTTGCCTGAATGTTTTTTTTCTTACAGTCAGATTGGCACAAACCTACAAGGAACATCAGCCACCTGGCATACATTATGTTTTTTTTTGTTTTTTTGTTTTAAATAATGATTTGTTAGTATATTTAAGTATGTTTTCTTTCTTTGCACACTGCAATAGAATCTGCTGTAATGTGACTTTTACTCTGCTTCTGGATTGCTCAAAGAGAGAAGCCTAGTCCATCCAGCTCAACACTGGGTGATGCTCTTTTTCAGAATATTTATGAGCGCTGCCATAAATATAGCCTGTCAGTAGTTACATAATTTAAAGTGTGCGTGCCGAAAACTCTTTAACAGTTCAAAGTGGGTCAGCCTCTTCTGGCTGGCAGAAAAGTAATCTACAGCACGCATCAGAGAGAATCTGCAGTTCACACATGATGTGCTGCACGCTGACAGCCCACGCCCCTCTCCACCCATGCTTCTCTCTGTGGGCGATCCCACCTTCTCTGTACTAATCGACTGTGCTGTTTTATTTTTGTTTAAAAGATAACACGCACCCTTCAATGCCCAAAGTCTGCGGCCCTTTGGCAAACAGCCATGTGATCATAAAACACGCAGCCTTTCACAGAAAAAAAATGTTTCTCTGCTTTAGAGAGCATTTACGCCTGGGTGTTTCCAGTTATTACATACTCACATCTTTTGGTGCCTAAACACATGTTCATATTGCAAATAAATGCCACGCTATGCAACGATTGCCTCTGCCTTTAAAAATCCAGCCTGCTGTGCAGATTATGGGGTTTTAAGCAGTTCACAGACTTAAATATCAGTGGCTATGTAAAGAACCATTGTGCAGAAACATTGGTCAGTGAAGCTCTGTATCAGAACATTTCTTCTAACATCAGGCAATGCAGAGCAATCCATACTCTATACAGTCCTGCATCCCCACCTAGTGGCTCTCTGTCATATCACAGGTTTAAAACGACAACATTTTTTCAGAATCCACCATTTTAGAAGCGAAGAGATAAAATGGCATCAACGAGCTTTCCAAACAAAAGGTTTCTGTGCAAAGAAGTGTGCCATTATTGGTCCCTGGCTGTTTGCAACCACTTTTCTGATGCGGTTGACGACACATGACAAACTCAGCTACATGGAAACAAAATTAGGTCTTTTAGTTTATTCATACTCCACAAAGGCATGATTGTGAATATGTGTGCATTGTATTATTATTCTTTCAGATGAGGCAGCGAGGAATTAAGAGCGTCAGGATAGTGATAACTTCTTCAAAACATAAAGCGTAAATACAACGGATGAATAACATTTTTCACTTAATGTTTAATTAATTACACGGAATTTACCACTCTGTGGAACATTTATGATGGAGGGTTATTTAACATACAAAACACAATTTGATAGAGCCTTGCCCAATAAGATTCAGATCTATTATATATAGCACCCACTACACTCATTTCCTAGCTCCCTCCCAAGTGCATTCTAATATAAGTTAAATGTGGAACAATTTCTGGAACATTAACACTGTTTGAGAAAGTATAAGAACTCGCTAAAATATATTATAGTTTTCATAAATATATATGTATGTATACAGATTATGCCTCAACATTTGCTCTTATTTTAAAAAGGGTATTTTATCAAAATCTACAATTTTACATCGATTGAAAGACAGCCTTTCTTGAAGAAATAGGTTTTTTTTTCTTTATTTATAAACGGTGTGTTTCACTTTCTTTAGTACAAGATAGTGGGGAAGAAATGTAAGCTGATTTAAAAGTTTAATTATTCTCAAGATCGTGTTAAAACAACATAGTGAATTGAAGAGACATATCTACATATCCAAAAAGAAATCATTATAATCACTCTTTTGAGTATGAAAAGTATTGTTCAAACTGTGTGAGCATGTACGTGTTTAAAAGCTGTGCTGCTGATCCAAAGACTATATTTTAATATGCTGTGGCTATTCTGGGAATGTTGCTCAGCATTCCTTTGCCTGTCATGATGCATATATCTTTCATGATACACAGCCTATATTCCTTAACGCATGTTGTACCCATTAGAGAACCCTAAAAATCCAGGGCCTTCAAAACCACCTCTTAACTTCTGTCTCCCCTGGTTCCGGGGTCTCTGTTTGAACATCTTAATTCCCATTAGTAATCTCCACAGATTGGTCAACCAGTGCATTAGCAGCCGTGTAAGCTCAATATTAAGAAACTGCACATTTTAATAAAAGTGATAGTTAATTTTGAAATGGATACACCATGACAAATATTCCTGTTAATATTAAAAGTCAGCAGATGTCAGTCGAGCTGACCTGGTGCAACGGGTTCCGGCCTGTCACCATCTTTTGTTGTGGGATCCGGGTCACAAACATCATGTGGGATCCCTTTCTGGTTTTTCAGCAGCACAAGCACTTAGTTCAGAACAGAAACAATGTCAGATGAAAATTTTGACTCAGTTCCATCATATTGTACTACTTAGTAGTAGCTTTTGTAACATTTCTAACCATGAACATGCCACAAGATTAAGCAAGTCTGCTTTTCTGGTATTTAAATATATTTTTCAGCAGCACGGGTTTGGGCAAAAAGCTGTCCGCCCAACCTGTATAATAGGTCGTTACAGATTTAACATTTTCCCTAGGACTCATGTTTTAATGGAAATCACTAATGGAAGCTGATTTTACTGACTAATGTAAGCATATAGTGCACAAAACATATGTTCAAATAACGCCATAGCACATTCACCATCATAAGTTGGGCAGGAAATTATTAAACACAGCCATGCCAAATCAAAATCACTTTCACCCTTCTCAACTAAGGATACAATGTCTTCACATATAGCAAATATATGCCTCAAAACGTTACCAGACATATTTATATGACTTTATAAAAAAATACTAGACTATATTTAACTATGCCCTTTGCTACACAAAGTTCTGCATAACTCAGCCTTGGTGGTAGACTGCAGCGGTCCTTGATGTCTGATCGTGGCATACCTGTTAGCACCCCATTGTGAAGGAGCACTTTTAAAAATAAATGCACATAGAAAAACTGTATGTTCTTTCACAGATGGGAAGTTATGGGCGAGTTGTCCTGATCAGACATGCTTGGCAGATAGAGAACCGCTTTCACCTTCATTTGTCCCCATGTAGCTTGGTTTGAATTTGGCCATTTTTAAAATCTATTTTGTCATACGTACAAATGCGTTTTCACACAATATCACTGCGTTATTGCAATATGTAAAGGATAAAAACGGTATTGAGTGGCCATATTTGCATGTGTCCGTCCCCGGAAGGGTGGACTGTCATTTTATTGGATGTCTGCAGCTGTTACCTTGAAGGATAAATTTTCATTTTTCATCTATTCTTCCCCATCTAGACTGTATCAGGATTAACTGTAATTCCAGTAAGTGCCTATTCAACATTTTTAAAATGTTTTTCTCCATTGTAAAATCATTTGCACTGGGTGTCAACATGATGCATAAATGTTTAAATTCTCATTGGCCCAGTTTTTGAAAAAAAAACATTTTTAAGGGGTGTAAAAAGTCATTGTGTAAGACTGAAATGATTTGCTTACTGCCAAGGAACAACCTCAAAACTGGCTTAAAGGAATCGCACATAAAAGTCTTAAACTTCATTGAACAAAGGGATGAGAAACAAAATCTTCTGTTATGGGTATGTATTTTGTAAAATAAAATTATGGGATCCCTGTGTTGGTGCAGTACATTTGCATGATGAATTTTTACATCCGAGCAATGTGTAGGTAGGACTCTTTAACTCCAAGTCACCCTTTCTTTAAGTGTGCATGTCTCTAGGAAGTTAGAGCAAAGACTACTAAGCGCATGTTTGTTCTTTAGTCAGCAAGATAAGCATTTAGTTAAAAAGATCTGCGGTGCTCTCAGAGGACAGGAGGACTACGGTTTTATGTTGTCTCTTTTGATTTTTTTCTGGGGATTATAAAATGGACCATCTGTCACAGTCAATCTCCATTCTAGTTTTCTTCAAGTCTTAAGTCAATTGATGTCACACATAACTATTCAAGAATAGAAAAACATTATGTCACCTAATGATTTCCATTCGATCATTCTGTTAGAGTCAAATGTTTAACTTTTTGGAAACAAAATACGAGTTGTCAAGTTTGATTTGTGTGCATTACACAGAAAGAAGAGCAACCACCGAGTTTGTCAGATGTAAAATTAACATTCGGTTAAATTAATGGCTGTAGTTTTTACATACGTTGTAAAAATTGTGCATTAATCCATCAATGTAAGTGATTGTGCTAAGTAACTAATAGTACAGTATGATTTCAGTTTTAAAGCCTTTTAATTTAGAGAACTGTTTGTAAACCACAAATTACATATATGTAAACCTTGGCACGTGAGCAATAATTTACATAAGAAACTTCAATGGCCTCAAAGACAATGAGTACAGCGGTCAGATAACAAGCATTGCTCCATTTAATCCGTGCAATTTGCACCCAGATCTGTCACAGTAAATATGATGTCAGCCACCTCCCTAAGCTAAATTTTATGGGGGGACCCTGAAATTACCACCATCCTTGGCGTCCTGAGCAGTAGCGCACCATTGGCCAATCTGGCTAATCTACAACCCACTCGCCTACAAATTGTGCTGCCCACTGCACTGCAGGAGCTGCAGATTCCCATGTTACACCCTGAGGTTTGCACCATGAGCTATAGTTAGTTCACTCAGACATACAAGGTTGTGAGAAATGCTATTAAGCGTTGGATGTCCTGAATAACACGCCCTACTACAACAGCTCTAACACCATCCCAACTTATTCCCTGTTGCTTTCTATAGACACAAAAACAGTGTTCTTTTTCTTTCCAGATTAGGCTTCTTCTCACAGTTTACTAATGTGAGACGGTTTCACACAGCTTGACTGTAAACTAATAACCTGTACTGAACTGTTTGCCGGGAACCATAGACGTTTGGGTGGCTTTAGGTGGCATGACATCTCATATTGAGTACAAGCTGGGAAGTCTGAGTTTGGATCCTTTGAGGCCTGCTGAGGTTCTTTTTATAGAAGTCGCCTTTACAGGGCAGAGTAGTAATCCGATAGGGGACCTCTACTATAATCAACATAATGTTTAAAGAAATGTTACCAGAGGAAGGATTCTGCGAACTTGGTGTAAGTGATGAAATGCATTTTTGGTTACTGCATTAAAATATCATCTGAAAGCAAGACCATTTTCACAAAAGTCAACCAGCTTAATGCCTTCTCTGGATGTGCTGGAAGTGGATTTAAGGACTCTTAAAAGAAAAGAGGTGGTATACGAGGGCCCCAAAAGTAGGATCTCCTATTCCAGGTATACCTGATTGTTGAGGCAGAATTAATTGATCTTCGTTCACTGCTGGTTATCTTTGAGACACTTTCATACTCACTGAAGATCCACAGATTCTTACTATATCTGGAGGCAGAGTTGGGACCCAATGTGATGAGCTGGGAAGAAATTAGTTTATGTTGCCAGGTAGCTGTTGATCATGATTGTTGAAATGGCTGGTCCTTGTACTATTCCAAAGTCATAAGTTGTGATGTCAGAAAGGATGGAGCCTTCTATCACTTACTGCAGGTGTTTGTACAGGGAACAAGTAAAATATGATGCATACCTTTATAGTCAAGCAGCACATACTATGACCAATGGTCTTGAAAGCCACTTATAGATCCAAGAGGATCACAGCACAGAAAAATGAGATAGTCATAGAAGCTGGGGATTTCCTCTGACAATCAGTGTTGGGCTGGTTTGTAGGACAGTTTGGCATTCCAATACTGCCAGATGGGCCAGCCTGAAAGGGCCAACGTGTGCATCATTTTTATTGATCCTGTCATGACCCAAAGGACCAAAAAACGTCCTTGCACTTGCCCTTTCAAGCTATCCCATCCGACATTGCCAGACTGGCACACTGCCTGATAGGCCAGTCCAAAACTGCTCATGATTAGAAGAGTCCTTGTGGAAATCTCTCTCTTTTAGTCTCCACTTTGCAAACAAAGAAGCCAGTAGTCAGAGGTCTGCCAAAGTAACTCGAATTTAATATTGACGTGCGGGTGCACATAATCACAGCACTAGGGTGGCTATGACAAGAGTGGACATCGTACAAAGATCTGCGAGGATATTAATACATGTTTCATGGCTTGGTGATGTGCAAAATATTTACAGAAGGAACAATCCCTTACTAGGTAACAAGGTTAAGGTTCGTTTGAGATTCTCAAATCCTGACAGACAATCGAACAAACGAGCATAAATATTATCGGTGGACATTGCTTGTTTCTTCATACAATGGCAGACAATCGAACAGACAGGAATAAACGTTACAAGTGGACATTGCTTGTTCCTTCAAATATATTGGCAGACAATGGAACAATCAAGTATAAACATTGCAACTGAATCTTAGATTAGCCTTAGACAAGCAAAGAGCAGGAATGTCAACACCAGGTGTATAAAGACAGGAGCAAAACTAGTCTTATTTGTGCTGACTTGAAACAAGCCAGAAAGGCACCAAAGTTCACGATTCAACAGCTCAGGAAAATACAAAATAAAAAGAACTGATGTTCAAAATTATGAATAAAAATGCATTTTTCACATACTTTTCATACCACAGTATGGTCGGAAACGTGACTGTAGATCATCTATCTGGTTGCTGTTCTCCAGTGCCATGGGAAGTAGTGATATTATAGCTAATTGTTCAGCATTCCATGCTCTCTAGCTAAGTTCACTCTAAGCAACTAAGGAGCATATTTACAAGAGAATGGCGGAGCGCGGCGTTCAGCCAAAATTGCTAACGCCGCGCTCCACCATTCTGAAAACGCAGGGATGCTCCGTAATTACAATGATACGGCGCACTCCTGTATTTTCCCTAGCGCTGTCTCTAAATTCAGCTGCCTAGCACCAATGCAGGCACCCTTGCACCATGGTGCAAGGATGCCTATGTTGAGGGAATGATTGTTTATGTGCAGGAAGGTGTTCCACGTAAACAATCACTAATGGTGATTTGTAACTCCTATGTATACTGTATTGTGCGGCACACATAGTAGTTGCAAATCGTCATTTTTTTAATGATTGTTTATGGGTAGGAAGGGACTCCTTCCTGCACATAAACAGTCATTCATGGCGAGTTGCTGTTTCTATGTGTGGTGCACAATGCAGCACACATGGAAACAGCAAAAACGAGGAGAAAATAATAATTTCTTCTTGTTTCGCTATGTTAAGATCAGGTTTTTTGGTCTTAATTTTGGTGCGGCCCTGTATTTACGCCACCCTTTGTAAATAGGGGGCATCATCAAAAAGCAATGGGTGTTGCGGCGTAATGCCCACCACAACATGTGAATGGGGGTCTTATTCACAAGTGGCTTAACACCGCCTTGTAAATAAGGCGAAGAGTTTATCGCGACAGGGACGTCATAAAAAGTGACATTCCTGTGGTGATAAACTCTTGCGAATATGCCCCTAACTTTAAGCGCATATATACATGCTGGTTCCAGTGCACTAGGAATGTATTGCAATCCTCCAATGAGGTGGTAGTTGTGGAGAAGTTCTGTGCCTTTGCATTTTCAGGAGTGTTTTTATAATTGTGTACCTTGGCAGGAAAACGAGGCAATAATAACATGGGTGAATTAGAAGTCATGAACACAAAGTCCTAAGCATATAACTTTAGTATTACATATATGCTAGTGAGTGATGAGATCTTTTTGAGGGAGAAGCTTAGTGTAAGGAACTGGATTATTGGTCAGAGGGCTGAGAACCTACCGCAAATAGTAATTACAGTCCTTGTCAGGGTAACCACTAAGGTCACTAAATAAGCCTGTGATTAACCCATTGATAGCTTGGCACAAAGCAGTCATGCTTACATTAGAGGCACAGAGTAAAGTATTTATGGAGTACTCAAACAGTAATACAGTGAAAACAGAACAGAACAAAAATCCCAAACCAATTTAGAAAATTAGAGTACACACTAATATATAAAAAGGTCCCCAAAACATCAAAAATCCAATAAGCAGAACCAGAGCTATGAATTTTTAAAGTTTGAATTAAAAATAGCACCAAAAGGCCCAAAGCGCAGCAGTTATCTGGTTGCACTAGACCAGGTTGGTGTCAAAAGTTAAGGTCGACCACGATGGTTTGCTGCTCAAATACAAGGACTAGGTTCATCCCGATGGAAAGTTTACCTTCAGACTTGAAAACTTTATGGAGAAAAAGTGGTTGTCAACATGTCATCGTAGGGGCAAGCTGCAAGCTGGATCTGAAGCGTGGCTCAACGTTGATGGATTGCTGAAGAGTGGGATCCTGGTGCAGTCATTGATGAATGAGGGAAAGCTCCAAGTGGTGAATTCTGGAATCCATGTCCGGGAAGGGCTCGACATTGGCCTCAGTAAAGCTCTCTATGTTCAAACGTAGAAACTAGAAGTCATTTCTCCTTCAGCAGGGCAAACCAGCAAGCTGAAGTTGACTTGCAATTCAACATTGATGGCTGCAGCTTTGACGGCGTTCCCAGTCTCCATCAATTCCCCAAGCAGAGAGTTGGCAAAACATTTCTAAGCCCCACATTTTGCAGTATGGGCGACAAGAGGAGAACAGTTTAACATCAGCCAAGGGTCCAGGGACTGGGGGCACCACGTGGGGGCTAGGACTTACTCAAAATACATCAGCCGCAGGTCCAGGGCACGTACATTTGGAAATGGTCACCAGGGTAGGTGCAGGAAGAGAGGTCTCTGGAAGATTGTTGTGCCCCTGTAGTTCAGACAGGAGGTCAGCCAACTGCCTTTTCTGGGGTGCTGGATTCAAGGCAAGTAGGTTCAGCCTTCCTTCAGGATTCAGACAGCAGGGTAGTCCTTCTTCTGATCCTCACAAGTCCAGGACTGGTATGAAGAGGGTACAGGAGAGGCCACATGTATGTCCAGTGCCAGCCAACAGGTGGGGGAAACTAATTCCCACTCCCTAACCAATGGAGCAAAAGTTCCCATGTGCGCACTTTTGTAGTACCTCCTGGTTGCTTTGGTGTAAACTATCCCACAGTGCCCCTCTCTCCCTAAATCCAACACGGCAGAACCTTCCTTCCCCTTGTCAGAGCTCCCTGTGCCCTCCCAGAGGTGTCACTATGATAATGGGCAACCCCTCTCTTGCGCTCACTCCATACCGGTTCTGTAGCAGCTCCCACTTCCACTACATTTGGGTCCAGGTTGTCTAGGAAGACAGTAGGAAGGCAGGTGCAGGTGTAAGCTACATCTTCCTGTGACAGGGTAGGCATCCTTTGAAGCTCATGAAGAGGCTGGGCACAGCCCCCAGGCCATCCTGCTGAAGGAAGAAAAACACGTCCTCACACCCAAGAGCTTTCTAAAGCATCAAGAATTAATCAAGCAAAATCAAATTCCTCCCCAGACAGCAGTTCATAGTAGCTGTGTTCCAGGGCCATCATGTGCCGATTCATAAGATCAAGTTTGGGAATTTCGTTCAAAAACTGTTTGTGAAGTTCCTCAAAACCGTCTTTCTGGTTTAGCAAGAGGGTGGCAATGAAATGCTGATCAGCACCAGTTTGACACTACTGCTCTTGAAGCTTGTCTACCCAAATTTAGGACTCTGTCATTTTGACTAAGGACGTTCTCTCCATGTGTGAAGGGGCCCTTTAACATTTTCCCTACCCATGTCCACCTTGGTGGATGAGGGTAGGTAATATCAGTGACAGTTCCCCACCTTCAATACAGCAGCGCAACCACTACTATGACAAATCAGTCCTTTATTGGATGGACCATGGAACAAACTGTTATCCCAAATCTAAATAGAGTTGAAGAACCATATATAAAAAAACAACTATATAATTATTAAAACATGAAACCAAAATGTAAAACATGTAACATTATCTTGTAGAACTTTTTATAAAAATGCATTACAAATATTTTTAATTTTCTTTCTTTAGAGAAATAGAAATATGAACCAAAATCATAAAAATAATAATATTCCAATTCAGCACTATAACTATCACTGGTGAAAATACATTTTGGAGTGGGGTAAAGAAATCACATTTATTAGTCTAAATCCAACCTAACAGCATTGAAATATATAAATGTCTCCAACTCCGAAGCAGACAAGGGAACACAGCGGGGTCTCCAAGAAAATCCATTTATTTGCAAAATGGCATGACGCGTTTCGGCGGATGTGCCTTTCTGAAATGCCTTTGATACCGGAGGTTTCACTGTCCATCATTTTGAACGTGCTGCCTCACTCCTATTGGTGGGAGCACCGCTGACCGAAGTCAATTGAGAGAACATTCCTGCTGCGCCTTATCACGGACTGCAGTTCCCAGCATGCATCTTGTTTATGAACTGGGGAAATGTCTCTTATCAGCCCCATTAATTCTTGTTCTCATGGTGTGTGCGGGCTGTTATTTCAAAACGTGGTAATGCCCTTTACACAGTTCACTTCATTGCCCCGGCATCTGTTTAAGCAATACATTCGTTTCTTGGCCCCCTACATCCTATATATATATATATATAACTCAATCATCAAATTCATCATTTAATGAATAAATATATAAATCATCAAATGCTCCATCCACCCAACACCCAAATAAAACCATCATAGAAGTGTAATAAATAATTATACAATGTATTGGCCATTTATAAAATAAGGAACTATAAAAGACATAACATAAATTACAAATGACTTAATATCAATTAGTATATTTTAAAAAAACTGACCAGCCCCAAATAATCCAACACCAGAAAAAATATAACCAACAATATATACTTAATTAATACATTTGCAATCACAGGTATAATAAAATAAACAATACAATACAATAATAAAATAAAAAATTACTGTTAGACAGTGGGTTTCTTGTTGGCAGAGGTATGCACCCTATCCAAGCAGGAACCACAATCCTAGTCAGGGTAAGTCAGATGCACACCCTAAATTAACCTTCCCTCACCCTCTGGTAGCTTGGCACAGAGCAGTAAGGCTTAACTTAAGAGGCAATGTATAAATTATTTGTGCAACACTTCAAGCAATAAAACAGAGAAAATACCACACCAAAATATACCACACCTGGTTATCAAAATAGAGCTTCATTTATTGAACAAAACAAGACTAAAACGACAAACATCCAATAAGTTGTACCGGAATTATGAATTTTTTAAAGCATAAACTGAAATTAGTGTTTAAAAGCATAATGTGCCAACCTGGTCTATCTGTTCGCGCTATACCAGGTCATATCCAAAAGTTCAGGCTGACTGCAAAGGAGTGTGGGTCTGATACAAGAACTAACCTTGTTCCACTACAAGTACCTTGTTTGCGTCATTGACAGAGACCCCATGCGTGGAGCAGAGGAGGTGATGCGCTGTTGTCGGTCCTTTGGATGTAGGCGATGCGTCAGTTCCGAGCCGCCCAAAGTCATGATGCGTTGAAAAGTATGTGATAGGCCATATCAATGGCGAAGTGGTGTACTCAATCCTCGCAGCAGCTGTGATGCATCATCGTCGAAGGAGATTTTGGCAGTTGCAGCACTTTATACCCATTTCCAAAGGTCCAGGACTGAATTGGCACCACATGGCAGGGCAAAATTCTCAGATGGCAGAGTCCAGGGGCTGAAGGCAGATAGGTTGGATGTCTTTGATGACTGAGACTTCAGAACAGGAGGCAAGCAGACAAGCCCTTTGAGTCAATTTGGTTCTGGGTTGGAGAGATGCAGGTTCAATCCTTCTCACTCCCAGGCAAGAAGGCAGCAGGCAGCAGATCAACACAGCAGACAAGGAGTCCAGCCGAATAGCAGTCCAGCAAAATGGCAGACCTTTCTGCACAGCAGTTCTTCTTCCTGGCAGAGTATCCACAGTTCCAGAAATGTGCTAAGTTGGTGGTGTCTGACATCCAGTGCCTATACCCAGTTGTGCCTTTGAACTGGAGGAGACATCAAAGAGATGAAGAGCACAGAGTCCCTGCCCTTCCTGCCCTGGCTCAAGACTCACTACAGGGGGCTATGCAGCCCTTTGTGGAGGGACAGGGACAGCCTATACAGGTGTAAGTGTCAGCTCCTCCCTCCCATCCTGCCCAGGATTGCCCATCAGGATGTGGATGGCCTTTCAGTCACACCTAATCTCCCTTAGTGTGTGGCTGTCAAGAGGGAATGCACAAAGCCAAGGTTTCACCCACTTCAGACATGTATTCAGAAACAGACAGAAAGCACCAAATGGCTAAAATAAGAGAATGCCAACTTTCTAAAAATGGCATTTTCAAAATTACTATTTGAAATCTGACTTCACCATAAGTTGTAATTTTGCATTGTGATCCCAGTGACACAAAATGTGAGGTCCCATCTCTTCCCAATTGGAAATTTCACTTATAAAATGTAATAAGCTATTCCCAATGTTGTCCCATAATTGATAGGCCTTGCTGGAGTGAAAAATTAATGTAAGAGTTTTTCAGTACTAGGACATTTAAAACCTAAAAGTCAATGTCCTACTTTTTTAAATACACTGCACCCTGGCCTTGGGCTATCCAGGTCCTACCTTAGGGGTGACTTATATGTATTAAAAAAGAAGGTTTGGGCCTGGCAAGAGAATTAGCTTGCCAGGTCGACTTGGCAGTATAAAACTGCACATACAGGCACTGCAATGTCAGGCCTGAGGCATGTTTAAAGGGCTACTGGGGTGGGTGGCAGAATCAGTGCTACAGGCCCAGTAGTAGCATTTAATTTACAGACCCTAGTTACATGTAGTGTTAATGTTAATGTTAATTAGACTTGTATAGCGCACAGCTGCCTCAGCAAAGAGGCGTCCCGGCGCTAACAGCAGAGGAACATTGAGGCTAAGAAACTGGGCGTCACAGCGCAGAAAGTAGTGCACATAGAAAAGGGGGACTATGCCAAGGGGAAGAGGTATGTCTTAATGGCTTTTTGGAAGGCCAATAAGCTATCCAGACTACGAATCTGAAAGGGCAAGGAGTTCCATAATTTGGCTGCCAAACAACGGAAGGACCATCCCCCAGCACGGAGACGGTTCACTCGAGGGACCACAACCAAGTGTTGCCCCAGAGAGCGCAGCTGGCGTCTAGGAACATAAGGTACCAGCAAGTTAGCCAAGAGCCCAGGAGACGCAAGCTTGAGAATTTTAAAGGACAAACAAAGAGCCTTGAATTCGACCCGCTTGGCCATGGGCAACCAATGTAACCGCCGGATAGCACCAGCTGTTGAGCAGCTACGCGGGAGCCCCAACAGGGCTCTGGCGGCTGCATTTTGGACTCACTGCAAGCGCACAACCTCAGCCTGATTAGCTCCTAAGAGGAGCGAGCTGGCATAATCCAGTCTAGATAAGATGGCCGCTTGGACGATCAACTGGCGGGTAGGTGGATCAAAAAACCCCAGCAAGGGCTTAAGTCCCCGAAGAAGGCCGAAGCAAGTGCCGGCCACTTTCTTGGTGTGATCCTGGAAGCTGAGAGTAGAATCCATCCATACCCCCAAGTTTTTTACCACCGTCTTAGGGGTGGGTGCACTACCAAGAGTGGAGGGCCACCATTGCTCACTACAAAGTCTCCTGTCTCTCCCCACCAGCAACACCTCAGTTTTATTGGCGTTAAGCTGGAGGCAGTTGGTGGTCATCCACTCCGCGACTGCAGCCAGGCCGCTCCTAAAATTGGAAGCGTCCCGCATGGAGTCGTCAGAGAGGGCCACCACCAACTGCGTGTCATCAGCATATGGGACCATAGTGAGGCCTTTGTCCCTAGCCACCATAGCAAGAGGTTGAATGTACAGATTAAATAGTACAGGACTCAGAGCAGAGCCCTGAGGCACACCCTGCCCGATGGACTGGACACGGGAGAGAAACGGGGGGGCAGTCACTTGGAATGTTCTCCCTGACAGGAACGATCTAAACCATTCTAGGGCTAGGGCAACGACACCCGCCTCCTCCAGACGATGTAAAAGAATCTTATGGGAGACCGTGTCGAATGCGGCACTGAGATCAAGCAATATCAGTGCACATCACTAGGGACTTATAAGTAAAATAAATATGCCAGTTGTGGATAAGTCAATGTTAACATGCTTTAAGTAGAGAGCACATGCATTGTAGCACTGGTTAGCGGGGGTAAAGTGCCCAGAGTCCTATAGCCAACAAAAACAAATTCAGCAAAAAGGGAAGCAGGGAGGCAAAAATTGTGGGGATGGCCCTGCAGAAAGACTATTTCCAACAAATACTATAAAATATCATACACAAAATGATATTAAAATAAACAATATTTTAAACTTCAATAAAACACTAAAATAGTTGAAAAATAGTTCACTTATACTTGAAAATGTGTTACCCAATATTTCTGTAGTCACAATATGTTTAGCCACGATATTATTGTCTGATATTTTTGAGTCTCTATTTTGATAAAACACCCCTTAATGATGCTTGATTTTTCAAAACCAGTATAGGTCCTGGGTGATACGGAGAGATGACCTGGGGTTTATTCTTCATCCAGTCACAAAGGAAGATGATGATGCCTTGTAGGTGCTCTTAGTGCTCCAATAGTTATTAGATACAAGTTTTGATTCCTTTCTCTTTAACCAAAAACCTCACCTAGCACTGTGAAATATTGCAGGGTTATTCTCTTAGTCTGCAAAGAAGGATAGAAGGATTTTCTATGCGTTCAAAATCCATCTATTATATGCTTACATGAAACTTGGGCTTGCGATACATTTGTGCTTGATGGCTATAGTATGTAATCACTAATCCCATAAAAAAATCTACATGAGGCCCCTCTAATGGAGGACTAGCAGTCCTCCTCTGTGTGACTATGACTTGGGGTTATGAAGTCCTGCCATAAAATACAGCATACATAAGGTATTGAGTTATACCTGTGACAGTCATGCTCTGATCAGTTGATTTCCATGGTATTGTTTTCAATGTTTTCATCCTCCAGGTAAAGGGCTTAGTAATGAGTTGCTACTTAAATAGGATGTTATTGCAGCCACAGTGCAGAATGAGAAGGTGGACTGCCTCCTAATAATGGGGAACTTAACACAAAATATCAAATCACATAATTCGTGTGTTTAAATCCGAGGATAAAGAGATGGCATATAATATGCCGGTAACACTGTCAATCACTTCAATAATTGACTATGCAATAACAACTTATAATGAATTCCATTTAGTTCGTAAGCTCCAGGTAACTGCTAATGATCTCTGTGATCATTCCCTTCTCTATCTATATATTGATCTGTCCACATACCAAAATTCATCTTAGTACCTGAAGCAGGCAGTACTGGAAGTGCAAACCTCATGCAATCATTTACAATGGCACCTGGGATTTATTGCCGCATTGCATGACAAGATTTCTGAAAAAAATGCAGATGACTGGAAATGCTGTGTTTCAGATAGTTAGAATATGGTAATTGAAGAGTAGAAAATCACTGTAACAAACTTCCTGTTGAAAATTCTTTTAAATGCAAATACTATTTCATGCAGGCTAGTCCTGAAAAGACATAAGATGTGTTCTAAAACGAGGGGCATAATTATCAAGGTTTTGTGTTGCCCTTGCAACCCACAAGAGGATGCAAGGGCGACGCAAAACCTAAATGAGATTTATCAAGCCACGCAAGGCAACCTGGCGTGGCCGACTGGCTTGATGAATCTAGATCAGAGCAAATCTCTGCCTTGTGTTACTCTGCAGCAGGGAGGTGTGCCATGGGTGGAGCGTGGGTGTTCCCACCCATCCACTCATTGATTCTGACACATTCTCACATTAACCAACATTGGTAAACCCAGGAATGTGTACGCCTCCCCACCAGAGGCACAACAAAAAGAAATATCTTTATTTCTTCTCGTTGTTTACTCTTTCTGAGTGGGCTGCTTTCTACAGAACACTTAGAAAGAGGAAAATGCCTCTGAGAATTGTTTGTGTGAAGGAATGTTCCCCTTCCTGCACAAAAGCAATCTGCCCGCAATGCAGACACCCTTGCAACATGACACAAGGGTGCCGACATTGGTGCTAGGCAGCCAAAAGTGAACCAGTGCTAGGAAAGGGCAGTAATGCACCATATAATTGTAAATACAGTGCATTCCTACCTTTGGACACAGAGCAGCAAGTTAACTGTGTTACATGAATTTTTGATAAATATTGCCCTAAATCTTTTAACATGGAGGCAATAAAAGATTCACTTTCCGGCAAGGACAAAATTCATTTGGACTTGAAGGAAAAAACCCTACCAAATTCAGTGTAAGCAGATGCTGCAAGGTCAAGCATTGAGTGACTTACTCAAAGCAGCTGGGGAAAAAAACTCTAGAAATTATTCGCATCTATGTGCTCTTCCTACAGGCACAAAGATATCTCCCAGACCAGTGTATATCCCAGTTAACGTTTGGGTAAATAAATTTTATTACTGAGATTTACACATCTAATGTTTCTCTCTCAAATAACATTTACATTTTTGCCCGTGTTTGGCTCGGTAGTACCCACGACCAGACATATTGCTAAATATATCACTTTGAAATGACCATCTAATTCTATGGGCTGTTGTCAGTCCATAAAACAGACTGTATCCTCTGGAGTGAATTTATAGAGCAAGTGTTTCAGCATTGTTATATTTCCAGCTTTGTTTACAGTAGTTGGAATAGTAGCCCATGTAGCCTCCCAGAAAGCTATAGGAACATAACTCTACTTGATGCAGCTGGAAAATTGATTGCAAGGAGTCGTGGACCTCAGAAAAAAGTATTATTCCACTGTAAAAATTGGAATTTAGAGACGACAGTTCATTGACCCTTGGAAATATATCTGCGGTAAATTACGTTTTTGATAAGTACATTAGGAACAGGTGTTAACCCATCTAAGAGTCTTTTATTAATTTTTTACAGCATTTTACCACATGAACAGGCAAATTGGTGGAAGCTAACAGCTATTGATAGCCCAATAATCTACTGATGCTCTTAATTGCCCTCCATGCATCCACTGGGTGTAGGGTCCCATGGGTGCTGACAGGGCCTCACACCACGTACAGGTATAGAATGGGTTGAAGCAAGATTACATCTTGTGCTGCTTCCTATTTTCATTGTTTTATATGATTTTTCAATCATTCTGATAGTCCTCATCCAATCATCGCCCATCCCTGGATTACTTCACCTTCGCACCTTAATATGTCAGTGATGTTGCAAGTTTCGATATAACTCCCTTAGGCTTGAAGCAAGCTCTTAATTCACTACTCCAATATGCAAACTTGCACTTCTTAAAGAGTTCTAGTAAAAAAGAAAAATCATCACTTTCAATGGTACATATAAAAGCCTTTCCAAAGTAAAAACATGTTTATCTGGGGATGGTCCTTTCACACAATCTAACCGACACCCCGCACACAATCAATTTAACTTCTAAAAGTATAGTGTTCTCTCTCAACACATCCTGGGGTCCTAGGCATTTTCTACTTCTGTCGGATGTATGTAAAGCGTACGTACCTCCCACCCTTCTTTGTTCAGTCAAATATTCCGGTCTTTGTGTTTTTTGTATGAGGTAGAGGGCACATTTTAAAGCCAACCAAATGTGATCTGTATTATTGCCTTAGAGCCCGCCATAGCGGGCTCTACCGGCCATTAAAGGCCAGCTCCAGCGTTACAGACCCATGCCGAAGGAGAGGGCCTTTAACAAGGGAGTGGGCTTTTAATGGTCAGTAGAGCCTGCTACGAAGGGCTCTAAGGCTATTAGAAAATTCCGCCCCTAAAGGGCAGAATGTTCTAATTTGTAAAACAAAGGCCTCACAGAGCCCGAGGGAATTGAAATCGGCCTCACGGAGCCCGAGGGGATTGAAATTCCCTCGGGCTCCGTGAGGCCTTTGTTCACAGCAACAGTTGTGAACAAACATTGGAATATTGGAGTGCCGGACTTCTACCGGCCATTAGAAACCCGGTCTCACTCCATTGTTTTCAATGGAGCTCCCAACATTCTAATGTTCTAATAAAACTTAGATATTTTAAGCTAGATATGGTGCTCTGCACTGGAATAAAACATTCCTCAACTCCAGTAGAATATACACTCCCAGGTAAACCACCACCCTATGTATGTATGACACATGAAAGCAGGGTAAGAAGATTGCTCTTTTCAATTAGAATAGGCAGCTTACCACTGAAAGCTCTTTCTTGGACAATGGAGGGTTTATGTATTAAAGATCATATGTTTTATTATACATTTTGGACGCCAAAATCTAAATCACGCTCTATTTGTTTGTCCGGCTTTCTCGGTACCCAGATTAAGACTATTGTGAATACAGTCTTTTCAACACTATGCTAAATCTTTTGAGAGGTATATTTGCTCATAATGACATACTTCTGACCTGACTGTTTATTAATACATTTAGATTTTTTGATCAATCTTTTAACGATTGTGCATATTACATGGAATTGTGATGTAAGCTATCATTAATTATTTGTCCTGATGGGCGAGGCAGTCCCAGTGCAAAAGTGTGAGGATATCCTGACCTGATTCAGATCGTGCTAGGAAATTGAATACTTATTTGCTAACACACATTTAGGCATTTTTTCTTTTCTTTCTCCACAAGGAAAACATGTTTTTCCCATGGAGAAACACCTTCCTCTACACCCTCAGCTAGTTTTCCCAGTCACACTCTGTAAGAGGTGATCACTCCATACCTTTGCTGGAGTTAAAGTCATTTCCAGGGTAGGAAATGGATCGGGGTTTCTAAATGCCCACAAACTCACAAGTTTGTAACTTTGCGGGCATTCACAAACTTTCACTGCAAGCCACACCTTGATCTGCCCACTCTCCAGTTCTTACATTTTGTTTACTATGGTGAATAAGGTACTTCTGCCTGAACATTCCATAGCAGTAAAATGATTTACACCTATCAAGAACCCTTTTATGAAACAAACTTGTTGAATCTGGCCCATTTTATTAATGTATTGATTGTCATAAGGCTAAATGGTTTATCCAAAGGTTTATATCAATAAACATGTCTATGAGTCTATTTTAGACATTGAAACAATTAAGATTTTGTCAGATAGTCAGAACATGCATTGCATGTGGTAAAGTCTATTTCTTCAATTACCAGGAATTCAAAGTACCTCACACTAGCAAGCTGCTGCTGAGGTGTTTGCTGATGTTCTAGACCCCTGCTGTGTAATAATGAAAGTAGCAGCAAATCCTCAGCTGCTCTGTGCACAGTGCCACACAAACATAATCCTGTTTTTTGTGTTTCTTGAATCTTCTGAAACAAGAAAACTTATAAATGCAATACATTACACCTTAAGTACTAGATAACATCTATTGACGTCAGCGTGGCAAAAAATCTCATTGCTAAGCATACACCGTAATATCCAAATCCATATGTATCCAAGTCTATCATCACCACTTTTCACAAAAACGACACCAATAATAGTAGTTACTTCAACCATCTCCTGTACCCGCCCCTTTTGAAAAAATCTACACATCATGTAACCGAATAGATAAATGAAGTACGTCATCGTGCCCTCTGCACCCCATCTTTTATACTTTGGCTATACCATAAATTTTATCCAGAAGGCTATCATTAAAGAGCTCTCAGTAACCTATGTCCTTCATAAATTAGACTAGCAGAGAGGGAGAGGAGAGTCGAATAGACTGGGCCCTATGGAGAGAAGTGTATGCATCAGGTCTCTGACTCCTGGTGCTCAGACTCTCCATCCTCCTCCTCCTCATATGTATTCTTACATCTAGAAGGTGAAGTCACTGTGAGTGTGCCCCCTGGAAGCAACCCTCTGGAGGGGGTAAAGGGGGTTCTATGGACCCCCAGACATCCCCTTGTAGGCAGGTGCAGTCACTGACTGCACCCGCCTGCAAGGGGATCCCTATTCCCCTTTAAAAGTGCAGGCGGGTTGCCGTCTGCACAGTGAAAACATGTAGCGGCTTTAAATTTAAAGCAGCCGTTCCAAATTTTCACTGTAATGTGCTGACCCAGGGCAGCGCGGGTTTGCGGCTGCCCTGGGGACAGTGCATTCCCCATAATAGGGCGCATTATCATTGCTTGCGCTTGGCGCACCTTTTAAAAAGTGCGCTCGGTGCAAAGGATGAAAACGCGCAATGTACATAATACGAGCCCAAGTGTCCTCGGACTGTGGAAGTCTGTCATTTATTTTGTATATTGAATGCCGCTGTTTCATGCTCATCATCCAACCAGGTCTGGAAAGGCAAAACTGCAGCCTTTTCCCAAAACCGTAAAACACCTAATTTTGCCACTGTCAAAGATATGGATTTCATGTGAAAGTGCATCGTGGTGTCATGTAGAATTGCCACCCTAGCCGTAAGATCTGTCATCACACCTAATTGTGGTTGTATAGCATTCCAAATTTGTCAACGGTACTCGTCAAGTTCGCAACATTCCCACAGTATATGAACTATGTCAGCATTCACTTTACCGCATCTCTAGCAAGGAAAATCCAGTCTAAATTTGGCCGTGTGTAATGTTCTGGCATCCAGTGCCAACCATTTAGTATGTTAAAGTAGTTCTACTTCACACATGCGTCTCTAAAGCGCTTGTCATATACTTCCAGTATTGTCTCTCAGTGCCCTTCCTGAAATTGTGTTTGTAAGTGAGATTTCCACTATGTCTGAAGTGTTTTTGCATTTTCTTGCAGGAAAGAATTGTCAATTAGGGTGGAATATAAGCCTTAAACTGTTCCGCCATATTATCTTCATGTGTGTAAATAGTGTAGGATTGCAGATGGTGGCAGATTGATGAGTGAATTCACCTGTACCTTTCTAAATGAATGGGCCAGTTGAATATATCTCCATTGATGTTGTACGTGAATGTAAGATGTGTAAATGGCACTATCAAACTGTTCTAAAGCATGCTTTCTGTAGATATGATTTTGCAATCCTTCCAGTTCGACCAGCAAGCCTTCTCCCCATCTATTTAAATTTCACTATTCTCGAACAATGGGGTTTTTGAGAGTAATGTGAGAAATTCGGTTACTGGTTGACTGGGGTGTGAGCCCTGGTCAAGCAGCAATCACAATCCTTGTCAGGGTGATGCGCAAGCCAACCCTAAATTAACCTGTGCTCAACCCTGTGATAGCTTGGCCTGGAGCAGTCAGGCTTATCTTAGAGGGAATGTGTAAAGTATTTTATCAACACTTCAAACTTTCATAAAGTGAAAATACCACACACAAAGGGTCCCACAACAAGGTAGAAAAATAGAACTTTCTTTAATAAATAAACCAAAACCAAAATGACAAAAATGCAATGAGGGTTACCGAAGATATCTAACTTTAAAGATTTTAGTGAAAATAGCACCAAAAGGCACAAAGAGCCAACTGTAGATGTCTGGTCACAGCGGAGCGGTACAAAGTCATAAGTTAAGGCCAACCATGATAAAGCGTGGTCTGGCTACAGGGACCCAGATAGGCCTACTGCACAGAGCGCCTAAAATCCTGGCTTGCATAGCTTTGCGAGCATCCATGTTGAAGATGTATTGCACAGCCATAGGGATGTGTTGGTTCCGAGATGCATCAAGGCTGCAATGGAAGGGCCTGTGCCGTCATCGTGGATCCCGTCAATGGGGCTTGCGATGTCCGGCGTCGAGGATGCGGCACACAGTTGGGGTGATGCATCGGTTCTGAAGAGCTGCGAGGCTGTGATGCAGAGTCCGATATCGTCGAAGAGGCCGTCGACAAAGGATGCGAGGGTCTGCACCAAGGATGCATCATGTAGTGGTAGTTCCAATGAGACTGTGGAAGCAATGCAGTTCTTTGAGTTGGGTCCAATCCATGCTGCAGTGCATTGCATTGGTTATGTTTGAGTTTGCCCTGCACAGCAGGGGAGATGTGTCAGTTCCACTGGATCCACAGAGGCTGGCAGAGCACCTTAAGCCCACTATTAAGGGCCCAGGACTGTGATGGCACCACTTAGCAGGGTAGACTCACAGATGGCAACTCATAGATGGCAGACTCCAGGTGCAGGTGCAAGGTTGTTGAAAGCCTGTTGTGTCCCTGAGGCTTTTGATCGGGAGGCCAGACAACTAGCCCTTGGAGTCACTCTGGGTTCAGGAGATGCATGTCCAGTCCTTCTCATCCAGCCAAGAGGGCAGCAGGTCAGCACAACAGGGAAGTAGCCCTTTGGAATCATTCCAGCAGAGTGGTCGTTCCTTCAACAGCAGAGCAGTCGTTCTTGCTGGCAGAGTTTTTCAGAAGTCCAGAAGTGAACAGTACAGCTGGTGACAGAGGTCCAATATTTATACCCAGTTGTCCCATTAAAGTGGGGAGAAGCTTCTAGAGGAAGGCCTTTGAAGTGCACAGGTGCATAGCCTTCCCGGCCCTGGCTCCAGACTAACTACAGGGGGTATGCAGCCCGATGTGTGAAAATAGAACACAGCTTATTCAAGTGTTAGTGGGTCTGGGCCCAGCTCCACCATCTCATTCAGCCAGTGATGACCCATCCAGGCACACCTAAGCTCCTTTTTGTGTGTGGCTGTCTAGGAGGAATACACAAAGCCCAATTTTCACCCGCACTCAGCCATAGGACCTAGAGACAGGCTTCAGGCACTTAGTGGCTAAAGCAGGAAAATGCCAACTTTCTAAAAGTGGCATTTTCAAAATTGTAATTTAAAATCCGACTTTACCAGAAACAGAGGATTTTTCATTGGAATTCCTAAGCCACCAAACATGAACTGGTTTCCTGTCCCCATTTGGAAATTACAGCTTATTAAATATAATATGGAAACTCCATTGTTATCCTATGGGAGAGGTTGCCTTGCAGTAGTGAAAAACTAATTTAAGAGTGTTTCTCTACCAGAACATGTAAAGCTTAAAAGTACATGTACAACATTTTAAATACACAGCACCTTTCCTCTGGGCTGTCCAAGGCCTACCCTAGGGGTGACGTATATGTATTAAAAAGGAAGGTTTTAGCCTGATTTATTTTGCCAGGTAGAAATGGCAGTTTAAAACTTAACATACACAGGCTGCAATGGCAGGCGTGCAACATGTTTAAGAGGTTAAGGGTGGCACAATCAGTGATGCAGACCACTAGCAGCATATAATTTACAGGCCCTGGGCACAGGTAGTGCCACTTTACTAAGGGCGTGCAGGTAATTTAAATATGCCAATTGAGTATAAGCCAATCTAACATGTTTTAAGGATAGAGCACAAGCACTTAAGCATTGGTTAGCAGTAGTAAAGTGTGCACAGTCCTAAGACCAGCAAAAACAAAGTCAGCAAAAACAGGAGTTCTGAAGGCAAAAAGTTAGCAGTAAAAGAACGCCAATGATGCCAGGTCTAACAGGTAGAAACTCATATGCCTATCAATTTGTGTGTCTTTTGCCAAGCTTGGTTCAATAATTGAATTATGGGGTTTGTTTGCAGGGAAGATGCATTCTGTTGTGTATAGTAAAGGCCCAGTTTTTCATGTGTATTAAGTATATGTCTTTCCATGTGGACCCAGGGAGGTGTTTCTTGGTGAGATTTGAGCATGTATACAGATTGCGCCAACTGTTTTGCTATCCAGTAGCACTCCATGTGTGGTAACTGTAAGCTCCCAGGGCCTCTCTGCTCCCCCAATAAAGGTGATGACATCCTTTTTCAGTTCCCTAAATGGGGAGTTGGGAATCTTTAGTGGCAACATGTCAATTCTATGATATTCTCTTTCCCTCATAACAATAGTTGTACACCAGTCCATCTCTTAAGGACTGATTTAATGTTTACTACCAGTGGTAATAAATTGCCTTATATAATGTAGTTAATTCCCTGATTTATGAAGATTTCTAAGTATTTCAGTCTCGATTATTTCCATTAGAAGGGGAACGGTCCTAATGAAGCTTCTGTGGTGAATTGAATCCTTGGTAAGGCTTCGCATTTGGGCAATTTATTCAGTGTCACAAAAAACAAATTGAGAACGAGTTCATCAGGTCCATCAGTGCCACAGAAGAGGTTGATAGATTGGATACTGTCAACAAAACATCATCCGTGTAATCGAATGCTTTATGTTCTCCGGCTACTGTAATTATTCCTGTAATATGAATATTCTTCTGCATTGCTGTTGTAGGAAGGTGGAATCTGACTATATGGTTGCCCCCACTTTTTTTTTATGGTATTTTGCTGGTTTATGACTTAGTTGGACTGGGATCCTGCTATTCAGGGCCCCAGTCTATCTGCTTTCTCTGTAAAAAGGTTTCCATGTGCCTTAGGCACATCTCTGATTGGAATATGGAGTGCCCTTATAAGTCCCTAGTATATGGTATACTATGTACCAAGGGCATAGGTACCTCAGAGGCCTGCCAGGGGCTGCAGCATGTATTATGCCACCCCTGGAAGGCCATCCAAACTGACACCACAGGTCTGCTACTGCAGCCTGGGTAAGGTGGTGCATGCACCCCTTACTGTGATATAGGTTACCTATCTCACTAAATACATACACACATATAAACCTATAAGTCACTCCTAAGGCAGGCCTTATCAATCCTAAAGGCAGAGTGCATGGTTCCTATGTGAGAGGGTGCCCCTGCATGAGCAGGGCCCCTCTGCAGCGTTCGGAGACCATCTCTGATGCTGTTTGTAGTGCAGCCTGACCATATACTCTTAAGCGCATTATATCCTCGCGGTAAAATGCTAACTTTGGAATGGCTGCACCTAAACATGTCGTGTTTGGTGTCAAACATCTTGGAATACTACCCCCCGCCAATCCTGGCGGCGGGGGTAGCATTCCACCCTTCTAGAGGGAAAGACATGTTAACTCTGGCTTACCCGGTAACTTCTTTCTGAAGCCCTGGCATCACAAAATGGATGCTGCTGCCACAGACACAAGTCTGGCCTCCTGCTGCTGGACGAAACTCCGGCAGGGGAGGCCTGGACAATAGGTTTCCTGTTGCAGGGAGGTGTGACCACCTCCCCAGACAGGATAATGTGTATTGGGGCTGGGTGGGTGCACTCTTAGAGTGCTTTGAAGTCCTGCACTGGGGAGCAAAAGGCTCCTCTGTGCATATGCCAGTTCAAACCAGCTCAGGGGCTACCTGCCCCTGCTCTGGCACGAAACTGGACAAAGGGAAGTGGGTGTAGCCACCCCTCCCTTGACCCTCCCATAGGTGGGGTCATAGAGTTAGTCCCTCCCTGTTTTACTGGTTAAAATGGGGAACCCTTGCCACAGCAAGATTAGATATCCCTGGACTAAACTTTGAAACTGAATCCTGGACCTTCGACGCTCTACATCACGATTAGAGGACTGAAGAATCTCCCTTGGAGTCAAGGAGTGACTCCCCTGCTTGGCAGGCACCAAAAACGACAACGACGGTCGCAAACTACGCCGCTCCCGCCGGAGTCCGAAGTCCCTGCAGCCCAAGAAGTGGATTTTCTGCCTTCTCCAAGGCCATCGTGAGTCCCCAGTGAAGCTGAGGCAAGTGGACCCCACGAGTGATGAGGAACCGCGACCCCTGGGTACCGTGCACTATTGTCGAGTACAACCCCTTCTCAACGTTCTACGAACTTGTGCTTTGGATCACGTGTGGTCCCGGCCTCCAGCAGGAATCCCTCCGAAGATCAGAGGCCTACACCGTCCCGAGTGACCGTGGGCCCCTGTTGAGTGATTCCGCCCAAGGTGTCTTCGCGATCCCTTGCCAGCCGGCTCAGGGGTCCCCAGAAGACTTTCTAAAGAAACCAAAGGGCTACCCTGGTTGCTCTAGGCCTGCCCTAACTTACTCTCGCTGGGTGAGTTCCCCAGACCTTGCTGGTCTGCGCCATCGACTTTACTTCACTTCCACGAGATTTGCTGTTGCCAAGGCTTGTTGGGTCCAATCCGGTCGCCGACACCTCAGCAAGCAGCAGACATCGTGGTATAGTCCGAATCCTGCTCCTGGACGCCGACAACGCCTCCTGGACCTCGTGACTGCGGAGTCAAGACAACCGACGACGCACCTGAAGCACCCGACATCGGTGGGCATCTGCTCATCGCCTTCCTGGTCACTGGCTAGTGACCCAGACTCTGTCCCCTCTGCTTTCAGGTACTTCAGATCCTCGATCCACTCTTGGATCCACCCGGACACTTTCCTCCTGGTCGCCAGCAGCACTTTGCAGCAGATCTTCATAGGAATCGACAGCGAAACCCGACCCCGAACGGCACCTATGCACCCGGCTTCCCTGGGTGAGGTAACACGAGTACTCCGGTGCTCCCGTGGGTAGAGACTCTTCAAAGTCCTAGATCTCAAAGGGTTTGTTCCTAGTCCTCCTCTAAGTGTCCCTTTCCTTTAATTTCCTGACCGCGACTTTCTCCATAGAAGTAAACGGCGTATCGCGGTTGTGTATTTACACTGCACGCGTCCCCCGTGGGTCCCCTGTGTCACTACCTTGGGTGGTTCCTTGTGGTCCAAGCACTTCTAGAGGCTCTAGGCCTAGTGTCTAGTTCAGTCGTGGTTCTTATACCACTTTATTGGTATATGGTTTGGTACGCCCCTAGGGCCCAAACGTGTATTTGTGCTATTACTGTGTTTAAATAACTTATTACTTATGTACTTCGAACTCTAGCCTCATAAAGAGACTAGAGGGGTGTGTTTAGCAATAAATACATATATTTTGAATATATACCTGGTGTGGTGCTCTTTCATTTGGTCACTCAAGAGATTATAGACTGGTAAAACAAGCTGCTTTACATTCCTTCAAGACTTAGCCTGAAGGCTGCTCTCCATAGCTACCACTAGGATAGCTTTCAATAAGGTTGTCTTTAACCTATCTCCAATAAGGAGTTGATTTGGACTGGTGCAAGGTGCCCACTATAATTAGTGGACAGCATATGCCAGGCCAACTTCTCACATTGGTGTGCAGCGTGTGGGATTCCAGCTTGCTATTGTTTTACCAGATAATCTCAATTGAATTGATCAACTGAAAACCACTAAAGGTACCTAAGGTACATATAATTTAAGCTTAGAATAACAGTAAGTTCTACTGAACTTAGAGTTGTGTGTTAAGGGATAGCACAACCCTTTCTACAACTCAAGAGAGTTTAGTAGGCCACACTAGAGTAGGTAGTGCATACACCACACCACACTAGTAATGTCTTTAAGGGCAGGATCCAAAGAATCCTTGCAGGAAGCCATTGAGCTTCCACCCTCCAAGTATGATACACTCCCATTCTTGGAATTGAGAGCTTTATGTAACTTGAGAAAATTAAGGACAGGCCAAAGCCCCACCACCCAACACCTCAAGGAGTTGTTGGTGGCTTATGACCTTAGTAAGCCTGTAGGGACTGAAGGGGTAGGAGCTGAGGGTGGGGCAGGAGAAGAGGAGGATGCTAGGGGTACCAATACCCCCAGCCCCCCTCTGAAACTGGCCAGGAGGGTGACAATGACCCTGACCTGGAAAACCCAATCCCTCCTGTGGATGATGATGAGGATGATCAAGATGATGCCCTCTTTGTCCCCCAGGAAGGATTAAGAGTGTGCCCAGAAGGTCTAGGTCTCCTTCTCAGGAGTCTAACCACTCTGGCACCTCAATAGGGAGCTCTGTCTCATCTCATAGGAGGGAATCCTCTCATGAGAGAAGAAAGAGGCTGGTCCAGTATGAGGAAACTCAGCTGGAAATCAGAAAAAAGCAATTGGCTTTAGATAGGGAATCCCTAGATCTCCTTAGAGAGAGAAGAAAGTTGGGACTAGAGTCCCATGGTGGCAGCAATATCCCTAGAGATAGGGAAAGGTCTTATGACCATAGAAACCTAAACAAGATTGTCCCTCCCTACCAGAGTGGGGATGACATCCACAAATGGATAACTGCACTGGAGAGGGCCTGTAAAGTTCAGAAGGTCCCCCAGAGGCAGTGGGCAGCAATCTTGTGGCTCTCCTTTGCAGACAAAGGTAGAGACAAGCTCCTCACTGTAAGAGAAGAGGATGCTGACAATTACACAGTCTTGAAGAGTGCTCTGATAGATGGGTTTGGCCTAACCACTGAACAGTATAGGTTGAAGTTCAGAGACACCCAAAAAGCTCAGACTCAAGACTGGGTTGATTTTGTAGATTGTGCTACAAAGGCTCTGGAAGGTTGGATACATGGCAACAAAGTGCATGACTTTTTAGGATTGTACAATTTGATTATGAGGGAGCAGATCCTTAATAATTGTCAAAACCAGCTTTTGCACCAGTATCTGGTGGACTCTGATCTGACCTCTCCCCAAGAATTGGGAAAGAAGGCAGACAAATGGGTCAGAACCAGAGTAAAAACTAGAAATCAGGGTGGTGACCAGAAGAAAGATTCTACTAAGTCCCAAGAGAAAGGTGGGGATAAATCTAAGGATAAGTCCCCTACAGGGCCCCAAAATTCCTCTTCTGGGGGTGGGTCCCAAACTCCTTCCTCTCCTGAAAAGAAACCATATTGCCATGTCTGTAAAAAGCCTGGGCACTGGAAAACTGATCCCAGTTGCCCCAGGATTGGCAATAAAGAAAATGTTCCTCCCACAACTACTACCACCCCTCCTGGTACTACCAGTAGTAATCCTCCAGTTGGGAGTAGTGCACCCAAAAAGTTAGGTGCTTTTGCAAGAGGAACAGAGGTGGGCCCTAGTTTAGACAGGGACCCCTCAACAGACTCCTCTGACTCTGATGGTGGTATAGGATTTGCCACCTTTACCATGGGTCCCATAGCATTGGGCAGGTACAGACTGGAGCCAATGATTAATGGTCAGAAAGCTGTGGCATTTAGGGACACAGGGGCTAGTGTCACCATGGTGGCAGGGAAACTAGTCCCCCCTCACCAGCTTTTACCTGAGTTTAAATACCAGGTGACCAACATTGATGGTGTCAGAACAGATCACCCCATGGCCATAGTCAATCTCAGCTGGGAGGGGGTCACAGGCCCAAAAAGAGTGGCAGTGTCCCCAACCCTACCTGTAGATTGCCTGATGGGCAATGATTTGGAAATTTCAGCCTGGGCTGAAGTTGAACACCAAACCCATCTTAGGATGTTGGGCGTCCCTGCAAAGGTTAGTGGGGCTGTGATGGCCACAGCCCCAGCCCAAGAATTTGGAGAGATGGAGCCTGAAAGAATGGCCCACTCTCCCCCAAAAGAGAGCACAAGGGTTGAAGAAAAGTCTTCTTCCCCCAGACAGTAGGTAAGGGTCAGCCTCCTCAGGGAACTGACCCTACCCCTAGTGAAGGAACTGCCACAGAGGTAGTCAGGCCTGGCCTGGCCACACCCCTGATGGCAGAGGACCCTTCCAAGGTGGTACCCAGTCTGGAGCAGGTAACCTGCCCCTCTCTACCCTGCCTCAGTCAGCCCAGGGCTGCAGAGGTCAGGGAGGTCAGTGGACCCCCGGGCCCCCTGTCCAGAGGAAGCCCCCATCAGCAGATTAGGGGCACCCAGTCTAGTAGCCCTAGCCAGGTGAAAATTCCTCTACACACTGAGGGATCCCCCATACCTTTATGTAGGGACCTCCCCCAGAAGGACTCTGGTAGGCAAGGGCAAACCTGGGACCAGAAGGTTCCAAACCTGCCATGTCCCTCCAGTGTTCCATCCAAAGGGACCCAACCCCCAGCTGTAGGCAGCCAAAGGTTGACCCTTAGAGCAAAGTGCAACTCAGTCATGGAAAGACAGGCATACATGGTGACCAGTGATCTGAGGAAGCTGAGGCCAACATTCCTAGGGCCTCACTTCCCTACTCAGACACCTCACCAGCCTTGTACTTTACCTAAGCACACCAGAGGTAGTGATTCCCCATGGTGGAGACCCTCTCATACCCTTAGGGTGAGGGATTGCTTAGTGGACCATAACATAGGGGGCAACCATGCTAGTGCAGGTGCTTCCTTATATGGCCACTTAGTCAATATAGGCTCAACTGGCCAAGGTTAGCCTTATCTCCTTTCGTTTGGGGGGGTTATGTAGGAAGGTGGAATCTGACTATATGGTTGCCCCCACTTTTTTTTATGGTGTTTTGCTGGTTTATGACTTAGTTGGACTGGGATCCTGCTATTCAGGGCCCCAGTCTATCTGCTTTCTCTGTAAAAGGTTTCCATGTGCCTTAGGCACATCTCTGATTGGAATCTGGAGTGCCCTTATAAGTCCCTAGTATATGGTATACTATGTACCAAGGGCATAGGTACCTCAGAGGCCTGCCAGGGGCTGCAGCATGTATTATGCCACCCCTGGAAGGCCATCCAAACTGACACCACAGGTCTGCTACTGCAGCCTGGGTAAGGTGGTGCATGCACCCCTTACTGTGATATAGGTTACCTATATCACTAAATACATACACACATATAAACCTATAAGTCACTCCTAAGGCAGGCCTTATCAATCCTAAAGGCAGAGTGCATGGTTCCTATGTGAGAGGGTGCCCCTGCATGAGCAGGGCCCCTCTGCAGCGTTCGGAGACCATCTCTGATGCTGTTTGTAGTGCAGCCTGACCATATACTCTTAAGCGCATTATATCCTCGCGGTAAAATGCTAACTTTGGAATGGCTGCACCTAAACATGTCGTGTTTGGTGTCAAACATCTTGGAATACTACCCCCCGCCAATCCTGGCGGCGGGGGTAGCATTCCACCCTTCTAGAGGGAAAGACATGTTAACTCTGGCTTACCCGGTAACTTCTTTCTGAAGCCCTGGCATCACAAAATGGATGCTGCTGCCACAGACACAAGTCTGGCCTCCTGCTGCTGGACGAAACTCCGGCAGGGGAGGCCTGGACAATAGGTTTCCTGTTGCAGGGAGGTGTGACCACCTCCCCAGACAGGATAATGTGTATTGGGGCTGGGTGGGTGCACTCTTAGAGTGCTTTGAAGTCCTGCACTGGGGGAGCAAAAGGCTCCTCTGTGCATATGCCAGTTCAAACCAGCTCAGGGGCTACCTGCCCCTGCTCTGGCGCGAAACTGGACAAAGGGAAGTGGGTGTAGCCACCCCTCCCTTGACCCTCCCATAGGTGGGGTCATAGAGTTAGTCCCTCCCTGTTTTACTGGTTAAAATGGGGAACCCTTGCCACAGCAAGATTAGATATCCCTGGACTAAACTTTGAAACTGAATCCTGGACCTTCGACGCTCTACATCACGATTAGAGGACTGAAGAATCTCCCTTGGAGTCAAGGAGTGACTCCCCTGCTTGGCAGGCACCAAAAACGACAACGACGGTCGCAAACTACGCCGCTCCCGCCGGAGTCCGAAGTCCCTGCAGCCCAAGAAGTGGATTTCCTGACTTCTCCAAGGCCATCGTGAGTCCCCAGCGAAGCTGAGGCAAGTGGACCCCACGAGTGACGAGGAACCGCGACCCCTGGGTACCGTGCACTATTGTCAAGTGCAACCCCTTCTCAACGTTCTACGAACTTGTGCTTTGGATCACGTGTGGTCCCGGCCTCCAGCAGGAATCCCTCCGAAGATCAGAGGCCTACACCGTCCCGAGTGACCGTGGGCCCCTGTTGAGTGATTCCGCCCGAGGTGTCTTCGCGATCCCTTGCCAGCCGGCTCAGGGGTCCCCAGAAGACTTTCTAAAGAAACCAAAGGGCTCCCCTGGTTGCTCCAGGCCTGCCCTAACTTACCCTTGCTGGGTGAGTTCCCCAGACCTTGCTGGTCTGCGCCATCGACTTTTCTTCACTTCCACGAGATTTGCTGTTGCCAAGGCTTGTTGGGTCCAATCCGGTCGCCGACACCTCAGCAAGCAGCAGACGTCGTGGTACAGTCCGAATCCTGCTCCTGGACGCCGACAACGCCTCCTGGACCTCGTGACTGCGGAGTCAAGACGACCGACGACGCACCTGAAGCACCCGACATCGGTGGGCATCTGCTCATCGCCTTCCTGGTCACTGGCTAGTGACCCAGACTCTGTCCCCTCTGCTTTCAGGTACTTCAGATCCTCGATCCACTCTTGGATCCACCCGGACACTTTCCTCCTGGTCGCCAGCAGCACTTTGCAGCAGATCTTCATAGGAATCGACAGCGAAACCCGACCCCGAACGGCACCTATGCACCCGGCTTCGCTGGGTGAGGTAACACGAGTACTCCGGTGCTCCCGTGGGTAGAGACTCTTCAAAGTCCTAGATCTCAAAGGGTTTGTTCCTAGTCCTCCTCTAAGTGTCCCTTTCCTTTAATTTCCTGACCGCGACTTTCTCCATAGAAGTAAACGGCGTATCGCGGTTGTGTATTTACACTGCACGCGTCCCCCGTGGGTCCCCTGTGTCACTACCTTGGGTGGTTCCTTGTGGTCCAAGCACTTCTAGAGGCTCTAGGCCTAGTGTCTAGTTCAGTCGTGGTTCTTATACCACTTTATTGGTATATGGTTTGGTACGCCCCTAGGGCCCAAACGTGTATTTGTGCTATTACTGTGTTTAAATAACTTATTACTTATGTACTTCGACCTCTAGCCTCATAAAGATACTAGAGGGGTGTGTTTAGCAATAAATACATATATTTTGAATATATACCTGGTGTGGTGCTCTTTCATTTGGTCACTCAAGAGATTATAGACTGGTAAAACAAGCTGCTTTACATTCCTTCAAGACTTAGCCTGAAGGCTGCTCTCCATAGCTACCACTAGGATAGCTTTCAATAAGGTTGTCTTTAACCTATCTCCAATAAGGGGTTGTTTGGACTGGTGCAAGGTGCCCACTATAATTAGTGGACAGCATATGCCAGGCCAACTTCTCACAGCTGTGGCTAGGGATTCCAGAGCAATTAAAAACAGCACGGGTGATACTGCCTAGTTTCCTGCTGTACCAGAAAGTAAGTAGAATTGAAACCAGCACAGTTAAGAGACACTGTTGGATTACTGTTGAGCTCTTTCACCAATATGGTGAAATTTGGGCCTATCCCCATGTGTTTCCCTGCTCCATCTTATTAAACCCCTTTTCAGCATCTGAAGACAGTAAAACCTTGTCATCCGGGTCATTTCACATTTGCCATAAGGCGTGTAGCAGTGCAAAGATGACCTGTGTAGGGGGTATTAAAAGAGTAATATTTACCGCAGCCAGTTCGCAAGCACTTTTGACAAATATTTTGATGTCAGCATTGATAAGACACATTAGTTGGAAGTAAACGCTCTGCAGCGGATCTCTGCCTTATTTTAGAATCAAGGAGATTCTGTCCCTAGTTACTTGCTCTGTAGTCAATCTGAGTCCAGGACGTCTCAGAGGACAGAGAAGGTTTTAAAATATTTGAATGGAGAGCCATCCTTCCCAGGAACTTTACCTGATGCCATGCTATTAATTGCCATTGCCACTTCTTTTTCAGAAATAGTGGCTTCCATTCTTGCCTAGTGCTCACTTGTCAGTCGTGGAATCAGAAGATCCCTCATTAAAACCATCTGAACCATCTGAACCATCTCCTCTGAAGTTTATTATGCCTCATATTAGGCCTACAATTCAGCTAAAATTTCTGTTAGTTTCGTCAGTAGGTCCATGTTGCTGTTCTTTATACCAGTTATGGTCCTTGCTGACTCAGTTTGCCTGAGTTGAACTGCCATTAATCTCCCTGCTTTCTCTCTCCATTCATAGTGTCTTTGATGACCACGGAAGAGAGAGGTTGAGGCTTGTTTTGCATATAACACAGTTAGGTCATATTTGACTGCCATTAAGTCTTGCAGTATGTTCTGCAGCTGGGACGTTGCGTACCTGGATGTGCGGTTGTAGATGCAAAATGCCTTTTCTATTTTCTTATGTAATGGCTTTCATTTTTTGATAGTTGACACCTCATCAA
Organism: Calotriton arnoldi; assembly: GCA_963921515.1. Lineage (NCBI taxonomy): Eukaryota > Metazoa > Chordata > Amphibia > Caudata > Salamandridae > Calotriton > Calotriton arnoldi. The sequence goes on from CAWUFW010002580.1 coordinate 1,901,200, forward strand.
TTCCCTTTGGGCACAGGCCTTCCCCACACCAGCGCTGAGGAGATCGACCCCTCATTTTCATCTAAGAAGTGAGGTATGTGGGAGCACAGATGTTGTTTATCCTTGGGCTCTTTATGCGTGATGCATTCATGCCCCAGGGACACTGAGGTGATACCAGCAGTTGTAGATCTAGATTCACTTCTACAGTGTCATGGTCAGATACCCCTCCCGGACCTATGGAGGTTTGAGTCAATTGCTTTGTCAAATTGGATGAAATCAGGAAATAGTCTATCCTCATTTGTGGTGAGGTGAATGTGTAATCACATTCCTTTGGGTGTAACAGTCACTATTGTTCATGAAAGATGTCTTTTAAAATACATCTGTACCTGTCCCTGTTGTGCTTGATGTCTTGTGTCCCTGACCTGTCTAGAATGGGATCGATCACCACATTCCAATCTCCTCCTATCTGGACTTCGACCCTACTAAAAGACGTAAGCAGGAAAGTTAATTAGCCCATAAACACTGATTTGCTCCCAAGTGGTGCATAAATCAAACCGACAATTATGCATGTGTCTTGAGTACTAGGTTTCGCTCTTCAACCAGGTGTCGAGTACCTTGACAGGTAAAGTCTTATGGAGTAGTATTACCACTCTGCCTTTTCTGTAGCCCACTGGTGATTCTTTGGTAACAATCGCCTCTTGCGAGTTGCACGTGTGTATCACTCAGCCCACCCATTCTTTTCTCAATGTATTCCCTTCCCCTGCTGTTAGATGGGTTTTCAATTGGGGTAAAGAATTCACTAAATGCAAGTTAGATGATCATACAAAGCATATCAGGCCCAACTTTTCTGTGTGTTATAATTAAAAGAAAAACATAATAAAGTACACATAAATAAACATATATATGTAACAGAAACCATTAGTGTTTGATGTATAACAAAATATTTTTATTCTAGGTATTTCATTGATAGAAAATACTCTTATTTTACAACCATATATATGACATAAATTATACAAAAACAACACTATACATAGAATTGAAATACACGAGAAAACAATAAGTGATAAGGTGATACAAGAACTAACGATAAATGAAAACAACACACAACTATATATATGACATAAATTATACAAAAACAACAGTGAACATAGAATTAAAATGTACGAAAAAGCGATAGGTTATGAAGTGGTACAAAGGCTGGCGGTAGATGAAAACAACTACGCGCGTTTCGGCATGTATGCCTTCGTCAGGAAACCCAGCTCTACTTTTTCTAAAAGAATCAGAAACAACATATCAACAAATATATATATAACTAGGCCTGAAACATAAGCTATATTTGATAAAATAAGAGCAGGTCATGCTTCTTAAAATAGATCCACAATGCCGGTGGTACCAGGGAGCCACATGCAAGGCTTTTCCACACAAAAATACATGTGTGGAATAAATTCAAATTAATGATGAAAAAAGTGAGAAAGAAATAGTCAGAATTCAGCAAATAGTGACATCAAAGAATACTACCATCACCTAGAAAGTTAATGAAAAAACCTTTATATCCCCAAGCGATAACCACAAAAGTGTGAAAGAAAGATATGAAAAGAACATAGGACAAATAGATGAAAGTAGGCAAAGCATCATATATGATACGAGGGGCTTAAGATGCATAAAATGCCTCCTCTATGAATTATGTCTATTTTGGTTTCCAAGTAAACCTAATAGACATCACGGTGACCTGCATGTCATTGTCACCCGTCAATTAAAGGAAACCAAGAAGATATATTGTACCTTATATTACTGTAGTTGATAGTGATCTTTTACGTTTAGAAACAGCAATTCTTACTTCCTAAGATCTGGCCAGTGGCCATGGAGCAAGAAAAGAAAAACGATGATTAAGGTCATGATTTGTGGTAAAAGATCCAAAAATAAAATGTTTTGACTATAATATGGTAAATATACCTGATTATAGTTTTGAATACAATAATGTCTATATTTTTACGTATCCTCCTTTAATAGGTATTTTTCAGTGTGTAGACAGGACACCACTTTTCTTTGCATATAGGGCGCAGTTAAAATCGGCACACTTTTATGTCCAACTTAGTTGGTTTGAGGACATATGAAACTGCAAAGAACAACAATTATATGGGGTTTTTTAGATGAAAGGGGGGAACCAGTTAGTAAAGCCCTTATTTATTGAACACTATGAACTGTACTTACTTAAAACTTTATTGATTGGAAAATTCACAATGTTTTTTTTAAAAATTCAACCGATTTCAGATTCGTGCTTCTGTCTGATAATTGGATAATTCAGCACAGTCGTATCCTAGAATCCTACAATAGTTTAAGACTCAATTGATTATCTGATACCTATATAGAGAAAAGATGATCAGTTCAGGTTGTTAAATATAATACGGCATCTATCTTCTACATGTTTGTAATACAATAGCGTAACACATGTCCGTGAATGTAAGTCGCGTCTAACTATAATGGCTTTTACACACTACAAGTTCATGGTTCTAAGTAGATACCCGCATGTATCTCTAGATAACCGATGGTCTCATCAATGGACTCCTTTAATTTATTACGACAATTACTCTCCCAATATGCACTAAAAGAGGACTTAAGTTAATGTATTCTCCTCCTATCTGGACTTCGACCCTACTAAAAGACGTAAGCAGGAAAGTTAATTAGCCCATAAACACTGATTTGCTCCCAAGTGGTGCATAAATCAAACCGACAATTATGCATGTGTCTTGAGTACTAGGTTTCGCTCTTCAACCAGGTGTCGAATACCTTGACAGGTAAAGTCTTATGGAGTAGTATTACCACTCTGCCTTTTCTGTAGCCCACTGGTGATTCTTTGGTAACAATCGCCTCTTGCGAGTTGCACGTGTGTATCACTCAGCCCACCCATTCTTTTCTCAATGTATTCCCTTCCCCTGCTGTTAGATGGGTTTTCTGCAGGAACGATATGTTAGGTCTTTTGGATCTCAAGAATGCCAGGACTTTTTTCCTTTTCATGTAATGAATAAGACCGTTGACATTCAACAATGAGATCAATAAGAACTTTTTATGAGTAGCGCTCATTTTATATCAAAAGCGTACAGTGTCAGTCTGTCTGGTTCAGTGAAGTGTACAGATGATCGTAGATTATTTAAGTAGTGACAAGTCACTTATCAAGATACTATTGTGTTACTGTGTCGGGTAGAATATTTTGGTGCGCTGGCACACGATCTGTAGAAGGTTCACTATGGAGATTGTACTAAGAGGTTGAGTCTTACATTTGTAGTTGGAGACTGTGGATACAAAAATAACTAGATTATGGGAGGGTAGACAGAGAAGGTTAGTGGTGTAAGAGAGAGACTTTGTATCCCCGCCCATTCACCCAGTCCCTGCTGGTCTATTAGTGAAGAAAATATTAAAAATAGATGAGTGTCACTACTTTGAAGAATCCTAGTAAAGTTAGCGTACTTGTTCAACACTCTAACTGTAAACAAGAGGCTTAAGGGGACGTCCCAACTAATGCTGCCACTGGCCCCGCGCTACTCAAAGGCAAGTAATGTCAATGAGGCACGAACCAAAAATAGAACAACTTAATTGAATGTAAAACAACATCAATATACCAATCACCCACAATATCATTGCCACCCATATCCCATGTGTATGACTGTGTGAACATGTTAACCCCCCTCTCAGCCTCCTCTGGTATCTATTGCTTTAGAAGGCCCAGAGGCATTAAGAAGGAGACCATGATGCATTATCCATTTGAAGGCGAATCAGATTGTCCTTTTAATATAAAGGGTGTTTGTAAGTTTGCAAATGCTTTATCTTGGCCTTATTAACCCCCAAATCTTGTCTTCTTACCACTTACACAATCGCTTCTTTACTCCAAGCTTCCCTATAAGGTTTTTGTCAGACCTGGCCTCCTTGGTGTGGTTTCCCTATATTTTTGCCTCTACCACCTGTATTTTGGATGTTATGCTAGACTTTGTTTTTGCTGGTGTATGTACTCTGGGTGCTTAAACACTGCTGATCAGTGCTAAAGGGCAAGTGCACCCTCTGTAAATTGTAATTCTGATTGGTTCTCTATGATTGGCATCAATGAGTAAGTGCCTTCTGTGAATACCAAAATGAGTAAGTTACACAAAATGAGTAAGTTACTCAAAATGAGTAAGTTACTCAAAATGAGTAAGTAAGGGCCTTCTGTGAATACCAAAATGAGTAAGTGCCTTCTGTGAATACCAAAATGGTAGTAATTTTAGGATTTTGTCTTAAGTTAGTTCTGTGAATCGGGCCCGTGATTTGTCCCAGGTAAACTCCCTTGTCGGTGCAATCTCCATGTGGCGCCATCCATGATGTCAAACAGTTTCTCTAACTCTTCATGGTCCTCATATTCTGTTGTCCTACCCTCCACTGTTATAAGCATCAGGGCTTGTTCCAATAACAGGGCTTTATTTCTTTCTCCCTGGGCCGTGGAGAAGTTGTCAGAGAGAAAAACTTGAGCATCTTCTAGTTGCACAGACTGTGCTTTTTCCATCCATTATTGATCATTCTTGCATGTTGATCTTACAGGACAATATCTGACAAGTCACTTCTTGTCATAAACTCTGTGTTTTTTCACCTGTGTGTTCTTTGGAAATATAAGGAATGCTTGAAAGACATATACCTCAAAACCTCACAAATGCCAATACTGATGCATCGTCACACAATCATTCCAATCTGTGATCATATAAGTTAATTATTATGATCACCATTTAATTAATCAATTTCAAAACAACTTTTTTCTTTCTTTAACTAAAGTGATATGAGCAATTTAAATATTTTTGCATTATACGGAATACACATAATAGAAAAAATAAAATAAAAAAACGAAATTGTTTGATGTGCAGATCAACAGAAATAGTGAAGAACATTACACAAAACTAAATCATAAAGAATCAAATCCAATGGCTGTTACTGTTACTACCACAGGAGTTTCCTTTCTTTTGATTAATTTTTAGCACTTTTAGATTTTAGCACTCTTTTTTTTCTGATCACATCTAAGCCTCCTCCAGCTGGACACCAGTTTCCCTGAATCAACTGACATTTAACTTTTTATTGGACGAATCAATATCTTCGTCCGTATCTCCACTGCAGGACCATATCTGTCCTGTGCCTTCCTCCATAGGCCTCCTTTTCTTTAACCACGTCCTTCATGCTGAACCACTTGATTGCTTCACTGTTCTGTTTCCTGAGGAGAACCCCTAAATTGGATAACAGGTTCGAAACGCGTCGATAGTTTATCGATTTACCAAACAAGTGCATTGCAAATCTAGCCACGATTGGAGCTCACAATTAATGCAATGTACAATGTAAAACAGCTCGTTTTTCTCTGAGCTTCGCACGAGAACTGTTTGGTCTTCATCCATTAAGTTAGGAGCTAAAAATAAATGAAAGAAAGGAAGCTCCTGTGGCAGTATCACAATCAGAACCTGGGCTCATGAAAGAATTGTAACAGCATTGGATTTGATTCTTTATGATTTAGTTGTGTGTAATGTTCTTCACATCACAGGTTATCCTTATTTCTCGTCCCAGTTCAGCACTGTGATTGGGAAAGGTCCGTTCATTCTGTTGAAGATCTACTGTCTAAATGCTATGTCCTGGGAAGGAACTCACGGGTATACGAGCACCTAGTAACAGGTTGAAGAGTGGAGAACTTTATCGCCGAATCAGCAGTGGTAATTTAGTACCGGGGTCCTCATTTATGAGGCCCCTTGTGCCGTCAGAATGTCACTTTTTGTGACGTTCCGTGGCACAGGAGCCTGCTCCATATTTACAAGGCAGCATTAAGCCACTTTTTTTGGCTTAATGCTGCCTCATAAATATTGTCCCCATTAACGCAGTTTCTGCGTTAAAGGGGCGTGCAATGGGTGTTTTGCTGGGGGCATTCCCAGCAGCATCCATGGCATTTTGACATTGCCCCAGATTTATGAGAAATCGTAAATCTGAGGCAGCGCCCAAAAACTTAGGGGCAGATTTACAAGCCTCTTGCGTCACTTTTGCGTCACTTTTTCCATGTTAAGAATGACACAAAAGTGGCGCAAGGGCCTTGTAAATAAGCCCCTTAGTCCTCCCAGGGGAGGCGTAAGGGAGGCACAACGAGGAGAAATATCTTTATTTCTCCTCGTTTTTCCTTTTTGCTATGTGTGCTGCATTCTGCAACACACATACTAAAAGGAAAATGCCTCTTGTGATTGTTTTTGTGCTGGAAGGTTTCCCTTTCTGCACAAAAACAATCATCCCCTCAACGCAGGCACTCTTGCACCATGGTGCAAAGGTGCCTGCGTTGGCGCACGGCAGCCCATTGTGCGCCGGCGCAGGGGAAAATGACAATAATGTGCTGTATCTCATAGATTCCGTGCATTCCTGCCTTTTTCTTTTACCGTAGGGCAGCGCAGCAGGGAGGCCTGCGGCGCTGCCCTACGGTAAAATCTCATAAATGAGACCCTCAGTTTTTTATTCTTCACCTTAATTCACGGCTTGTATGGACTACTGTTTGGATGCAGAAAGTATAAGGAGCCTCCTGAGGGTATTCAACATTGGGCATCATCCACGGTCTCAAAACTTCAAATGGCCCTCTAAACAACCTTTCACTGCTTTAAGATGGCCGCCGTTAAGCAATAGATAGTCCTCTTTCCCATAGTGTTATTTCTGAGCCTCGAGAACACCGGCGACAATTGTGAACTGAAATCAACAGCACCCACACACAGTACTCCAATCCTCGTACAACAAACAGCCTGTGTCCCCCGAGGGGCTTTCCACTGCAGAAGCCTTCATTTCCGACCACCGCGTACAATGCCTTGTCCAGACGTGTATGGACATTTTTGACGGTTTATTTGATGGTTGTTGATGTAAGGACGCCTAGGTACATTGAAGCCTGTATCCATGGAGTTCTGTGCAGGCTGCCTAGATCTGCGGGTGTCCGTCACAGGTGCCTACTCGCTCGTCCTCATCTTCGGTGGGGGAGCTATGGAGGTCCTTATTAATGGGTGCTGTGTTCTTTCATTTGCGTAATAAAATGTTCCTTTGTGCCTCGCTTTTTCCGTGATCACATCCGACTAGGATTCATGCCATTAGTGGCTTGTGGCATACTGGTATCACAGGAGCTTTAGCAACTGAACACAATGCTTATCCTTTTGATAATACTGGATATTTGTTAAATACAACTAATAATTTTTCAGAGAAACATGCACAATTATTCAATGAAATATTTTAAAAATGGAATAAAATAAAATGATTCGGAAGCAAATATTCTTTCAGTCAATATTTATTATACCTTCTACTAGTGGATAATGAAATATTGTTCCATTATGTTTAGCAAATGATTTGTCCAATCAGATGCAATATTTACATATGTTTTCTATAAAGTAAGTTAATACTTTAAGTTCTTTATCAACTTAAAATGAACATTATCAATGCACAATCATCTGTTGGCAATAATACCTTCTTGCATTAAATATTTCTGATATTTTCAGGAGCTGCACCAGAGGGAAAGTAAATTCTTTGCCCCAGGAACCAAGAATTCTCCCATCCAATACTGTGTTTCCTGTCTGTTTTAAAACATCCATTACAGTTTTTCTTTTAGTCTTGTGTGGGCATTGGGATATGTTACTTGGGAATCACTGACAGAATATCGACGATCAAAATATCGAGCTGCCAGAATATCGCTGACAAAATATAGACTACCAGAATATCAAATTCCTATCTACAAACAGGTAAATACAAAAATATCGAATCCTAAATATCGTTGTAAATAATATGGGGGGCATATTAGCAAGACCCACGTTAAAATTATCGCCGTTTTAGCGGCAGGAAACTGCCGCTAAAACGGCGATAATGGGCTTGCTAATATAGCGTTATGGAATTCAATAGAAGCCCAGGTTAGATGTCCTGCACATCTAACCTGGGCTTCTATTGAATTCTATAACGCATATTAGCAAGCCCATTATCGCCGTTTAGCGGCAGTTTCCTGCCGCTAAACGGCGATAATTTTAACGTGGGTCTTGCTAATATGCCCCATTGTTTGCTAAAATATCGACTTTTTTTAAATCTCTTAAAATGAATGTAAAATTAATGAAATTATAACTATAATTAAGTAAAACATACTTAAAAATACTTAAATAACCGTAAAATTAATAAATAATAAATGTAAGTTAAAAAAAATAAACATGCAATTTTTATTTATTACTTATATATTAACTTAATAAGATTAAAAAATAATCAATATTTTTAATTATTAAATGTTAAAAACATAATTTTAAATATAATTACATATATATCTAAATAAACCTATAATATAAATATAAAAATAAATTATATATAATAAGTTAAAACATTAAAATTAATTTTTAAAAAATAATATTTTACACTACATTAAATATAACAATACTAAAAATTGCATAGCGTAAAAGATAACATTTCTATTTCCACTCCAACAAGTGGTACAGTAGGGAAAATGTTGGATAGCGGGTAAATAAAAATTACTATTCCCACTCCAGCGAGTGGAACAGTAGAGAAAGTGTTGGATAGCGGGTGGGTAAAAATTACTATTCCCACTCCAGTGAGTGCAACAGTAGGGACAGCGTTGGATAGCGGGAGGGTAAAAATTACTATTCCCACTCCAGTGAGTGCAACAGTAGGGAAAGCGTTGGATAGCGGGAGGGTAAAAATTACTATTCCCACTCCGGGGAGTGCAACAGTAGGGAAAGCATTGGATAGCGGGTGGGTAAAAATTACTATTCCCACTCCAGTGAGTGCAACAGTAGGGAAAGCGTTGGATAGCGGGAGGGTAAAAATTACTATTCCCACTCCAGGGAGTGCAACAGTAGGGAAAGCGTTGGATAGTGGGTGGGTAAAAATTACTATTCCCACTCCAGTGAGTGCAACAGTAGGGAAAGCGTTGGATAGCGGGAGGGTAAAAATTACTATTCCCACTCCAGTGAGTTCAACAGTAAGGAAAGTGTTGGATAGCATAGGGGAATAATTTAATATACCCACTCCTGCAATATAATTAACATTAATTAACAATTAATTATTTTGTAAAAATTAATTTACCTCCCACCATTTTCCCCTATAAACATCACCTACAATATTGTAACATATTAATAAATTAACATAATTAATTAACAATGAATTAATTAATGAATTACAATTAACAATATAATTAATTAACATAATTGTTAATAATTAATATATAATTAATGAAAAAATTACACAATTAACATAATTACCAATTAATTATTATTACTCAATGTATAATTAATTAATAATAAATTACTTAACTTAGTTAACAATATAAATTATTAAATATTACATTATTAAGTAATAAAATAATAAATTCATTTATTTCAAATAAATTACTTCCCACCCTATTCCCCTATAAACCCACAACCCGCTACAGAATTAAATTACGCAAAAACATTTAACATATAATTAATTAATTCTAAATAATGCTAAAAATATATATTATAATTAAATTACTTCCCACCCTATTCCCCTATAAACCCACAACCCGCTACGGAATTAAATTACACACAAATTAATTAACATAAAATTCATTACTTTTACAAAATTCAAACATACATTACGAAAATAATACATACTTTTAACACATATACTAACACTTAAAACACACAAAAAAAAATGATATTACTGACTTCGATATTGTGGAACTCGAAATTTCTTACCTGCATTTCGATATTCTGCGCCACTATATTTTTGCAATTCGATATTCTGTCCATTGTATATTAAAAACTCAATATTCTGTCTAGTCGATATTTTTTTTCGATATTGTGACTAGTTACCGTTACTTGGTCTTCAAACTAGAAAGCTGTTTACCATGCGGTTGAGGGTGCATTTGCTCACACTGTCCCTGAGTGGGTGTAAGGGAGCCAGCACCACTGGCCCTAGAGGAGGATCCATCCAGTCTAAGTCCAGGGTGCTCCAGCACCGGCGACAGGGGTCCAGTCTACTTCAGGGTTTTGCGGAATTCATCTTCTCTTTCTTACCCTCTGCCCTGTGCAGAGGTTTTTAAATGAGGTGAAACGTTCCAGAAGGTATTCACCTAAGTACAATACTGGGATGACCCATCATCATTCCACCCCTCTCCCAACCTTGCTGCACAGCATTTAAGGACATTTTAAAATGGTGACTTGAAGTGTTCTGTTAAAGACCTCTCTGAGAACCTGAAACCATCACTGTAACAGTGGTCTGGTCCCTGCCCTCCACATTTTCAAGGGGAGCCCTCCCTGTGATTGGTTTCAGAGGTCTTGCTTTTCCTATTTGTTCTGTTTGGGATGCTCCTCACAGGCCCGGTGCAGTCTAAAAGCTAATTATCACATGCACAGTGCGCCCCCAACTTTTCCTTTCCCAGGAAAAGGCCCAACCACTGTCAAATGGCCCTTGTGTGTGAGGCGGCCTTACATTCTCCATCTGGCCAGCAGAGGAATTAACATGGCACAGTATGGAGAAAACATACCTGGAATCCAATTAGGAGCTGAATCAGAGGACTGTGTAAAACCTCAAGAGCCAAAAGGAGTTCACTTATAAAAAAAAGCCTCATTGAATCTGCACTGGGGATCCATTTTTACAATAGAAGCGGTGCATCACGCTGATCTTTCTACTTCAGTGCAGATTATGCCCATAATGTATGACATAGTGTGCACACCCTTCTCAGTGAAGCACTGCAAACCTCCACTATGAAAGCCAACTCACATTAAAAGAGCTACACTAGGTCAGCACGAATCCCTGAAGGCCCCTTCTGAGACAGACTACTTATGTGCAGAGCTGGGCAGTAATCCCACTTGTTTAGCCTTCTCACATGTGTGCACTCATGTGCACATGTGCACACAAAGCCAGCCTATAGACTCGTCCCACAGAGGTGCAGTTGCAGACTTTGGGGCTTATTTACAAGGCCCTTGCGCCACTTTTGCGTCACTTTTCCCATGTTAAAAATGACGCAAAAGTGGCGCAAGGGCCTTGTAAATCTGCCCCTTTATTTTAAAAGGTGGACGCTGGTGGCTTGCACTTTCATTCAATTTTAATAAAGTTTACAGTGAGCGAGACTCAGTTAGACTCAATCACAGTAAAAGTCCCAAAATAATGTAGTCCCAAACCAAAACAATCACTATATCGCCCGAACCAATTTCCCTACAATCCCCTATCTATTTCTGAATTTAATTGAGTATATCTGTGACATTACAATGTAATGGATTGCTTTAAGAAATATTTCTGGTGGTTAACGTGATTTTTAATCCAGGCGTTTCTGCACTGCTGTCACTAACCAAGAAATTGTTTGGTGATAAATACCAATAGACTTTTACAGGACTTTAGCACACAGAAAATCTCATTAAAATGCCCTGATCGATTTGTGATGCTAATTCCACGCATGAAATAGATTTGGGGTAAAATCTTTGCAATTCCACCTGAAACATTCTTCAAAGGAACATATTGTTAAATGTACTAAGTGAAATAATGCTATCATCAGATACTTTTATTGTAGTCAATATGGCACACGAGTTGATAAGGTGATATTAGAAAACAATACTGCCTCGTGTTAGAATGCACAGTTACTGCTGTGTCCTCTAGGTGGCAGCATTGGATAAGAAATAATAAACATCATGCAATCAACAAGAAGGTTTTACTATAAAACACATCTTCACCAAATACTGAACATAGAAATACATTTATCACGTGATTCTGTACGTGCAAATATATTATATGGCACTGCAGTCACGGATTTACTAAATATACAGTCATATACCTTGAATTACATATCTGCCAGCTTTTTTTAAACGACGTAGGTGGCTTTGTCAATTGTGGATGTGAATTCATCCACGAGCAAATATGCCTCGGTTTTGTAGTCAAATATTTAGTCGGTTTTTTACTTTTTTATTCAGAAGTCTTGGGTTGTTAAGTTGTTTTCCACATGGGGTATTCAGTAAAGTTGGCAGTCGTAGGAATTCAGAAAAAAATAGTTTTCTTGGTAATTTGTTTTTCTCTCTTGCCGCAGATGGACACTCGGGAGGTGATTCCTCCTGGGGCTCACAAGCCGCCTTAGTTCTCATGAAGCATCTGGAAAATATGTCTAAAGGATAAAAGCAGGGAGCATCCAGGGTCAGGGTATTTATTGCGTTTTGTTGCTGTGACACTTGGGACTTTCCACGAATGATTGACTAATTGATTAAACCTGGTCTTTGGGAAGGCTGAAGAGGAGTGACTTGATGAAATCGAGACAAGATGGGAATTCAATTGATGGTGGATACCCTAGAAGCTTGAAATTCCATGTTAAAGATTTCAAGTTTAATGGTGAGATTTGACCTATTCACTTTAAACGTCATCTAGGTGCCCGACCCTTTGCTAGCTGAAGAGCTTTCCGCCTTCCAAAGACTTTCTGGATGTCGCCTCTTCAGACCTGTCCTCGCGTTAGAGGCATTCTTACTTTTTGGGGCATATTCTCAAGGAGTCATCGCCGAATTATCGACACTTTAGCACCGCAAAAGTGGCGATAGACTTATCGCCATATTCACAAGCTGGTGCAAACTGCCAACATCGCCAGTTTTCCTGCGATAGCTACCGCAAAACACATCGCCACAGATGAGAGCGACAATTAACGCTAATGATATGCAGAGTAGGCGTTCCCATGCAAAAACACACGAAAACACCACTTCGCGATATTCTCAACGACCAGCCAGATCTGTGATGCCGGACAAAAACAGGCGATAAGGCGCGTTAGCAGCAGGGACTTAACACCTGCTTTTTACTGGTCTTAAGTAGGACGAAAACCTGCAGTACAAAGGGAGCCACATATGAAGACCAACAGGTGCCATGGAGCTACTAATCATGCAGCTTGGAGACCCAAGAGGGCCACAACACCCACCGCCACCACCCCCAGGACCACCCCCCCCGGACCACCACCGAGGCAGCGCAGAACAAGACAGCGGACCTTCCGAAAACGCATCAGCCTCACAGACTTAACGCCAGAGGATGTCATTGACCACTACAGGCTCAAAAGGACAACCATCCTCCGCATCATGACCCACATTGCCCACAGGCTGACGGTACCAACACAGCGGACAACCAACATCCCTCCGCAGACAAAGCTGCTGGCTGTGCTGCACCTGTTGGCCTCTGGTACCTTCCAACCAACTACTGCCAGAGTCGGAGGAGTCTCACAGCCAGCCCTATCAAAGGCCATCACACCTGTCCTGGATGCCATCATCAGTTTCATACCCCAACACCTTCACTTCCCCCACACTGCGCAGGAACAGCTGGAGACCAAGCAAGGCTTCTACGCCTTAGCTGGATTCCCGCACGTGTTGGGGGCAATCGACTGCACACATGTCCTACTTGTGCCCCCTGCCGATACTGCACACAATTACCGCAACAGGAAGCACACGCATAACATCAATGTGCAGGCAATAGTGGACCACCGGGGACTGTTCACCAATGTCGTCGCCAACTTCCCAGGCAGTGTGCATGATTCATACATCTTCCGACAGTCCACCATCAACCAGCGCTTTCAGGATGGCACCTATGGAAATGGACTGCTCGTTGGTAAGTACCAACGGAACACACCACACACCTCAATTCCACAATCACACAACGCACAACTGTGGGAATGGACACGTAACAAAATCACATTCAACATGCCAACCAACATGCACACCTGCCAGACACGACAACACAAGTAACCGTTGTAAGAGGGGCCTGAAATGTGGACAAACCATACACTAAGGCATAGCCCCAATGCCACACATTTGCAGAATGTGGGGAGAGGTGGGAACCACGATTGTGCGAAGGAGGCAATGGACCTATGAGTAACAATGTACACAATGCCAAGTGTGGCGGTGATGTGCTGGACAGTCTTGAGTATGCAGAGCACAGACATGTCCATGTGGACACATACTGCTGGAGTCTGTAGTGTCGTGGACAGGAACCACGATTGTGCGAAGGAGGCAATGGACCTATGAACAACAATGTACACAATGCCAAGTGTGGCGGTGATGTGCTGGACAGTCTTGAGTATGCAGAGCACAGACATGTCCATGTGGACACATACTGCTGGAGTCTGTAGTGTTGTGGACAGTGGACGCAACCATGTCATCACAGGCAGTGGGGAACACCTTGGACATGTAGCCATGTCGGCCCCCCTGTAAGCGTAAGCGTAGTGGGCAGGGCCGGCGCATGCCAGTCCAGCGTAGGGGAGTGACTAAATAGGCCGGGGCTCAGGGAGTGGCTCACTTCCGGGACGGCCACCGAAGTAACTACTGCGTGTGGCTCTGTGTCCGCCATAGCCTGACCATAGGCCTACACACACGTGGCCGACCACCTACAATGGGCAAAGTCACACCGGCGACGAGGTGGCTATGTCCCACGCCACCCGGCGCACATCTCGTCATTGCCTGCAGTGGCGTGTCTGCCAGGGCGGCGTCCCTCACTCTGCCACGAGGCTGCCGTCATGACCGGTGGTGCCTGTGCGATCCTGTGCACCTGCCGCACCCCAGCCCGCTGATCCCCAGACCCGACCTGCGCCCAGCGGTGAATGCCCGCCCCTGTGCACCCAGGCCTCACTGCTCACCTGCCGCCACCTCTCCAAGAGGGCCCACCACGTGCCGGTGCAATCTCCAAGGCCGGGCTCCGTAAGCTTGGCAGCCTCCTCAGCCGATCGCTGGATTCTGCGCAACAGGCCCCCAGCGCACCCAGCGGCACCGCACCGCGGAGTTGCAAGTTGGCTACTGCTGCCTTCTGACCACACTGCGGTACAGCAAGTAACAGACACATCCTTTCCAGTCCACCCCTCCAGGCTTGCTGCATCATCGCAGGCTGCACACCCGCTCAGCTCCTCCGGTGGGCCGAACTCAGTGCACCACAAGTCACCGTCCAGCCTCCAGCATTATAGCATGATGCACACCCGCTCAGCTCTTCCGGTGGGCCTACCTCAGTGCACCGCAAGTCATCGCCACGTGGCGGTCAGCCCGTGCCGGACGCAGGGCCTCAGGTGACACTAACTCAGTGCACCACAAGTCACCGTCCAGCCACCAGGCCTGCTGCATCATCGCAGGCTGCACACCCGCTCAGCTCTTCCGGTGGGCCTACCTCAGTGCACCGCAAGTCATCGCCACGTGGCGGTTGGCCCATGCCGGACGCAGGGCCTCAGGTGCCACTAACTCAGTGCACCACAAGTCACCGTCCAGCCACCAGGCCTGCTGCATCATCTCAGGCTGCACACACGCTCAGCTCTTCCAGTGGGCCGAACTCAGTGCACCACAAGTCATTGTCCCGAGGGGCTACCCCACAAGTCCGCCTCCAGTAGCCAACAGCATGTCCTCGGTAACGCCACTGGAGCCATTCACAGTCACGGGGCCACCCCCATCCCAGGCAGGCCGCCGGTAAGCCTGGGTAGATCATCTGGAGACGTACTCCGAAGCACACGAAATCCCAGCGCCGCGGTGGCGGTGCACGTGTGTGAGGAGTGCGGAGAAATGGCCCGGGGCTCTGGGCGTGGTTCAGTTCTGGGCTCTGGGTGTGGTTCAGTTCCGGCCTGGCCACAAAAGTGACTATGGCGTGTGTCTCCGTAGTAGTGTCAGTGCCACCCGGCCTGTAATTGACAATGTTGCAATGTAGCATGCACCAGGAGGGCGTCCTCGCCCAAATGGATTAATAAAGGAGCGCGAGACCGCTCGGGGTCTCGGCTCATACATGCCAACTGTTGTGTGTGTTTCTACATTGCCGCAGCCTGAACCGAAGGTCTAGCCTCAATATCAGTGCGAGTTCAGCCAGGCCAGAACTCCACATCTGTGTCCGCCCTATCCTTACCATAGGCCTACACACACGTGGCCGCCCACCTTCAACGGCCAACATTACAGTCTTGCTGTCAGTCCTGCGGACATGCGCAGACAGGCATGACAATGGTGTGCCGTAGGAGTGCAAGTGATGCAACCGCGCAGCGCACACAAGTAAATAGGCTCGGTGGGAGGGAGGAGCAGCTGTGAGGCTATGTAATACACATTGTCCTACCACATTTGCCAGCAGCAATACATGGCTAACATGAATCCCAAGGTCGCACAAATCACACACCACAAAACTTGTATGTCTGCCAACACAGCATGCAGAACCACCAGTTAACACTAATCTCACTAACCTCTCACAGGTGATCAAGGATATGCACTCTGCCCGTGGATGATGACACCCCTCCGAGACCCGAACACCCCGGCCCAGAGGGAGTACAATGTGGCCCACAAACGCACCAGGGGCATTGTTTAATGCACATTTGGCGTGTTGAAATCACGTTTCAGGTGCCTGGACATCACCGGTGGAAGACTCTTGTACAGCCCAGAAATAGTGTGCAAGATGATCACTGCATGTTGTGTATTGCACAACATATGTGTACGCACCAATGCCCCATGGATCCAAGTCCCAGAAGCACCGGACGATGATGAGGAAGATGATGCAGGTGGACCACACCCCACTGCAGCCTCAGCAGGAATAGCCCGAAGGAACACAATCATCAACAATTTCTTCGCATGAGCACGTCACATTGTGACTGTCCACAGCAATATGGCACAGTTCAAGATGACCACATGACCAGCATGTGCAAATAAAATCTTAGCAACACACATTCCCCGTGTGCATGTCAGTCCTCTGCATTAGCACATTACTCTGACGGGGGTAAGTGCAACATTGAGTGCTAACATTCGCATATGTTGCAAGAAGAGATGGTGTGTATGTCACCTCTGTACCGAGTGGCTGTTTAGGGCGTCACGTATTCGTTATGCCATATCAGGGTGTCACATGTAGTACGTCATGCCACTCATCAGCGTCCCACGTGTACATGAACATGACATGAAGGCCGTCATTGGTGTTCAGGAAAAGACAACAGGGTGCCATTTGTGGTCAGAGATGTACCTGCCTGATGCAAATATACACCCTGTGTCGAGTCCCACAACATGAACAACATGGCCGTAAGGGGATGTGGGCACAGTGGATACCTCAGCAACATTGGGAGATGCACACCAGCCTAGAAGCCAGCAGGTCCACCTTGCATGGAACACACCAAGGTGTCCCCTGGTCAAATGTGCCATGTACAGGTCACATGTGTACACGGACGTCATCCATCAAGAGTAGTGATCAGTGCCAGCTAATAGGTGTAAGGTGAGTGGTCAACCGCCTCCTCACAGCTACCTGCACCCATCAATGTCAGACTGCAGCAAAACAACACTGCTACATCAGAGCATGCAATACTGACCGTGAGGGCACGTACATGGCTGGTAAGGGTTCAACCATGCCGGAAGGCGAAGCAGTAACATCCCCCCACCCAATCCCCATCACATTTCCAGAATGCAAGCAGATGACAAACTAACATTGTGGATGACAGCCCCTCTGTCTGAACTAGAAGGCGGTAGCACATCTGCACCTCCGACCTTGGGAATGCATGCGCCCGGCACCCCCTGAGCGATACCATAGCAGCTGCTGATGGCTCCCACACTACGCACAGCGCTAACCAGAGACCAATGTATACACACCCCACACACAGGAGTCCTTGCTCGTAGTTCACTTGCATGGTATGACCTTCACACTTACGCTCCACACTCAAACCAATCATTGCTCCGAGCTGTGGCTTCCACATTACTTTGACTTTGCCTTTGTGACACACAGCCCTATTTCATACATTGACGTGGGGCTAAGTTTGGAAATAGCAAGATTGTTGTTTTGGAGCAGTGAGGCCACAGACAGTTCACACATTCCCAGTCATCTCACTGCCTATCTGGGTCACGGACATACATGCGCATTGAAATCAGTTCCCAGGGAGCGCCGTTGTTTGGAACCACTGCCCCTACATACATCCATACTTTCATACTTGCTTGATCATGGACATGACTCATCTGTGTGAATTTGAATGTCTTAATCACATTAGGTGGAGTGGTGAAGGTGGACCAGTACCTGGCCATGCACACGCTACTTTACAATGTTGCCCCGTGGAGGGCCAGCCAGAGTCCTTTGGGGAGGGAAAAGTACATCGTAGGAGAGGGAGTTCAGTCCGCAGTCTGATTTCTGTGTCATTGGTTGCCTAAACAAATGTACCAGTCCATGTCGGGGGCCAAGGTGAGTGTCGCAGAGTGTTAAGGGGGACAGTGGAGGGTGTTATTCCTGGGCATGATGCAGAGGGCAGAACCAAGCAGAAAGAGGCCATATGGCAGAGATTAATGCTACCGCTTCCTACTTAGCCCAACAGCAGATTCATCCTCATCATCGTCCTCCTATGTGTGATGTGCCTCACATGTGGGTGGTGGTGTTTTGTCTGCGGCACTGTGTGGCAGTGAAACATCTGGGGCCGGAGGTGGATTGTCAGCTGCACTGTGAGGCACTGACAAATCAGGGAGCGGTGATGTGGAGGGAGTAGTGGCAGCAGCATTCATCTGAGCAGGCCTTGTGGCCGCACTGCCATGATGAGGATCTGCAGGGCATGGTAGATCCCTGCTACATCTCGCTGGTGTGCAGCCGTGGCAGCCATTCTTCCCGCCTGCATCCGCTCCATGTTCTCCATGTTCCTCCCCATGTTGGCCAACTCACGGCTGAGATCGCTGGAGCCACTCTGCCTAGACAGTTGTTCTTGTCTAGGAGTCATGACTCCGGCGATGTCAGCCATGGATTGTTGGAGACCATGGAGCGGACTGTGGGTGTCCGTTAGGGCCTGTAGGTGGTCCCTGATGGGACTTGGACACCCACGTATGGCATCTAATTTGGCTGCCATGAGGTCGAACCCCACCCGCACCTGCTCTGCCATCCCCTTCTGGCCCTGCGACACATAGTGTTGGAATGCCATGTGTTGCTCGTGGGGATCCTGGGAGATGGCTGTAGTGGTGGGTGCTTCCTGCTGTGTGGTCTGTGCAGGGGGTGGGTTCTCCTCGATGCAGCTGGGCTGCCCTGCTCCTTGGGTGGGGTGCTGAGGGTGTCCATGAGCTGTTGGAGGGCGTCGGGTCGATGGTGTGTAGGTCCTCTTCATCATCGGTGATGAGGAGTGCGGTCTGCTCTGCAGGAGGTGATGATTCTCTGTCGGCAATGTGAAGGGGAGATGCAGTTTGACATTGTGTTCACATCTATGTTGACTCATTGGCCAAGTTTACAAACAGACTGCATGTCAATGTACATTGTGACTGTTTGTGTGGAGATGCCTATTTAATGCTGGACAGTTGACATTTAGCCACCATCACGGATGTGAGGTTGTATTTGTCCATTATCATCTCACAGTTTCCTGCTATGCCAAATGCGAATGGCCATTTCCTACACACAAGCAGCAGCAGTTGTGTCCTCTGTTCTGTTGTGAAAGTGTTGCAGTTTGGTCCACTTTGTTGTAAATGTTGAGGTGCTCTGAGTGTTATGTGTGTGTGCTGCATTGTGGGTGATTTGCCCCTTCAGCTCTGATTTGGCTGGCCCTTATCCCTTTCAGGCGGTGTGCCTTTCACTTCTGTGCTTATACAGTGCTGAGCTGTTGCAGACTTGGGTACATTGGGCTCTTGGTCGGAGTTGTGACTCTTGGGCATGGTTTGTCCGCAGTTGTGCTGTACTTACTTGTGCATGTGTGCCATTGTGCCCATCTACCCCGTCCCCCCAGTCCCTGGTGGTTACCCACCCTGTTGCTGTTGGGTCAGGTCATGTTGAGCAGTGTCCAGTCCTCCGACTCCTGCCACCGTCTCCACACTGATGACTGTGGACACCATTTCCTCCATCTCATCCAGCTCCTCCTGTGGCGCAGGACTCCCACCCCCAGTCTGCATTGCTGCTTTGCGGTTGTTGGCGAGTTTCAGCTTGGTTTTGCGCTTCACATCATTCCAGCGCCTCTTGACCTCTTCCATTGTCCTCCTCAGCACTCCGACTGCATTCACCTTGTCCACGATGGACTGCCATATTCCATTTTTTGTTGCCAATGACACAGTGGAGGTGACGAACAGTTGTTGATGGTGTTCTGTCACCTTCGTAATCAGGATCCTGTTTTCCTGCGGACTGAACCGCGTCTTCCTCTTCTCCTTCTCCTTGCCCTTCCCTGACCCTGAGGTCCCAGGCTGGTCCTCCGTGGGGCTTGTGGGGTTCGGGTTGTCCTCTGTGCTTGCTCCGGCTACCTCCATGGTGCTTCTCAGTTGTTTGTGTTTTATTTGTATTTCATTTTTGCCGCTTTTATAGTGATTTTTCCCGCCTCATTTGTGGGACTTGCGGGCCTGGTGCTGCTTTTCGCTGGATTTTTATCTCAGTTGGGCCCATCGCAACTTTTTTCACGTTCGGGTTTCCTTTTTTATTGCCATCGCGGTAGTTGTATCGCGGGCATTTGAGGCGTTATCGGGAAACTATTGCATGTTACCGCCGTGTTGAGAATACGACGTTGACACAGAGTTATTTTCCCGCAATAGACGGCGATATGGAAAATTGCGTTAGCCTATTTTGGTGATGTTTATCGCACGTTCTTGAGAATATCCCCCTTTGTTGTTAGTGAACTGTCTTCCGTCATAAAAGCCGGGTGCCTTGAAGGCGAAGTAGTGCGTATAAGTGCAGTCTCCCCAGCTGAGATTCTTCAAGCCCTAAGAGATTTTCTTTTCGTGCATCATCCTTTCTGCTTTTTCCAATCACAATATTTAGAGATGTAGGGGCAGATTTACTATCTTTTGAAGCAAAGCAGTGCTGCAACCACAGTTGCTGCACTGACTTGCAACAAAGGGAGAGAGAAAAACAGCACCATATCTCAGGTCCATATCAACTAGGATGAGGTGCTGTTATTCACTCTCTTTGTGCTTGAGCTCTTTCTGGATGCCTTGAGAAAATGTCTACACTCTTGCACCATTGTGCAACGGTATGTGCCTTCTGTCACTCATAGATTTTCTACTAGAAAATTATCCGTGTAAAACAATAACTATGCTTTAATGCTTTCCTACCTTTTATGAGTGCTGCACAGTGCAGCACACATGCAAAGTATAACAAATGTGAGTTTTAAAACTTGCTCCACCATTATCCCTGCCTCAATGAGTTTTTGGCACAAAATCTTGGCTACCGTTAGTAGACTGGAATTTGTATCAGTGCTGAAATTGGAAATAAATTACTCCGGTAACCCATTAATTCGGGGTCAAGCTGTGGCAGAGGAAAAGGGTTGATCAATAAGGGCACAACTTGAAATGCAGAGTCTGCCAGTTAACTTACACATTTAGGGGGATATTACCAACGAATTGCGATAATTATCGCAAAGCGCGCTTAGCGCTGTTTTTTTTATCGCCGGCTATCGCTGGATTTCATCGCGGAGATAACGCGTTATTATCAACGCTTATCTCCAAGGCGATAAAAAATCCAGCGATAGCGGCGAAACCCAGCAATAGCGCGAGAAATCCAGCGATAAATTCAACGCGCTAATGAAAAGCTTGCTAATAGGCAGGTGAGGACTTAACCTTACAATCCACCTCCCATTGACTATAATGGTTAAGTCAGGTTTTTAGCAGGTGTTAGATTCCAGCGATAATCGCGGTTAGCACGAATTTTTTTATCGCTTCGCGGGCATTGCTAATAGGGGGAAGTTGTGTTTGCGACTGTTTTCAGTCGCTTTTAGTTGGGAACGCCTACTTTGCATGTCATTAGCGATATATATCGCTGACATGCAAAGCGGCACCAAAATGGTCGCTTTCGCCATTAAGCTGTTAGCGACAGCTTGCTAATAGGGCAATAGAAATATCGCCGCTTTAGCGGCAAAAAGTGCAGCTAAAGCGGCGATAAGGCCCTTGCTAATATGCCCCTTATTTTTTTTTTAAATCTGCAGCAAAGAAATTGGCAACAAGGACAGATATTACAGCTAATCTGTTGTGGCTTACTCAATTGGCAACAAAGAGGCTGCATGTTAAAATATCTGACAGGTTTAAGACTAAGACACCTGATGCAAAGATCTATGTGTGCCCAGCAAGATTGAGGGGATTATAATTGTGGTAAGATAGCTCTGGTGGTTAATGCAATTACGGTAGAGTTCTGTGTTTTGTCCAATCACAGTTTAGACTCATAAAGTAGCATAGAGAGTTATGTGCCCGGTGCAAAGCACATTGTATAAAATGTAGATCACAGATTTTGATTTTATATAGATAGGTAAGTGAGCACTGTTTTTGACACTGAGATCGTTTTGTTATTGCAGACAATTCCACACACTGTGTTCACTTTTAACATATAATGTCTGCAAGTATGGACAAGATGTGTTTCCTACACCTTGTAACCCTTGTTCTTTTAAGTAATATTTCCTGTGCATTGACTAAAACACTTGTATGAATAATTGTGCCTGTATGTGTGATGTTAAGTGCTCTGACACCTTAAAATGGGACTAGTAGAAGTAAAGAAGTAAAGAAATACATTTAATAAATACATTAGTAGGTGCCATTTAAATCATTATTAGTGTAATTATTCATACACACAGATAAATGTTTTATTCCTACAGTGCCCGCACATCTCTTACATGGAAGGTTGAGCAAAGTCAAAAACCTGACTCAAACTTAAAGTTTCTCTAAATTACTAGCAAAGTGATAAGCTGTGTGCCTTTTGTTTCCCTCAATTGCATTGGCATCTAGCGGTTAGGTTCTAGATGGCTCCCAGACCAGTGATACTAGAATAAAAGAAAGGCTGATGTCCATTTAATTCAGGCCTTAGTTTTAGGTCCATCTGGAAGTGAAAGAATAAGAAAGCCCCCTCATTGCCTGCAGGTTGCTGCACCACACGGAATGCTGACAATGTGTGAGTGCTGCTGAATTTTGCCCTGTTCTTATAAAATTACACCAGGATAAATTCAGCATAATTCTTTATGTTGGCTAGGTCCAGCCCAGAAGTAGCTGCCAGAACGGGGATCTAGCGTGATTGCACTTCTTTCCAGCACTGATTTGCATTAAAGCCCAGGTGTGGCAGCATGAGAATGTCAATGTACTACCTTTGGAATGCTCCCTTGATGCAAAATAGTGTGAAGTAACGCAGAGCTCTACTTTGCCTTACTTTAGACAACTTTCCAATGCAAATCATGATTTGTGTTGGAAAATGAATCTCAACACTACATTTTGCGTTGGGTTTATATCTCTTTTGTGATTCATCCCTGGTGCAAAGTGTTAGTATATCCTGGCCATAGAATACAATCTGAAAGAAAAAAGTAAGACAAAGAGGGATACAAAAGGAAAGGGCAAATAACTATACAAATGACAGAGCTTGAAAGTGATAGGATTCACAATTTCTTTGAGATTAAGGCTGATTGTAGCAAAATGTTGCGTCCATAGTTCAGTTTTGGAAGCAGTATGCTGAGGGAAAAACACCACTGTATATAACACTTTGTTATCAAATACTCCACTGTCTAAGTTAGGCAGGGCACTTGATGTAAAACCATCATGTTATTTAATTTCTCTCTGAAACTGTTCACTTCTTCAGTGAAACTTCCTAGCTCTTTGGTAATGTTAATGTGAGAGTCTGACCCTGGGAAGCTAACCCGATCTATGGGCTCTAGAGCATCTAGTTACAAAATTCCCTCCTGAATTCTCCTCCTCCACTGATGGCAGGTTCTGATCTCTAGACTGTTATGGGTAATATGTTCTTGAGTCTAGCCATTATAAGGATGACTCAAATTTCTGTTTTATTCCTAAACCATTAGTCACCAGCTCCATGTGCAGCCTTCAGAACAGTGTTGTATGTAGAAGATGAACCCAGCCATTTTGGCATCACTACAGGTACTGCACAAGACTTTATTTATGACTTTGCATAATCTACTAAAAATAGTTCTCACACCTGATAGTAGTAAAAAGGATACAACGTAAAAACAACTTCCAACTCTGATCAATACAAGGTTAATTCTAAGCAAAGTTCTCTGCAGCTATCCCCTGCCGGATTGCTCCCAGCATCAAAAAAGGAACCAATGCGGTCAGCATGACACAGTAGTGAGAGAATCTTGAGTTCTCTTTTGTTGTTGACCAATGCATTCCCTGCTCTGACCTTTTTCTGTACCTTTACATTTCTTTATTATGAGCACTTCACAAGTTGGGCTAAAACTGTTTCGCAGTTTATCATATGGTGTACTCCTGAGACCTCCCTGTGCAACAAACGTACTACCTGTACTGAGTCCAGTCAGATTCATTTAAAAAACCGTAGCTCAACCCTGGGTAGTTGTGGCCTTGAACAGTCAGGTTTTATCAAAGGAACAAGTGTATAGCATTGGTGAGTACCAAAACAGTCAAATATAAAAGAAACAGGACATGACACAAATCTGACACCAGTTTATAAGAATACTTGGTATTTTTATCTTCAAATAGACACCTCAAAGACAAAAATGCACTGAGGGTTTCAGAGATATGTTTTTTAAAAGAACAATAGATCACTGCTTTTTCATTCACTGCAATAAATCATTGTAATTGACCACGCTCGCAGTCAAACCTTGCAAACTTTGGAAAGCTTTTATAAAGTTATAAATTACTACTCCAGCCAGCTTTAGGAGACCACTCACTCAGGTAGAAAGTCCCATGGACCAGAGAGGCTAGGTTGGACAGTTGCATTGCAGTCAATGCAGTCTTCAGTACATTTCCAGCCTCTATGAGTGAAGTGCCATAGACTTCAATGGAGTGACCCTGATGCAAGAGATACAGGAGGCTAAAGATGCTCAAGGATGCTGAGGATGTTGATGCAGTGATGCGGTCTTCCTGGGGCTACTCCTTAGTCTATGAACATGGTGGGGCAACTTTGGCTACAGGAGTCAATGTCCCTTGAATTCCGGATGAAGTCCAGCCACAAAACAGTTGCCACTGGTCTACTGGTCTCGGGTTACAGTGAAACCAGAGGTTCCCTTTAACTCTGATGAATCTCCTGGGTCCAGCAGACTTGGGTGCAACGTTTGAGGGTCAGGACTGAATTTCCAAGGCTGCACGTTGGTGGACAGTGGCAGGTAAGATTTTCTTGGCTACCAACTCACCAAGACAGGCTTCTTCAGCTTTTGGGGTCCTGCAGCAGTAACAGGAAGTCAGCCAACTGACTCTTGGAGCCACGTCTTATGTCTGAGGCTTGAGGATGGCACAGCCATTGCCACAGAAAAACTGGTTTGATAACGGCTTCCCCCTCTCTGTCCTCAATGCCAACCTGTCTTCAAGGACAAAAGAGCAGCCTTCTCATTTGTTTCCACCATTTGCCCTTCAAAGACAGCTTCCACTTTGAAGCTTGTCATCTGGGCTCACATCCTGTTTGGCATTCTTGCCAAGGGAAAGGTTGCACCGCTTCCACAAGCAGGCTCTTTGTGTTCCTTACTCGTAGACATCCCCACCCCTCAGTAGAACACTGCTGAGTTGTTCGTGTGCAACCCTGTGCTTGCCAGTAGGGCTACTAGCCTCTCCACAGTAAAATTGACAATATGGGCTTTTTACAATCAGGATGCATAAAACAATATATCCTACTCTTTAATCCATGGTACTTTACCATAGGGCTCATTAGTCCTATTTTACGGGTGACTTACATATATTAGAAAGGAAGGGTTGGCTTTGCCACTACTTTAAATGGTAAAGTCATTGAAAACTGCTCTGCCAGCTAACAATGGCAGCTGGGAGTCACACTTTGCTTTGTCACAATCATGGTGGCAAAATCAGTGCTGCAGTCCACAAGGGACACTTAACCTACAAACTTTGGGTACCCTGGCACCATATACTAGGGACTTATAAGTAAGTTAACTTATGCCAATTGAGGGTAAATCAATTAAACATACACTTTTAAGGATTAGAGCACATGCACTGAGGCCCGTACAGCAGAGTCCAGTGCACTACAGACACTACACCAGTATCTAATAGTAAAAAATGGGGTTAAAAAGTGGGATTGGACCTGCAAAAAGCTATTTCCTCACACAAACGGTAACCACAATAAACCAATCACAGGGACATTGTGGCCACATATATAGCTTAGGCCGTTTGTGGTGCTTTCTCCCACCTGAAGCTTTTCATAACCACATGACTATTTTAATGTGTGCATCTAATAAGGTGAACCAATGCATTGGATCCTATTTTGGATCATGAATTTCACTAACTCGAGTCAACTGAGCTCATCATTTTTTTTAAGTATGAGGAAAACTGAGTCCACTTGGCCAAAACTCCACTTGCATGGCATAGGTTCCTTAAAAATATATTAATGGGGACATTTTCTTATACTTCTGTCCACCATTTGAGTTTTTATATCTATATGTAGTGCTCCTTTAGCCCAAAGAGTGACAAAGCACTTTACTACAAAGGGTTATAGGATGACAACTTGAATATTTGCAAGTAAAAGACAAATGACATAATAAATGCATTAGTGAAGAAGTGATCACTATCTACAATTGTGCCTGCCTTCAGTGTAACCCTAGTGCATTTAAAAGATATAGGCATTTGTACTTTGTAGTATCTTAAGAAGAGAGCAGCAATAAATTAGTAAGGTACATAAGATATCTACATTTATAATACGTTACAGTACAGGGCAGGGAAAGACTATGGTTAGGACATATAAGAAACATCAAGCTTACATGTACCTCTGCATGTTAAAAGAACTGAACAAAATGGCCTGATTTAGAGTTTGGCAGACAAGGTACTCCACTGCAATGGCAATGCAGCACCCTGTCCACCAAACTGTCAGTCCACCCGAGCACTTTTTAAGTCAGGCGGACCACCAGATTTATGATGTTGAACCAACATGTATTCTGTTGACGTTCACCTTTCTCCTATGGCCCGAGAACTATGAGCTGTCGGAAGTAAGCCATGTGACTCTCCACCCTATTTAGAGTGGGCAGTTGCATTACTTTGTTTACTGTCTCTCACAGCTACGAATAGCCCGGCGGTGAGAGACAGCAAAATTAAAAACATGATACTCACACCCTGAGGGGAAAACTCTCATGCTGTTGGAGCCATTAGTTTTTACTTTTCCATACACAACTTCCACTCTGAGAGTTTGCTTTTGGAAAAGTAAAGACATTTAAAAGTTTGGTGTAAGCATCTGTCACCAATGATAGACACACCCCAATTTTTTTAAGTGGCTCTGTATGAACCACTGTGATGGCAGTTCATAAGAACTCATAGATTTTACCTCAGGGTCAATGCTGAACTCTAAAGTTGGCGGGCTGAGTAAAGAAAGGGTTGTGGATGAAAAGCTGTCGGCCACCCTGATTGGCTTTACTGCATCTGCTGAACTCTAAATAAGGCCTAATGTGTCTAGCAGTGATGGAACTGACAGCTTTTTCAATTGATGTCAGCAGCAGTTCAGTGGAAGTGTAACAGTTGAAAGTCTGTTTCATCAGCAAGGGGAGTTTATTGACATAAACACAGTGAGAGAGCTTAGTTTGGATTTAATAGGTGATCCTTTAGTTTGGCTTAAAGGATTTGTATTGAGTAAGCAGGTTTTTTACAGGTTGGAAGGGCATTCCAGTTCCTAAATGCATTCTCCAACTCAGTACGCTTGGAGGTGGGCATTTTTCTAAAACAAAGGGGCATATTATCAAGGGCTTTATCGCCGCTTTAGCGGGACTTTTTGCCGCTAAAGCGGCGATATTTTTAACGCCCTATTAGCAAGCTGTCGCTAACAGGCGTTAGCGACAGCTTTCAGGCGATAGCGGCCGGGTTTTACATCGCCTTGCATGTCAGCGATAATTATCGCTAATGACATGCAAGGTAGGCGTTCCCAACTAAAAGCGACAGAAAACAGTCGCTTACATACCTATCGCCTATTAGCAATACCTGCGAAGCGATAATAAAAAGCGCGCTAACCCCGATTAGCGCTTGTTTTTAAGAACTGATAAAAACATGACTTAGCAATGAAAGTCAATGGGAGGTGGATTGTAAGGTTAAGTCCCCAGAATTAGCGATAGGATTTTATCGCTGGATTTCTCGCGTTAAAGCTGGGTTTCGCCGCTATCGCTGGATATTTTATCGCAATGGAGATAAACCTTGCTAATAGCATGTTATTTCCGCGGTAATATCCAGCGATAGCCGGCGATAAAAAAAGGCGCGCTAAGCAAGGTTTGCGATATTTATCGCATGTTCTTGCTAATATGCCCCAAAGTTTTTTTAGAAGAATTTTCTTCCTATGTTGAATGTTTTTACTGGGCAGTTCCATTTTTGTGTTAGGTAGCTAGAGGAATTAATGTATGTGGCTTTGCATGTGATCAAGCTATATTTTTTAAGTGCAATGAGATTAAATGCCTAATCTTGTGGAGCAGCATCAGTTGAAATCTAGCATTTTCTTTTTGTGGAGGTCAAGACTGGGGAGCTTTCCAACACGACAACTAGTATTTTAGCTGATTTCACAGTAGTGGGTAAAATGGAATTCTCCAAAAGCGAGGCAATCCTTTTATGAGAGAGGGCCTTTAAATTAGGTGATAATATTAGCAATTCAGGGCCTTATTTACAAGAGGCCTGCGCTACTTGAGCGTCACTTGTTATGACGCTCCGGTGACACAGGCCTCTCAATCATATCTATGAGGCCATGCAAAGCCACCCTGCGTGTCTTTGCATGGCCTCATAGATATGAAGTAAGGCAAGACAGCACAAAGCGCTGTCTTGCCTTACTGTACATCAGGGAGGCGTTCTATGGTCGTTGTGATGGGTTTTCCCATGCAACACCCATGGGTTTTTTTTTTTTTGGTTTTTTTCCCTCATATGACCTCCGTAGCTATAGCAACCTCTCGACCTGAACCACCTCTGGTGCTGATAACTAGGTAGTTTCAGTCTCAGCTGTTATTCTTTCGGGAACCACCCGGGATACACATCCTGAGCTGACTCAGAGCTTTTAATCATTGGAATTTAACCAGTCCCGTACTATAATCTATACAGTTGGTGACTCGTCCAGTAAATTCCAAAATAACCCAGTGTCCGGCCTCTCTCTATGGATATTTACCCTCTGATCTAGAACTCTGAAATATCTCACAGAGTTCCACCAGGCATTCCAGGATGGAGGTACCTCCTGACGCCACAGTTTACATATCTCTCTCCTAGCCAAAAGAATCAGATAAAAGACCAACTTATGTTGCAACCCATTTAGGATATGTTCACCCCCAGATTTGGAAATGACGCCAAAGAAAATAAGAGATGGTCTTACCTCCATAACGAAACCCAACACCCTCGAGATGGTGTTACCCACATACTTCCAAAATTCGGTAAGCTTGGAACAGGAGGCAAATATGTGGATATCATCCGCATTTTGAGAGCCACATCTGAGACATCTTGCTTCACCACCGCCCTTTATTCTTGAGATTTTGAGGGGAGACCAGTATAACCTGATAAGTGAAAGAATAAGAAAGCCCCCTCATTGCCTGCAGGTTGCTGCACCACACGGAATGCTGACAATGTGTGAGTGCTGCTGAATTTTGCCCTGTTCTTATAAAATTACACCAGGATAAATTCAGCATAATTCTTTATGTTGGCTAGGTCCAGCCCAGAAGTAGCTGCCAGAACGGGGATCTAGCGTGATTGCACTTCTTTCCAGCACTGATTTGCATTAAAGCCCAGGTGTGGCAGCATGAGAATGTCAATGTACTACCTTTGGAATGCTCCCTTGATGCAAAATAGTGTGAAGTAACGCAGAGCTCTACTTTGCCTTACTTTAGGCAACTTTCCAATGCAAATCATGATTTGTGTTGGAAAATGAATCTCAACACTACATTTTGCGTTGGGTTTATATCTCTTTTGTGATTCATCCCTGGTGCAAAGTGTTAGTATATCCTGGCCATAGAATACAATCTGAAAGAAAAAAGTAAGACAAAGAGGGATACAAAAGGAAAGGGCAAATAACTATACAAATGACAGAGCTTGAAAGTGATAGGATTCACAATTTCTTTGAGATTAAGGCTGATTGTAGCAAAATGTTGCGTCCATAGTTCAGTTTTTGGAAGCAGTATGCTGAGGGAAAAACACCACTGTATATAACACTTTGTTATCAAATACTCCACTGTCTAAGTTAGGCAGGGCACTTGATGTAAAACCATCATGTTATTTAATTTCTCTCTGAAACTGTTCACTTCTTCAGTGAAACTTCCTAGCTCTTTGGTAATGTTAATGTGAGAGTCTGACCCTGGGAAGCTAACCCGATCTATGGGCTCTAGAGCATCTAGTTACAAAATTCCCTCCTGAATTCTCCTCCTCCACTGATGGCAGGTTCTGATCTCTAGACTGTTATGGGTAATATGTTCTTGAGTCTAGCCATTATAAGGATGACTCAAATTTCTGTTTTATTCCTAAACCATTAGTCACCAGCTCCATGTGCAGCCTTCAGAACAGTGTTGTATGTAGAAGATGAACCCAGCCATTTTGGCATCACTACAGGTACTGCACAAGACTTTATTTATGACTTTGCATAATCTACTAAAAATAGTTCTCACACCTGATAGTAGTAAAAAGGATACAACGTAAAAACAACTTCCAACTCTGATCAATACAAGGTTAATTCTAAGCAAAGTTCTCTGCAGCTATCCCCTGCCGGATTGCTCCCAGCATCAAAAAAAGGAACCAATGGGGTCAGCATGACACAGTAGTGAGAGAATCTTGAGTTCTCTTTTGTTGTTGACCAATGCATTCCCTGCTCTGACCTTTTTCTGTACCTTTACATTTCTTTATTATGAGCACTTCACAAGTTGGGCTAAAACTGTTTCGCAGTTTATCATATGGTGTACTCCTGAGACCTCCCTGTGCAACAAACGTACTACCTGTACTGAGTCCAGTCAGATTCATTTAAAAAACCGTAGCTCAACCCTGGGTAGTTGTGGCCTTGAACAGTCAGGTTTTATCAAAGGAACAAGTGTATAGCATTGGTGAGTACCAAAACAGTCAAATATAAAAGAAACAGGACATGACACAAATCTGACACCAGTTTATAAGAATACTTGGTATTTTTATCTTCAAATAGACACCTCAAAGACAAAAATGCACTGAGGGTTTCAGAGATATGTTTTTTAAAAGAACAATAGATCACTGCTTTTTCATTCACTGCAATAAATCATTGTAATTGACCACGCTCGCAGTCAAACCTTGCAAACTTTGGAAAGCTTTTATAAAGTTATAAATTACTACTCCAGCCAGCTTTAGGAGACCACTCACTCAGGTAGAAAGTCCCATGGACCAGAGAGGCTAGGTTGGACAGTTGCATTGCAGTCAATGCAGTCTTCAGTACATTTCCAGCCTCTATGAGTGAAGTGCCATAGACTTCAATGGAGTGACCCTGATGCAAGAGATACAGGAGGCTAAAGATGCTCAAGGATGCTGAGGATGTTGATGCAGTGATGCGGTCTTCCTGGGGCTACTCCTTAGTCTATGAACATGGTGGGGCAACTTTGGCTACAGGAGTCAATGTCCCTTGAATTCCGGATGAAGTCCAGCCACAAAACAGTTGCCACTGGTCTACTGGTCTCGGGTTACAGTGAAACCAGAGGTTCCCTTTAACTCTGATGAATCTCCTGGGTCCAGCAGACTTGGGTGCAACGTTTGAGGGTCAGGACTGAATTTCCAAGGCTGCACGTTGGTGGACAGTGGCAGGTAAGATTTTCTTGGCTACCAACTCACCAAGACAGGCTTCTTCAGCTTTGGGGTCCTGCAGCAGTAACAGGAAGTCAGCCAACTGACTCTTGGAGCCACGTCTTATGTCTGAGGCTTGAGGATGGCACAGCCATTGCCACAGAAAAACTGGTTTGATAACGGCTTCCCCCTCTCTGTCCTCAATGCCAACCTGTCTTCAAGGACAAAAGAGCAGCCTTCTCATTTGTTTCCACCATTTGCCCTTCAAAGACAGCTTCCACTTTGAAGCTTGTCATCTGGGCTCACATCCTGTTTGGCATTCTTGCCAAGGGAAAGGTTGCACCGCTTCCACAAGCAGGCTCTTTGTGTTCCTTACTCGTAGACATCCCCACCCCTCCAGTAGAACACTGCTGAGTTGTTCGTGTGCAACCCTGTGCTTGCCAGTAGGGCTACTAGCCTCTCCACAGTAAAATTGACAATATGGGCTTTTTACAATCAGGATGCATAAAACAATATATCCTACTCTTTAATCCATGGTACTTTACCATAGGGCTCATTAGTCCTATTTTACGGGTGACTTACATATATTAGAAAGGAAGGGTTGGCTTTGCCACTACTTTAAATGGTAAAGTCATTGAAAACTGCTCTGCCAGCTAACAATGGCAGCTGGGAGTCACACTTTGCTTTGTCACAATCATGGTGGCAAAATCAGTGCTGCAGTCCACAAGGGACACTTAACCTACAAACTTTGGGTACCCTGGCACCATATACTAGGGACTTATAAGTAAGTTAACTTATGCCAATTGAGGGTAAATCAATTAAACATACACTTTTAAGGATTAGAGCACATGCACTGAGGCCCGTACAGCAGAGTCCAGTGCACTACAGACACTACACCAGTATCTAATAGTAAAAAAATGGGGTTAAAAAGTGGGATTGGACCTGCAAAAAGCTATTTCCTCACACAAACGGTAACCACAATAAACCAATCACAGGGACATTGTGGCCACATATATAGCTTAGGCCATCTGTGGTGCTTTCTCCCACCTGAAGCTTTTTCATAACCACATGACTATTTTAATGTGTGCATCTAATAAGGTGAACCAATGCATTGGATCCTATTTTGGATCATGAATTTCACTAACTCGAGTCAACTGAGCTCATCATTTTTTTTAAGTATGAGGAAAACTGAGTCCACTTGGCCAAAACTCCACTTGCATGGCATAGGTTCCTTAAAAATATATTAATGGGGACATTTTCTTATACTTCTGTCCACCATTTGAGTTTTTTATATCTATATGTAGTGCTCCTTTAGCCCAAAGAGTGACAAAGCACTTTACTACAAAGGGTTATAGGATGACAACTTGAATATTTGCAAGTAAAAGACAAATGACATAATAAATGCATTAGTGAAGAAGTGATCACTATCTACAATTGTGCCTGCCTTCAGTGTAACCCTAGTGCATTTAAAAGATATAGGCATTTGTACTTTGTAGTATCTTAAGAAGAGAGCAGCAATAAATTAGTAAGGTACATAAGATATCTACATTTATAATACGTTACAGTACAGGGCAGGGAAAGACTATGG